>JAVLUX010000021.1:39659940-40294940 GCA_032164185.1 Moxostoma hubbsi
GGGGTGAAGCCTCCACTCTCCGCTGGGCAAGCATGTCGTGATAGCGTGTCCGCCACCACGTTGAGGATGTGAGTGGCACGCAGCGACTGCTGGCTCCAAAGGAGGAGACAACGGGTGAGTTGTGACATGTGGCGGGACCGCCGC
The DNA here is from genome assembly GCA_032164185.1 of Moxostoma hubbsi. Taxonomy (NCBI): domain Eukaryota; kingdom Metazoa; phylum Chordata; class Actinopteri; order Cypriniformes; family Catostomidae; genus Moxostoma; species Moxostoma hubbsi. The sequence goes on from JAVLUX010000021.1 coordinate 39,660,085, forward strand.
GGAGGACGCCATATGCCCTAGGAGCCTCTGGGCTTTACTGGGGGGGCCTGGCAAATTGAATTGCATAACCGAGTCAAATGGTCCTGGCCAGCCAGCCTGACGGATTGGGAAGTGAGAGCCACATGTCCAAACTCCGAGCTTGGGGCACTAAGGGTACGGTTATTTTTGACGTCTACCTACCTCCACACACCCGGCAGGCGGCGGGTTAGTGACTGAGGAGGAGGTCCCATGGAGGCATCCTCTGGACTCATCAGAACCATCTGGCCGGGGCACATTCATGGGGCTGAAGGCAAGAGGTCTGCGTCCAGCGTGCCGGGACTGATGAGGTGTGGCGGCAGAGTGCTGTGAGAACGGCATGGGGCTGAAGGCAAGAGGTCTGCATCCAGCGTGCCGGGACTGTTGAGGTGGGGCGGCAGAGTGCCGTGAGAATTGTATTTGCGGGCCAGGTGACCCAGAGACAAAGGAAATAGCTCTTTTATTGAGAATGTGGGTACCGCAGCCTGAAGAGGGTGCGGCAAATGAAATAAATTCAACAAAGGATTCTCCTCCCGGCCCTCCACTGGGTGATGGAGTGGTTTTCTTACCAGCTCCGGAGCGAACGTCTTGGTCTCTGGGTCGGGCGTCTCAGGACCGCTTGGGAGCCTTCCTGCAGGGCGCTCGGCGCAGGGGCTGAGAGCTGGGCCCGCGTTGAGGCGGAGCTGCACATTTCTTAGCAGCAGGAGGAAGCCCTCAGCGAGCAGACGGAGCGTGGCCCGTAGCGGCAGGTTTGCGGCGGGTCAGGATGTGTGATATGGCCTCTGTCTGCTTCTTCACCGAGGAGAACTGCTGGGTGAAGTCCTCGACGGTGTCGCCGAAAAGACCAAACTGTGAGACAGGTGCGTCGAGGAAGCGTGTTTTGTCCACTTCGCGCATCTCGACCAGGTTCAGCCACAGATGTCGTTCCTGAACCACGAGAGTGTCCATCGCCTGCCCAATTGACTGCGCTGTGACATGAGGGTGAGGTCTGTCGCTGAGCGCAGTTCCTGCAGCACGTCGAGATCAGGACTACCCAAGTGCAGAGCTTTAAGTGCCTTGGGCTGGTGGACTTGCAGGAGGGCCATGGCATGCAGGCTGGTGCTGTAGGCTTTGGAGGTCAGTGAAGAAGACGTCATCCTACAGGCCTTGCAGGGGAGCACAAGGCGACCTCGCCAGGTGGCGGCATTCTCGGGGCACAGGTGGATCGCAACCGCTCTGTCCACCTGGGGGACCGCTGTGTACCTGTGGGCCGCTGCGCTGTCGAGGGTAGTGAGAATGGATGAGCGAGAAGCTTTGTGATGGGTGGAGAAGGTGAGCTCATCATGCACTTCCGGGAAGAAAGGACCGGGGGGGGGGGCGGGTGGCATGGCTGTGAGCGGCGCGCAGACCCGAGGAACCAATCATCCAGCCACGAAGGCTGTGGGGAGGACGGAGGGTTCTGACGGTGGCCCGGGCAAGCATGTCAAACATCTGGGGTTCATTCTGTTGAAGGAAAGGCGCGAACGCAATGTTGCCATGGTCATGTTCTCGCTGTGAGAACATGAGCCATCCACAAACGCTGCCTCGGTGTGATTGCAGCCCAGATACGCAAGACAGCGCCTGTGGCCGTCAGAAGCGGAGCACTCTACCACATCCAGGAACTACATAGGGGCAGAAGGGCATCTTTATAAAGACGCATCCTGAAAAGCAGCAGCTGTGTATTGCTCTTTTAGAGAAAATAAATCTTTATAAATAAACTCTTTTAATTGCGCTGTCGAAGTGCCCAGAGGCAAGCTGCACTGCCGTGCAGAGAAGGGAGAAAGTAGCTGATATGCGCCATAGATCCAACAGCAATCGCACTCAGAGATGGGAGGAACATTGTGTGACTCGCAGCTCGCTGCATACACAACCATCAGCTACAAAGAAAATTTCTGAATGAAACAGATGCATTTCCCTCCCTTTATACCCGTATGTCCGGGGGCGGGACATGCAAATTCTGTCTGCCAATTTCTCATTGGCCTTTTCTCATAGATCAGAGATGCAAAAGGCGCTCAAGAGAGACCCAAAGTGTCGCTTCTTCGACACAACGTCGAAGTGAGCGACAGACGGTGAACATGAAGTTGAAAATGTCCCAGTGTCTACAACTATAATTGACATTACAACTGTCATCAATACGCTCTCTTCAGACTTGAGTTGCACAATAAACCTCTGGGAGAAAGCTCAACAGCACGCTCAGCTCCTCATGAACTGGGAAAACTTTGTGCTGATAATCGCCTCGATCAGATACTATTACACATTAAAGTGTTAGATAAAACATATGGTGAAGTACTGTGTTAATCCAAAGAAACAATTAAACGGCTGATGCCAAGTGGATCCAAATTGGCTTAATAAATTTAGAAAAACTGTGATCGTCCATAGACAGGTCGATGGGCGGATGTTTGGTTACGCTACTATTCAGAGCCGGATGTGACAACATGCAGACTATGATAAAGGACTATTTGTGTGTATATTCATATACCCCTGTAGACAGAGATGCGCCCTCTAGCAGTTCACGCTGAGCAGTGCAGCAATAAGAAATAATTTTTCATTACAATTCACCTAAAAAGTTGTCAAAATGATCGCTTGCCAAAAGTTGGCTATAGATACAGTACACTTTAAACATGTCACAGATCAAAGCAGTAATTTGCGATCTATCTGAATCATGGCAAAAGGAGTGACGGATGTTTGATTCTCTCACATATAGCCTCTCCATGATTTAAAATGAAACGCAATAACGGTCATGTAACTTATGCTTTTAATATGGGTAAAAAGAAAAGGAGACCGTTCATCAACATGTGCACACCTAGGCCAATTACTTAAGCCAGTGTATACCTGCATGATGGACGAAGCTGAGCAAGAATCACACTGTGTACAATCGTACTAGGAATTATATTTTATATATTCACTTTTATATCAGTCTCTGTGTTGTTAACCTGTCACGTTCAATTGGAACGCGGCACACACAGCTGATCAGATCGGGAGCAGACAGGACAAGCACTATGGATTTTTTTTCTCATCATTATTCAGCCTTTGGTGGATTTACAATATATCTAACTAAAGTGTGTGTATTATGTGTAAAAATGCAAATTCTAATTAAGCAGAAAAATCTGAAAAACCACCCAGCCCTAATTGTTCTGTATAATGTAAAACTACAGTTCTGTTATGAACTGGCTTTTTTAATTTCCGGTCAGTCTAGGGGTCAGTTGACAAATAGACATTTAGAACATCACACTGATAGTGCGTGATTGTTGGAGTTTTGTCTGCTTCAAGATACACACAGATCAAGCTTCAGCAGTTGTTTATGAGCTTTAACATTCACATCAGTTTTACAGCTCACTGGACTGATACCCTGCATAGCTATCAATCATGTCTGTGTTTGTGTATTATCTGCACCGACTCACTGTCAACATCATTCACAACCAATCACAGGATGCAAAGACACTTGATAACCCCAATGAGTAGACTAGAGGATGCATGAAATGATATGAAAGAAAAGGCCATATAACCAACATAAGATGCAGAGAAAAGCAACACAATGTGCCCCATTGCTTTCAGAATTTGGGGAATTGCAATATTTCCACTTAAGGTTTTATAATTTGTATGCATTTGTCACATACATGATGATCTCACTCACTCTTACCATGAACTCCAGTGTTGGGGAAACTAGTTGAAAACTGGAGTTCGCCAACCTTCAAGCAATTAATCACTTAAAGTATTTAAACTACAGTCAAACTTCAGCGGAAAAAAAGGCAGCTGGCAGCAGGAAGTGTCTGCCAATGGCTGTCAGAAGAGTAGGAGGAACCTGCTGAGGGCAACTGCCAATCATTAGCATCCAAACAGTGATCTCCCAGAGTAACAAATGACAACTGTAAGTACCGTAGATGCATTTCTCGGTGTTAGCAGTTGAGTTCGTACAATAATTATAACATATTTCTTCAATCATATGTATAAAGATCCGACTTTGTATTGTTAACATTGTTGTTAGTATCACAAGTCTTGTATTCTGAATTATACAATTTAAATTTACAACCGCACTACACTATGACAAACTAAACTTGAAATGTTCGAATTCAGCAACAAAATATTTTAACATTAAATATCAACAAGAATGCTGTCATCAGTCTTTCAGACAACAGGTATGCTATTCCTAAGTATATGAACATCATAACCAGAATTACACAGCATTTCTTCCCAAAATGTACACTTACCTAAAGGATTATTCCATACTAATACTGTGTTTGACCCCCTTTCGCCTTCAGAACTGCCTTAATTCTACGTGGCATTGATTCAACAAGGTGCTGAAAGCATTCTTTAGAAATGTTGGCCCATATTGATTGGATAGCATCTTGCAGTTGATGGAGATTTGTGGGATGCACATCCAGGGCACGAAGCTCCCGTTCCACCACATCCCAAAGATGCTCTATTGGGCTGAGATCTGGTGACTGTGGGGGCCATTTTAGTACAGTGAACTCATTGTCATGTTCAAGAAACCAATTTGAAATGATTCGAGCTTTGTGACATGGTGCATTATCCTGCTGGAAGTAGCCATCAGAGGATGGGTACATGGTGGCCATAAAGGGATGGACATGGTCAGAAACAATGCTCAGGTAGGCCGTGGCATTTAAACGATGCCCAAATGGCACTAAGGGGCCTAAAGTGTGCCAAGAAAACATCCCCCACACCATTACACCACCACCACCAGCCTGCAGAGTGGTAACAAGGCATGATGGATCCATGTTCTCATTCTGTTTACGCCAAATTGTGACTCTACCATCTGAATGTCTCAACAGAAATTGAGACTCATCAGACCAGGCAACATTTTTCCAGTCTTCAACTGTCCAATTTTGGTGAGCTCTTGCAAATTGTAGCCTCTTTTTCCTATTTGTATTGGAGATGAGTGGTACCCGGTGGGGTCTTCTGCTGTTGTAGCCCATCCGCCTCAAGGTTGTGCGTGTTGTGGCTTCACAAATGCTTTGCTGCATACCTCGGTTGTAACGAGTGGTTATTTCAGTCAAAGTTGCTCTTCTATCAGCTTGAATCAGTCGGCCCATTCTCCTCTGACCTCTAGCATCAACAAGGCATTTTCGCCCACAGGACTGCCGCATACTGGATGTTTTTCCCTTTTCACACCATTCTTTGTAAACCCTAGAAATGGTTGTGCGTGAAAATCCCAGTAACTGAGCAGATTGTGAAATACTCAGACCGGCCCGTCTGGCACCAACAACCATGCCACTCTCAAAATTGCTTAAATCACCTTTCTTTCCCATTCTGACATTCAGTTTGGAGTTCAGGAGATTGTCTTGACCAGGACCACACCCCTAAATGCATTGAAGCAACTGCCATGTGATTGGTTGATTAGATAATTGCATTAATGAGAAATTGAACAGGTGTTCCTAATAATCCTTTAGGTGAGTGTATATTTGTTATTGTCTGAGAATGGTATGCAATGGTGATGAAAGGCAAATGTCAAGAAAAGGTTTTTGATAATTGAAAACAATGTTTTTGATTTAGTTTTAGTTCACTGTATACTTACGATATATACTTTGCTGCAAAATCAAAATGCAATAGTAGATTGCCTATTTTAAGATATTACCAATTCGGGTGTCTATCTGTCGTGATCTTGTCTGTCTGTCATGATTTATGCATATGGAAAGTCTGTGTCTTCACTGTGTTTCCTCAAACCTTATATTACACCACCATTAATATTAAAACAGTACATTACACCAAATTAAACAACTTGGTTTATCACATTATTCAACAAAACTAGGCTGTTGTTGGCATGCATTATGACATATAATTAACAAAGATCTGCTTAATAAATGACCCATATGCAATGAAACAATGAATTTAAGTTTAATAGTGAGTAGCATAGAACAATGTGATGGGAAATAAAAATAATCATTCAAACAAAAGACATAGAAATGTTGGCAATACTTTCCACAACTAAGCCGTATTTTGATAGCATTAAACTAGCCCTCAATTAAAATGATCCCCAATGATTTTGTAAAAGGAAATCAATTAAGTAAACCAAAGATGACAATCAAAAAGCATGGTTTTATTTTAAAACACATTCATTTTTTCTAGCGTTCTAGTGGCATCGATCTTCTTGTACACTACCCATTTGGCTAATTACACGAAGAAGCCCTTCCTTATCTGCAAAATCGAGTGTTCCATCTTGGCAAACACCTCTTGTATTTTGTTTGAGGGTTTGACTTTCTCTATTTGATGCAAGAGATCAAACCTATCTCAAGTTATGCAGCACTATTGTGTCTTTAGGAACATGCGTTAATGGCCTCACAGCGGTAAGCCAGATAGCACATTCTTTCAATCAAATGTGGAAATATTTTCTATCAGTAAAGAGTTTCCCCAAGAAGAAGAACTTCCTCTACCAACATTAACTGCTTCCCTACATTGGCTAAACTGTTATTGTTAGCATTATAGTCTAGTGATTTATTCCTAGACTAAATGTAAAAAGAATGATCTTCTGTTATAAGCGGCTCCCCCACAGATAAGCCCTTCATTTCAGGCAAGATACACCAATCAGCCACAACATTAACCCTCTGGGGTCTGAGGGGTTTTTGAGCCCTGGAGAATTTTTGACATGCCTTGACATTTGTGCTTTTTTCAGTTGCTTAAAATCATATTAATGGCTGATTGCTGATAAAGTTGATGGCTGATTGCTGATAAAGTCTGAAAACACTGTATTCAACACAAATTGGGCAACAATAATATGTGAGCAACATGCATGTGCAGGTTTGTATTTTTGAGAAGATAACGTTTATGCGTGGTTTTTAAAAAAACAAACATTTTAAGTCATTGAAATAAGGTCATATAACACATTCACCTTTGTCTACACGCCTTTTGAGAACTCGATTTTGTAGCCTTGAGTTTTTGCTACAAAATGATTTGAAAACCATCCTGATCACTCATTCATACAAAACAATATAGTAATTTAACTTTTTTAAGACAATTTTAGTGTTGAAATGTCATATGCGAGGAGGCGTGAACTATCATGAATATGGAGGTAATTCACACCTGAAAAGACAAAAGACCCCTCCCCTGGGCCTATCAATGAGGAATGTGATAGAAAGAAAATGAATGTGAAGAGACTTAATGATCAAAATCATGTTAAAAAGAAATAATCTGACTGTACATTTTCTTTACATAAAGATTTTACTTAATTTTATACTTACACTATCATATAAAAGTTTTAGAAGAAGTCTCTTCTGCTCACCAAGAATGCATTTATTTGATCAAAATACAGAAACAATATTGATATTCTGAACTCTTTTTACAATTTAAAAGAACAGCTTTCTATTTAAATATATTGTAAAATGCAATTTGTGATCAAAGCTGAATTTTCAGCATCATTACTGCAGTCTTCAGGGTTACATGATCCTTCAGAAATCTTAATAATATGCTGATTTGCAAATATGGGCATATTTAAATTGCATTTTACTCATTTAACCTGAACACATATTTGCAAGCACAAGCATTGATGATAATGAGGCAGCATAAACACTAGATAAAATATATTCTAAACATTCATATAAATATTACATATCATATTTATATCATTCAGCATACAATTTAAATACCTGCTTTAGCTAAAACAACATTTACATGTAACTAAAACTTGCTTATTAGGACATATTTCAAATTTCAATACACTGAATCCTGGCTGGCAAGTGGCATGTTTATATAAAATAACATGTCAACTAATGAAAACAAATGGCTTACTTGTCTGAAATTGTATCCTTGGCTGGATCAAGTCTCTCTTCAAATTACAAATGTTCATCAGAGTCCCGCTCTTCTTCTGAGGAAAATGTTAACTCTTCCTTAATATCCAGGAGTATCTTGCCTGTGTATCGTTACCAACGCGCAGAAAAATGAATGAATTGTGTTTACATTAAACCTCACTGTCGGGGGCGTTTACCATTTGCATTGATCGCTTCAGCACATTAGCGTATGAATGGTGCACTCTGCTGGTGGGTGTGATCACATTACTTATAATGAGCTAAGCCAGGAAAACTGTACATCGCTTTGTTTCATACATATTACACTGCAGGAGAATATTTGTTTTAAATTTTAATAGTTTTATTTAAAAGTAGATATTTTAACCTGTCTTTAGACATATGTTTCATGTTTGTGTAATAAGTGTTCACGGAGTTTCAGTTAATTTTTGTTATGTGTTTCAGATATATGCTAGTGGAGACAGAGACGTCTGAAAGCTCACCCTTTTTATTTCCTTTATTTTACAAAAGCACAAGGTTTTGTTGTTATTGTGAGTGTACACAAATAAAAGTAGACCCTTTATAGTCTCTAATGATGTCTTACACTTATCTGTATACCCAAAAATGTTGTTTCCGCTGTAATGACGAAAATATCCAACAGGACGCGCCGACGCGTTAAAACCACCTGCCCAATATTGTGTAGGTCCCCCTCGTGCCACCAAAACTATGCCATCCCACATCTCAGAATAGCATTCTTCTCACCACGTTTGTACAGAGCGGTACTCAAACCAGCCCATCTGGCACCAACAATCATGCCATGGTCCAAATCACTGAGATCATATTTTTTAACATTAACTGAAGCTCCTGACATTTATCTGCATGATTTTATACTCTGCACTGCTGCCACATTATTGGCTGATTAGATAATCGCATGGATGATTGTTGGTGTCAGATGGGCTGGTTTGAGTATTTCTGTAACTGCTGATCTCCTGGGATTTTAACACACAACAGTCTCCAGAATTTACACATAATGGTGCCAAAAACAAGAAACATCCAGTGAGCGGCAGTTCTGTGGATGGAAATGCCTTGTTGATGAGAGAGGTCAGAGAATGGCCAGAGTAGTTTGAACTTGAAAAGTCTATGGTAACTCAGATAACCACTCTGTAAAATTGTGGTATATCAATGAGTGAACGTAACAGTGCTTTGGATCATGAAAAAATGCGTAACTAAACAGTACATAAATAAACTGCAATGGTATTGATGTCGGAGTTGTTGTTGTGTTCAGTCAATAGCTGAATTGCCTTGTCAGTGCCATCTTATTTGGTACACAAGGATATACTTTTAGCCGGCTAGCTAGCTAGTGGCTACTGAGCCTCATTGCCAGTTTCCATGACAGCAGGGTGAGATAGATGCTAGCCAGTAAATGCTTCCTAACAGGCTGATGTCATGACTGATGGCATTTGTGTGTATAAATTTGCCAAACTGCTTGCGTTTTAGCAACCAATCATCTAGATGTAGAACATAGGCTAAATATCGATAATTACTCAAGTTTATAATGTATATCTTATTTTTTTTCCCCTATGATAAATATTGATAGTTTTATTGTCCAGTCCTAATTATAATTACTAGTTTTACATTGCTTCACACCTACAAGAATACAGCAACAAGAAATGTTCCTGTTTACTTTCTTTGTTTGCATATAATTCTTTATAGTCATCTTATTTTTAATTTTATTATTTGTCATCTGCTCCTTGGTGCATCGAGCTGCCACATTTAAGAGCAAGTGTTAAAGCGGCTCGCTAGCACACCAATTCATGTTTCAAGTCATTCTGATTTGGATGTGACCAAAAGTGCTGTTGTCCATGTCAGTTACTAGTTTACTGTGCAAATAAGTTTCTCCACTTACATCAGTTCATCGTCAGCTCATAGTGATGAGACACATTTCAAGGATGAGAGCATGAGAGGTGGGCACAAACGCATTGCTTGATTAACAGTGTACTAACAAATTAGTGCTAATCTGAGCCAATATCTCCCCTCACATGACATTTTGCTGTATTTAACGGTTACCCTGCCTCACATTCACATCAAGATTTAGGAGTGGAATGACATTGCAATGAGCTGTAGGGAGGCTTGAGAGATGCTGCCTTCCTCTGAAACATTATCAGCTCGTGTCGGTGTTTGGCAGAGTGGTTTAAGAATGATGACTGCTCTACAAATTTGAGCTTTTTTGAGCACATTTTGTAATATTTTTATTTTTTTTTTCATTTATATACAATTGTTTATAATTGCTACACAAATTTTTAAGGAGGCACTGCCTCCTTCACTTACTAGGAGAAATTGCCACTGCCGCATGTAGTAAATGTCATCTACTTTCACCTCGGGTGCTTAAGTTTGTACAGGAGAAAAAATTTGGCTTCTTAAATAGCATAAACTAGGCTTTACGCACCCTCATATCATGCCATATGGTTCTGGATTAACATGAGGGTGAGTAAATGATGACAGAACTTTCATTATTATTACCTTGAAGGATCTTTGTTTAAATGAAAAGATTTATCTAAAATCCTGTTATGCCAGCATTCTCAGAGACAGCAGTGACCATGGCATTTTCTCCAGTACCTTGTAACTGTTAGCAGTCTTATTCTGTTATTTCTTGGCTTTGTGATTTTCTGCCTTGAAAATAAAGCATGAGGAAAAGAAGTTAAATCCTTGAAATAAGTGATAGAAAAAATGATAGCTTTCTTGCACATTAATTATCTCCACAAATAGGGGTATATTTATATGTATATACAAATTTATGGCTGTCAATCAATTAAAAATTGTAATCAAATCAATGATATGGTATGCCAATTAATTAATCGCATATATAGATAGATATATATATTTGCTAAGAAAGGCACTCAAATAATAATACTTTAATATATAATGACTAAATAATTATAAACAGTTATATTTAAAAGGTGCACTCAGTAACTTTTGTCTTTGTGTCATCTTGGACTTACACTTACCACATGCAACTTTTTTCATTAAGAAAAAATTACTGAGTGCTCTAAATAATTATATATGAAATATATGCTGTATATATTATAAAAATTATAATTCAGATAATTAAAATGTGTTTCATTATTGTGGAAGAGGACTAAATCATTGATATGACAATATAAAAATTGGCTTTAGAATGAAATCTTGTTTATTACCATATTGAACATAAGTCAATCAGTAGCCTACAGTCCACAGTCCATTTTGCTATTGAATTTGTCAACCTGTCCGAGACTTGTCCGTGATTTATCATAATGGCTTTGTACACCAATGTACACATACGTCAGACAGAAGCTTTTGGAGTGCCTAACTTTGAGTCCGTCGCATCATAAACATTCAGTTTTTAGGTCTTAGAAACTTTGAAAAACACGTATTGAGATTCATACATTTAGATTTGTGCTCCATCAAGCTGTGAATGCATGATCATGTTCTTATCTTATGCTGTCTGCTGTCAGAAAGTGTAGTTTGTTCTCTGTGTTAGTGATGTCTGATTCTTGAACGAATTGTTCTTTTGAGACGATTCTTAGCAACAATCAAACATAATCAAACAAAATTTCACATAAACACTAAATGCACAGCTGAAGTACTTGTACTGGCTATGCAGCGCGTCGAGCTGTTTGACTCAAAAAGAACCAAATGAGCCAGTCACACTAACTGTAGAGGATTACCCATGACTTTCTATGTGTTAAGACATTAATGGCAGTAGCCAAATAAAACAATTATAAACCTACAGATGTTTGTTTCTGTTATTTTTAAATTATTTAAAAAATATTTGAAAATGAAGATCTTGAGAATTATGTAGGCATTTTTTACATGATGATGTTACTAATACAAATTATTACTGCTATCACTGTGTGACAAGGTGGAGGCCGGGGCCGGGCCATGATTCTACACTCCTTGCCCCATATCAGGCTAATCAAGCCTCCGAGAGGGATAAAGGCCGACTGCGGACGGTGGTGCGACAGAGAGAGAGCGTTTAAGTTCTTTATTAAAAATATTATATAAATTGTCATGCCGGTTCTCGCCTCCTCCTTTCCCTTAATCCCTTTACTCTGGTACCGAAACCCGGGAAGGAGGAGGGATTCACCGTAGTGAGTTCTTGCCGCTACCATCCATTTTTTTCTCTCTCTCTCTCTCTCTTCTCTCTCTCTCTCAATGCTGCTCCACATTGGCCTTTTCTCTCTCTTTTAAATTTTACAGTGTTTATTTTTTGTTGGGGGTACTGCACTGTAACAGGAAGTACCCCCTATTTTAATCATTATTGTTTCCCTCCCCCTCTCCCCTCCCAGATTCAGGAAGGCGGGGATAACCTACGGGCAGTTGGGGCGTAATGCATGCCCTCCCCCAGGGAAAGGGGGGAGGGTGTACGTCATGCCAGGGGCTCCCCGGCCTGAGGTAACGAGGGAGTAATGTGACAGGGTGGAGGGAGGGTCGTGATTCTACACTCCCGGTCCCTTATCAGGCTAATCAAGCCTCCGAGAGGGATAAAGGCTGACTGCGGACTGTGGTGTGACAGAGAGAGAGCGTTTACAGGCAGCTGTCCATCCTCTGTGTGTTTGTGTCTTTTCGTTTAAGTTCTTTATCAAAAATATTATTTATATTGTCAAGTCAGTTCTCACCTCCTCCTTTCCCTTAATCCCTTTACACACTCCATCAGATACACACATTTTAATTTGATCTATCCAACAATAAATTCTTTAATTATATAATAATGGTGTTCAGTAAAGGAGTTTTTTTTTTCTTTTCTTTTTTTTCATACTATTCTGAAAATTCTGATGGAGCTGACAAACTGAATAGTTTTCCATCTTAACTATGTGTTTTCCCCTTATCTCAAGAATCAGTGCTATATTAATTTTCTAGTGTTTTTTTTTTTTTTTTTGATTTTGTGTTAGTATGTGATGGACATTTTTAAGAAATCTGAATTTCATTACTTATGTATCAGCAACAACATATTAATATGATGCTAAATGCAGACGACTAGTAGCCTCAGTTCTGAGACCGAGTTTGAAATTGAGTTGAACTCATACAGGCTAAGTGACTCTTACGAGTTATTAGACCAGTTATTGAAACAAAGAATCTGTTCGAAATGAACGAATCAAACCAACAGGCAGAATCAAAAGTCATCTTTTCAGTTATATCAGACTCTAAAAGAACAGAATGAGCCAGTCCAAAAAGGATTACCGAGGAGTCTAATGAGTGAACTGCTGATACTATGAGCTGAGGTAGGTAGTAATGTTCTACATTTACTCTGTTACATTTACTTGAGTAACTTTTTGAAAAAAAAAAAATACTTATAGTGTAGGTTTAAAAGTGGGTACTCTAATTTACTCTTTTTTACTTTAAACAATTTTTTTTACTTTTACTTCTATACAATGGGTGGTGTTCCTGTCGTTACTTTACGGGGTTAAATTTTAATTAATGTGACATTTATTGAGAGATTATTGAATGAGACTTTTACGAGAGCAGAAGTTCGCACAGCGCAAACAGACAGCATTTCTGCACATGCACAGCGAAATGGCAGACACCCGAAATAGTGAACTATATAGTGGATAAGAGCGGTTTCAGACACAGCGAGTGTTCCACGGCTGGAATTGGAACCCTACACACTAGGCTGAGTATATGCATTTAGAAAGTGGTGGTAATGCTTTACAGAATTAATGATCTAAATACTTACGACACTGAAAACTGTAACTACACTGAAATAAGTATTCACACAGGACATTTTCGCCTATGAAATGGCGAAAGAAGGCATTAATAAAGCATGATCATGCTTTGGTTTATGTTTCAGCATTATATACAATGTCCTTGTGGGAAATATTCATGTTTTCACTGTAATAATTACTAGAAATATTTCCAAACCTCTCTTATTGACAAATTCATCCAGATCTGACAAGAGCCTTTAAAGGAATAGTTCACCCAAAAATTACAATTCAATTTCAATACAAAAAATTATCAATATTTACCCTAATGCCACCCCAGATGTGCATGACTTTCTTTCATCTGCTGAACTCAAATTAAGATTTTTTAAATAATTTCTCAGCACTGTAGGTCCATACAAAGCAAGTGAATGGGTGGCAACATTTTAAAGCTAAACATTTTAAAGTAATCCATAATACTCCAGTGGTTAAATCAGTATCTTTAGAACCAGTGTGATAACATTTATGTGCTATTTGGAGCATCATAGTTTTGCCCTACAGAGCTAAAATATTATTTTAAAAATCTTAATTTGTGTTTGCAGAAGAAAGGAAGTCATCCATATCTGGGATGGCATGAAGGTGAGCAAATGAGGAGAGAATTTTCCTTTTGGGGTAAACTATCACTTTAATGTGATAGCTCAGCCATAGATTAATATTCTGTCATAATTTCCCTACCCTCATGTTGTTCCAAACCAGTGTGATGCTTTGTATTATGTGGAACACAAAATATGTTAGACAGAATGTTAGGGACTTCTGTCACTCTCTCTACGTTGTGTTGAAGCAAGTGACACAAGGGGTCATCTCGGATGCCGGATCGTATCTCTGAACCTGAGAAAAGGCCAATGTCAAGTTGGCAGACAGAATTTGCATGCCCCATCCCGGACATATGGGTATAAAGGGAAGCAAGGCAGTGAATGCCAGTCAGAATTTTTCTTCTGAGCCGAATGGTTGTACAACAAGCAGCTGAATTTCACTCCTGTTCACTCACCTCTATCAGCGAGAAGCGTGGCTGTTGGATTCGCATGGTACAGTTCCAGCTGGTGTTTCTCTCCCTGCACGCTGTGCAGTTCACACCCCTGGGCACTTTGACAGCGCTTCTTTCTCTGTAAAAGAGTATACTTCCTCTAAAAGAGCTTTTCCAATCACTAAAAGAATCACAGCGGCGTCGAATGTCCTTTTCAGGACGCGTCTTTTTCAAGATGCCTTTCCGCCCCTGTGTTGTTCCTGGATGCGGGCGATATCTCTCCAAGAACGACGGCCACAGACGCTGCCTCATGTGCCTGGGCAGTGATCACACTGAGGCGGCGTTCGTGGATGGTTCATGTTCTCATTGCGAGAACATGACCATGGCAACGTTGCGGTCGCGGCTCTCTTCCTGAAGGTGAATGCCACTTCAGCCGCCCCCGGCGTCGCTCCTTCTTCCCACGGGAATGAGGATGACCCGGCTGGCGATGAAGGCGTTATAGGGATAATGACGGGCTCGGTTTCGCTGGGTAAATCCCCACGAACCACCCGCCCCCCGTCACGCTCATGTGCTTCCGTCCGGGCTCGGGATGAGCGTGACTCGCCGCATGGCCAGACGGCACACTCCCTCCAGCACCCGGGCTTGGATGATGACATCACCACTGCATCGGAGAGCATTCAGGCGTCTGACGCAGAAGACTCGATTGGGCTGCCGCCTTTGGGCCAGCCTGCCCAGTCTGAGGCGGACGCGCAGATGGCCGATATGCTTTCCCGGGCTGGCATGAGCGTGGGCTTGGAAACTCCCTCCTCCCCATAGCTTTCACGGCTCGATGATTGGTACATTCTTCCCAGAAGTGCATGACAAGCTGACGCAGTCATGGAAGGCACCTTTTACTGCCCGTAACTGACCTGCTCGCTCGTCCACTCTCACTAACCTGGATGGCAGGGAGACCCACGGATACATGGAAGTCCCCCAGGTGGATAGGGTGGTAGCAATCCATTTGTGGCCAGAGAACGCCGCCACCTGGCGGGACTGCCCGGTACTCCCCTCTAAAGCCTGTAGGGTGACGTCATCTCTGACCTCCAAAGCATACAGCGCCACTGGACAGACCGCCTCTGCCCTGCACGCCATGGCTCTCCTGCAGGTCCATCAAGCCAAGGCACTTAAAGATCTGCACCTGGGTAGTCCTGATCCCGATGTGCTGCAGGAACTGTGCTCTGCCACCGACCTCACTCTCAGGGCCACAAAGGTCACAGCGCAGGCACTCGGGTGGGCGATGGCCACCTTTGTGGTCTAGGAGCGCTACCTCTGGCTGAACATGGTTGAGATGCGCGACATTGACGATTCTCAACGCCCCCGTCTCCCAGCTCGGCCTCTTCGGTGACACCACCGACGACTTTGCCCAGCAGTTCTCGGTGGTGAAGAAGCAGATGGAGGCGATTTCACACATTATGCCGTGGCGCCACTTATCCAGCATGCCCCGTGCCCCACCTGCTCGCCGAGGGCATCCCCCTGTGACCAGACAACAGGCAGCTCCTGGGCCCATCTCTCAGCCCCATCGTCGAGCACCTCGCAGGCGGCGTACACCCCCCGTCTCCAGGACCCCTTCTCGGACCAGAAAAGTTCCGAAGCGCTCCTGAGACGGACAGCCCAGGCAGTCGGATGTTCGTTCCGGAGATGGTTTCAAGACCACTCCGTCCCCCCATTTTCCTTTTGTTCATTTGCCAAATACTCAATAAAAGAGTGATGCCCCCACTCCCTGGGTAATTCAGCCGGTGTGCACCGTTCTCACGGCACCCCGGCCCTACAAATCTCCAGTTCCGGTTCCCCGGACGCAGCTCTCTCGCCTCCGCCCCCGCGACTGTTCAACCCCGGCAGGCCAGCGCTGATGAGTTCCAAAGACACCTTCTCAGGACCTCTTCCTCAGTCTCTAACCCGCCCCCTGCCGGGTGTGCGGAGCAAGGTAAGTGCTTTGAGTCTTTTCTCAGCACCCCAGCCTCGGGACGCTCTTTTGCCTCCTGACGTATTATTACCTGCCCCCCCCCCCCGCCGCGAAGCCCCGCCCTGTACATCAAATGTGATTGTTCCGTTAGTCCCCCTCGCACGGAGTTTGGATGCGTGGTTGTCACTTCCCAATCCGTCGCGCAGGTTGACCAGGACCATCCGACTCGGCTACGCGATTCATTTCGCCCGGCTCCCGCCTCGTTTCAGCGGTATTCGCTCCATTCTAGTGCGCGGCCAACAAGCCAGTGCCTTACGAGCAGAGATTTCCACCCTTCTCCTCAAGGACGTGATAGAGCCCGTCCCTCAAGCCAAGATGAAGAAGGGTTTCTACAGCCCTTACTTCATCGTACCCAAGAAAAGTGGCAGGTTGCGACCAATCTTGGACTTGTGAATCCTCAACCGGGCATTGCACAAAATCCCATTCAAAATGCTCACGCAGAAACAGATTCTCACCAGCGTTAGACAGCTAGATTGATTTGCGTGGTAGACCTGAAGAACACGTACTTCCATGTCTCCATTTTGCCGCGACATGACCCTTCTTACGGTTCGCGTTCGACGGCCAGGCATATCAGTACAAGGTCCTCCCCTTCGGCCTGTCCCTGTCCCCTCGCATCTTCACGAAGGTCGCAGAGGCCACTGTTGCCCCCCTAAGGGAAGTGGGCATCCGCATACTCAATTACCTCGATGACTGGCTCATCCTGGCCCACTCTCGAGAATTACAATGCACTCACAGGGACCAGGTGCTCAGTCACCTCAGCTGTTTAAGGCTTCAGGTCAGCTGGGAAAAGAGCAAGCTCGCCCCGGTCCGGAGCATCTCTTTTCTCGGCATTAAGACTGGTTAAGACTCAGTCTCGATGACAGCGCAACTCACCAACGAGCATGCCCAGTCAGTGCTCAGATGCCTCTCTCACTTAGAGCCTGGCACAGCAGTTCCTCTAAAACAATTCCAGAGGCTCCTGGGGCATATGGCATCCTCCGCCACGGTCGCACTGCTCGGGTTGATGCATATGAGACTGCTACAGCACTTGAGTCCCGAGATGGACATGGCGCCACGGCACGCATCGTGTGATAATCACCCCCGCCTGCCATCAGACTTTCAACCCTTGGACAGACCTCTGCTTTCTGCGGGCTGGAGTCCCCCTGCAGCAGGTGTCCAGATGTGTTGTGGTAACCACAGACGCCTCTCGACAGGGTTGGGGCGCAGTGTGCAACGGGTGTGCTGCCGCTGGCACCTGGAAAGGACCCCAGCAGTGTTGGCACATCAATTGCCTAGAGTTGATGGTCGTAATTCTTGCCCTACGGAGGTTTATTCCACTAATCCAAGGCAAGCACGTTCTGATCTGCTCAGACAGCACCGCGACGGTAGTATACAGAAATCGCCAAGGCGGCGTGCGCTCTCGTCATATGTCACAACTCGCCCACCATCTCCTCCTTTGGAGTCAGCCGTGACTCATGTCGTTGCTCAGCACTCACATTCCTGGCAACCGCATCACGATGGCGGACGCGCTGTCGCAACAGGTTTTGCCTAGCGGAGAGTGGAGGCTCCACCCCCAGGTGGTCCAGCTTATTTGGGACCGATTCGGCAAGGCACAAGTAGACCTTTTTGTCTCCCAAGACAACTCCCAATACACATTCTGGTATTCCCTGATGGATGCTCCCCTTGGGACAGACGCGCTGGCACACAACTGGCCCCGGGGGCTGCGCAAGTACGCATTTCCCCCAGTGAGCCTTCTTGCAGGACGAGGAACAGGTCATCTTGGTGGCCCCCCGTGATGTATTTTCCGTGGTATGGTCCCCCTCTCAGCGGACCTGCATTTCCCTCAGGTAGCTGCCTCGGCCCCGTGCCTGTAGAGTCCCCCCTTCGTTAGGCTGGACCTACCACCACGCCGTATCCCACATCCGGCTTCACAACCCTTTTGGTGTATTTGCCACACATTACCTCTCCCTGGACTGGGCAGGGTGTGGTCTCTGCTGGGTCTTCCCCTCCTGAAAGGATAGGAAATTTGCGGGCCGGACAGCTACCTTGCCAGCTACGCTGGCGCTGACGAGTTCTGAAGACACCTCCTTAGGCCTCTTCCTCAGTCTCTAAGTCTCCCCCTGCTGGGTGCGTGGAGCAGGGTTAATGCTTTGAGTCTTCTCTCAGCACCGCTAGCCTCGGGACACCTGCTGTGCCCGACAGGCTCTCCTGCTCCGCCCCGGGGAAAGACCTCCTTCCCCGACTTAGGTTGGGCCCCAGATGTTTTACATCCTATTTGAGAGACATAGTGAGAGAGAAGGCCATGGCTGCTGGGTTTGCTAGCATGTAACACCTTAAGGTGGGTAAGCTAAAACTCTTTGAAGGGGCGTTTGAGAGGGCTACGCGCACTCGGTACAGGTGCCTCTAACACGCAATAGCTTGCTTTGCCCCTGTTCCGACAGTCACGTAACACAGTCAGTGCATGCCGTTTTTATATGGACCCCTTGTGTCACTTCCTTCAACACAACGTCGAGAGAGTGACAGTCATGGTTACTATTGTAACCTCCGTTCCCCGAGGGAGGGAAAGAGACGTTGTGTCCCTCCTGCCACAGCACTAGACCTAGCACTGTAAATGGCCATGCTTCATCTTTCGACTCCTCAGTGCAAAATCCTGACTGGCATTCACTGCCCCGCATGTCTGGAGCGGGGCATGCAAATTCTGTCTGCCAACTTGACATTGGCCTTTTCTCAGGTTCAGAGGTACGATTCGGCATCTGAGAAGACCCCTTGTGTCACTTCCTTCGACACAACGTCTCATTCCCTCCCTCGGGAAATGGAGGTTACAATAGTAACCATGACGTTTTCAGTCACTATTCACTCTCAAAATATGAAGAAAAAAAAAACATTCACTGAAATTAAATTGTGACTAGTTTCTGTCTAAAAAATATCCTTATTGTGTTGAATGGAAGAAAGAAAATCATACAGGTTTAAACAACATGATGGTGAATGATGACAACATTCCATTAATAATAATAATAATAATTCTGAAATACAGGTTAAATGTGTATTATTTCATGAAATATAGGGGAGTTAACATCCATTATGTCATTTGTGAAAGTTATGAGTTACTCACTACTTGAGAATCATGGTTTCTGGGATGTTAGAATTATGTACTAGTGACGTCACTATTTGAAGATGTAAAACAACCATTGTATCATTTTTCTGAACCGGTTAATTGAAATGAACCATCTGAAAGAACCAGTTCACGGAAATGAATCAGACTTCCCATTGCTACTCTGTATAAACTATTTCCTATACAGCTGGAGCTTAATGTACTGCCCCCTGGAGAAAACAGGTGTCACTTCAAGCTTCAATTGCCCAAATGGTTGGAATATTCCTTTTTACGGTCCAGGGACATTTATTTTTTATATAATTAATTACACTGAATTTTAAATCGACAGCCCTAATACATACAAATAGTGCATGTTTTTACCGACACTTCGCTGGTTTAAAGTAAGCTTTGCAGAAGGACACATCATATCAAACAAATAACTGCAATCAGATACTTATTAGTGTGACTTTTTGTGGATCTGTCTCCTGAGGCATGCTGGCTAGTAGAACAAAACTAATCTGAACAACAGTGGCACAGCCCATTACACTTGATAAATCCAATCTGGTGCAAGTAAATACAAGCAGCAGACTCGTACAAACTCACCCTTTGGCCATGGTGAAGGAATGAGTGTGGTTTTGTTTCTCTGCAAATTACCAATCCATTGTCAAAATCAAGATTCAGTCATTTTGATTTGATTTCAGGCTCCACATTTTGGGTATTAAACAGCTCTTTGTTCATAGAATTGCAGATTAAACAGCTCTGTGGCAATTTGCAGAGCAGCTCTTTCAGCACCCCTAAAATGGCAGTGCTTAACTGCATCCTCTCAGGGCTGTATTACTAAATAGCAGAAACATTCAGAGAAATGTGTTTTCTACACAAGCTTGAGGTCAGTAGCAAAAAAAATAATAAAAAATTCTCTTCTCTTGGCAGTAAAAGACCCACCTAGTAGAAATGACATTAGATATAGCATAGCCTTGAATTAATAAAGCCTTTGTTTCAGTGCTTAATTGTAAATTGCGAGGTCCCGGAACATAGCAGGGTGACCAATCCGGCAAGTGATTAGGGGAGGGAGAAGTAACGGAACATTTGCGGACCAACTCGAGTGATTAACAGCTTGCATCAGTTGCTTTTATTACAGGGTGCACATGACAAACAAACCAAAAAATAATAAACAATGTAGTCAATATGAGCAATGCCACAGTAAATTAAGATAATGCGGCTCTTACCTTTCCTTTTAGTTGTTTAAAATAGACCATAAAACAGACATTGCTTTTCCCTCTGTCTTTCTATTTCGTGCTTTGCTTCTGGTGTCTTTTGCGGTCCTGTGTCCTTTTGAAATCCATGAACTCATGTATGGAATGGGGTTAAACTGAGATAGTGGGGGTCCAACAAGGCAGAGAAATAGAAGTGATGAAATTGTGGAGGTGTGTAGAGATGCTCGGTTGGCATTGCAAATTAAGTTAATTTGAGAAAAACCCCTCTCACACTCTGCACTTGAAATCGGAACTGTGTTGACCGCAATCAAAAATTATTTTAATCCTCACTGCCATTCTCTTGATATTCCCTCAAAGCACAAACGGCAGATCAAGAGCTGTCAATGCCAAACTGTTGACAAAGTGACTCTGCTTCTTTATCACCATAAATTGCTCCAGCATCCTGAGGCCAGTATTCAGGAAAAAGTACTTTAGCTCTTCGATGAGTTTGCTGTAACCCGTTCGGTCCCCTTGTCCCCCTCCGTATGATAGCATGTGATTCTCCAGGCTTCTCACCAGGAACACCTTGGAAGATTCTGTCCTTTATAGCATTTTGACTGATTTGGCTATGACGACCTGGTCTCTCAGACATTGCCTCAAACACTCTTTCCTCATGACAAATAGCTCTATGTACCGCGATAATGTAACAGTGTTGTTTTTGGAGCTCAGACAATTCTTGAAGTGCATCATATATGAGGCCGAGAATTTGGACAAAACATTACGAGGACAAGTGCTTAGCAAGGCCACTGTAGCTTGCACAAGTAACAACTTCACAGGAATAATCTTCTGCTGCCTTACTGAAATGATTGTAGAGGGCAGGGTAATTTTTCCATACAGCTTCGACAGATCTAAAACTCAATGCAACCAATCTGTTGTCCAAGACCTGGCCAATTTTGTCTATACTGAATGTCTAATTCGTCAGCACATCGTTTAAGCTCAATTCTGTTCTTGTTTGATGTGCCGTACAGTGTGTAGAGTTTATCCATGAAAATCCTGAAATGATTTATTGCCCCCAATTCTTTAAACATATCGCCGACTGCGAGCTCCAGTCGATGCGCTGAGCAGTGCCACACTTTCATATTTGGAAAGAGTGATTCAAGTCTTGCTGCCACTCCAGACTTGCGGCCGAGCATAACTGATGCACCATCGCATGAAAGCCATATTAGTGTTTTAGACAGAAAATCCTGGGTAAAATTAACAGCATCTATGGCACGTAATAATTGAGCGACAATTCCATGGGCACTTAGGTCTTCTAGTTCAACAAGTTCAACAAAAAAATTTTCAGGCAACTCCATGTCTGACGTAAATGATTAAAGCACTCTTTCTGCTTAAGCTAGTTGCTTCATCAAGCATGAGACCAATCTTAGGAGCACATTCAACAATCTTTTCAAACTATTTATTTTTCATTTCAAGTGAAATATGGCTTTGTATGTTTGCACATGCCATATTAGAGTGCAGAATTCTTCCCATGTCGAGACCATTTAACTCCTGGCAATCAATTTCACTCTTGAAGCCATACGCTGGTCTGCGGCGCTTCACTTCCTTGTAGGCTGTTCGAAAAATTCTTGCAGTAGTGTTCACTTCATCGGATAGGTTACTTAGTGTTGTTTTTTGTAACAAGTCTTCTTTTGCCTTTTCGAGAATGTTAAGTGCTGCAGTGTGTGCCTTCGTCTGAGAATGTTCAAAAACTTTTTTCCTGAGTGCTCTCTGTTGTTTTTTAAGCTCTGTGGCAGAAGACGTTACAGAGCATGTCACCCTTTCTTTGGCCAGTTTCATCCCCGCAGATTTTTTCGGGACCCAGGCTTCCAAAATTTTTGCAAACAGCGCAGCCCAGATGCAACCCCTCCATGACAAGCCAAGGATATGATGTCTTTTTTGTTTTAAACTCTGCTTCGGTCCATATTGCCCCCATTCCTTGACCTTCTCCAGTGTTTGTTTGCTCACTTCCACATGCTTCTTTCCCCAACCCGCCAGAGCTCTCCGCTGCTGTCGACTTGCTCTGTTCCTCGCAGGTTGTTTCTTGCTCTGTGTTAACATCATTAGCCGATGAACTTGCACCTTTTCTATCAGTGGAATCTATAATTACTCTTGTCTGTTTGGTTTCAGACATTGGGCCCTGTCTAAAATAATCCAGTAAATTAAGATTCGCCATTTTCGGCATCTCCAATTAAAAAATATGACCGTTCTCCCCCCCCCACCCATTCCCCCCAAATCCACCAATTACAGAAGAGAAGTCATTTATTACCATGGAAATAGGAATAGTTATAGTGGTACAAATTTAATCTGTCACCTCTAAAACATGGCATGGACTACACACAGCATATAGCTCATTTCTTACTTTTACTATTATTATTTTACATTTAATAGATATATAGCAAGTTATTGATGACATATCATTATAATACTTGATTTGTTATGAAACATATGTAGGCTACAGGTCAGCATGAATGTCTTTCAGTGCCGCATGAGATGGAGGATCCCCCAAAACAGGTGCCGGATCTAAATTCGGAGGTACCGGATCAGACTTGTTCCGGCACAAAGATACAAAAAGGAATTTAAAATAGCATTGTTATATTATAGATAGATAGATAGATAGATAGATAGATAGATAGATAGATAGATAGATAGATAAAGATTTTAGCATAAATTAAAAGTTTTTCTAATAGCACAAAGATAGTTGTCATTTATCAAATGAAAGCTCTTGTTATCTTGTTGGTAGGAACAATACTATGCATCTTATTTTGTTAACACCATAGTTTGAATGATTAGCAAAGTGAATCATAATCTCTGTAAGACAAAAAAAGGCTAATGTATCAAACAGAAGCTCTATATCAGCTTTTACCTTAGGCTATTTTCTTAAAATAAGCCATTTTATACTCTTTTGTGAGCTTGCTTGGGTAAATAATCCCATGCAGTGTCTCAGATGTCCACAACAAAATATGCAGTCCAGCAGAAAAACCATGACACACAAATCATCAGAAAGTACGTTCTCAACTACCTAAAATAAAAGAATCTCAGCTTTCCAACAACTCCATGATTGCGCTACTAGTCCACTCAGAGGCCCGAGATATTCTACAAAACAGTGGGGAAGGTGAATGGGATCACATAATAAACTGAATGTGGTGAGTGCTCAGCTGCACTGCATTTCAGTTCTGTTTATTGTGATAAAAGTTGATTGAGGAAGATATCTTTATCCTAGTACTTGCTGCCATCTAGTGGAATGAATGAACAGTTTTTGCATGGACACAGAGCAAATAGTGTCTGAATCACAGGCTTTC
Source organism: Moxostoma hubbsi (assembly GCA_032164185.1). Lineage (NCBI taxonomy): Eukaryota > Metazoa > Chordata > Actinopteri > Cypriniformes > Catostomidae > Moxostoma > Moxostoma hubbsi. The sequence continues at coordinate 39,684,150 of JAVLUX010000021.1, forward strand.
AAAGATGAAATATAAAATATAGCTGCAAACAGCAATTATCTGGGTTCAAGCCACTTAGGGCATACGAAAAGTCATTAAATGCAAAAATTAACAATAGACAAGTTCTGTTGTACAAAGTTCCCTATATGTCATGATAACGGACTGGTATTGTAACAGAATGTGATGTTTTGGAGATAAATGCAGGAATTTTATTTTTTGGTTGCCATGATGTAACTGTTATCAGAATAAAAGTCTAGTCATTATGTTGTGTTACATGAAACTTGGATGTGGGATAGTTCTACTTGATATCTTTTATGTTTGATCATAATGGAATTTCATTGCATGATGGTCATAAAATTATAAGAAAACAAAATTGGAAAGATCATGTTAGACTAGCAACCATAATATAAATTATGCTGTAATGCTCGCATTTGAGTTAAAGGTACTTATAGATAGAGTACAATGTAGTATGATTAGAACACATGTCTCTGCAAATGTTTTACATGATGAAAAACAAGTATTTTCATCATGTAATGCAGAACCTTTGCTTCACAGAGTGATAATTTTTAATAAAAGTCAAGTTTTTGCATCTTTCTGGTTTTGGAATGTTTGTGTGACAACAGACCACTGCGTCTTGGCAAAAGTGGAGTGCAATATTTTGTGGTGACTTACAACTTGGAAGTCTAACATCATGTGTTGTGCCATTGCAGTTTTCCTAGTAGGAAGGAAGGTGGAATAATTTGTTTATTTTTAATTAGGGCCAGAGCACCGGAAGTGCTAAAGCCGTATTGTTTTTGGAATGTTTTTTCACAATTATTATTATTATTAGGGCTCAAGCACTGAAGCACTATTGTTTTTCTAAGGATTATTAGGGCCCGAGAACCAGAGCTGCTTAAGCCCTATTGTTTTTGTAATATTTTTTCACAATCATTATTGTCATTAGGGCCAAAGCACTGGAGATGCTAAAGCGCAATTGTTTTTGGAATGTTTTTTCACAATTTTTAAATTTTACTTTGATTTTTAGGGGGTACTGCACTGTTACAGGGAGTACCCCCTGTGTTTTTAATTATTGTTGTTTCTCTTTTAAAAATTTTACTTGGGTTTTTATGGGGTACTGCACTGTTACTAGGAGTACCCCCTGTGTTTTTAATTATTGTTGTTTCCCTCCCCCTGTCCCCTCCCAGATTCAGGAAGGCGGGGATCACCTGCCGGCAGAGGGGTTGGAAGGGCGACCCTCACGGTAGCAAGACCTGATCACCAGGTTCCTCAAAGGTGCAAGGAGATTGAATCCTCTTAGGCTGTGCCTGATTCCATCTTGGGATATCTCTGTGGTTCTACCTACCCTAAAGAGATCCCCCTTTGAGCCCCTGCAGCAGACCAAGCTCAGCACTTTCCTGGAGAGGGAAGAGCACTTCCCCAGAGCTATTATATCAGGTGCTCGGCAGGAAATTTCTTAATACAAAAATCAGGAAAGGCAACCGCCTGAAGCCTCCTCGGAACCAGGAAAATGCGTTACCTAAATCGCTGGAAGGTCATGATGTGTTCGAGTGCTCACTGTGAGACACACAGCAGCTTGCCCATGTCCACTCCTCCATACCTCGTGACACGGTTCAGGGCCTGCGTTGTTTCATATAGGAACCTCTAGTGTTACTACATCAACTGCTTCTAGTGAGTGACAGACAGGGGGAACGTCTTGGTTACTGATGTAACCTCTGTTCCTTGATGTAGGGAATGAGACGTTGTGTCCCTCCTGCCACAACGCCATCTCCTTTTATACCCGTATGTATGGGGCAGAGAGCAGCATGAAAATTCCACTCACCAATTTTCATTGACCCTTTCTGAATAAAGCAAAGGTGATTGGGGATCTCAAGAGTGAACCCCTTGTGACACTACATCTTCTCATTCCCTCCATCAGGGAACAGAGGTTACATCAGTAACCAAGGTGTTTTTTTATGGAAATGGAAATTGAAATAATTAAATCATTTGGGGGCACTGATGGATTCAAAGAAATACTCAAATATATTTGCATATATCTTTGGAGCAATTAGACGTATCAAAATTCTTATTATTACATGGCTGATTGTGTCAGGGTTCTGAAAGAAGAGGATTCAATAGCAAGGTAAACCACGGTTTATTGGGAAATAAACAGGCATGAGCTGGACAGGATAAGGTCCACAGACAATGACTGCCTCAGAAAGCGTAGACTAGGTCCATGGGACGGTAACTCCAAGCCAAGAGCATTCCGCACAAGAGGTCAAAGATGGTGGAGAATGAGACAGGGGAAGCAACGGGCAGTGTTGGCAGGTGAGGTGCGGCAAAGGGGAAGGGAGATGACTGCTGGTAGGCCAGAGGTGGCGGGGGAATAAGCTCTGTCCTGCAGCCTGGAAGACGGGGAGACTGGAGAGAAAAAAAAAGATAAAAGGAAAAAGACTAAACTGCTCGGAATGCAAGCCACCGGGGATAGGGAAAAAATAAAGCAAGAACCTATTAACTATGCCAAGTTAATCTATAGGAAAAATAAATACAAATAATCAATAAAGATAAAAAATAATAAATCAAATCAGGGCTTATAACAAGCCGATAATCAAGACACAGCAAAAGAAAAGAAAAATAGGAAAAACCTTGGAATCCAAAGCAAATCAAAATTGAAGAAAAATAAATCTTGACTAGATAACTAGACTACAAAGAACATCAAGAAATAAGCAAGACGTAAATAACAACATGCAAAACATGATCTGGCAAGGGACAAAAAACACAAAGAGAATATAAAGAGAGGCTAATGAGAAGTAACAAGTGAGTGTAATGTTGAACTAACAAGGTAACAAGAGGGAGGGGTGACAGCTGACAGTTGAACGCGTGGAAAACAACATATGCAGACACACATGGTGAACGAACACAAACACCACACAAAGCAAAGTGCTCCGGACGAACAACGACACAGACACAGACACAACTAGGCTGATCAAACCGGCGTCCTGACAGTTTGTCACAAAATTTGATATGCGGCTTTGAGTTGACAGCCTGCTTGTTTATCGTTATTTCCATAACCCTCGACCTTTCCAATATGAATTATAATGTGCTGAATTTTGATTGGCCGTTGGCGGGCATTTTTGTTCATTTATTGAATCTATTTTTTAAGAATATGTTACTATTTGAACCAAAGAAGTTGCATATTTAATTTGAGTTTTGTCGCTTAAACTGCTGAAAAGTTTTAGCAGTTTTTTTGTTGTAGCACCCCCTAGGGGCAGAATTGTATGAATCTTTGATATTAAATATTGATCAGTTACTTAATGATAATGATAATTAAATATTGATCAGTTACTCAAATCGCATTAAACCGAAGGAATTGTATCATTAATATCTTATGAACGTATTGAGGTATCTAAATTCTTTTGAGAGTTTTTTCAGGGGGTTCTGTAGAGAATGTATACCAAATTTCATGCTGATCGGACTAACAATATAAATATATAACAGGAAAAAAAATATAAACGGAAATCTAATCGGAATAATGTACAGATTTTGCTGTTTCGCAAGGAAATTGGTACTTTAATTCACCAAAGTGGCATTCAACTGATCACAAAGTATAGTCAGGATATTTCTGATGTAAAAACTGCACCATCGTGTCAATTTTGATCAAATCAAATCAAATCACTTTATTGTCACACTACTGTGTACACGAGTGCAACAGTAGGTGAAATTCTTGTGTGCAGTTCCGAGCAACATAGCAGTCATGACAGTGACGAGACATAAACCTAGACAGGCCCTATTTCCAGCATTACTCTGCCATCACCTTATCCTTGAGTAATCATGCTAATTTGTTACTTGTAAAATGTGACTGCCAAATATCAAAGCTTGAATGCTATATTCAAAGTGGTTTATAATACATGAACCAAATCACTTGTAATGTAACAGAATTTAATTTCACTTTTGGCCAGCAATAGGTGGTATTGCAACCAAACTTATATGGTATTGTCAGGCGGTAATTATATTGGCACAATGTAAATTTTCATGTCGATTAACCAAAGCATTGAAAAGATACAACCTCTGATTCTTTTTGACATCTTGGTATAAAATTTGTTATAGGAGAATGGTTTGGTCTATCATAAAGCTTTTGATATCTTTGCAAGTATGGTGTAATGATGACTTAGGCCACATTTGGTAAAGGTCTGATGAATGGCCTAGGACTAGTTTGCAAATGTAGACTTTGTTATGTAATCTCAAAAAATTCACAAATTATTTGAATGACACCAATGTTCGCTTGAGGCAAAGTTGCTTTAAATGTATACTGAGTATACTGAAGAGCTAGTTTAGTCTGTTATCTGGCACCATCCCATATATGGGACGTTTATCAGGTTTTTTTTGTGTTTTTTTTTTTTAAGTGTTTATTGGACTATATTACCTTCATATTCGACTTTAATTTTTATAATCCTTATATCGTTTAAAGCTTTAAGTCACTAGCTTCAAAATATGGCCACTGTTTTGCGATCTGAATGATGTCATTACAGTATTGCATTAAAATAATGAAAGAGTGGATTTTAAAACATGCAAAATGTGAGCAGTATTACTTATCGTTTACATCTTCTGGTCATGATCCGATCGGATGATGGCATGAAATTCAAGCACACGATCCATGGTAAATGTCCACAATTGAAAATAGACTTGACAATTTTATCCAAACCAGCGAAAATTGAGGAAAATCCGACTGATCATATTTCGCCGGCATCATCACATAAATCAAAATGTCTATTATCAATAGAATATTGATTATAAAACTTATTTTATCAATCAGCATCGAGGTGTTGTGGTCTCCGCTATTCTGGTGAAACTTCCACTTTGTTTAAGCCCACTCTCGAGTCTTTCTGTGATTAACAGCCAGAACTGTCAATCAAACAAGATCAAAGGCTCCATGGCCTCAACAAAAAGTGCTTTAGCTGTTTCAGTGACTAGATCCAGCCAATGGATCGTTAGTCAAGATTTAATTGACAGGTCATGTAGCCATTGGTATGATGTTTCTATGGTTACAGGGGTGGCCTTGCACATTCCAGAACAATTATGTCGTCCTAGTGTTTGATTTGATAGAGAACCTAAGGTCACCATTATGCTCTGAGAATTCCTCTGTTTCTGATGACCAATCGGAGCCAAAATCTAACATTTCCGCTGCTTCTTTCAATAGATCTATGCAAAAACACAACAATCTAGCTAGATGTGAGTACTTTGGAATAAGTTCCATGCAGATTTGAGGAAGAATAATTGTTAAACCGGCAGGAGTGCATATTCTGTGTTTGGAATTATAGCAGCTATAGGGCTAAACTAAATGCACAGGTGCTGATCAGAGTGAATGAATGGGCTCTTTGGATCATTTATTATTTTATTTAGTGTTAACAAACTACTTTATAATTTATGGCTGAAAAATATGATATGCTTGTTAGAAATATGAATAATTACTGGCTTCAACTGCTAACAATACTTACACTGTAACCATTCAATATGAATGTATTTATAACAATTATAATCTGTAATTATTTTTATATAATGTTTTTCAATAAATAGTGTCCTTATATGTGGTTTGAGTGGTGTTTCTGAATGAGTTTTTCAAAAAATGTCTTATTTATTTTATTCACTCTTGCACCAATGGAGTTCTGATTTCATCCTGTGGCCACTTTTGGTACTGCACCTAGTAAATGTTTGATAAATGTTGGAGCGTTCAGGAGCGGGTTTGGTTATTATAATGAATAATTATGAAAGAGAATTATGAATTATTAAAATCAATATAACATTGGTTAGAATCAACATTAGCTTATTAATCCTTCAAATCATCAAAGATAACTATCAATTATCAAAATCAATAGACTATTAATAAGAATTAATATTGCCGGGGCACCATCCTGGAATCAGGGACTAATAACAGACAGTATAGCAGTCTCAATATACAATAGGATTGTTCTCTTTGTAAAATCGACATCCAGAGAACATTGACATTCAAAATGGACTTGAATCCGAGCACTGATATCCCCTGCCAGCCCATGGCACAGGTGCATCACCAAAACACTTATATTTTATGTATAACAAAGTATATTGATGCAGTAACATAAATTAATAAACAATACAATGCAGTCGATAAACTTCCGACTTCCAACTACAAACTTAAGAGTAACATGATTAGATATGGCAACTGATAAGACTATAATACATGAGAGGAGCATTGAGGTGCGTGTGTTTGAATGGTTGCGTGTCTGTGTGTGTAAGGAGAGAAGGAGTGCACTAAATGGCGGGCATGGCTCTTGTGGAGAGCGCGTTACTTGACGTTTCCGGCAAGCGAATGTAGGCAGAGAGACTGGTTAATGGCATCTGCCCTTTTAACATGTGTCTCTGCTGGTACGATAACTTATGGACAAAGCTGAGCTCTATCGTCAAGTTATCTGTTTGCCAAATGTGTGTGTGGGTATTTTTGTGAGGGGTCATGTGTGTGCGGTTAGTACAAGAGGAGAGAACAGGGTGATGGCACCGAAGCTGGTTTAGCGATCATGGGAGAGATGGCAACCGTTAGTTTTATCACTAAGTGATGTTGTGAACAGCTCGTAATTCGTCCGCCGCGGTTGTTGGTTATTTAATGGATAAACTCAGCCCAATGTGCTTGGATGACAACACAGAAAATCTCATTCATGCTAACAGTAAGTTACAGTAATACCTTGATTATTATTTGCAGCAATGAGCGGACTTGGTAGTACGTACAATGTACAAGCAATAACCTTGATAGACAAGAATAACACACTATAATATTCTATCTCTGCACAGACGTAAACCTCTTACTTGAGTCGCGTGAGGACGCAGGTTGAATGTGTGTTTGTCCGTCATTTGACTCCGACTCTGTTCCTCGAAACTCAAGTGATAATGGGAGTCCGTTTCCTCGCTCTATCGGCGGGCGGTACAGCGGCTGATTCTTGGCAGGTTAGTGGAGAAATGAGCAAAGTCGACTCGGTTGAAGAAGGAAGAGAAATCTTCTTTCTTCACTTCTGCAGGCAAAAGGGTGAGACATGGATTGCTCAGCAGTCTCCTTCAGATCCGTTAGCATGCTCGGTGGAACACGGCGAATCTCGGAGGAACACGGAGAAGCTCGGCTCGTCCAGCGTGTTGGAGATTGTATGGCCAAAGTTCAGGTATGTACATTACTTCCTTGGTCAGCAAGGTTACACCTAGGAGCAGCAGGGCTGCAACTTGAAGCAGCAAATACTGTTGCTGGAAGCAAGGTTTAGGAGAAATCTCTGGGGTTTTATACTCTTGATGACATCATGGTTGAGGGACCTGATCTGTTGTGCGTTTCATCCAATAGTGTTCGATCTTTCAGAAATTCACACCTACGTCTAAAGTGAGAAAGGCTTTATGGGCTCTGTTGTCTGTTTGGACTCTCTTTGTTTGATTTTGGTTCTACTTTGTGTTATCAGGATTTGAGTGTTCCTACAGGCCTCAGTCAGGCTTTATGATTGTGTGTAGGCCTGACTTTGTCTCCTATCTGAGCACATGAGCCCCAACATAAATATGGTATTTTATAACTTATTTACTTGAAATTTGAGACACAACTTGGTTTGATATATGGCTTTTATTTTTCTATAATTTATTTGACCACCACATATATTTTTATATTTTTAATATATGAAATACATTTTAATGCAATGCATTTTCATTTCAATAAACCTAAACTTCTACATATATTTTTTATTAACTTAACTGATTACACTTGCACTATACTTTCCCAAGTGTTTTCTTTAAAAAGAGACCAAAATAAGGTATTTAGTCCCAAGCATTCAAAAGTAACATTTTAAAAAAAGTAACAACAATGAAAGTTTGTAAATGTCATATTCTGATAAATACTAAAAAATGGTAGTGCCAGTTAAGGGGATAATATAATGAACATTTGTTATTTTGAGACTTATAGAGTTAAGAAATGCAGTGCAGTGAGTCAGATGTTCATTTATTAACTGTTCTGGGCTGTGTTTTCCAAAAGCATCGATAGTGTAAGTTGATCGTAGGTACCAGAGGCACCAATGGTCTTTACGAGCAACTTGAGCTAACAATGCTTTTGGTTAACACAGCTCTTAATGATCCCATTCATTTAATTGAACGATTTATCAGCCCGAATAAACATGCAAGTTTGTGAGTAAGAGTGAATTATGGCGATGCTATTGAGACGATACTATCGAGTATTTTTTTTTTTTATTTGAATACATTTAGTGGAATGATTGAAAATTACTGTTTTTTGGTATTATTTGTTGGTACATATTTTTTGGTGTAGTTACGTTTAGTTTCGACTGCAAGCACTTTTATATATTGCGTTATATTTTTTTACTACAAGGTGGCACTGTCCTGAAACCTGTTGAGCACCTTCAGGGCAGTGTGCCGATGACGCAAACCGGGTTTTGTAATGATATGCCAATGTGTTTGTAAGATACAATATTTTACAATAAAAATGCCAATAATGCCCAACATAGGCAAAATTGGTATCATTTGACCCAGTATACCCCACAGAGTCTAAAGAGTCCAGTTTTGTGATTTTAGGACAAACCATTCAGAAGTTATAAGCAAAAATAGCTGTTTTTTTTTTAATCTCCTGACTCATAGGGGGCACTGCACCAAAACGCTGCAAATCAACTCAGGGCATGATTGTTATGACACACACCAAGTTTCGTCACAATCCGTCAAAGCGTTGTGGAGATACAGCCTAAAATTAAATTTGGCACGTTCTTCATTGAATTTGTTGAAGCACCATTCAAAAAAACGGTTTGGTCTATCAACATTTTTTTAGTTACTTTTTGTCCTGAATGTCACCAGATGACGCACATACATTTTCTTGCAAATCGGACGTACGGCCTAGGACAAGTTCAGAAAAGTAGGTTTTTCTGAAAATTAAAAATGCCAGAAAATCTAGTTGGCCAGGTTACACAGGCTGACATAGGAAATTAATATGTAATAATAATAATAATAATAATAATTATAGCTGCAAGTGGCAATTATCGGGGTCCAAGCAGGTTTGGGAACCATAACAGTCAAATTTTAAAGAATAGATACTGTGCATGCTGTGCAAGTGTATGAGCCTTTGGTAACCAATTTGTAGAAACAATTTGCAGTTCAAAACTTTGTAAGTCCACAAGAATTTATTTTAAGCACTTTTTTTAGACAAATATTTATTTATATAACTTTTTACAATCGTTGACTGGAATTTGGCACTTAGATTTGAAATGTTGAAATTTTCCTTATAATATTATTGAACTTGCTAAGCATAAATCTTCTGATGGTGGCTTTGTTCCAATCAGGCGAATGGCCTACAAGTTATTCATTTAAGACATTTTCACATTAAATCCAAAATTGCAACTGGCCATAGGGCAATCCATTGCAAATATGATATTCATGGTCTTGGCAAATCCCAAGAAATGTAAGACCATTCAAACATAGTCATAACTTGCAGATTTGTAGTTGTAGCACTCCTTTTAGGCGAAATTAGTCAAAACTTTGTATACAAAGTTTTGTTAAATTTGTGATTTGCCTTTTGCAGATATAGGTCAGTTAGTTCAAATGAGCAAGGCCAATGCATTTCATTGGCTTATATCTTCAAAAATACTTTCACCAATAAAAATTCATTTGATAATTTATTGCCAGCATAGTCTAGATCTGACATGTGCTAATTTGGTGAAGATCAGATGAACGCCCTAGGAGGAGTTAAAGAAAGTATGTTTTTCATAAAATTCTAAATTAATGAGTTAAAGAGATTAAACAAATGAATAAATAAATAAAAGGTACTCTCATGTTCAGTATTATCATGTTATACATTTTTGTTCCTCACAGATGCATTTGTTGGTGGAGTGATCGGCCTGCTCTTCGCCTACATCTGTTATCGGCAGCACTACCCGCCGTTCCTGCACATAGACTGTCATCTGCCTTATGCCAGCCTGACTGCAGCTGCTGCTCAGAACATCCCCCCCGCCCAGGATCAACTTCAGCCCACTGACAATGCCACCAGCCTGCCCCTGGAGGGCATGACAGAGGGTCCCGTATGACTAATAGAGACTACCAGAGCCTCACCACCCCCTGACACCCACCCACACCACTGTGGTATTAACCACACTTGACTGACACTTTGACATTCCAGTGAGTTGCACCACTCCACTCCATTTCACTTTTTCTTTTTTACCTCCTGTAAAAACTGTACTGGAGCCCCTTTTCATTATGCACCAATTGGTTTTACAGAATGCAGTTTCAGTGAGGAAAATTCACTAATTTTGTATTTGGCTGACCAGATATCAAGTGGCTCTCCAATGTATCAAAGTTCTTCTAATACGTAAAGAAGAGTAAACCAGACCAAGTGCTTGTGGGGAAAAGAGTTTATTGATGTCAATCTTGTAGCATAGCTCTTCTGAATCATAACCCAAAGTGTGTCTGTGTGACAGAACTTTATACCTAAAAATCAATAGTGTTAGCACCTCCCTGAAAGGCCCTTAATAAACAAGACATACAGGATATCTTTATATGTTCCTCCTGGGAGGGGTTGATTGCTCTGAGTTTCTGGCCCCCAATAAACCAGATATACAGGATATCTCCATATGTTCTTCCTGGGAGGGGTTGATAACTCTTGAGTTTCTGGCCCTTTGGTTCACACCTTTACAGACACAGATGCAACTCTAACAATGTAGAAATTATACAGACTAAAGTATAATTTACTTTAACACACTGTCTGCATCCTTTTAATACCCAATTAACTAAATAAATTGTGCAAATCAGGTAACTGCACAAACATAAAAAAATGGACACTATACATGGATTAACTGGATTGCAGGCAAGAAGTAAATTAAACAGATTTTTGCATTGAAATACAACGCACAATATGGTGATACTTTTAAATGAATAATCCCCTCTTTAAAAGTATGGCCAAGTTGGAACCTTTAATGTGTACACAATCTATTAGTTTAAGAATGCCTCTAACAATAAAGGACCTCAGAGTACCATGTAAATACTATGGTTTATGTAATTGGTAATTTCGTAAACAGTAGATCTAAATCAGAGTAGCTTCATAGTATGTTTTCAATCGGGAATGAAAATGAGGCTGTGAGGAATAGACTTTTCAGTCTGTAAAATAGGATGCACTGTATAAACCTGTATTACATTTCTAGATCACATCTAATTTGTTTTCTGGATGTTTTTTCAATGTTTCATAAACAGAAAAATCTACACCAATGTAAGCAACAGTAAAACCCATTGATCATACTGTACTTTACTCATTTTCACTCTTGTCCAAAATTAAATACGATGATACTCTGACTTTGGTCCATGGTGCATATTAAACCATATTATTACCATCACTGTGTGAATGTACTGCCACAGCGGTGCACTGACAGCAGCTGAACTCTTAATATAAGAGGTTCTGAAAACTTCTAATCTCTTATTAGAATTTCAACCCATCAAGTAATTATTAACGCTGGTTTTCTTTATATTGTTTTCCATTGATTCAGTAGCAGGGGTGTATGCATGTTAACAGCTAGTGTGTATGTTATTAGGTGTCTTTTTTCCTGTGGTAAAATAACTGTAATGCATACACTTGATGCTGATTGCTTTAATATATTTATATAGCATTATTTATAAATATTGTCACTCAGACGATAAGTAATGTATTCATTTTGACTTCACCAACTTCATCCTTGCTGTTGTGCTAAACTTTAATTGACTTTATCTGAGATACTGCCCAGGAAAACTAGTATTTATTGAATCCTTTTGTGGACTAACTGATTGTCCATGGCAACCCAGTGATAAATATACACTGGCGGCCAAAGGTTTGGAATAATGTACAGATTTTGTTCTTATGGAAGAAATTGATACTTTTATTCACCAAAGTGGCATTCAACTGACCACAATGTATTGATGTATTTCATTAATGTAATTCAGAACTTCTTAAACTACTTCAAAGAGTTCTCATCAAAAATGTGCAGCAATGACAGCTTTACATATTCTTGGCATTCTAGCTGTCAGTTTCTCCAGATACTCAGGTGACATTTCACCCCACACTTCCTGTAGCACTTGCCATAGATGTGGCTGTCTTGTTGGGCACTTCTCACACACCTTACAGTCTAGCTGATCCCACAAAAGCTCAATGGGGTTAAGATCCATAACACTCTTTTCCAATTATCTGTTGTCCAATGTCTGTTTTTCTTTACTTTTCTTTTTGTTTTTCTATATCAAAAGTGACTTTTACTTTGCAATTCTTCCCATAAGGCCTGCACTGCTGAGTCTTCTCTTTACTGTTGTACATGAAACTGGTGTTTGTCTTTGAAGACTGTAGTGTACACCTTTGTATGAAATCTTCAGTTTTTTGGCAATTTCAATCATTGTATAGTCCTCATTCCTCAAAACAATGATTGACTGATGAGTTTCTTGACATAATATTGACCTTAAGACATGCCAGTCTATTACATACTGTGGCAACTCAAAAACAAACACAAAGTCTTCACTTAATGAACCATATAGCTTTCAATTGTGTTTGATATAATGGCAAGTGATTTTCTAGTACCAAATTTGCAATTTAGCATGTTTACTCAAGGATAAGGTGTTGGAGTGATGGCTGCTGGAAATGGGGCCTGTCTAGATTTGATCAAAAAATGACTTTTTTCAAATAGTGATGGTGCTGTTTTTTACATCAGTAATGTCCTGACTATACTTTATGGTCAGTTGAATGCCACTTTGGTGAATTAAAGTACCAATTTCCTTCTGAATCATCAAAATCTATACATTATTCTAAACTTTTGGCAGCCAGTGTAGACCCGCTGCACTTAAGATTCATTAGATCATTGGCCCATGACATTGACAATCTCCTAGACAGACAGATCCTCACTGCTTCTCATACTCACTTTATCTGTCATGTTCCTCCTTTAGCTCAACACGTTATTCATTCTGTGTCCATCAACTTCTATTCTAAAATATGTAATTTTTCCTCTAAACTCCACTTACAAAACAACTTCCATGATATTACCATGTTTTTTTTCTTCTTCTTCTTGGTAAGTGCCATGGCATATTTCTTTGCATCTGACCACTGTACAACAGTACCTCCAATACTGAAAAGATGCCTTCTATGGCAGCATTGCATGTATCCTTTGTTAAGAAGGCAGTCCCAGAAGGCATTGTGACAAATCTGTATATATATATATATATATATATATATATATATATATATATATATATATATATATATATATTCAAGATGGTGTATGAAGCATGAGGAATGTTGATTATAAATATATCTATTTTTTTCTCAACTCCAATTTTTTTCTATCATTTGACAGTTACCCATACTAAATCCTTGTTTTTTTATATTTTATTTATTTTTGTATTGTATTTGGCATAATTCCCCCTCACACATTCAATCAAGACTCATTCAGATTTCTCTGAACTGATGTTTCGCACTCATGGGCTGATTAGAAATTTTAATGCAAGCTTGAATAAAAGGAGGAAATCTGAGACAGTGTGAAATAATGAAGCACCATAAGGAATCTGTAGCTACAGTATTTCAAAGAATACAGAACCACTGTTATTGTTGCAAAATATAACCATATCCATGCCATTAAAATAATCCTAACAATAGTCCAAATGACTTCTGCATTATATTTCAAGTCTTCTAAATTTGCACCCAAAGCTGTTGTGTGAATGATCTCAGAAGACATGGAAAAAGTCATAGAGATTACTTTCATTATAGAGAAATGGTGCTTTTTTTGTACTCTTTTTTGGAGCTTGATAGATGTGGACATTGCACTGAATTCAAATCTGTGAAGATTTTCAAAATTGTAACTTTTGAGTTCCTTAGAAGAAAGTCATACAGGTTTTAAATTAAATCTGGGTGAGTTTTAAGTTGATCTGTCAGAATCTACAGTAGCAGTGAAATACTGAGTTTGTTGCAGTTAGCATTATTGTCTAAGCTAGAATCAAAATAACTGAGCAGTGATGTTTAATAACAGCAGCTAATGACCCATCACTTACTAAGCTTAATAAAAGCAGATTGCAAACATATTGCAATCATTAAATTAGATTTGCTGAGATTAAAATCAGCTTTCATTTTTATGTTAGGAGTTTAATAAAACTGATCTTTTCACTTAATGATAAAGTAGGTGACAGATCATGTATTATTTCTTTTCAAGTTCATTTTACTCTTGACTTGTGAAAGTGAATAAAAGTAATTGTTGTTGCTCTTCTAGTGTTCATTTCACCAGGAAACTGATGCGATACTGTAATGAAACGGGCGCTGAGGCAGACTCCATGTGCAGATGTTTATTAAAAATCTACAGCAGACAGGTTGGAATCGTGTGGCAGATATCGTAGTCGTTAAGGCAGGCAGTGGTTCTATACAAAAGAGCAGTCAAATCCGTGGCAGCAAAACAAAGGGGTAAATCCAAAAGAGTCAAAAGTGGTAAAGGCAGGCAAAAGGTCATTCACAAGGTAACAAGACAATGGCAATGGAAAAACGCTTGGTAAGGCAGGTTAACTGGCAATACTTCGCGATGGCCTGTTAGACAGGCCATGCTTAAATATTACACAAACAGGAAATGAACAGAGAAGCAGAGGGAGCAGCACACAGTCAATACTCGGGAGAGGGCTCCCTCTGCTGGCGTGACGTTACAGAATCCCCCCCCCTAGGAGCGACTCCTGGCGCTCGACGAGGACGTCCCCGTGGTCGTGGTGCTGGACGATCGGGTCTGGCTCGATGGAAGTCCCTGATGAGGGTCGGGTCCAATATATCATGGGCGGCTACCCAAGACCTCTCCTCTGGGCCGTACCCCTCCCAGTCCACCAAATACTGGAGCTGACCACCTCTCCTTCTCGAGTCCAATAACTCCCTAACCGCGTAAGCAGGGGACCCATCAATGTCCAGCGGAGGAGGTGGTTCCTGACTCTCAGAATTGGGGTCAGCCCCCGGGTGGACCGGTTTAAGGAGGGAAACATGGAAAGAAGGAGAGACACGATAATTAATAGGCAGCTCCAACTGATACGTAACCGCATTTATCTGTCTTAGAATTTTAAATGGGCCTACGTACCTTGGGCTTAGTTTTCTGCTTGGTAGCCGCAACCTGAGATCCCGTGTGGAGAGCCAGACCCTTTGTCCAACTTGGTAGGGAGGGTGTGGGCGACGTCGTCTATTGGCCTGGATTTCCTGACTCCTGATAGCTCTTTGCAGGTGCACATGAGCGGAATCCCACACCCTCTCACTACGACGAATCCAATCGTCAACTGCTGGTACTGAAGAGGGTTCGCCTGACCACGGGAACATAGGGGGTTGATAACCGAGCACACATTGGAATGGGGTGACACCAGTGGAGGAGTGCTTCAGGGAATTTTGGGCATATTCAGCCCATGGTAGAAACTCTACCCAACGATGCTGTTCACGACTGCAGTAAGAGCGAAGATACCGGCCGATCTCTTGATTTAGCCTCTCCACCTGACCGTTTGACTGCGGGTGATAACCTGAAGTCAGGCTGACGTTGATGTCCAGCTGCTTGCAAAAGGCTTTCCAGACTTGGGAAGTGAACTGAGTTCCTCTGTCAGAAATGATATCCTCAGGAATGCCAAAGACTCTGAAGACGTGGTGGAAGAGTGCAAGAGCTGTTTCCATGGCTGTGGGGAGTCCCTTCAAGGGTACCAAACGGCAGGATTTTGAGAATCGGTCGATGATAACCAGGATAGTTGTGAATCCAGTGGACGGAGGTAAATCTGTGACAAAATCTATGGACAGATGGGACCAGGGTCGTTGTGGGATGGGTAGAGGCTGTAGTAGACCAGAGGGTAAGTGCTTAGGAGTTTTAGACTGGGCACAGACGGAGCAAGACTTGACAAAATCGGTTATGTCTTTAACCATTGATGGCCACCAAAACGAATTCTGAGTGAGGTTGAGTGTTCGTGAGATGCCTGGATGACCTGAGCTGAGTGAAGTATGAACCCATTGGATGACTCTAGCACGAAGGTTCGTCGGAACATATTGTTTGTTGATTGGGCAGTTGGGTGGCGCGGGTTCTCTCTGTTGACCTTGTTGGATTTCCTCCATCAGATCCCAAGTGACTGGTGCAACAATTATTGAGGGTGGCAGGATGGGCTCAGGCTTGAACTCTGTTAGCTGATGGCTATGCAGTCTAGACAAGGCATCTGCCTTACTATTCTTACTCCCTGGTCTATAGGTAACAGTAAACTGGAATCTGGTAAAGAAAAGAGACCAACGTGCTTGTCGGGGATTAAGTCTCTTTGCACTCTTGACATACTCTAAGTTTTTATGATCTGTGATGATCATGAAAGGATGAGTGGAACCTTCCAGCCAGTGTCTCCATTCCTCGATTGCTGCCTTCATGGATAGGAGTTCTTTATTCCCGACATCATAATTTCGTTCAGCATCCGTTAATTTCCTAGAGAAGTAAGCACAAGGAAATAACTTGCCTGGTTGTCCATGACGTTGGGAGAGTACAGCTCCAATTCCATTGTCCGATGCGTCCACCTCAACTACAAACGGCAAACTGGGGTCTGGATGCTTGAGGATGGGGGCCGTGGTAAAACTGGACTTTAGCTTAGAGAAGGCTTGTGTGGCATTTTCATTCCACTTTAATTTCGATGGTTTACCCTTCAGTAGAGATGTTAGGGGGGCAGCAATAGTGCTGTAATTGCGGATAAAGCGTCGATAGAAATTAGCAAATCCCAGAAAACGCTGTAGTTCCTTGATTGTGTTGGGTTGGGGCCATTCAGTGACTGCTGTTATTTTTGAGTTGTCCATTTCGACCCCCTTTTGGCTGATGTTGTAACCCAAGAAAGAGGTTTGGTTTACGTGGAATTCGCATTTTTCTGCCTTTACGTAGAGTTTGTGAGCAAGAAGTCTTGAGAGCACAGACTTGACATGAACTTGGTGTTCTGATTCAGACTTTGAGTAGATAAGGATATCATCGATGTAAGCGATAACATACTTGTTTAGAATATCCCGGAAGATCTCGTTGATGAATGATTGAAAGACTGCTGGTGCGTTGGCAAGTCCGTATGGCATGACCTGGTACTCATAATGCCCCCTAGCGGTTAGAAAAGCTGTTTTCCATTCATCTCCCTCTTTAATCCTGATTAGGTTGTATGCACTCCTGAGATCTAGCTTGGTGTAAATAGTGGCTTCACGAAGTTGTTCTAGAGCTGAGGGTACCAAGGGTAAGGGGTAACTAAATTTGACAGTGACATTGTTTAAACCTCTGTAGTCAATACAAGGCCGGAGTCCTCCATCTTTTTTTTCAACAAAGAAAAAACCCGCGGCTGCTGGAGAAGTGGAAGGACGGATGAAGCCAGAACTGAGCGCCTCTTCAATATATTCCTCCATGGCCTGTGTTTCTGGATGTGATAGAGGGTAAATTTTGCTTTTGGGGGGCATAGCATTAGGCAAGAGATCAATAGCGCAGTCCCAGGGACGATGTGGCGGGAGAAGTGTAGCTTTAGTCTTGCTGAAGACTTCTTGATAATCATGGTAACAAGAGGGAATGGTGACTGGCTTGGTGTCAGGACTTTCAATGCTCGTGGTTAAACATGACTTGATTTCAGGGGTATTGATGCAGTGTGTGTTACAAGACGAAGACCACTGTGTGATTTCACCGAGCTGCCAAGAGATGACCGGATCGTGAGTTAATAACCATGGATGACCCAGGATTATTTCGTGGCGGGGGGAATCAATCACATAAAAAGAGATGTCCTCAGAATGAAACAGACCAATTTGAAGTCTGACAGGTAAGGTTTGTTGTGTGATGCCTTCTCCGATGGGTTTATTGTCAATGGCGTTGATTTTGAGAGGTGGGTCACATGGTTGTATGGGGATGTTGAATTTAGAAACGATCTTTTGGTGAATCAAATTGAGTGCTGAACCGGAGTCGATCAGCGCTGTGAGGTCAGTGGATTGGTTATTAACAGAAATCTTGGCTTTGACTGTGAAAAACTTGGTAGAAAGATGGGGATGGTCAACACTCACCCGAGTTGAAGATTTGGAGGTTTTCTGATTCTTAAGAGGGCAAATAGCATTAACATGACCTGGATTTCCACAGTAGAAACATAAACTGTTGGTTAGACGACGAAGTTTCTCCTCCTTAGTAAGTTTAGTGACTCCTAACTGCATGGGTTCTGGGTCAGGTTGAGTAGTGGGCAGGAATGAATGGGATGTCGAAGCTGGTGGAATAACTGAAGCATTCCTCAATGACGGTGTCCTGGATTTAGCTGGGCTGTTACGCATAAGGTTATCAATTTTAATAGCTAGAGTCACGAACTCAGAGAAGGAGCAATTTTCACCTTTGCACACAAGCTCTGCCTGTAGTTCTACGTTCAAACTTCTTTGAAACATAGCTTTAAGTGCGACGTCGTTCCAACCACTTTGTGCTGCGATCGTCCTGAATTCTATAGCGTATTCAGCGGCGGATCGACGGCCTTGATTCAGTTGCACCAGTTGGGAAGAGATATCCATGCCCCCTGCTGGGTATTCAAAAACTTCTCTAATCTGTTGGATGAAATATGCAGACGAGGTTTGAATTAAATGGTCAGTCTCCCAGACGGCTGCAGCCCAATCAATAGCTTTACCAGTTAGAAGAGTCAGTAGAAAAGCGCATTTTTTCTCGTCAGACTCGAAATCATCCTTTTGATGTTTGAAAAAGATTTCCACTTGTCGTAGAAAACCTTTACAATGCTCTGCAGAGCCGTCAAATTTGTCAGGGAAAGCAAAGCTTACCTTCTTAGGCATGGGTGGCGGTAAGGAATGGAGATATTGAGTGAGGTAAGCGTTAGAAGCCTGTAGTTTACTCAGCTGCTCTTGATATTCCTTGATGAGGTCATTTTGGTAAGCGAACGCTTTCTGCAGATTGGAAACTTCTGCTGGAGTCATCGGTGGCGAAGTATTCTGTAATGAAACGGGCGCTGAGGCAGACTCCATGTGCAGATGTTTATTAAAAATCTACAGCAGACAGGTTGGAATCGTGTGGCAGATATCGTAGTCGTTAAGGCAGGCAGTGGTTCTATACAAAAGAGCAGTCAAATCCGTGGCAGCAAAACAAAGGGGTAAATCCAAAAGAGTCAAAAGTGGTAAAGGCAGGCAAAAGGTCATTCACAAGGTAACAAGACAATGGCAATGGAAAAACGCTTGGTAAGGCAGGTTAACTGGCAATACTTCGCGATGGCCTGTTAGACAGGCCATGCTTAAATATTACACAAACAGGAAATGAACAGAGAAGCAGAGGGAGCAGCACACAGTCAATACTCGGGAGAGGGCTCCCTCTGCTGGCGTGACGTTACAGATACATACAATGTAAAACAAATCATTCTGCATAAATGTAGGTATAGTAACGGGATTCTTAAGAGAACAGGCTAGAAAACCGTACATATTTTGCAAAAATAAACATTTGAAACAGTATTGTTGTAACATGATCTCATTATGTACAATGTTTAATTCATCGAGTGGCATCCAGTTAATATTTTAAGAATAAAAATATTTATTTAGCATTTCTAAATTCATGTTGTTGTCAAACTTCTTAACTCTTGGCAACAACTTGCATAGCAAGCATAACAGCAAACATTGCAAGCAATTATCTGGTGAAAGTGAACCCAGTCAACCCCTTAGGTGACACAGACGACCGAATAGGTTGGCATCGTTTTGGAGGCGCCAATCTACCGAGCTAATTTCAGCATGTGTCCAAGCTGTGTTGAACAAAATGCACCCTGTGGACACGGAACACATAGACCATGTACTGAATTTCTTAATACCATGCTACTCTTACTGTTTCTGTTATATGTGTGTTTGGCAAAAACAGTGTGAGTAGAATGGATAGTATTCCATTGTGAGCACGGCAATAGACTCAAGAGCACGGGGCTCGTGAATTGGAGCGATGAGTGATATAATCACTCTTTTGAGTCTGTTCATCTCAATGAATTAGTCTAACATGCAGGTTTAATAGTTTGAAGCTAAAATGCTGCAATAGTCATGCAGTAAAACAGTAACGGGATGCTTTAGAAGACAAAGAACAAAATCAACACTGAATGAAGTGGATATTTACTTACAATTAATTCGAAAAACAAAAACTTTAGCTGCATTCAATCATCATGTGCGAGTCCAAATATAGCCTGTGAATGATTGTCTACTGCAGGTAAAGACATTTTCTAAATGAAAGTGTTTCAAGATTCTAGCATTATATGAAAGCACTTAAAAGTACCAATAATTACCAAGCCATGTTTATTGGACATGTTCCTTGGAGTTGCCAACCATATAAATACCAAATAAATGATATATTATATACAGTAAATACCAAGATTTTACCATATTGTACCATCACTGTACCATCAATTTTGAGAAAGGTATCTTCGATAAACTTGTGTTGTGTAATGTGAAAAGATGTCAATATGTTTTTAGTCCATAGTTTCATTAGTGATACACTATATATCTAATATATTAAAAAAATAAATAAACTCCCAGGGGAGCATGCCCCCACACTCTCCTTCAACATCATGATACAATAGATTGTGTATTTAATGGGCCCCTGGATGAAAATTTAACTACACCTACACACCATAATTCCCTCAACATCAATAATGATCATCATGAATATCACTTAATGTCAAAAGTGCTTCATTAACTTTAAGTAAACACATTTGAGCACATTTTCATTCACTTAGAGTGGAGAGAACTGATTGCTACAATGACTGTGCTATACATTACTGTTTTCTCAGTAATGTATAGGATATTGTCTAATAGTGCAGTGGACAAAAAGGACAGTGTACTTAGAGCTTGTGATGTGAAAGTCTTGACTCAGTACCAGAGTCAGCTTAAACATAATTTCATTGTTCCACAGGAAAAGATAATGTTCAAAGACTGATTGTATTTTGTTACAACCACATTTTCTGATGTTGTTGGATGTATTTTTGGAAACAAGATCATTCAATGGTAATTTCCCTTAGGGGTTGGTAACAGATAGAAATGCAAACATTTTATTTTATTTATTTATTTTTTCTAGATGGAATACCCAATTTTCATACAGTATTGCAGAAAACAGTTGTGGCATCAAATAGCCAGGTAAATGAATGTAGCATGACAATATGTTGAGTGATTAATATTTTTGGTGCTAAACAATAGATGGGCGAATCTCACAAAATGTGTCTAGAACATATGGTTATCTGAGTTACCGTAGACTTTTTCAGTTCGAACCAGTCTGGCCATTCTCTGTTGACCTCACTCATAAACAAGGTGTTTCTGTCCATTGAAATGCCATCATTGGATGTTCTATTATGTTGTTTGTTTACAAGTTATCATGAATTAACTCTCCCATTAAATGTGCATACATTTTGGGATCTACTCACCTGTTAATCAACCAATGCACTAAAAGAAGTGTTTTAAACTGGCACGCTAGACGGAAATAACGCAGGCTGCTTTTGAACTTTGCAAACTGTTCGGAAAGTCCTCTGTAGCAGCACAGCGCAAAATGTTTTGAATTTGTCAGGCATTTTCAGCTAACCAAAACCCTGCTGCACACCATCTCCAATGTTCTGTCACAGTGTCTCTGCATAATAATGTGTTTGATTGAGCACTAGCCACTGTAGAACAGCATAAGATGCTGGAACAGCATAAGATCCATTTAATCCCACCGAATGGGGTGAAAGGGGTCTAAATTGAGTTTTTGATGTAAATTGTAAATGACAGTGCAGATTTTTTTTCTGCATTATTGGTGCAAATAGTCACATGACCAGAGCTATTTAAATCCACTGTGCTCCTCTAAACATTTTGTCTGTTAAAATACCATAAATGGAAGCAAATATGTTCTGTCATAATACACACATTTCTATATGTGGTTTCTATAGCGATTACCTACGGCACTCAGCCTGCAGCCTCGTGCCTGTGGCCGAATCACAGCAGTGCTGATATGCACTCTTGCTTGTGTGATATTGTTTAATGTGTTCATTTTCTGTTGTTTCTTATAAACAAGGTATTTCTGTCGCTTAGATATCCGCATGGATGTTTGTCGGTGCCAGACGGGCTAGTTTGAGTATTTCTGTAACTGCTGATCTTCTGGTATTTTCACACACAACAGTCTCTAGAATTTACTCCGAATGGTGCCAAAAACAAAAAACATACAGTGAGTGGTAGTTCTGTGGATGGAAACGCCTTGTTGAGAGAGGTAAACATAGAATAGCCAGACTGGTTCAAACTGACAAAGTCTACGATAACTCTGATAGTCACTCTGTACAATTGTGGTGAGAAGTATGCTATTCTGAGACGCGGATTGGCACTGATTTGGCGGCACAAGGGGGACCTACACAATATTAGTCAGGTGGTTTTAATGTTGTGGCAGATCAGAGTATATAAATACTCTTCTATGATGACTGTTTCTTTTACTTGAATTAACACAAATGCTATTATTATTGTTTTTTGTTATTTTTATTTTTTTGTGTTACAGTATTAATGTGCTCATTTGTAATAACAATTTTGTCAATGCGAAAAATCTTAATGGTGCAAAAAGGAACTATTATTTAATTTTGGGGTGAAATGTGACCTGGCCATGTTATCATGTGATCCAACAAGGCTTGAAACATTTAAAGGCCAAAAAAGGGTTTATTAATAATAATAATATTAATAATAATGATAATAATAAAGACTATATCAACATGGAGCATGGTCAGATTAATGATCTTACAATTTGCTTACAAAAGTGTTACACTTTTTTTCTTTTAGGATGTACATCTATACACATATAATTGTTTATTATAAAATATAAATAAATATTATAATCAGTGCCTGTACAGTGTTCCATAAAAAAAAAAAAAAACATTTTGTGCTTCTGTATCTTTCTTATTACTTAATGTTTTCAATGATTTTGGTGTCTGTAATCCATAAAACAGAGAATGTTTCTGAGATAATACATTACATGCATAACCATAAAATAACTGATTTGTGTTGTGACCAGATAACTTTTCTCCATGTCCTTCTTTTATGCCCAACAAACACTTTATAGACGTCATTTAGACAGAGGGCATGAATTCCATTGTTATTGAACACTGCATGCCAATTCCATTTGTGAAAAGAAACTATTTTATATGGAGAAGCATGCCTGGCACCAAAAGCACTTTGAATTGTATTTTGTTGATTAAATGTATGTTCAAATAACAAATAATTGTAGAGTAATGAACAAAGAGAATAAAAAGAAAATATATGACTGTATTTACTTTTAAGCCTTTTTTTTTTTTTTGAAAGAGAAAATGCTGTCCCTAACCAGTGAAATTTCAATAGATGTTTGATATTTAAACACTGCACATGTTGTCTGAGGTGAATGGGACATTAGGGCTCTTTCGGTGTATTTAAGGTGTCATTTTTCTTTGAACGGACACTGAAGGGCCCACAGCAGCTTGAGTTTGTGTCTCTGTGTTCTCATTGAAGGTGTTTTTTGTAATGCATCACACTTGTAAGAATAGTTTTCAATAAAAAGATGGCATGCTGCAGGTTGTGTTGATATTTGTTTCTATCTTATACAGTATAATGTTGCCACAAACATAATATGCGCATGCTGGCATAAGTTGGAGCGCCAGTATTAGTCGCAGGCAATGCGCACGCACGATCGGTGGGCTATCGTGATGTATCTCTCTTGGGCCCCCCTCAGTGGTTGGGCCCCTGAAAGCACAATTTGTTTTTATATATATATATTCATCAAATTTCAACCCAAAAATTGTGGGTCCCCAAAAGTCATTGTGCATTTCGCAGACTGTTTAAAACAACATTTCAAACTACATTTCCATCCAAAGATTTTTTTGTGAAAAAAGTTTTAGTACATCAAAATAAAGCTGATGGAAATGCAAATTATCTATAAAATGTGTTGACATAATATTGTTTTGCTTAAATTTAGCGCAGAAGTCCTATTACAACATGTCAGTTGTCCTGAACTAGTTTAGAAAAATGGCATTAGTGCAAAAATGTAGTGTCACATGACAGAATTTACATCACATTTGTCCTTACAACAAACAGCATTACAGAGAGGAACACTTGGACTGAGGAGAACCAGTGGGCAATTGATGTTGAAATGACATTGACAGAATATGACTTCTAAAATAGGTCAAATATGCAAATCAAACCGACATCAAAAACTTGACATCCATTTAACATCCACACACTGGTGTCCTATTCTGACCACCAAAATAACAACACAAAAGTAATAAAATGTAAGAATATATTTATTCATCAAGCCTCAATTAAAAAATACAAATGTAAGATGGATTTTGTATCCCCTGAAGGGACTACAGTGCATGTAAAGCAAAGGTTAAAAATACTATGGACTTTGATGGAAAAAAGATGATGATATGGATGATAGTCCCAGACTCATAGATGGATACCTGGATGGATTAAGATAGATGGATGATGTAGATGAATGCTAGTGTATAGCTATTCTGAATCTGAACGCAGATCAGTCGCTGTCCAGCCCTTTTGGTGTCCTATACCCCCATATCTGTCGGGAGCAGACCGGAGATATTTCTTCATGTGTTTTTTATATCAGCCTCTGACGATGCTGGTTTTGACTGCTGTACAGCACCTGAATGAAGATGGAGCACCTTGTATCACTTGTTTTAAGACATTATATAATACAGCATAAATTATAAGATTTTGAGCAACCTACTACTAACTAACATAGCAATCCACAAAGTAATTAAAACTCTCTAAACAAGCATGTATAACCACCTAGACCCGTGATCCTCACTATTTTTTCCAAGTGAGCTGCACCAGCAGGATAGTCAACAGACAAGCCGCCACAAAAAATAAATAAATAAAAACACAAAAATACACATATCTGCCTAGTACAATATGCAATGCAATTAGCCACTGCCATTCTAATAATAATAAAAACTGTTAAATACAGTAGGCTACTGAGAGAACTGTTCTTCAGCAAACTGTGAAGAGGCGACTTGGTCTGTGTAACGCTTATCAATTCAATCATCTATTTGAAAAATTTAAAACAGAAAACTGAAAAATTAGACTAAATGTTCTGCAATTGTGTTATTTTGGTCATCAAATAAATAGATAATTGAGATTTTGGAGTTGTTTTGGTCTGTGTACATTGCGTCCATTCGTTTTTCGATTTAATATTGAAAGTAGAAACATTTGAAAACAGCTAATTTATTTTTTCAGCTTCATTTTCGGTTTTTAGGTTCAGGGGTAGAAAATGGATAAACAGCTTGAATATTTGATTGCCACATGTGGGTCGGCATGAAACTGCCCTTTTCATTGATTGGTCAACCAAAGATCAACCCGTGCCGCTTTCAGATCATCCACAGTTCTGTGCAACAGAATAATAGTCCTTCGCTGCTATAGTTGGACAGATTAAGTGTTTATTACAAATAATCTCTCTCTCATCTAACAACTGGACTAAGGAATGATTTGACAGAAACTGCTCTAGAATGGGTTTTCTTCTCAAAAGGCATGGGTTCAACAACCTACGTGCTAGAGAAATATTAATGTAGGCTACCTCACATCTGCACCCACATTACGCATCAGCCTACTTCTTTGGCACACCACTGTGTTTGGGATCACTGGTGCGGAGTGTGGGATCTCTGGCGTGGAGTGTAGCACCACTGGTGTGGAGTGCTGTGGAGCGGAAAGTGGGATCTCTGGAGCAGTGTGTGGGATCTCTGGCGTGGACTGTGGCATCTCTGGCGTGGAGTGTGGGGCCGCTGGTGTGGAGTGCTGTGGCACGGAGAGCGGGAGATCTGGTGCAGAGTGTGGGATATCTGGCGCAGAGTGTGGCATCTATGGCATGGAGTGTGGGACCACTGGTGTGGAGTGTTGTGGTGAGGAGAGTGGGATCTCTGGCATGGAGAGAGGGAGCTCTGGAGCAGAGTGTGAGAGATTTGGAGGGGACTGCGTGACCTGGATCTAGAAGTCTTTTCTCCTGATCCTGATGCCTGGCCTGACTTTTGTTGAACCATTGGTGGTTTTGGCAAGGACGGCCCTGATGGATGAAAGAGAATCAAATGGAACAATTAGATGATGGATTTGCTGCAATTATATACACTTTCAGAGAAAAAAGGTATTTACTAAAAGTTATGATGCTTAACAGTTTGCTTACAGTGTTGTGATTGTGCTTCCACACATTCTACACATTACATCCAGTTCAAATCAGTATGCATACTGATAGGGGTGATGATATGTACTGATACATAGGGGCAGTGGTGGCTCAGTGGTTACTGAACAGAAGGTCGGGGGTTCAAGCCCCAGCACCACCAAGATGCCACTGTTGGGCTCTTGAGCAAGGCTTCAGGGGCTTTATCATGGCTGACCCTGCATTCTGACCCCAGCTTAGCTGGGATATGTGGAAACTAATAAATTTCACTGTATATATGCAAAAAACTGTGTGTATAATGTGTGACCAAAAAAATAAAGGATTCTATACAGAATTTTTTTTATTGCAGTTGGAACTCACTTGTTGCAACTGCAACAACTAACTTTAGGCAACTTAATCATTCTTTGAATGTGTTGCATGCAATCTACATAATGGCAGCATTTTCCCCTTCACACTCAGAACAAGCATCGTATATAACCTCCACACTCTCACAAGGATAATTTCTTGAAAAGCCCATAGGAACATTAGTTTTAGTAACAAACATACAATTCAGTTAGTTGTGTTCTACAGGATGCAGCAAGGGGAACAAAATGTACCCTGTGTCAGCTTCACCAGGGTTGGCTGGAAGACTTTACGATTCAACTGCTGTTTGCTGATCAGCCAACGTCAAGCTCTGCTGATGTCTCTAACACAGACAATGTTGAGCAGTTTAGAATCACAAGGATCATTGAAGAAACTCTGTGTGGCATTGGCATAGGACATCACAAACCAAGGTGCCTTCTTCGCATATTTCCTTCACAAAGACAAAGTCCTTGTTCTGAAGGATGAAACAACAATCTTGTGGCCTTGTGGAGATGCGAATAAACCTCTCTTTGGTAAAGGGCCTACATTTTGTAGACTGTTCTAGTTCTGCTCGACGTTTGGCAAACTGGGCTATAGGATTGCAAGATTGTTTGAAGATTTTCTTTAGAGTCTGCAGGTAGTTCTAAAATGGATAGCCTGAAACACCATTCAGTGAACATCTGAAATGTTAAACATCATATGGTAAGTGAGTTAGTGAGGGCACATTGTAAACAGTGAAGATGTTTCAGTATATATATATCCTCACACTTCCTCACATAGTACATGAGTAGCTCTCTGACATAGTCTGTGTTCCTCATGCTCTGCATAAACAGAATTCAACAGGATTGACATCGGAACCATCAAGGAAAGAAAGTAATTGTATACAGCATGTGAAACCACTTTTCTCAGAACCACTGGTCCAGTATAAAGGAGAAACTGAGTTATGTAGGTTTCCACCTGTCCAATTCCAGTAAACAACTAGGCTGCTGAGTAAACTCACTAGGCAGGTCTCCATTCAGTGCCTTCAGTGTATCTGAAATCTCACTCCTTTGCTGAAAGGACAGTCACAATTTGACAGTCACCAGGGGCTGTAGCACGAAGAACAATTCGTCCCACATAGGTGCCTCTAACTGTGCAGTGCTCACAAGAGAGGTAGCTATTGTGATTCTTTATACACATCAGTAATGATCAAGCTGGTGCATCACAAATTAATGCTTTTACAGTCACTTGAGGTGTTTTCTCTCCATGGACTATAAGTACAAGTCTTGTACTTGCTTAAATTGCTGGAACTCCTGAAAAAAATCAGACAGGTAATCTTGAACTGGGCTGGGTTTTGCTTGCCCACAATAGAGTGCCACAAAGCATGGAAACTGCACAAGATTGGCCACATCTGCATACTTGATGATTTAAACAGTGGAATGCCATTAATGTTCACATGTCTATGCTGTCTTCAGGGAAAGCAGGACTCTGGGCTAAAATTTTCAAAATGCCAGATGCAGTACAAAAGTAAGCATATTGTCCACCACACATTTCACTCTTTTGGGGGTCTTCAGCAGTGTTCTGGCATCCTTGGGGAGGCGATGTCCTTGGCACCTTAGAATGTCTAGCAATTTGTTTAGTGCAGACTGCTTGCATGTTTTGGAAGCTGTCCAAGCTGCAACTTCCTCGCCCAGATCAGGAGTAGTTTCCTCTGCAGAATCCTCAGAAAGATTGTCAGCAACCTCAGAGTCAGTGTCAGTAGATAGCACTAATGCATCAGAGTCATAATACAAGATGTTGCCATCAGCTGAAGGTGACAAATAGGTAGTTTCATACTCACTGAACTGAGCCCTCAGCAACCCATCTGCATAACTTCTATTTGAATCATCAGCTACAAGAGCCAGCACTTCAGCATGATGTTTCCGCCAGTTTCAGTAGTATACCATCATTTAAGAGTCACAAAGTATCTGCAAAATAAACATGGTCATACACATGAATCTCTAGGACACCTACATATATTTACAAAGATGTTATGGGAGAATGACAAGCATGGGCCTTTTTATCTTATTTAATATTTTAAAAATGTCAATTTTTTCAGCAGTCAGGGACAGTATCATACCAACTACAATTAACAAACAAACAAACAGACAAATAATAAATAAATAAAATCCATACTGAACCGTGTGCTGCACCTCAATCAGAACCAAATACTTCCCTAATAGTATTTATTTTATATTTTAATTCCTTAGTTTTATTATTAACCTACTAATATTTCATTTTATGGAATTATTTTCTTCTTTTTTTTTATAACAAATTGATTATTATTTTTAATTAACTTTTAATTAATTTGCATAATTTTTTATATTAATTTAATTTGATTCAATATTTTGTTTATTTACTGAATGAAAAACTTACAACCAGCTGCTATAATTTTGCATACAGGATTGGCTCATACATGGCGACTGCCAATCCCAGTGAAGGCAGCGTGATGTACATTGCTTGAAACTGAGAAAATAATCTAATGCGATAGAGAGATTCCAATGCTACACTGTATTTTGCTTGATCATGTATAGAGCACATGTAAAATCATGGGAGCTCCTATTTTAGAAGTTAACACACCTTCTTATTAGTCCAAACACAAACGGTAAAATTAATATTAACCCTTTGACATTTCAAAACCATTAGCTTAACAATAGTAATTACATACTTAAGCGACATCTAAAATTCCTCTGTTCACATTGCCACAGCTAGCTTCAACTTACTTATTATACAGGATATATTAGCTTTCACTATTGGGAAATTAGCATAAACAAAAAGTATCAAAAATAGTAATACCACAAAGTCATATTTCATTAAAACACGTGTTCTTCTAAGTTTAACTTATGTCTTGTGACCTTGTGGAGATGCGAGTAAACCTCTCTTTGGTAAAGATGTCAACACATTTACCCAATGGATAAATGTGACAGAATGAGAGCTGGACATGAGAGGTCTTTTTTCCTGTATTTGGTTCGTTTTAGGATTCTCGAGGCTTCGACTTGACCTTGTCAGAAACAGAGGCTCCCCCATCACTACTAGCATAGCACCATCTACAGGTGTGGTGTTAAGCAGCAGAGAAAGCAAGTCTAATTGAATGTGCATTGCATCTAGATCTGTTGAAATGCAAAAAAGCACCTTATTTCATCCTATCTTACCTAAAAATTAACATATTGATGCATGCAGTAACAGGCATGCAATAATATCAACTAATCTTAATGACAGTTTAGTGTATAATAATAGACTCACGAAACATCTGATTATTTATATCCTTCATCCCAAAATGTATGTAGTAATACAGAAATCACTTTATTTTCTGAATAATCACACAATACAAACAGTACAGTACATATGCGGTGAAAACTAAAAGCGTCTCCCGATGAAGTCACACACACATATGTGAAATGGGTGATTCTCTTTTGAAACTTTGTTATACGTTATTTCTGTTAAGGGAATTTTAAAATTAGCACAATCCTCTTGAGTAGCAGGCCAGCAGCTAGTTTGTTTACTGATGGTGGCTGTGGACTCCTCTCCTTTCTCAATGCTATACGCGTCATAGCTTTTGACTAATCACAGTCTACAGCACCTCCCACAGTTTGCCATAGTCCCTAAACGCAACAAAAGTACCTACTCCGGAGTAAGAGCTAAAATGTCCCCTAAAACTACTTTGAGGAACTATAGTTCCTCATGTGCGAAAGTGATAAAAAATTCTTGTCCCCAGGAATAGGACAAGCCAGTGGGAAATTGTCTTGTACTGCCACTTTATGCTTATGATTTCTATGCTAATAATTATTATAAATAATAATAATTATAATTATTATTATATATTATGTTAATTATGGGAAAAAAATAACTTATTTTCAATTTTTTGGTAAGGCAAGTCCCTTATTTTGGGCGCTATTTTTATTTGTTTATTTTATTTGTAACATTTTTAACAACACACATTGTTTCAAAGCAGCTTACAGAAAATTATGCTGTGACAGAAAATTATACTTTTCTTTCTTTTGCTCTAAATTCTGTAAATGTTTTGTGCAAAAGAACCCCATTTAATGAAAAAAATTACAAAAACAAGATGCAAAAACGGAACAAAAAGCCAAACAAATAAAAAAAAACCTACCAAACAAGAAAATAAGTAAAAGAAAGTACTGGACCTGGAATCTAATAAAAATTTGAAAACAGTGCAAAAGTTGAAAAACCAGACCGACAGGAAATACGAAGGAACAAGACATGGAACAGTGAAGAATCCAGAGGAAGAATCCTACACAAGACAAGAGACACAAGGAGAACATAAAGGGGATAAGATCAGGAGGCAACCGAGGAGAGCAGGTGGGGCAAATGAACAGATAACAAGAAAAACAAGGGACTGGGTTTAAGACCAAAACAAAAACTATACAGGCAGCCAGGGAGCAGCTCCTGGAAGGGAGCGGGAGTTAGGCAGCCAGGGAGGCGGCTCCAGGAAAGGGGTGGGGTCAGCCGGCCCATGGGGGTGGTGCCTTAGAAAGGGAGCAGGGTCAGGGGGCTGGCTCCAGTGAAGGAACAAGTTCATGTGGTTCTGGATAAAGGACAATGTCAGAGCTCAGCCTTGGAACAAGAAGAAGGTCAGACAGCCTCGGAGCAGGATGAGGTCAGACAGCCTTGTAGTGGGGATGATGAAAGACAGCCTCAGAGCGGGAACAGGGCCAGGTGACTCTAGATCAGAGATGAGGTTGGGTAACTCCAGGACAGGGATGAGGACAGGATCGGTGATGGTTGCTAAGGAGTGGATAGGGTCAGTTGTGGCCACTGGGTAGGGAACAAGGTTGAGGGCTGCAATGGAGTGGGCAGGGAGCTGCAGCCGAGAAGGCGGACACCTTCAGGGTGTTCAAGACAAGTGAATTATATTTAACACAAGACAAACATAAAGGGGGGACTGGGGAGAAGAGAGAAGAGGTGCAATTTAATATTCCTTGAATGGAAGAGGATGATGCGGTACATATCATGTGTAGAGGGACTCCTCACCACTGCCATTAAAACGTACAGCATACCTGTCCTCTGGAGGTCAGTCTCCCTCCTAAAGTGCATGCATGCGCCCTTGCAGGTCCAGGAATAGAGTGGGTAGGGTTCTGGCTGAATTAGATGTGACGCCACAACTACACCCTAGACTCCTGACACAAATTAGAAGCAATGCAGGGGACTGGAGCATGTGTCATGGTTGATGGGCCAGGAAGCCCTCATGCCCCAGACCCAGTACGGCAGTGCGTGTTTTGCCGGACCATGCCCATAAAGCCTGAACCAACCACTTTAGACACTCCCCCAACCTACACAGGGGCCCCATTGTACTGAGGATTTTTTTTTTTTTACATTTTATGTTATTTAAAATAAACTCCTCTCTGAGGCCTGAAGAATTGCATGGGAATTGCATGCTGGTTAAGTTGGATTTTTTTAGCAGGGATAGCAATGTTCGGTCTAACAGTGATATTTATACTTGAAGGGGTGAGGCTGAGCGAAGAAACGCCATCGGAGATGTGGCCGAAGAACTGGAGTTTCCACGAAAGCAAAGCGAGAGCTGGGTGTTTGATCATCGATGTGTGGTTTCTGTATTGACAACAACCATTCAAGGGCAGAGGGACCAGAGACTTTCAAGTCTTCAACTTGTTTTCCTGGCCGAATGGAACCCTACTCTGAGCCTCTTTGCTGTCAAAGTAAGTACGGTAAAGATTACACTGGTCAATGCCAGATCATTGTCCAACAAATCTTTTATATTGAATTAATTTTTCTCAGCTCAGGACTTTTAATTTATTTCTGAAACTAGGCTCAAGGCTGGAAATCTTAACTGTCTCCAGTTGGATGTGACTTTTTGTGTACCCCGTGAACTACCGGGCGGGGTAGAGGGCTTGCAACAGTTTTAACAATCATTTTAAATGTCACTTATTGCCAACATTGAACAATCAGAGCTTTGAAGTCTAACAGATTATGATGGATTTACTGATGTCTGTGCTCTGTGCTGTTTATTGACTTCCTAAATACAACAAAGACTTTTGCTGACTTCCTGTCATGTATTGTACCATTGTCTGGGTAGTATTTTAATTCTTGGCAATTTTAACATTCATGTTTGTTGTCCAGCAAAACTGAGTTTTTGGTGGCTGAGTTTTTAGAAATAGTGGACTCTTTTAATTTAATTTAAACCGTCACTAGTAGTACTCATGAGCAGGGTCACACATTGTATCTGGTCTTGTCACTAGGTTTACCAATCTGCAATGTGGATATTATTGTTAATAGTTTTTCTGATCACCTGCCTGTAGTTTAAACTTCTAACTTCTGTTATCATATAATAACTCAGCTACAGCGTTCGATTTTGTAAATGCTTGTATCTCCTCTTCTTTGGCTGTTTATATAGAGACATCCCCTCCCTCAGCTGACCCAGAAAAGGTAGCTACATTGTTTAATTTTGCTTGCTCTGGCATTAAGGACTCTATCGCTCCTTATAAAAGGAAATGTCATAAAGTTAAAGTGCAACCCTGGTTTAATGAACAAACATGTGCTCTTAGGCAAGAGTGCAGAAAAGCAAAAAGAAGGTGGAAGAAAATAAGTTTCTGTGCAAAATTTGAGGAAGAGCTTGTTAAAGTAACAAAAAGCTTTGAAACATCACAGAGAAAGGTAGTTTTAAAATGTATTTGCTCAAAATTCTCCCAGTGCTTTGTTTTCTGTGACCAGCAGATTTCATTGTCCACCTGTCAAAGCTGGTTTGACTCCCTCAACTCTAACCTGTGAATTGATTAGGAATTTTTTTTTTTTTTTTACTTAATGGAATTTTGGCTTGTATGGCAGACAAACCTCTCGTTCATTGGGAAAGGAAGGAGCAGGAACCAGATTAAGAATCAAAAAGACTTCTGGGGTCTGAGGTTGTTTTGGGCCCTGGAGAAGTTTTGACATGCCTTGACATTTGTGCTTTTTTCAGTTGCTTAAAAACATATTAATGGCTAAAATCGGATTACACTGTATTCAGCACAAACTGGTCTACAATAATATGTGAGCAAAATGTGTGTACGTGTTTGTATTTTTGAGAAAATAACGTTTATGCATGGTTTTTAAAAAAAATTGTAAAAAAAAAATTAAATCATTGCAGGCCATATAACAGAAACTAAACATTTGTCTGCGAGACTTGAGAACTGGATCTTGTAGCCTAGAGTTTTTGCTACAAAATGATGTGAAAACCATCCTCATCACTCATTCATATAAAACAATTTAGTCATTTAACTTTTGTAAGACACTTTTTGTGTTATAAATGTCGTATGCATAGAGGTGTGAATTATCATGAATATTGATGTGATTCACACCTGAGGAGACAAAAACCCCTCCCCTGGGCCTATCACTGAGGAATGTGATAGAAAGAGAATGAATGTGAGGAGACTTAATGATCAAAATCAAGTTAAAAGAAGTAATCTGACTATACATTTTCTTTACATAAAGACTTTACTTACACTACCATTTAAAAGAAGTCTCTTCTGCTCACCAAGCGTGCATTTATTTTATCCAAAATATAGTAAAAATAGTGATATTGTGAACTCTTTTTACAATTTAAAAGAACAGTTTTCTATTTGAATATATTGTTAAATGCAATTTGTGATCAAAGCTGAATTTTCAGCATCATTACTGCAGTCTTCAGTGTCACATGATCTTTCAGAAATCATTATAATATGCTGACCAAACACATATTTACAAGAACAAGCTTTGTTGATGATAATGAGGCAGCATAAACACTAGTTAAAAATATATAATATAAACATTCATATAATTTTTATATCATATTACATATCATATTTATATCATACAGCATACAATTTAAATGACTGCTTTAGCTGAAATAGCACTTAAATGTAACTAAAACTTGCCAATTAGGACATATTTCAAATTTCAATACTCTGAATCCTGGCTGGCAAGTCTGGAAACAGTCCCACTAGTAAAATATGTACATGTTTAAATAAAATAGCATGTCAACTAATATGTAAATAAAATGAAATTACTTACTCATGCAAAATTGTATCCTAGGCTGGATGAAGTCTCTCTACAAAATGCAAACGTTCATCGGAGTCCCGCTCTTCTTCTGAGGAAAATGTGGACTCTTCCTAACCTGTGTATCATTCCATCTTCCAAACTTGCAGAAAAGTGAACAAATTTGATGCTTTTAAGGGCTTTATCATTTGCATTGATCATCTCAGCACATTACCGTATGAATAGCGCCCTCTGCCCGTGGGTGTGATCAAATAAGGGATAATTAGCTGAGCTAGGAGAAATTGTACATCGCTTTGTTTCATACAGAATACTTTGCATGAGAATATTTGTTTTAAATTTGAATTGTTTTATTTAAAAGTAGACATTTTAAGCTGTCTTTAGACATATGTTTCATGTTTGTGTGATAAGTATTCGCAGAGTGAGAGATGTAAAATCCCAAGTATCAGAACCACCAAACTTGACAAGGACGTTCTCTCCTGCAGAGGGCCAAAGCTTGTCTAGCACATTCTGTATCAGCATAGACGCAGTAGATGGAAATTAAGGGGCTATATATATATATACACACACACACACACAAATACATACATACATAAATACATAGATCAGCTACAACATTTAAACCACCTGCCTAATATTGTGTAGGTTGCCCTCGTGCTGCCAAAACAGCACCACCCTGCAACTCAGAATAGCATTCTAAGATCCTATTCTTCTCACCATAATTGTACAGAGCTGTTATCTGAGTTACCGTAGACTTAGCCCGAACCAGTCTTGCCACTGGCTACTTCAAAACACTCTAGCAACTGTACAGCAACATAACCTAACCATAAATTGGTTCTAGAACACCTTAGATAATGGGGTATCCTCTTTTGACTCGGGCAAGCAAGCAGCCTTAAAGTGTCACCCTGGCTACTTTCTATCTAACTGTTTGTTTTTCTTTTTTATAACCATCAAACTTCAAACATTTTAAAATATAAAGCTTTGTCAACAGCAATGTTTTCCTCTACAAACATTATCTATCTTTATCTTATATTAACATGCTGCATGAGTCTGTGTTTGTAGCTTGCTAGCCTGCTTAGCATTGCTTATTCTTGCATATTCATGTTCATCATTTTTCTGCATGCTTCAGGTTTTTCCTCTTTTCTACTGTTTCAACTGTGTGTATTTTACAACGTGCACAAGTTTTGTCATTTTTTTCCCCCACTTGTATACATCTTGCGTATCGACTGTGTGCATTCGTTTTCTTCACTGTGTTTTACACAGATTATCGCATCAATCTCAATCATCTGCTGATTAGGAACCACATAGCTCACAAACCCTCACCGTTCAAAAACAACCATAACAACAACAGACAATTGCAGTATGTCATGGCATCCGCTCATTTTATTTGTTCCTGCAATGCATGCCACATGTTTACTATAGCTTCTTCCATCAGTAGTTGGGGATGCACATGTGATGATGGTAAGGAATTAGTCAGGCTGACAAAAAGGTTAATGAGTTAGAGACACGCATCCGAATGCTAGTGGGGGTAATTGAGAAAGTAAAGCCAGTAGATACTCTTTCAGATGGGGGTAGAGCAATACACTCACTGGTTCCGGATGTAGAGCCCCCGCAGCTAGGCATTTGGGTAACGTCTCAGTGGCATACTCGCTCAGCAAAACGACACCACACCATGCTGGCTAATGCTAAACGTAGGTTTGCTAAAATTGTTATTCATGTCGGCAATAATGATGTCTGGCCTTGCCAGTCGGAGATCAATAAAGATAATGTTAAAGAGGTGTGTGAACTTGCAAAAACAATGTCAGAACCACTTATAGATATAGATATAAAAATAACCTTGGGAGAAACCAGACTCTTTGTGGGGGCCAGTTCCCCTCTGGCTAACATAATGAATATAATGTAAATATTACTTATGTATAGTTAAAGTCATGGTTTAAAATTATGAAACTAAGTGTTAAGGGTCAGTGTTTAATAATCGATTTTGTTTGAACTGTAAGATTAATGACCAATGACTTTGAAGTCCATCCTGGATTAACTGCAGAAGTTCACATAGATGCAGTTGTCCTTGTTAATTGGCTGATGAAGGATTTTGTTGGCAATTGTTAGTCTATGCATTTCATTTCAAGATCGTAGTACCATCAATAGACCGAGGTGATGCAGTCAGAGATCAGGAATGTGAAACACAGTTCAACCTGGCTGATTATTTTGGTGAGGTTAGGTGTGGTCCATCCTAAATCCAAGGTTCAGACAATGGCATATGAAGTATCCATGTCTTGTGGTTGAAGTTGACATCAGTTCATCCTCTGAAGTCCATCATAATAGACTGAAGTGATGTTTGGCTGGCACCGGCTGCATTTAGTCATCACATTCAGTGACACGTAGCAGTGGAGTCCAACACGAAGCAGGAATGGTGCTGGATCCAGCCGGTTCTGGTGACCTCAGGATAGGAGTCCTGAGGTCGAGACAGGGAAACAAATAAAATAATATAAGCATAGATGCCATTCAATTTATTGCAGAGTTATAAATCATGATCAATGTTTCTGGTTTCTGGTTCCGGCAGACCCAACTAAAGCAGACCCAAAGCATTTATAGACAATTGGAAGAGTTTTTGGGGTAGACCTGACCTGCTAAAGAGAAACGGACTCCATCCCTCCAGGGAAGGTGCCGCTCTCCTCTCTAATAATTTGGCTCATAGTCTTAATAGTGATAGTATTTGACTAACTGGGGCCCAGGTCAGGAAGCAGACAAGATGGTTAATCCGAACGTCCGCTAGCTGCCTTGAGACATCACACAGGTCGCATAAACTACAACTCATAGAGACTTTATCACCTAGATATCATATAGATGTGTGTCTGTTCCTCAAACTACCAAACACAAGGCTCACTAAATCATTGAATTTTTTTTTAAGATAAACATCATATTAAAGTAGTGCAACTAAACATTAGATCTCTTTCTACCAAAACACTAATTGCAAATTAAATTATTACAGATCATATTTTGAATTCACTCTCTTTGACTGAAACCTGGCTTAAACCAGATGAATATATTAGTTTAAATGAATCTACTCCCCCAGATTATTGTTATAAACATGAGCCTCGTCTAAAGGGTCGAGGAGGAGGTGTTGCTACAATTTACAGTGAAGTTTTTGGTGTTATTTAGAGGACATGATATACAGTAAGTTTAAGTCTTTTGAACTAATAATGCTTAATCTGACACCATCATAAATACATAAAAAAATCTCTGTCGTCTTTCGACCTTGCTATACAGATCACGCAGGCTGTACTCTGGTTTCCTTGGTGAATTTGCACATTTTCTATCAGGTCTAGTAGTTAATGTAGATAGAGCTTTAATTGTTGGTGACTTCAACATTCACATAGATAATGAAAATGATACATTGGGATTAGCATTTATCAATAATCTCAACTCTCTTGGAGTCAGACAAAATGTGACAGGACAAGCTCATCGCCATAATTATACACTAGAAATTATTCTGCCATATGGTGCTGATGTGGATACTATAGAAATTCTACCACAGAGTGATGACATCTCAGATCATTACCTCATCTCTTGTATTGAATCTACACCACGCTATCGTTCAGGTAGAACTATTTTTAACCACTAAAGATAGTTTCACTAATAAACTTCCAGAATTGTCTCACATACTCAGTAAGCCAAAACGTCTAGATGAACTTGATGTAATAACAGAAATTATATATACATTCTTCTCTAGCACCCTTGATACTGTTGCCCCCTTCGATTAAAGAACATTTTTTTAAAAATCCCGCACTGGTACAATGATCACACTCCAAATCCATTCCTGCTTGGTGTCGGACTCCACTGCTACTGTCGCTGAGTGATGACAACCATCTACAGCATGTGCTAACCAGACTTTTAGTACAAACTTCAGTCTTTTGACTTCAGAGGATGAACTGATGCCAATCCACCTTGGATTTAGGATGGACCCCACCAAACCTCACTGAAATTACCTTTCGGTTGAACTGCGATGCACCTCATTGATCTCTGCCTCAATCACCTTTGTCTATTGATGGACTACACTCTTGAAATGGAATACATAGACTAGAATACATAGATCATTTAATTGCCAACAAAAAACATCATCAGCCAACTAACTAAGGACAATGCATCTTTGTGAACTTCTGCAGTTAATCCAGGATGGACTTCAGTCATTAATTAGTCATTAATCTTAAAGTTCATAAAAAACTTTGTTTTTACTAATTCTGGACTTTAATGCTTACTTAATTTACACATTTTAAACAACGACTTGCACTACACAAATAACTAATATTGGCATTGTATTCATGCTGTTTAGCCAGAGTGGAACTGGCCCCCACAGTGAGCCTGGTTTCCCCCAAGGTTATTTTTCTCCATTAACCAACATCTTTAACATATTTAATCAAACTACACAATGATCACTCTAAGACTTTATTGATATTACAGTTTAGTTTTTTTGTTAATGCATGATTCCTGTAAAGCTGCTTTGAAACAATGTGTTGTTAAAAGTGCTATACAAATAAAAATGACTATTTATTTAAACCAAGTTCCATCAAAGTCTAATCACTCTAGAACAGAGGTCAAACTCAATATCAGACTGGGTTAAAATATAGCATATTCTCACTGTGCCTATTGTCCTGTTCATTGTTAGTAATTTATTGTACTGTCCCATACTTTTTTTGCACACGTTTATATGTGCACTTTATATAGGTATTTTATTTATTTTGTGTAGTCTCATGTGGTTCTGTGTTTGTCCTATGTTGTTTTATGTAGCACCATGGTCCTGGAGGAACGTTGTCTCGTTTCACTGTATACTGTACTAACTGTATATGGTTGAAACAACAATAAAAGCCACTTGACATACGGTTTTCATTATGCCCCAGACTCTGCATTCTGGGTGATGGGGAGGTCATTAATTTTGGGGATAGCCACTTAAGAGGTTGGGTCCTGGCCAGAGTTATGAATAATACTCAGGTGGATGATGACTGGGACACCCTTGTTTCGGGAGTGGTGCGGGGAGATGAGTGAGGTTGCGGCATTTGTTTAATAGGAAGTGGGGTGGATAGTTAGATTTTTTTTGGAGGGTTCTCAGGGAGGGGCAGTGGAGAGGGACTTTATATTTTTAGTTTGATATGTATGTGCTGTCTTGTTTTTTTTTTTTTTTTTTTTTTTTTTTTTTTAAAGTATTTCATTTAGTTTGTTTAATTTTTTTTTTATAATTGTAAGAGTCCACTGTAATTCGTGTTTGTATCGGGGGTTCGGGGGAGGGGTTTTAATTTCTATAACTGATTACGAATTTTATGTTTTATTGTTTATTGTTTTTTGTGTATGGAATCAATAAAAGAGCCAGGAGAGTTGGAGGCTCGAGGGGCGGAGCTGTGGAAGGCAGAGCCATGGGGGTCTTGAGGGGCAGTCATGGGATGTTCATGGGGAGAAGTTATGGAAGGTGGAGCCGTGGGAGGCTCGACAAGAGCTTGCAGTGACTGAGGAATGACCTCCATGGTTGTGAGTACTGGCAACGATTGAGGAACAACCTCTGTGGTTGTGAGCACGGGCAGCGACTGGGGAATGATCTCCATGGTTGGGAGCATGGGCAACAACTGGGGAATGACCTCCATGGTCGTGAGCATGTGCAGAGACTGCGGAGAAGTTTTCCTTTTCCTTCTCCTCTTCCGGACAGCTGGGAGCATAGTTACGGGAGTGGGCGAGGCCACAGGCATTGGCTCTGGGATGGCTGAGGCTACAGGCATGGGCGCTGGCTCATTGGGCACTGGCTCATTGGAACGTGGCAGGTGTGGGCACTGGCTCATTGGGTGCTGGCTCGTTGGAACGTGGCAGGCGTGGGACTTGATCCTCAGCTGGACAGTCCCCTTGCTTAAGAATTGCTGCAGAATTCTGACAGCCGCTAGATCCATGAGGGTCAGTTCATCTGTAACAAATGGTTGCTGAGATGAGACAGGAGATGCTGGATCTAAATGCAGGCTTTTAATGAAGATGATTTCAGTGTGGCAAACAAGAATTGACAAAGAAATGCAAAACTAAAGGGTATATATACACACACAAGGGCTAACGAGGGAATGGAAAACAGGTGAGAACAATGGGGAACAGATGGCAGTGAAGAGCAGAGGTGTAGTGGTAAAAAAAAGAGATGGGTAAACTATAAATTCTGGTGGACCACGACGTGGTCACCCGGTAAGGTGGGCCACTGCCTACCGGTGTATGTGTATCCTGATGACATCACTATAGGCTATCATTTGATGGTACTTCCAAGGGTATCACTGGTTGTTCCCTCATCATAGGTCACACAATCACTATTCAATTCATACATTCATTTAAGTTCTTGTTAAAGAGACTCAAGAAGGAATAATATGGTTGAAATCTATAAAGTTTACTAAATGACAAAACAGAGAGATCTAAAATATTTAAGAGAGATAGAGAGGGAGGCTTATATCCAGGGCTGCTGGCATCAGGAGGAGGGCTGCTGTCTTGACGGCGCTTAAAAAATTGCCAGATGTCCATTTTTACAATTCATTCATCATTACATGTAGGCAGTCGTGCGGGAAGGAGCCTACCTCGTCATAGCATCAGCTTGTGGACCGCCTTGTGGACTTACATAATTTTGTAGCCTACTTAGAAACGTGAAATAAAAATAAATAAATTAAAATAGACATAACATATTGTGTTTGATAATGTAGTGAGTGTTCAAGCAATGGAGAAAATGAAATAAAGTTTGAATTTGTCATGCTTGGTTTGTTCCGATCAGAGCATGCGCGGAGAGCGCATTTCTGAATATTCCGCTCCGCTCGCTCATTGCGCTCAGGGTCGCGCGCTCAACCCAGAATGACCTGCTGGTTCGAAAATATGTAGAATAAGGGCTGCCTGCCTCCGACTAAAGTTTTTTTTCTAATCGACTAGTAGTTGTTCATTTTAGCCATTAGTGGACAAATCGCCCCTATATTAATTTAATTACTTAAATAGGCTATACAGGATGGATGAGCGTTAACGTAGCCTAATAGAGCCGCACTCAAGCGCACGCCCACACGCATAAAGCTTGCCACAAAGAACCGGCGAAAGTAATTATTAATGTGTCAAAAATAGCAAGGAGACATTTAATTGTTTATTAATAAACTGGTGTTTTCTGTGTCGCTGCAAAGATGAAGTTGACGATGCGGACCTACAGGCAGTTGGTTGATAAAACATTGATCAAAATTAAGATACAATTTATATAAAACGAAAATCTTTTACAAATATTTATTCTACAAAACAAAACTCAATGAAGTGTTCAAAAATCATGTCTTATGTATACTTTGGGCTAGTGACTGATGAATCTTGATGCAGTCTGCTGCTTGCTGGCTACGCAAGAGATTGGTCAACACTGACAGTAATGCAGCGCAATATGAAAGACTTCGTCTTAGGTTTAACAACCTATGAAACTAATAATGAACAATATAAAACTAAAATGGCATAAGCTTAATTTAAAATGGCTTAGGAACTATAGGCTATTTAGAGGTGGATAAATGCAATTTAGAGGCGGATAAACGCACTTTGGAGGTGGGTAAACGCTATTTCTGAATTTTAGGAGGTGCGTAAACGGCGTTTACGTGCGTTTAGCCTCCACTACATCCCTGGTGAAGAGGGCATGTTAAATATATGTACAGTACAGATACATTTTTATATGTATGAAAATCACTAACATACATATTATGTTTTACATATATTGCCATATGTGAAATTTCTCTTTGGGAATGTTGTAACAAAGATATTTGATTGAAAATAATAAAATAATTAACCTTTTCTGCACGGAAACTAAGCCAATTCTGCATTCCAAACAGCAAAACTAATGTCTTCGTAAGAAACTTTGAAGGGAGAATGTCTCGGGTTATGTGCTGTAACCCTTGTTCCCTGAAAAAAGCAGAACGAGCTGCGCTGAGGAAGGCGCTTTGGGAACAATCCTGCATTGAGACCAGCTCTGAATATGTGTGTACACATCAATGAACATTGACCGGAATTTATATCCTCGGCTGGTGAAATCATTAGATGCACCTGTGGCCAGGCTATAAATAGAGGCATTACCAGTGTGTTGTCAGATTTTTTATTTTGTCCTGGGACGTCCCAGTGCGGCAGAGAAGAGCAGCATCTCGTTCCGCTTTTTTCAGGGAACAAGGGTTACAACACGTAATCCGAGACGTTCCCCTTACAAAAAGCTTCACTAGGATGGGAACGAGAATACCCACGCCGCCGCACTGGGGCTGTCCGGACCCCTATGGTTGTGAAGTGTGCTCACAAGAACACAAGAGGTCTCATACATGAGCTTGAGATGTCG
The DNA here is from genome assembly GCA_032164185.1 of Moxostoma hubbsi. Lineage (NCBI taxonomy): Eukaryota > Metazoa > Chordata > Actinopteri > Cypriniformes > Catostomidae > Moxostoma > Moxostoma hubbsi. The sequence continues at coordinate 39,726,909 of JAVLUX010000021.1, forward strand.
ACTCAAGGAGGTAGGAGCCCAGAGAAGCATGAACATCCAAACTATAAAATCTAATGAATGTGTGCGGAGAGGACCAGCCTGCCGCATCACAAACTTGCTGCAGAGGGACCCCTCTAGCCAAGGATTTAGAAGAGGCGACCCCTCTGGTGGAGTGACCCCTGATACCTACTGGTGAAGCTTGACCACGCGCCTCATAGGCCAGGGCAATAGCAGCACTCACCCAAATCGACATGGTCTGCTTGGTGGCGGCCGCCCTCCTGTTGCAGCCCCCATTGCAGACGAATAATTGCCCTGACATACGCCACTGGCTTGAGTGGGTGAACGTAAGTCTACGGGGCACAGACTGGACAAAGCCTGTGAAGTCTTTCCTGCTCCGGCGTTACAAACGGCGGGGAGCAGAAAGCTTCAGGAGTGACAGGATGTAGTGTCGAAAAAGGCACCTTAGGAAGGTAGTCGGGATGAGGGTGCAAAATTGCTTTAGCCATACCTGGGGCAAACTCTAAACAGGCCGGCAAAACAGACAGGGCCTGTAGATCCCCAATCCTCTTAAGAGAGGTGATTGCCATAAGAAAGACCATCTTGAGAGTCAGAAGTCTGTCAGACGCTGGCTCTAGAGGTTCAAAGGGGGTCTCAACCAGACCCCCCAGGACTATTGCTAAGTCCCCTAACAGGAGGCCTCAGTCGCGTGGCTCCACGAATGAAGCGAGCAAGTAGAGGATGCCTCCCTAGAGGCACCCCATCCATCAAGGCGTGGCAAGCCGAAATGGCGGCCAGGGAGAAGTAGAGGAGACATTGCGCTAATTATAGAGGCGAAGAGGTCCTCTTCTGCCCTTTAAAATCTCACCCAGATTTGTTCCAAGTGGGAGGAGCCCTAGCACTAAAATGGTCTCGATAACCTAAGGTGAAAGCCCTGTGTCCCTCGGTTGGTACCCCTCAGGGGCCAAACACGAAGGTTCCACAGTTCGGGCCGGGGATGAAAAGTTGTCCCCTGTGCCTGAGAAAGAAGGTCCTACCTGTCCAGAATCGCCCGAGGCGAGCCGTCGATGAGAGATATTAACTCCGAGAACCATACCCTGTTCGGCCAGCGTGGCGCTATCAGTAAGAGGCAAAACCCTTGCTGGCGAACTCTGGCCAAGACTCCCTGGAGCAGAGAAACCAGGGGAAATGCAAACAGACACATTCTGGGCCATGTATTCGCCATCGCGTCCAGACCCAGGTGGGGGCTGGGTGACTCAGAGAGAAGTAAGGGGGACATTGCGCTGTCCGTTAGGAGGCGAAGAGGTCCTCTTCTGCCCTGGAAAATCTCACCCAGATTTGTTCCACTACCTTGTGGTGGATTTTCCACCCCCCCGTCAATATTTTCTGTCTGGAGAGTAAATCTGCTCTCACATTAGGACATCCAGGGATATAAACAGCCCTGAGTGACAGGAGCTTGCCCTGGGCCCCAAGGAGAATCCGACGCGCCAGAAATTCAGCTGACATGAACGTGGACCTCCTTGATGGTTTATGTAAGAGACTACCGCTGTATTGCCCACCCGCACCAAGACATGGCAGCCTCTGGGGGAATTATTTCAGGGCCAGAAATACAGCCATCAACTTGAGACAATTACTGTGACAACCGAGCTGACGACCCTCCCATTCCCCTTGAGCTGGATGATCACTTAAGACCGCTACCCAGCCTGTCAGGGAGGCGTCTGTCGTTAGCAGCCTGCGACGACAAGATGCATCTAGAGTGGGACCCAAGGTAAGAATCCGGGGTCTGAACCACATAGAAAGGGAATGAACAATCTGGAGCGTAACCCTTATTTGCCTTAGGGGACCAGCCCTCCGATAAAACCCCCTGGCTTTTAGCCACAGCTGAAACAGTCTCATGTGCAGAACGTCCGAAGGGATCACCGCGGACACTGACGCCATGAGATCTAGTATTCGATGATACTGACGAGCAGTGCAACCTTGACCTAGCCTGACCTTGCTCAGGGTGTTCTGAATAGAAACAATTCATGCGGGAGACGATTGTGCCTGCATTGTGACCAAATTCCATATAACCCCCAGGTAAGTGATTCCCCGGGTGGGAGAGAGAACGCTCTTTGACGTTGAGTCTCAAACCCAGAGAAACCAGATGAGTCAAGACGATATCCCTGTGCTGAACTGCCAGATCTTGGAACTGCACTAGGATCAGCCAGTCGTCTATGTAATTCAGAATGCGGATGCCCTGGAGTCGCAGAGGAGCCAGTGCTGCATCCATGCATTTCATGAATGTGCGGGTTAATAGGGATAGGCTGAATGGAAGAACCCGATACTGGAAGGCTTCGCCCCCGAAAGAGAACCTCAGGAACTTCCTGTGCTGTGGCTCTATATAAAGATATGCGTCCATGAGATCGATGGTGACCAGCCAAACGTGATGTTGGGCTTGTGACACGATCAGCTTGATAGGCAGATCTAGGACTTGAACACCCTGACTGAGCAGATCAAGCCTTGAGATCTGAGGCCAGACGCAACCCCTCACCCTCCATGGGAACCAGGAAGTACTCAGTGTAATAACCTGATTCTTTCTCTGGAAGGGGAACATGTCCCATGGCCCCTAGACCGAGAGATTTCACAGTTTTTTTTTTACCCACAGTAGAAATGCGGAGGGAGGCGAGCAAATTGAACCACTTTCTACTGTTCTTAGGACCCACATAGAAATACCTGACAGAAGTTTCCACGCTGCCAGGTTCTCTGAATGGGTATTAATTCTGACACTTCCTGTTGAAAGTGAGGGGATGTCGAGTGTTCTGCGTCCTGGATCCTGGCAGGAATCAACAGTACACCCAACTCTTTGTTTGAATCCTCTATCACCCGAAACACCAAAGGTGGCGAGAGTGAAGAGGTTTCGTGAGGGTATCGGGAGGGCCGAAGTGGATGATACACGCACCCCGTCCCGAGGGGATCTACCCCACAAGGCTGGGTACAAGGACGTCAGGGTTTATTTCTCTTAGAAATCACGCCCCTGAGGTCTTGCATTGGGGGCTGCTGAGGGTGACGAGCTGGACCCAAGTCTTTACGAAGGGGAGCACGATTTGCCACGTCTTGTTTTAGAGCCTCCCATCTAGAAGGACCGGGGTGGGGCTGGGTGGCCGACGGCCCCTCCCCCTGAGTGAGGTGCCCACACTCAGGTCCTTCAACAGATAAAGCCTAGTGCGCCTGTAACACTGCCATAGTGTGCAGGGCAACACCAGCCTGACCTGCTGCTTTCCCCACAAGCGTGGATGTGGTCCTGCACAGCTTTGTGGGGAGAGTAGGTCTCTTTAGCGATGATGCCGAGCCAGGCGAGAGAAAACCCACAAGTGTCTCTTCTACCGGCGGCATCACAGAATACCCCCGAGCTTCAGCACCCATGATAGTTGAATACACCAACGACGAGGGCACGAAGACACGGGAAGTATAAAGTTTCCTCCATAAAAAAAATACTTGTTATGGAGGTCATAGAAGAAAGGAAGGGACTGATATAGAGTTCCCTTCCCTCTTTTATTTATTTAATTATTTTGGCCACCAGACAGAAATTTGTCTTCTAGATTGGAGTGTTTGGGGAGGGTCTCTTGTTCGCGTGCCAGTCTAGCTGTAGTCTGGCCACAGCCCGAGTAATCACCTCGAGTAATTTCTCAGCCGCTTTATTATTGAGCATGGAATGTACAGAGGTTCAGTGCCCCGCCCCCCTCGTGAACTGAAGAGGCGCCGAAGCGCGCTTCAAGATCACAGGAAGGACCAGCTGGGTCTGGGGAGAGAGCAAGGGAAAGGGACGAACCCATCTCTCGCTCCTCAGTTAGATCCATGCGAGAGCCCCATGAATGAAATGTGGGCGCGGACTCCCGGAAGTAAGCGAGGCGAGCGCGACGCATTTTGCCCGAAAGCAGATCGTAATGCTCGCACCCGGCCCGCTCCGACATGAGAGCAGCATTCTCTTCCCCCAAACAAACGAAGCAAAACGGATGCGTGTCCCTCTCGGTCATAGAGCGGAGGCAGGGAAACATGCATAGTTTGCCTCGACTTTCTGTCATATTTTCCTTTTTTTTTTCCTCTCTTTTTTTGAAAGTCAGAAAGAGAAAGGAGAAAAGGTTCACTGCGCACTGCCTAACAGAATCTAACTCCTAACAGAGGAAAGAAAGTTTGACAGGCTTGTGAAACACAGCACAGAATGGCTCTTTGAAAAAAAAAGGATGATGCCTCTATTTATAGCCTGGCCACAGATGCATCTAATGATTTCACCAGCCGAGGCTATAACTTCCGGTCAATGTTCATTGACGTGTTACACACATATTCACAGCTGGTCTCAAAGCAGGATTGTTCCCAGAGCGCTTTCCTCAGCGCAGCATCCTAGTGAAGCTTTTTGTAAAGGGAACAATTGTGACAGTCATGCTGGAAGATCGTTTCAAACTGAATTTTCAATAAAAAATGTATTTGAGCACCACAACTTTAAGCCTTCCAAAGCTCTCAAAGTGGATGGTGAAGTATTTGAAAGGAATAGGGCATAGGGGTGATAACTGAATAGAACACACCACAGCCACGGCAAAATCAATGACGTTGATAACGCAAACTAATAAGGAACTATGCTTCTAACTACAGGCAGAGCTGTAGTTCCAACTACACAATTTTGCGATGCAGTTTTCAAATGTTCGTTGGAACCATGGTTTTGGGAAACAACAAATCATTGAACTATGTTCACTGGATGTTTTTTTTTGGTACCATTCATTGTAAATTCTAGAGACTGTTGTGTGTGAAAATTCCAGGTGATCAGCAGTTACAAAAATGCTCAAACCAGCCCATCTGGCACTGACAATCATGCCATGGTCCAAATCACTGAGATCAAATTTTTTCCCCATTCTGATGGTTTATGTGAACATTTACTGAAGCCCTTGACCTGTATCTGCATGATTTTGTGCACTGCTGCCACACGATTGGCTGATTGTGCTAGACGGGTTGGTTTGAGTATTTCTGTTACTGCTGATCTCTTGGGATTTTCACACACAACAACCTTTATTATTTACTCCAAATGTTGCCAAAAACAAAAAACATCCAGTAAGTGGCAGTTTTGCAGATGGAAATACCTTCTTGATTAGAGAGGTCAATAGATAACAGCCAGACTCAGATAACCGCTCTGTACAATCGTGGTGAGAAGAATAGCATCTCAGAATGAAAAACTAACAGTTGCCTTCTCTCCCGTGATCGTAAAACCGGCTTCAACGCCTCCACTTTATTCTCTCTCTCTCTCTCTCTCTCTCTCTCTCTCTCCCTCTCTCTCTGTCGTACTAACCCCACACACACGCGTGCGACCCCCACAACAATTTGCTAGTAGATAACTTTGTGATAAAGCTCAGCTTTGTCCCCAGGTTATCGGGCAAGCGGAGACACGCTGGAAACGGGCAGACGCCATTAACCGGCTTCTCTCCGCCCACATTCGCGGCCATACTCTCTGGCCGGAAATCTCACGTGACGTACTCTCCACAAGAGTCACGTCCACCATTTTGTGCGCGTCACTCCTCTCTCACACACACACAGACACACACCCATATCATCCTCTCATGTGGCTTATTTTGGTTACCTTATCTAATCACGTCACTGTTTAGTTTGTAGTTTAATGTCGGAAGTTTATTGACTGCAATTTATTGATTATTAATTGATATTATATTTTCAATAAACTTCGTTAAAATTAAAAGAGAAGTGTTTTGGTTTGTTTTGCATACACGTGTCAAAGGCTGGCAGGGGATGCCAGTGCTCGAATTCAACCCTTCATTGTTCTCTTTTTAATCTTGATGATCTACGGGCATCAATTTTCCTAAGAGAACAATCTAATATTGAGACTGTTATACTGTCTGGTTATTAGTCCCTGATTCCAGGGTGGTGCCCCGTCGACATTAATCCTAATTAATATTCTATTGATTTTGATAATTGACAATTATCTTTAGCTTATTGATCCTTCAAATTCAACAATCATCAGTGTTAAGTCTAATCAATGTTTAATTAATTTTAATAATTAATTATTATTTTGGATAATAATTAATATTCTATTAGATTTGATGATTGTTGATTTAAAGGATTAAAAAGCTAACATTGATTCTAATCAATGTTCTATTGATTATAATAATTTATAGTTATCTATGATAATTATTAATTATTGCTAATAACCAAACCCGCTACTAAACTGTGAGCCCTACATCTGTAGGGTTTTAAAACACAGCAGAAACGTCAATAATGTTCAGTAGCTGCAGTTCTGTCAGAAATGACAGTGTTGTGAATGAAACTTGTTACTTTAGCAACTGTTTTTGTGCTCACAGTCAGTCTCTAACAGCATCCACCATCTTCTGATGCAATTAACAAAACTCAGTTTAACCCAGTTTAACAAATCACAGCAGCAAAACAAGAATCACTACTCATAAAACAAGGTGCTGTAAGTACTTAACCATCTGTTATCTTCTGTTGGCTTTTCAAAGACAAAAATCTCAACTTTGAAGCACTGCATTTGTGACACGGCACTCTGTTGCATTCACTATCATCGCAGTTCTCCTGTGACGAAACACTTTCTCACTCAGTGCATCTGGCATGCGAAAACCAGATCACCCGTCAAAATAAAATTTTCAAAATATACCAATCGCTTATGGTCAACTGAATGCCGCTGCCCTAGGTGCGGAGATCACGACCCTTCTACGGAAAGACGCGGTAGAGCCTGTCCCTCCAGCCGAGATTAAGAAGGGGTTTTACAGCCCCTACTTCATCGTACCAAGGAAAGGCATTTTCTGAACCGGGATTGGATCTGAAATCAAGACTGGTTCGTGGCGGTAGACAAGAAGGTAGACTTCAACATCTCAGTTTCCCCTCGGCACAGGCCCTTCTTCAGTTCACCGTCGAGGACCAGTACAAGGTCCTCCCCTTCGGTCAGTCACTTTCGGCTCACGTCTTCACAGAAGTCAACTGTCTCGACATCTGGCTGGCTTTAGCTGGCTCTCAAGACATGTGTACACCCAGGGATCTGGTGCTCAGGCACCTCAGCCGGTTGGGGCTTTGGGTCAACAGGAAAAAGAGCAAGCTCTCCCTGGTACAGAGCATCTGTTTTCTTGGGTAGGAGTTAGACTTAGTCTCTATGATGGCGTGCCTCATGCACATGCAGTCAGTGCTGAACTGCCTGAAGATGTTCAGGTGGAGCACGGCGGTCCCAATGAATTTTCAGAGGCTCCTGTGGCACATGACATCCTCAACTGTGGTCACGCCACTCAGGTCGATGCATATGAGACTACTTCCGCACTGGTGTCAGACTCGAGTTGCGAGATGGGCATGGCGCCACAGTATACATCGCATGGTCATTTATGCCTATCTGCCACCACTTGTTCATCCCTTTGACAGGCCTTGCATTCCTGCTTGCAGGTGTCCCCTTAGTGCAAGTGCCCCAGGCATGTCGTGGTTTCTACAGACGCCTCCAAACATGGCTGGGGCACTGTGTGCTTTGGCCGTTGATCCTGGGCAAGCACGTTTTGGTCCGGATGGATAACACGGTGATGGTAGCATACATTAGGCACCAAGGTGGCTTGCGCTCACGTCACATGTCACAACTGCTGACTCCTGTCAAGTTGTTGTGAGCTACTCACATCCTGGGCAGCAGATGAGCTGTCACGAAAGTTCATGCTCAGGGGATAGAGGAGACTCCACCCCAGGTGGTCCAGCTGGTTTGGAGTCGATTCGTCGAGACCCAACAATTAATTTTTGCATAGGACTTCTTTTATCTTAATCCATAGTAAAAAAAAAAAAAAAAAAAAATACTCATGAGGTTATAGTAAGATGACATCATAATATTTTGTAAGGTAAAACATTAAGATCTTTAAAATGACAAAGAAGGCTGCATATACAAAATGCATGCAAGAACAATGCATGCAAGCACAAGTTGCTTCAGTTCAGGAAACTCATTTTGAACTGTAAGTACATAGTTACCTTTTCTATTTTTTATCAAAATCAGCAAAGATTTCACATGAAAAAGACAAATACATCGCAATTTTGATATGACTTGGATTTCTACTTTCATAAGAGCAGAAACCATGAGCCAGTAAATATCTAGTACATTGCATACATCTTTTTTTTATTTAGCAAATAATTACAATATTATCTAGCTAATCCCTAGGTTTGAAATATGAAAAATGTCTTCTATGCTTGCCTGGTCACCTTACAATATCAGCATTCTGTAAGATAATACATTTTAAAACAATACTATCCTTTTTTTTTATTTAGAGTAGCTCAAAGAAATCTTTTAAATAAGGGCAAGGGTGTTGCTGAGCTGCTATCATCTTTGGCTGTAAAGTAAGAAATCTGCCAGGTGCTACCTAATGACTTAAACGGTCAAGGCTAATCAGCCATTTAAAAGTAGCGCTGGACTTATTTTTCAGTTATTTTTTCACTTTAAATTAATGAGTAACAACACATATTTCTGTAATGTAGTGGAGTATAAAGTACATTATTTTGCATTGGAATGAAGTGAAGTAAAAGTAATAGTTTCCCAAAATAAAAATACTCTGATAAAGTACAGATATATTAAAAATTTACTTAAATACTGTCAAAATACATTGTTACTGTGCACCACAGGATACTGGAGATGTTAATGTTTCTTCGAGCAATTTTACTGTTCTGTATGATTTGTGTCTTGTCACATACTGACAAGAAAATAATAATAATGATGCATGGAAAACCGTGTGTTAGATTTATTCACACAATATAATCATTTATCTTGTTCCTGATATGATGAATTATGCATGGCTGTACTTTATATAAAAACACTTTCCTCTCTGGAATTAAAGTTTTAGTAGCAAGAAACATGATTCCTAATCTTGGCTGCTCTGGTTTACCTTTTACAAGTCTTGCTTCTGACAGACCTACAACTTTTTTGCATTGGTCAGCAGCTTATGTTAAAAGCAGATTTGCCCTGTGCTGTTTTCCTTTCCCATTACATCACTTCTGTTCTTTCAAGAAACCATCCCTCCAGGGAAGGTGCCGTTCTCCTCTCTAGTAATTTGGCTCATTGTCTTAATAGTGATAGTATTTGACTAATTGGGGCCCAGGTCAGGAAGCAGACAAACTGGTTAATACAAAAATCTGATTGAGACATCACACAGGTCACATAAACTTTGTAGTTTACACAGAGACTGTATCACCTAGATATCATATATAGACAGTGTCTGTAAATGCAGCCGTTTTTTTTGTATTCATTTTGAAATACGTACTTTTATTTTGACATGACTTAAAACCGGAAGTAGCATCTAGCTCAGTAATCTACCACTCAGAGACCAAAGCGCACCTGTAGCAGTGATGATATCTGATAGTTTGTTTCATTATTATTACTCCATGTTTCGTGGTGTTTGCTACAACTGTGTGTAAGTTGAATCATATTTTTTGACTGTGAAGATTGCTACTGGGAAATGACTCTGCCGTTGGTTGAGGAGCAGGCTAAAGTGGTCAGTATTATTCTGTATACGCTACAGTGCTAAGCCATGCTATTTATGTAATGATTGCAATATTTGATGTCTTTTATTTTGTCTACCTGAACTTTTAGTTCTACGGTGTTAATAAACATCTGTAAAGGAAACCGGAGTCTCACATTCAATCAATGGGCGGCATAGTAGAACACTACTGCATCGGTGAAGACTCCGAGCGGACGAAGACGGACTAGCTGCAGGCCACATGCGGTAAAGGAGAGGACATGTGAACTGTTCGTGTGAATCCAAGGGGCAAGCGGACAAGGCTACACAAGCAAGCACGTTGAGGAGAGTGTCTAGAAAGTAGCGCAAGTACTGCCATTATAGCCCATGGACATTTCTTTTGTGTTTTTTCCTTAAAGCAGCAGTGGACATTCTTTTTCCTGCAATTGATTATCTAGTAAGAATCAAAGAAACTAACAGTTAGATAAGTAAATTAACCATTCTCCCAGTTGAATCTAAGATGTTTTAACTTAATATCAAAGTGTTGTTCATACAAGTGAGTTTACATATTTAGACTGTGCCAAGAGTTTTTTATTTTTTTTTATATATTTTTTTTTTACACTTTGTTAATTGCCTTTTTTATTACTCATTTATTGAAGTGTGTTATTATGATAATGTAGTGTTTGGTGTGCAGTATTCAAAGGTTAAGCTAAGGTAATCAAAGAGATTTAGATTTATATTTCATTTCATTTTTTCATAATTTCATGTTATTTCATATTTGCACACATTAGAGAACAGAATACATTCATTCAAATTTCTACACATCTAAAACTCTGTACATTTAATATGTCACACTCAAAAGAAAACGCCTTTCTTCCAACTGAAAAGGTTACTCATGGAGACCTTCAAGAAGATAGTGACGCAGAGCAGACTACCATATCACAGCAAGCTGACGCTGATGAGCAAGTTGAAGACACAGCGCAGGACACACAATCTCAGGTTGGTGCGGATGACACACAAATGCCTCCTGGAATTAGGAAATCTGGACGCACACAAAAGCTCATTGAAAAAGGAAAAGCTCTGTTAGATGACAAATTGAAGGATCTAAATGTGAGTTTTGTAAAGATGTACAGAAGATGGAAGTACCACATCAATGGCTTAAAACGATCCATTAAGAATAATGATGCTGATGATCTGATTGATGAGATTGTAAATGCAATCAATACCATCCAAGTTGACATGGACAATACTTACCTCAAAATAAGAGCCATCTCAAGTCCTGAACCTGACATTCGGAGAATGAATGACACATGCCAGGCATTCACTAGGATTGCAAATACAAATGTTCAACATTTCCGCAGTGGTAATTCAGAAATCATATCTTGGCCTGACGCTAAGTCAGTGTTTGACAGCACAGTGTCTAGTGTTTCCTTAGCTCAAACCGCTAAGTCAAAAGCTTCTTCCAAATTATCCAGACACTCTTCCATCCTGTCCCATAATGCAAAACAAGCAGCAGCTGAAGTTGTGGCTACACAAGAGGTGATAAAGATAACAAATGCACAACATCAGCAGAAGGAAGAAATTCAAAGACTTGAGGTGGAAGATCAAATCTTGAAGGCTGAAAGAGAAGCTAAAGAAAGGGAAATTGAAGCAGAGAGTGCTAAAAAACGAGCTCAGTTCATAGCAGAAAGTGCTGATAGAAAAATGAAGCTGGAAGGGAAAAGAAGAGAAGTAGAGCGGCTAGAAGAACTTAAAGGGCATGTTGCAGTGCAAGCAAGACTGCAGGTTTATTCAGAATCTGTCGATCCACCACTTGCACTTAACCCTTTAATGGATCCATTTTTTCCCTCCTATCAAGCACCAGTCTCCCAAGCTCTTCCTGCGCAACAAGCCAAACCCAGTCAAGTCCATCACTAACATGAGGTCACAGCCACTAAAAACCCTCTCCCATATCCCTCCATGTAGGCCTACACCTCATGTTCTGTTCCACAGCCAGCCACATTTTCTCAAGTCCCTGTAAGTCAAGTCATCACCCCAACTGCACTTCCACTCATGCATCAAGCCCCAACCACTCAAGCCTTTTTAACTTCTCATGAAGCTTCCAATGACCTTGTGATAACTCTAGCTGAAGCAATCACAGCTAATCGATTTCCAATCCCAGAACCTGAAGTTTTCAAAGGAGATCCTCTCGAGTACAATGATTGGAAGCTTTCCTTCATTACTCTGATTGAACGCAAGAACCTGCTAACTCAAGAAAAGCTCTTCTTTCTTTCTACGCAGGTATGTTGGTGGCTCAGCCAAGAGAGCTATTGAAGGCCATTTCCTTGTAGGAACAGAAACAGCTTATCGTGCTGCCTGGGACACACTTGAAGACAGATATGGTAATCCATTCATAGTTGCCAAGTCATATCGCAACAAGATACATGCATGGCATAAAATTGGCCCCAAGGACAGCGAAAATCTTCGTGAGTTTGTTGATTTCCAGAGCAGTGTGGAAGCAGCTATGCCATATGTTCAAGGTCTACAAACTCTCAACGATTGTGTGGAAAACCAAAGGATTACTGGCAAGCTACCGGATTGGTTGAGCTCACGCTGGAATAGAGAAGCCACGATTTATCAAGATGGACACAAAATGTTCCCTGACTTTAGATACTTCGTGAGATTTCTCAACATGAAGGCTCGAATTGCATGCAACCCCATCACATCATTATATGCAGTGAAGCCAACTGACCAAGAAAGATCAAAGCCAACAGAACGAGAACAGTTTAAGTATCAACGAAATCAAAACTTTAGTGCTAAGACTTTCACCACTAATACAAGTGAGAAGACAAGCATCACATGCATGTTTTGCAAGAAGAAAGGCCATACTCTCCATAGGTGTCTCAAGATTAGGGAAAAACCAGTTGAAGAAAGAGTTAAGTTTGTACAACTGGAGAAATTATGTTTTGGCTGCCTTAGGATCGGCCATAACTCCAGAGCTTGTACATCCAGGAGTGTGTGTGACTTATGTGGAAAATGCCATCCCACTTGCCTACATCAAGAAAGATAATCAATATCACAAGGAGGTAACCAATCAGACCACGTGGTATATCCCTCACCATGGGGTTTATCACCCCCAAAAGCCAGGAAAGATTTGCGTGGTATTTGATTGCTCAGCTAAGTTTCAGAATACATCACTGAATGAGCATCTACTCACCGGGCCAGATCTTACAAATATGCTTGTAGGGGTCTTGTGTCGTTTCCGCAAAGGACAAGTAGCCATCATGTGTGATGTAGAGCGGATGTGCCATCAATTTCATGTTGCACCAAGGGACCAAGACTACCTCAGATTTCTGTGGTGGGAAAGAGGCAATATGGAAGCTCCACCATCAGTGTTCCGCATGAGGGTTCACTTGTTCGGTGCTGCATCGTCACCTGGATGCGCAAACTTTGGGCTCAAACACCTGGCTGCAGAAGGAGAAGGCAAGTTTAGTGAAGCTACAGTGAGGTTTATACAGTGCAACTTTTATGTTGACGATGGATTAACAAGTTTGGACAGTGAAGAAGAAGCTATCGAGCTTGTTAGAGAGGCAAGAGACCTCTGCAACACCGGTAAACTCCGCTTACACAAATTCATTACCAACAGCAAGAAGGTTCTTGCCACAATCCCAAAGCAAGAACTTGCTGAAGTTGCAGCTGACCTGGACATGGCCTTGGATGAGCACAAGATGGAGCGGGCTCTCGGGGTCCAATGGTGCATTAGCTCAGATAAGTTCCAGTTCAGAGTAAGGGTAAAAGAACATCCTTTTACCAGAAGAGGAGTACTGTCAACAGTGGCCTCAATTTTTGATCCTCTTGGATTTGTGGCACCTATCATTTTGAAAGGTAAACAGATTCTACAAAGGATGTGCCAAGACAAGGTAGGATGGGATGAGCCACTTCCTGATGACCTCAGGCCGCGTTGGGAAGCATGGCTCCAAGACCTTCATAATCTGTCTTCGGTAGAGATACCACGGCACTACATGCCATTGGCAGCCAAGGATGTTCAACGGTGTGAACTTCACCATTTTTCCGATGCCAGTGTTTCTGGCTATGGAATGTGTTCTTACCTTAGGGTTGTTTTGAAGTCTGGAGAAGTCCATTGCGCTCTTGTTATGGGGAAGGCAAGGGTTGCACCGACTAAGGTAACAACAATCTCAAGGCTGGAACTCTCAGCTGCGGTCATGGCCACAAGGACAAGTCAAGTCAAGTCAAGTCAATTTTATTTGTATAGCGCCTTTCACAACACACATCGTTTCAAAGCAGCTTTACAGAAGTTCAGCATTAACAGACGATAAAAATGTAATGTCTATAAAGTCGATAAATCATCATCCTTGTGCAGGGCTCCAAACTGCGACTAAAAATGGTCGCATTTGTCACCAAATAAATTTATTTGTGAGTGTAATTTCTGTCAAGGTCGCCATTGGCGACAGTAAAAGTTTACTCCCTTTGATTTTAAAATTTGCATTACATTTCCCGAGATACATTACAAAAGTTTATATCAAAGAAATAGCGGGGGAAAACGGAGTTCATTGCAGGAACTAACCATTTCAAAAAAAGAGACTGTTAGAAAACACGGTGACAGTAACAAGCATAAAAAATGCACGTGATCACAAAATTGCGAAGAATGCTCCACAGACTACACTGTTAGCAAGCTGCGGGACGAAAAGGAATGGAAGGAGTTAAAAATGAAAAAAATTTGGCGCCTGTTTTTTCCCCCTATAGGAGCCAATCGCTCCTTAATTGATTTTTTTTTTTTTGTTTGGAGCCCTGTTGTGGAATTAGATAAGATATGATTCTTTATCGTGTTTAAAAATAATCAAATAATAATTGTATTAATAACCCCAGTGAGCAAGCCGAAGGCGACTGTGGCAAGGAACACAAAACTCCAAAAGATGATGGTTAATGGAGAAAAATAACCTTGGGAGAAACCAGACTCACTGTGGGGGCCAGTTCCCCTCTGGCTAACATCATGAATAATGTAAATAAGAATTATTTATAGTTAAAAAACATGATTTAAAAAATTATTAAACTTATTAAGTGTTAAGGGTCAGTATTTAGACAGTGATTGTGTTTGAACTGCAAGATTAGTGACCAGTGTCTTTGAAGTCCATCCTTGATTAAATTCCAGAAGTTCACTTAGATGCAATTGTCCTTGTTTGGCTGATGAAGGCTTTTGTTGGCAATAATTAGTCTATGTATCCCATTTTAAGATCCTTGTCCATGGTGATGGGGCATCTGAAGTCTCCGTGAGAGGCTGGATACAAACTGGAGCTGACGAACGCTATTTACCTCGGGACTGGTGTCCCGAGATAACAGCAGAAAAGCAGATGGGAAATAATTAGCATAGCTGATGTTCATAATATTAATGCATTATAACTGATTCAGCAGTAGTATAAAAAGTAAGCATTATGTGAATGCTTGGTTAAAGAGATGCGTCTTTAATCTAGTTTTAAACTGGGACAGCGAGTCTGAGCCTCGAACAATATCAGGAAGGCTATTCCAGAGTTTAGGAGCTAAATGTGAGAACGCCCTCCCTCCATTAGTGGACTTAGATATCCTAGGTATGACCAGAAGCCTCGAATTTAGTGATCTTAAAGAGCGCGATGGATTGTATGGCGATAGAAGATCCGTTAAATACACCGGAGATAAACCATTTAGGGCTTTATAGGTCAGTAGTAATACTTTGTAATTGATACGGAACTTAATAGGTAGCCAGTGTAGAGATGATAAAATCGGTGTTATATGATCATATTTTCTTGACCTAGTAAGAACTCTAGCGGCTGCATTTTGGACTAACTGTAGCTTGTTTATTGAGGATGCAGGGCAACCAGCTAATAAAGCATTACAGTAATCTAGTCTCGAGGTCATGAATGCATGAACTAACTTTTCTGCATCAGAAACAGATAGCATGTTACGTAGCTTAGCAATGTTTCTAAGATGGAAAAAGGCTGTTTTCGTAACAGATGAAATATGATTTTCGAAAGTCAAGTTGCGATCTAGTATAACACCCAGGTCTTTTACTGTAGTGGATAATGTAACAGGACATCCTTCTAAATTAAAGTTGTATTGTAAGGGATTTTGTGGGTAGTTTTTTGGACCAATAAGTAATACCTCCATTTTATCGGAATTTAATAACAGGAAATTACACGTCATCCAGCATTTTATATCTTTAAGACACTCTGTCAAGTTAGATAAGTTAGTGTTTTCATCTGGTCGTGATGAGATATATAATTGTCATCAGCATAACAGTGGAAATTAATTCCATGTTTTCTTATAATTTTACCAAGTGGCAGCATATATATTGAGAATAATAGAGGGCCTAACACAGATCCTTGTGGCACTCCATAGTCTACTGACGTTATTTTTGATTTTTCCCCATTTAAACAGACAAAATGGTAACGGTCTGATAAGTACGATCTAAACCAGCTTAATGCCTGTCCCTGAACACCAGTGTAGTTTTGTAGTCGATCCAAGAGTATTTTATGATCTATAGCGTCGAACGCAACGCTAAGATCGAGTAGAACTAATATTGAGATGCAGCCTTGGTCAGAAGCCAAAAGTAAATCATTTGTAATTTTAACTAGCGCAGTTTCTGTGCTATGATGCGGTCTGAATCCTGACTGAAATTTTTCATAGATATCATTTACTATAATGCATTTCCCCTTCAGGGATGAAAAGGCCTGACTCCTAAATCTAAAGAGAAAGACTTCGGAGGAGTCCAGATTTCTGGAAGTAAAAAAACTCATTCCTTTTAGATAGATTTTAAACAATAACTTATAAACCTTTTAATGATATTTTTAGTGATCTGCTAAAGAGAGAAATGGAGATCAAAGATCTACAGGAATACTTTTGGACCGATTCCAAGGTCATCCTTGGTTACATTAACAATGATGAAAAGCGATTTCATGTATTCACATATAGCCAATCGGATCCAGCAGATCAAATCGAGCACAGAACCAAGTCAGTGGCAATATGTTGCCTCAGAAAATAACCCGGCTGACCATGCCTCTCGCGGACTCATGGCAAAGGAGCTTGTAGAGTCTAACTGGTTCACGGGACCTAGTTTCTTGTGGCAAAGGGACCTCCCTAAGGAAGAAGAGATTAAGGTGATATAACTCAATGAGGATGACCCAGAAATCAAAAGAGCACAAGTTCACGCAACGAAAGCAAATGAAGAAAGGTCCCTATCAGACCGACTTCAGAAGTTTTCAGATTGGATGAGAGTCGTAAGAGCCATAGCAAGACTTAAGTGTCTTGCAAAGGAGGTGAAAGGTCTTAAAACAAGATCCAATGAAGCTACGACACTTGAAGAAAGAATGGATGCTGAACAATTCATAATCCATGCAGTTCAAGAAGAAGTGTTCAGGGATGAAATCAAGGCTCTTAAACGAAAGAAAGAGGTACAAAAGAGCAAGTCAACCGAACTGCACAAGTTGAACCCTTTCATGGACAGCCAAGATATCCTGAGGGTGGGAGGTAGGTTGAAACAAGCAACACTCCACCCTCATGTCAAACACCCAGCTATCCTCCCCAAAGGACATCATGCATCTAGATTGTTGATAAAGCACTACCATGAGAAGGTGAAGCATTAGGGTCGTGGAATGACCATCAATGAACTGTGCTCCAGTGGGATTTGGATCCTGGGATATAGTAGTGAAGTGTCATCACTCATTTTCAAGTGCATCAAATGTGGAAAGCTCAGAAAGTGTAATCAAGAACAAAAAATGGCAAAAAAGTGAAAAGAAACAAAGTGTTCACGTGCCATCCACATTGAGGTATTGGATGACCTTTCCACTGATGCCTTCCTAAATGCATTGCGCTGTTTTATTGCCATAAGAGGCAATGTAAGTCAACTACAAAGTGATCAAGGCACAAACTTCGCGGGGGCACGCAATGAATTCCAAGAATTAATGAAAGGAATGGAGCAAGAACGTGTGAAAGAGCTAGGATGCAACTTTGTCATGAACCCACCTGCTTCCAGTCACATGGGCGGCGTCTGGGAAAGGCAGATTCGGACCGTGAGAAGTGTCCTCACATCCTTCCTAGACCAGTCTGCTGGAAGATTAGACAGGTCTTCATTGAGAACATTCCTGTACGAAGTGATGGCTATAGTGAATAGTCGACCATTGACCACAGAACATCTCAATGATCCATTAGGACCTGAACCCCTAACTCCAAACCACATATTGACAATGAAATCGTCAATAATCGCACCACCACCTGGTGAGTTTTTAAGGGACGATCTCTATCTTCAGAAAAGATGGAAGAGAGTACAGTTCTTATCCAATGAATTTTGGACCAGGTGGAGAAAGGAGTATTTGCTGAATCGGCAGTAGAGGAGCAAATGGAACAAGGAAAGGAGAAATGCTAAAGTGAATGACATTGTCCTGTTGCAAGACGATGGCATACCAAGAAATCAGTGGAAGCTGGCGAAGGTAGTTGAAGTCTTCCAAGGAGCTGACTCAAACTGTTACTTAGTGACACAACACTAGACAGTAAAGGGACACGCTCAAATAAGCCAGTTTACTTAGAACGGTCAATACACAAAACAGTACTATTGCTTGAGGCTGAATAAGTAGGTTAGCTCTTCTATGACATTGTTTTGTTTATATTTGAAGGTACATTTGTGCATTCACATCAATGTTTTACAAAGGTCTTTTATCAATGTTAAATTTGTTATTGTGAATCACACATTGTGTGATGGTGGGAGTGTAAATGCAGCCGTTTTTTTTTGTATTCATTTTGAAATACGTACTTTTATTTTGACATGACTTAAAACCGGAAGTAGTGTCTAGCTCAGTAATCTACCACTCAGAGACCAAAGTGCACCTGTAGCAGTGATGATATCTGATAGTTTGTTTCATTATTATTACTCCATGTTTCGTGGTGTTTGCTACAACTGTGTGTAAGTTGAATCATATTTTTTGACTGTGAAGATTGCTACTGGGAAATTACTCTGCCGTTGGTTGAGGAGCAGGCTAAAGTGGTGAGTATTATTCTGTATACGCTACAGTGCTAAGCCATGCTATTTATGTAATGATTGCAATATTTGATGTCTTTTATTTTGTCTACCTGAACTTTTAGTTCTACGTTGTTAATAAACATCTGTAAAGGAAACCGGAGACTCGCATTCAATCAATGGGCGGCATAGTGTCTGTTCCTCGAACTACCAAACACAAACCCCTCACTAATTAATTTAGAAACATTTTTATTAAGGTCAAACTTGGAAAAAAAAAACATTTAAGATAAATATCATATAAAGTTAGGGCTACTAAACATTAGATCTCTTCCTACGAAAGCACAAATTCAAAATGAAATTCTTACAGGTCATAGTTTGGATGCACTCAGTTTGACTGAAACCTGGATTTAACCGGGTGAGTATATTAGTTTAAAATGAATCTACTCCCCCAGGTTATTGTTATAAACACAAGCCTCATCTGAAGGGTCGAGGAGGAGGAGGTGTGGCTACAATTTACAGTGACGTTTTTGGTGTTATTCAGAGGACAGGATATAAGTTGAAGTCTTTTGAACTAATGATGCTTAATGTGACATCGTCAGATATAAATAAAAAATCTGTTGTCTTTTGTGCTTGCTACAGTATATAGATCACCCAGGCCATACTCAGGTTTCCTTGGTGAAATTGTAAATTTTCTATCAGATCTAGTAGTTAATGTAGATAGAGCTTTAATAGTTGGTGACTTCAACATTCACATAGATAATGAAAATGACACATTGGGATTAGCATTTATCGATAATCTTGTTGTGAGCAGGGTGGAACCGAGTGGCATCTGGGCTGAGCAAAGCTGGGAAGTGGCAAATGACTTTCACCTGCGTGCCAAACTGGTCTTGCGTTCCAACGAGGGGCTGCGGGAGAACTTAAGGAGAGGAGAAAGTGGGTGATGGGAGAGAGAGTTGCATGAAGCTGTTTGTGTGTTGAGCTGAAAAGCCAACAGAGTTTGTGTAGTGTTGAGCTGAAAAGTCAACAGAGTTTATGTGTAGTGTTGAGCTGAAAGAAAACTGTTTTGGTACGGCTGAAAAGAGGCCTTAATGTGAGCGACTGAAAAGTGCAACTATAAATGTCTGTGTTTTGTCAAGCTGGTCCCAACATCCTCCTCTTCACAAACTGTTACAATTCTCAACTCTCTAGAAGTAAGACAAAATGTGACAGGACCAAATAATTGACATAATCATACAATAGAGTTAATTCTGTCATATGGAGTTGATGTTGATACTACGAAATTCTACAGCAGAGCAATGAGATCTCAGATCATTACCTCGTCTCTTGTTTACTGCGATCAGCTAATGTCACTCAATCAATACAACACTATCATTCAGGTAGAACTATTATTTTGACCACTAAAATGATAGCTTCACTAATAATCCTCGAGAATTGTCCCATAGTCAGTAAGCCAAACAATCTTACTGAAGAACTTGATGGAATGACAAAATATAAATACAGTCTTCTCTAACACTTCTCTAAGTCAAGTCAACCTTTATTTATGTAGCACATTTAAAAACAACAGAAGTTGACCAAAAGTGCTATACAAATCAATCAAATAAATACAATGACAGAATTATATGTATTTGGATGCAAGACCAAATAGTGACTTGTAAACAAAAAGCTGAATTTTAAAATTGATATTGAATTTGATGGGAAGCCAGTGTAGAGATGCTAATATAGAGGTAATATGATCCCTCTTTCTTGACCATGGCAAAAGCCTAGCTACTGCATTTTGAACAATCTGTAGGTGGGATAACACTGTTTAAGGGAGGCCAATGAGTCACAGTAATCTAACCTAAATTAGTGAGTGGATCACAATTTCCCTGTCTTTGCTAGAAAGAACATTTTTGACTTCAGCCATCGATCTCAGGTGGAAAAACTGACATTGGAAATGGCACTAATCGACACTTGAGGGACACCACATTGTAAATGAGCTGATGTAGAAGAGAAATTATCTACATTTACAGAAAACATCCTATCTTTTAGATAGGAGGCAAACCACTGGATGGCCATACCCTGGATGCCAACCCCAAACTTGAAACAATTGTGAAGAATGCTATGGTCAATAGTGTCGAACGTGGCACTAAGATATAATAAGACTAAGACAGCATGTAAGCCTGAATCCATGGAGAGAAAAATATAATTAGTAACCTTGAGCAATGTGGATTCAGTGCTGTGCAAGGGTCTGAAGCCAGACTGAAATGTGTTTAAAATGTCAAATGTATTTAGATAGGAGTAAAACTGTGAATAGATAACTCTCTCCAAGATCTTTGAAATGAAAGTGTGTTGAAATATAATTATTGTGTATTGCCGGACCCAAAGAAGGCTTTTTTAACAAAGGTTGTAGAATTGCATGCTTTAACTGCTAGGAACAACTCAAATAGCTAAGGAGCTGTTAACTACTGCTGTTACACTGGAACTAGTAGTTGTAAAAACACATTTAAATGCGGAGATAGAATATCCAGCTTGTAACTGGAACACTTAATCTTGGAATCTACATCTGCTAACTGTTCTGACGAAAATGGTTCAAAGTGAGTCAGGGAGCTGGACAGAGAAGGTATTTTCATGGTTGATCCATTTGTGAGTAGAACCTTTAATATGTTCAAATTTGTGAGTAAAAAATGTGTCATAGGTCTCTTGAGTAGCATACAAAAAAAAGCATCTCTCTTAGGGTTTATGAGAGAATGGATAGTATTAAATAATACTTTTGATCGATTTGCATTATCAGATATCACTTTAGAGAAAAACGTCTTCTTTCACTGATCTTTGATAGCTTGTAAAAGTCACCAATAAGATGTCATAAGAGACCTGAAGTTTGTCTTGTTTCCATTTGCACTCTGCTTTTCTACACACTTGTCTGAGAGCACTGGTGCCGTAATTTAGCCAAGGCTGTGAAAAAACCTTTAATTATACTTGGCTTAAGTGGAGCGACATTATCAAGAGTGAAAGTACAAGATTTATTGAAAGCTTGATAGTGTCACTCCCCTTCGATTAAAGAAAATTAAAGAAAAAGCCCTGCACCGTGGTACAATGATCACACGATCTCAAGAGAGCAGCTCGGAAAATGGAGAAAATTATAAATTAGAGGTATTTCGCAGAGCATGGAAGGATAGTGTCTGTAGCTACAGACAGTGACTAAAGGCTGCCAGGTCAGCATATATTAGCAAACTCATGGAAAATAACCACAACAATCCTATGTGTTTATTCCGTACTGCAGCTAAATTGGTTCAGAATAAAGCAGTGACTGAACCAGATATTTCATCACAGCACAATAGTAATGATTTCATTAATTTCTTTACTGATAAAATTGAAACAATCAGAAATAAAATTTGAACTATGCAATCAACTGTCACTGCACCTCAGAAAGCGATGTATCATAATTTTCCTTGCGAGCAACTTCAATCCTTCGCTGTCATAGTGAGTGCATGAAGAGCTAACAAAACGTATCAAAAAAATCAAAAGCCACAACATGTATGTTAGATTCAATACCAACTAAGCTCTTAAAAGCAGTATTCCCTGTAATCTCAGGACCTCTTCTAAATATTATTAACTCCCCGCTATCCTTAAGACATGTCCCAAGAAACTTTAAAATGGCAGTTATCAAACCGCTTATTAAGAATACACAGCTTGATCCTGGAGAATTGGCTAATTACAGACCGATTTCAAATCTACCATTTGTGTCAAAAAATACTAGAAACGATAGTGTCCTCCCAACTATGTTAATTTCTACAGAGAAATGCAATATATGAACAATTTTAGTCAGGATTTAGGCCCCATCTTAGTGCTGCCTTCGACATGTTAGTTAGAGTGGATTTGGAGTTAGTGGATTTGCATTAGCATGGTTTAGGACATATTTATTAGACTTTGTATGTGTAAATGAGGAATTGTCAAATCAAACAAAAGTTAAGTATGGAGTGCCACAGGTATCAATTTTAGGGCCACTGTTTTTCTCCTTATACATGCATCCCCTGGTAAATATAATCAGGAATCATGGAATATGTATCCACTGTTATGCAACTTTATGTTTATACAACTTTATATTTCTTCTAAACCCAATGAAAATTCACATTTCTCCAAATGAGCAGAGTGTATCAATGAAATCAAAGATTGGATGGCCAGAAATGTTTGTATCACTCAATTCCGATAAAACAGATAAAAACCTCTAAAAACTGTTACATCATCTTCTATAGCAAAGAACTTAGGTTTTATATTTGATACCAAGCTGTCCTTTGAAAATCAAATGTCCAATGTTTGTAAAACAGCATTCTTCCTCCTCAATGTAAATACAAAACTGTTGCTGATACTGAAAAACGAATTCATGTGTTCATGACCTCAAAACTAGATTATTGTAATGCATTACTGGGAGGATGCCCAGCAAGTTCAATAAATAAACTTTCAAAATGCAGCTTCCAGAGTGCTGACTACAACCAAGAAATATTATTATATTTGCCAAAATTTATCATCTTTACATTGGCTACCTTTTAAATTTTGTATAATTTTAAAATAATTTTAACTACTTACAAAGCTTTGAATGATCTAGCTCCACAGTACTTAAGTGACCTTCTGACACGCTATATTCCGTAACTTTTATTACAATCACAAAATTCTGGATTGTTTAAAATTCCACCAATATCAAAATCCACAAAAGGTCCTTTTCATATTTGGCTCCTAAACTATGGAATAGTCTCCCTAACAAAGTTTGGGATGCAGACACACTCACTCAGTTTAAGTCTAGCCAAAAAGACTCATATATTTAGCCAGGCATATACCTAATTTATCCATCAACTCACAATTAGGTTGCTTTAGATAGGTCTGCAGGAACCAGAAACATGTATCAGGATCTATAACTCTGCATAAAATTGAATGGCATCTATGCTAATATTATTCTATTCATATCCCAAGGTTACCAGAGCCTGCCAGAACCAGCTCCGTTCCAGTTTGGTGTCGGACTCCACTGCTACATGTCACCGAGTGATGATGACAAACTACAGCCAGTGCTAGCCAGACATCACTTCAGTCTTTTGACTTCAGAGGATGAACTGATGCCAGCTCAAACTGTAAGACATTGGATAATTCATATGCCACTACTTGAACCTTGGATTTAGGATGGACCCCACCAAACATCTGGAAAAAAATGAAATGACCTTCCAGTTGAAATACAGTGCACCTCATTGATCTCTGCCTGCATCACCTTTGTCTATCGATGGACTACACTGTTGAAATGGAATACATAGACTATAATTTAATTGCCAATAAAAGCCTTCATCAGCCAACTAACAAAGTACAATTTCATCTATGTGAATTTCTGCAGTTAATCCAGGATTATTAATCTTAAAGTTCATAAAAAATTCTTTTTTTTTTTTTTTTTTTTTTTAACACTGGACCTTAGCACTTACATAATTTACTAATTTTAAACCATGACTTGCACTGCACACAAATAACTAATATTGGCATTATATTCATGTTGTTTAGCCAGAAGGGAACTGGCCCCCACAGTGAGCCTGGTTTCTCCCAAGATTATTTTCTCCATTAACAAACATCTTATGGAGTTTTGTGTTCCTTCCCACAGTCGCCTTCAGCTTGCTCACCGGGGTTCTAAAAATACAATTATTATTTAATTGTATAATTTTTATATACAACTTACAATCATATTTAATCAAAGTACACAATTATCACGCTGATTTTTTAGAGTGGTATTACAATTACATTTTTTTAATGCATGATTTCCTATAAAGCTGCTTTGAAACTATGTGTTGTAAAAAGCGCTATACAAATAAAAATGGCTTGACTTGACATTTCTTTCATTAGCCATTTTTGAGAATATACTGTATAATAATAAATAATAAATGAGTCTCTTCTAGCAAATATTGGGAGTCATTATAGTGCCGTATTATTAATGCATTATAGTAAATATTAGATGACTGCTCTCTGTGGAAATTTGGAAGCGTTATTGTTTTCATCAGAAATACTGAATACCTCCACAGACTACATAGTTCAATATACTGTAACAGGAAATGTCAAACTAAAAGAGTAAACTGAATGATGTTGTGCAGTGATCTTGATCATAGGTTATATAATGATTCATTAATCAACCCCCCCCCCCTTCCGATCTCATATTTCACAATAGCAATATTTGCTGAAGAAAAAAAAACGTTGAAAAAAATTAAGGCATTAAGCCTATAAACTCACCTTTGAATGCCGTTTTACCTGCAGTTTAGCGTTGTTTTGGTTAAGACTACCCTGCACGTTGAAAAATGACGCCAAAGGTATACCCAGTGCGTTAAAAAGTGACGCCAAGGGGTCCTGGCAAAGCGTCCATATGTGACAAGTTGGGTGTGAGAATGTGTTGTATTGTAGCAGAAGAGTAGAGCATTAAATAATCAAAATTTGACTTAAAATTCAATATATTTGTCATATTTGTTTTATTTCCAATTAATTGAATAAAAACCTTTCATACTTTATATGTACACACATAGACAAATGTATTTGACCACTGTCACATCTGCTGTCACTTTATTTGTATTTATTTGTTTTATTTATTTTGTTTGTTTTAGCAGTGTCTTAAAGTTAAAAGTAGTTTAACTTTTAAAAATGTGTTTCGCTGTGGTTAAATGTCTTGTTTGAGCAGCTCCTTACTAATTCTGTGCTGCCTCCTCTCAGTAAGTGTGGTTTGGTACCTCAGAAGACACGATTAAACACATTATTATTGTATATATATATTATGATGCACAAAACAGCCTGGGCATTAGCTAGATACTAATAATGGTAAATAAAAGTGGTCTGAAGTTTATTCACTAAATTAGAGAGGGGGTGAATGGTGAGGTGAACCCAATTAAATTTACAGAGTGACTATCTAGGAGTCTATTTGAACTAGGTAATTTTTTGGTTACTATGATTTTACAACAAAATACCATGGTGATACTATGGTTACTTTGGTAAAACCATGGTTCCCCGTCTGTCGCTCACTTCGACATCGTGTCGAAGAAGTGACACTAGGGGTCTCTCTTGAGCGCCGAAAGATACCTCTGATCTATGAAAAAAGGCCAATGAGAGTTGGCGAACAGTATTTGCATACTCCGCCTCCGGATACGGATATAAAGGCGAGAGAAATACGCTCGTTCATTCAGTAATTTTCTTCGGAGCTGATGGTCGTGTGAATGCTGTCTGCTGTGCTACACACAACTTACCCTGCTTCTGATCCTCTGACGCGCTGCTGCTGTTGGATTTACGGCGCACCTTCAGCGGCTTTTCTCTTCTCTGCCGGCGTGCAGTTTGCCCCTGAGCGCTTCGACAGCGCAGTGTCTAAAAGAGTTATTAAAGAGCAATTTTCTCGTAAAGAGTTTATTTCTCTGAAAGAGCAATACACAGTGGTGTTGAACGCCCTTTTCAGGGTGCGTCTTTATAAAGATGCCATTCAAACCCTGTGTAGTTCCTGGATGCGGTAGAGTGCTCTCCGCTTTTGACGGCCACAGGCGCTGTCTCGTGTGTCTGGGCGCCGATCACACCGAGGCAGCGTTTGTGGACGGTTCATGTTCTCATTGTGAGAATATGACCGTGGCAGCGTTGCAGTCGCGGCTCGCTTTCAACAGAAAGCACGCCACTCCTGCCACCCCCCGTATCGCTCCTTCTTCCCACGGGATTGAGGACGATGCGGTTGGCGCTGGAGGCGATTTGGGGAGGGCAGCGGGTGCAGCTCCGCCGGGTACGCCCCCTCGGTCCACCCGCCTCCCGACACGCTCGCTGACCTCCGTCCAGTCTCGAGGTAACGGCAACTCGCCTCCGGGCCGGTTTGCCTATCCTCTAGAGCTCGAAGCCGATGAGCTCGCCGCTCCATCGGAGAGCGCGGTGTCTGACGCTGACTCCTCCCCTTCGGGCCAGCATGCCCAGGTTGAGGCGGATGCGCAGATGTCCGTCATGCTTGCCCGGGCCGCCGTCGGGGTGGGGTTGGACTGGAAACCTCCACCCTCCCCACACCCGTCACGGTTGGACGACTGGTTACTGGGGTCTGGGCGCCACTCACAGCCACGCCACCCCGGTCCCGTTTTTCCCGGAGGTGCATGACGAGCTGACGTCGTCATGGAGAGCCCCGCTCTCCGTCCGTCAAAAGCCCTGCTCGTCCGCTCTCGCTACCTTCGACGGCGGAGAGGCCCACGGGTACACGGCGATTTCCCCAGGTGGATAGGGCGGTTGCGCTCCATCTCTGTCCCGGTGACCCTACCACCTGGCGCGGGCGCCCTGTACCCCCTTCCAAGGCCTGTAGGACTGCGTCCTCGTTCAACCACAAAGCCTACAGCGCCGCGGGACAGGCCGCCTCCGCCTTGCACGCCATGGCCCTCCTGCAAGTCCACCAGGCCAAGGCGCTCAGAGATCTGCACGAGGGTAGCCCTGACCCCGATGTGCTGCAGGCACTCGGACAGGCGATGGCCACCCTTGTGGTCCAGGAACGTCATCTTTGGCTCAACCTGGTCGAGATGCGCGAGGCCGACAAAGTTCGCTTCCTCGACGCCCCTGTCTCCCAGCTTGGCCTCTTTGGCGACACCGTCGAGGACTTCGCCCAGCAGTTCTCCGCGGTGAAGAAGCAGACGGAGGCCATCTCACATATCCTGCCTCGCCATCTCACATATCGTCCCCCTGCGGCTAAGAAACCTGCTCCGAGCCCAGCTCTCAGCCCCAGCGTCGAGCACACTGCAGGAAGCAGACACCCCCTGTCTCCCGGACTCCCTCGAGGACCCGTAAGGCTCCCAGGCGGTCCTGAGACGGACGACCCAGTGACACAGACGTTAGCTCCGGAGGTTGTAAGACCGCTCCGTCCCCCGGTGGAAGGCCGGGAGGAGAATCTTTTGTTGTTAAACAATTTAATTTGCCGCCCCCCCTTAGATGGGGGTGCGGTACCCACATTCTCAATAAAAGAGCTATTTCCTATGTCTCTGGGTCACCTGGCCCGCAAATGCCGTTCTCACGGCACTTTGCCTCTAGATCTCAACAGTCCCGGCTCCCTGGACACGGACCACCCGTCTCCAGCCCCACGACTGTTCCCCGGCCAGCTGGTTCCGACGAGTCCAGAGGACGCCTATGGACCTCCTCCTCAGTCGCTAACCCGCCCCCTGCCGGGTGTGCGGAGCAAGGTAAGTGCTTTGAGTCTTTTCTCAGCACCCCAGCCACGGGTCGCCCCATTGCCGCCCAACGCTGCACTACCTGCTCCACCCCGCTGCGAAGCCCCGCCGGGTACGTCAAAGTTAATCGTCCCCTTGGTGCCCCTAGCGCAGAGGTTGGATGCATGGCTTTCACTTCCCAACCCGTCTCGCTGGCTGGCCCGGACCATCCGACTCGGTTACGCAATTCAGTTTGCCAGGCCCCCGCCCCCCTTCATGGGCGTCCGCTTCTCCGCAGTACACGGCGAACACGCCCAGTCCCTGCGCGCGGAAATCGCGACTCTTCCGGCCAAAAACACGATAGAGCCTGTCCCTCCAACCGAGATGAAGGAAGGTTTCTACAGCCCGTACTTCATTGTGCCCAAGAAAGTCGGTGGCTTACGACCAATCATGGATCTGCGAGTTCTCAACCAAGCATTGCACAAACTCCCGTTCAAAATGCTCACGCAGAAGTACATTCTAACCTGCGTCCGGCATCTAGATTGGTTCGCAGCGGTAGACCTGAAGGACGCGTACTTTCACGTCTCCATCCTGCCTCGACACCGCCCCTTCCTGCGGTTTGCATTCGATGGTCAAGCGTATCAGTACAAAGTCCTCCCCTTCGGCCTGTCTCTGTCTCCTCGCGTCTTCACGAAAGTCGCAGAG
The DNA here is from genome assembly GCA_032164185.1 of Moxostoma hubbsi. NCBI lineage: Eukaryota > Metazoa > Chordata > Actinopteri > Cypriniformes > Catostomidae > Moxostoma > Moxostoma hubbsi. The sequence continues at coordinate 39,755,159 of JAVLUX010000021.1, forward strand.
GCAGCTCTTGCCCCGCTCTGAGTAGCCGGCATCCGCATACTCAACTACCTCGACGACTGGCTCATTCTGGCCCACTCGCGAGAATCACTATGTGCTCACAGAGACCAGGTGCTCAGGCACCTCAACTGCTTGGGGCTTCAGGTCAACTGGGAAAAGAGCAAGCTCACTCCAGTTCAGAGCATCTCTTTTCTCGGGATGGAGTTAGACTCGGTCTCAATGACGGCGCGTCTCACCAACGAGCGCACCCAGTCAGTGTTGAACTGCCTCGCCGCCTTCAGGCCGGGCACAGCGGTCCCTTTAAAACTTTTCCAAAGGCTCCTGGGGCATATGGCATCCTCCGCGGCGGTCGCGCCACTGGGGTTGATGCATATGAGACCGCTCCAACACTGGCTTCAGACCCAAGTCCCGAGACGAGCATGGCGCCACGGCACGCACCGGGTAACAATCATCCCCACCTGCCGCAAAGCATTCAACCCCTGGACAGACCTCTGTTTCTTACGGGCTGGAGTACCCCTACAGTAGGTGTTCAGACGCGTCCTGGTCACGACCGACGCCTCCAGATCGGGTTGGGGCGCCGTCTGCAATGGGCACGCAGCCTCAGGCCATTGGAAAAGGGCCCAACTGCGTTGGCACATCAACTGCCTTGAGTTGTTGACCGTCCTTCTAGCCCTGCAGCAGTTTCTCCCGTTAATTCGGGATGAACGTGTCCTGGTCAGGTCGGACAGCACCACTGCGGTCGCGTACATAAATCGCCAAGGCGGCGTACGCTCCCGCCACATGACGCAACTCACCCGTCGTCTCCTCCTTTGGAGCCAGCACCGACTCAGGTCGCTGCGTGCCACTCACATCCCCGGCAACCTCAATGTGATGGCGGACGCGCTGTCACGACAACGCTTGCCTGGAGGAGAGTGGAGGCTTCACCCCCACTCGGTTCAGCTGATTTGGAAACGGTTCGGCAAGGCCCAGGTAGACCTGTTTGCCTCCCGAGAGACCTCCCACTGCCCGCTCTGGTACGCCCGCTCAGAGGCTCCCCTAGGGACAGATGCACTGGCACACAGCTGGCCGGTGGGGCTGCGCAAGTACGCATTCCCCCCAGTGAGCCTTCTTGCACAGGTGCTGTGCAAGGTCAGGGAGGACGAAGAGCAAGTCACTCTCGTGGCTCCTTACTGGCCCACGCCTGGTTCTCGGACCTCGTACTCCTTGCAACAGCCCCTCCCTGGCGAATTCCCCTGAGGAAGGACCTTCTTTCTCAGGGACGGGGCACGCTCTGGCATCCGCACCCAGACCTCTGGAACCTCCACGTCTGGCCCCTGGACGGGACATGGAAGATCTAGCTGGGATACCACCCACGGTCGTAGCCACGATCAACCAAGCCAGAGCCCCTTCTACCAGGCAACTCTACTCCCTGAAATGGCGTCTGTTCGTGAATTGGTGTTCTTCCCGGGCAGAAGACCCACAGAGGTGCGCAGTTAGGTCTGTGCTCCTGTTCCTACAGGAGAGGTTGGAGGGGAGGCTGTCCCCGTCCACCTTGAAGGTGTATGTTGCCGCTATCGCAGCTCACCACGACCCAGTAGATGAAAAGTCCCTGGGTAAGCACGACTTAATCGTCAGGTTCCTAAGAGGTGCCCAGAGGTTAAATCCCTCCCGGCCAAACCTGTTCCCCTCCTGGGATCTCTCGATGGTCCTCGCCGGTCTTCAGAGATCCCCTTCGAGCCGCTAGGATCAGCTGGACTCAGGGCTCTCTCTTTAAAGACAGCCCTGCTGATAGCGCTCACCTCCTTCAAGAGGGTCGGGGACCTGCAAGCGTTCTCTACCAATGACACTTGCCTGGAGTTCGGTCCGGCAGACACTCATGTGATCCTAAGACCTCGACCGGGCTATGTGCCCAAGGTTCCTACCACGCCCTTCAGAGATCAGGTAGTGAACCTACAAGCGCTGCCCCAGGAGGAGGCAGACCCAGCCCTCTCACTGCTGTGTCCGGTACGTGCCTTGCGTGCCTACCTGGAACGCACCAGAGCTTTAGGCGCTCTGAGCAGCTCTTTGTCTGCTTTGGAGGACAGCAGAAAGGGAACGCTGTTTCCAAACAGAGGCTGTCTCACTGGGTGGTGGAGGCCATTCAGTTGGCCTATCACACCCAGGCCGTGCCACCCCCTTTGCGGGTTTGAGCCCACTCTACCCGGAGTGTGGCATACTCATGGGCACTGGCTAGAGGCACCTTGCTAGCAGACATCTGTAGAGCTGCGGGCTGGGCAACACCTAACACCTTTACGAGGTTTTACAATCTCAGGGTTGAGTCAGTCTCGTCCCGTGTTCTCTCAGGTCCGAGCCCGTAGAACTCGGTACATGCCGACGATCTGACCGGGTGAATCGCTTGTTTCCAGCGCCGTTTCCCTCTCCGAGGCAGAACAGTGCGCTTCTTTCCCAGAGGGCTTAGGTCCCTGGTTGATTCCTCCCTAGCCCTCTCGGGCCCGCAACAGTTCAGCGGAGGAACTTGCCGGCCCAGTCCACTACGGGTACCTCCGGCTACCCCTACTGGAATAGGTGCTCCACAGATCAGGCCTCCTACAGGAATCCTCCTGTGTGTATTTCCGCGGTACGGTCACCTTGCGAGCTGACCTGCGTCTCCCTTAGGCAGTCCTTCGCTGCCCTCCGGTCACCGTGTTGTAGCAACTCCCCCCTCCTTGGATCTACCACCGCGCCATTTCTTCCCACATGCCCAAAGTGGCCATGTGATGTATTTTGCCACCTTTACCTCCCCTGCTGGGCGGGTGTGGCCTCCGCAGGGTCTTTTCCCCCTGAAAGAATAGGAATTCGGGTAAGACCCCCTTCCCTCGATGCGGTAAGGGCCCCGGCTGCTCTTGCTCTATGCCAAGAAAACATAGAGAGAAAAGAGGCCCAGCCAGGCTTGGCCCGTTCCCTAGTTGGGAGCATCACCTTGTTCCCCCCTAGGGTGACCAAAAGGATTCTGATGACTCTTTCGGGGCATTGGGGAAGAGTACGTGCAGTCTGAACACAGTTGGTCGCTGTGCACGTAGAAATACCTGCCCGCTTCTGTGTAAGCAGTACACGTACACGGCTCAGCGCATGGCGAGTTTTGAAGTGGACCCCTAGTGTCGCTTCTTCGACACGACGTCGAAGTGAGCGACAGATGGGGAACGTCTAGGTTACGTATGTAACCTCCGTTCCCTGATGGAGGGAACGAGACGTCGTGTCTTCCCGGCCATGTCGCTGAGCCGAGCCGCTGAGGTGCCCGGTACACTCCCGGCTCCTCAGAAAAATCCTGAATGAACGAGCGTATTTCTCTCGCATTTATATCCGTATCCGGAGGCGGAGTATGCAAATACTGTTCGCCAACTCTCATTGGCCTTTTTTCATAGATCAGAGGTATCTTTCGGCGCTCAAGAGAGACCCCTAGTGTCACTTCTTCGACACGATGTCTCGTTCCCTCCATCAGGGAACGGAGGTTACATACGTAACCTAGACATTAATTTTTGTAAGGGAGGGTTAGGTTTAGGGGTAAAGGTTGTGTAGGTCATCTTTAGGACTCCATAAACATGCTGTAGTGATGCCCATATAATGTATGTTAGTGTTTAATTAGGGGTGCAAAGAGCATCTAATACTATTTGCACTTAGTGCCAAGAAGATACTTTGGGTTGCTATTTACACTTATGGTAAATACCATGTTTCATTATTTGTAAATAGCCTCTGCCTTATATATAGTATGCCTGAACAGATCTGCCCAAAATTAGCTGCTCATGTAGTACACAAACAAAAGACCACAGATAGCTTAAAAATAATTGACAAAAAAGAAGCCTTTCTGTAAAATCACATTTACATACTTTGAAATGTATGTTTTCAAAGAGTAAATATAAGTCTTCCCTATTTTTAAAGTGTATTTACAGATATTGATCTTGCTAAAAGATTGTATGTGCTGTGGGCGAGAGACGCCTCTAATCTTCATGTTTGTTTTTATTTTTGTAAGACAGTGTCTCTGTGGGAGTAACAGAAATATCTTACCCACATGGCAATTAGAAAAGTCTGCTGTTTGTCAGCATCTCATGCAGCAAGCAGTGTTTGTTCAGACCAGCAACATCAAAGCGATGCCACACTTTCAGAATGGCCTCTTTTTGCTCAACAGTGAATGAGGAGACACACTTTTATGTATCTGTCTGTGCTTTAGAATGTGGCATTTATTTTCAAGCATTAAAACTGTAAACTCGACTGTAATTCCAAAAAGCCACTAATCTGAATTTTTTTACAAATTGGTGGCCTCATTTTCCATGGTTATCATGACTGTAAATCAACCACTTTTGTAATGGCCAATGCTGACTGCACAACTTCTCAGTTTTACTAGATGACTATACATCCAGAAAAGAAATTGACTAGTTGCAGGGGAAGTCTTTACCTTATATTACCCTCCCACAGCGGGTGAGAGAATAAATGGTAAAACACTGTAATGCGGTTTGACCACTGTTACAATCAGTTTTATTACACTTAAGCAGTTAAAATGTTACCTCAAATAAAAGCATATATTTAAGATCACTAATTAAGATCACACTCAAGCCGCTGTCTGTGCTGTATGGTCTTTCATTGGTATTGCCTGTGTATACTTTGAGTATACTTTACTTTGGTATTGCTGGTGCACTGACATATCATATAATAGTGGTATGTGATGGTATATCAAAGAAGCACACCCCATATCACCAATATGCTTTGCAAAAACATCGCCATACTAACTCTAATTCAGCGACATAGAACCCTGTTAATTTTAGCTCATCATCAAAACTTTGTAATGTAGTAAATGTCTGAGAGTTACCCAGCTAACAATTTTATGTTCTAAGAACGTTTTCCTAACGTTAGTATTTGGTTGTGGGAACATGAAAATGTCCAGTTTTCTTAACATTAGTAGAACGTTTTTTAAGGTTAATAACGTTATAAGGATGTTCCATTAACGTTTTATATAATTTTTTTCCCCCCAAACCTTTAAATAATGTTAGCCAAAGTTGTTGGAACGTTCCCTGTTAGGTGGGTAACTACTAATGTGTAAGCACTATCTTACTCTTCAAAATAAGTACCATGGTGTGGTGAAGTAATAATGTCAGATCCAACCAATTCTCCCACCTGGTTTTTGGTTGCAAAAGCACAGTTATGGTACTAACAATGACAACAGGAACAAAAACTGTACACGGAGTTAAATGAAGCAAAGCTGGGAATAACAATTTTTCTGAGGGCAACCCTCCATTACTTCCTAATCCTTGTGGTTCCAATAAAGCTATTGTGTAATCATAGCTGAAGCCTTTTGGGCAGAAAGCAGGTACTAACCTCAAGGTTTCTGCAGATATATGCACTGGATGGTCAGAATGCACACGCACATAGCCAATAAACCCAGGTTTAGGGGAGCTGTCTGCTCTTTGGCACTCCAGCGGGACATCCTTCCATCATTGCTCTGCTTGTCTAATTGATAAAGCTGAAAACAGTGCTGAACCATGCTGTTCAAGTAAACCACTATAACACTGGCCAATTACGTTCATACCCAACAGACAGGTTCCCTCATCCTGTACAAGTCAACATCAACAGAATCTTTAACCATTAGGACACCTCGCATGGGTGTAGTTTGTCCCAACACTAGCACATCAGTCTCAAAATTTACAACATATGGGGTTTCTAAACCATTGGCAGCTTTCAACTAAAGCCAGCGACACTCTTGAAGTGCATCATCCCCTAATGATCTGATATGATGGTTTAAATAGGATTATGCTATTGTGGACACCATGGAAACAGTGTCCAAAATGCAAGGGACAACAGCTCTACTCAGATGAACAGTTACAGTCAGGTATCTAACAACTAGGTGCTGTAAAACAGAAGGACACACCGGAACGGATGCTTTTCAACCCTTACTACCCACTTCTATTGACTGGCTAATGACAGCAGAGAGCACTAGTTTAAAGGCTCCTCAGTAGAAATCAGGAGGGGCATTAACAGACTTCGGCTTCAGGTCATTAAGACACTTAGACATGGTATCTATCTGCATTTGATGATTTTTTAGCATCTCTTTCATTTAATCTAGCTCAACCTATTCACATGTCCATTGAAATTTACTTTCAAACTGCAAAACCCTGCCTTGAGATTTATTGCATCATGGCTGCGCAAAGGATGTGCCCATCTCTCTCTTTTCTCTACCCACCCTATAGCTTCACTTCAGACATAAAATAAAGAACATGAAGGCTTTTGTTTCACAAAGTATTTTAGTTCACGTCAAGAGTGCAACATCTTTGACGTGATCAACAAACTGATCTCGGAGCACACGCTCAGCATGAGATGCACAACCTGGGTCGCTGCTCAAAACAGCCTCCATTAGTGACATCAAGGCATGGGAAAACCCTGTCAACGACTCCCCTTCCTGCTGTTTCCTCTAAAAAATAAAAAAAAACTACTTTTGTTTACCATGATACATATTCTTTAGAATATTAAAAATGGATTCTGGCTTATCCCTCTGTAACACGACTCTTGACAGGGCGGGGAAAAGAAGGACATGAGGACAGGCTTCTGGACACAGGAAAGGGGTTTCTTTAATTTCGCCAGTTGCTGGTTTGTACACAAAAATAAACTAAAACAGAGGTAACTTGTAATGGACACACTTGGGTTGCCAACACTGGACTGGCATGGTTCAGACTTGACTGGCGGTGCTGTGGCTCTTTTATGCCGCTCTCCCCGTGCTCACTGAAATTAGAGACAGGTATTAGACATAATTTAGCTCAGGTGCAAGCGCCCTTACCGTTTTCCCTCTCTGGACGGGCGCTTGAACACGCCCCCGCTGCCACACCCCCCCCCCCCCCCCCCAAAAAAAAAGAATAATCAAAACGCACCCTGACCCTGGCGACTATATCAACTGTAACCCACCCACAACAGGTGAGGGAATAAATGACAACACACTGTAATGCAGTTTGATCGCTGTTACAAGCAGTTTTATAAGAAAAGTGCACACATCAAATCATCTGAATAAACATGTGGAACAGGCTTCTTTGCAATCCACTTTTCACAACCTGGAAGAAAACATTTTTGATAATAAAACCTTAGTTTAATCAATAATACTTAAAAATAACTTGACTGAAAGAGTTTGAGACAAATAATTAACATTTCATCCAAGCAGAAGCCTACAAAACACAGAATTCACGGACTTGGGGTTGCGTCACCACGCCAATCACCATCAGAATGGTAAGAATACTAAAACATGATATTAAGAATCAAAACTACTTCAACTCAACACATTCTTTCTTGTATCAAATTCCTATTACCTCAATAACACTTAATAACTCTTAACAATAAGCCATAAATCGCCCATGATTGAATGAATGTGGATGACCCAGGGACACACAAACAAACAACTCGTCACTCGAGTTAATGCAACAATAAACAAAATGACTGTTTTGTTAGAAATTGTCATTCCTACGTTTCTGTGTTTTTCAAACATAAAAATGATTCCTCAAACACTCTTAAAACATACATAGAGAAGAGTAAACATTATTATTTTTTTTATTAATATTTTCTCTCCTTTTCTCCCCAATTTGGCATGCCCAATTCCTAATGCGCTCTAAGTCCTCATGGATGTGTAGTGACTCACCTCAATGCGGGTGTCAGAGGACGAATCTCAATCAATCCACGCATCTCACCACATGGCTTGTTGAGCGCGTTACCGCAGAGACCTAGTGCGTGTGGAGGCTCACTATATGCTCCACGGCATCCATGCGCAACTCACCAAGCACCCCACAGAGTTTGAGAACCACATTATAATGACCACAAGGTTACCCCAACGAGACTCTACCCACCTTAGCATCCCTGCCAACTGGTTGCTTAGGAAGACAAGTAAACATTATTTTAAGTTATCCAGCACTTGTTTAGTGAGAAAATAATTCATTGATGTATCAAAGCTTTCTATGCTACCTTGCGTTTATTTATAGCATGCAACGCTGTGCATTGCATCATGCCGCACAGCCTCATAGGACTTGTAGTTCTAAACTCAACCACCCCATTACACTTAACTCACCATATGCTATGTAGTCTTCGCTCATTCTGTCAAATCCAAAGCTGTGTCAACAGAGTGTAGAGAGATTGCCTGTGCAGTCAAGATGATCCGGGTGAGAAACAAAAGCAGACATATCACCACTGAGCCACACTTGTCAAAAAACTGTGCAAAAAATGAAATAAATAAAAATAATGTTCCACTTGCTTACAGTTTCTGTCAGCCTCTGGCCGACACTTGATAAGTTACAGCATTAGTTCTCAATCTGGTCCTGTAGGGCCCCCAACACTGCACATTTTGTATTTCGCCATTTTCTGGCACACCCAATTTAAGTCTTGGAGTCTCCACTAACGAGCTGATGAGCTGAATTAGATGTGTTTGATTATGGAGACATCCAAAATGTGTGGTGTTGGGGGGCCTCCAGGACAGGTTTGAGAACCACTGAATTACAGAGAGGTTCACAATAATTTTAGCTTGTTTGTGAACTAGGGTTGCCAACTGTTCTGTTTTAGCCATTCTGTATTGTGGATTAAATGAAGATGTCACGTATCCCTATTTAGGTGATGCAACGCTTGATGGGATGGCGAAACATCCCGTATAGAAGGCATATTTCCCTGTATTAAAGCAAAACTCTCAAAGGGGGCTACCCACCTTGGTCAGACTGAACGTACCTTAATGAAGCACTAAAAATGCTCAACCTAGTCCTAGTTCCATAAAGTCCTCTGCAAAAAGACATTTTACAGGTCTTCGTGCTCATTCACAGCATATATAATAAAATCAGTGTTGAAAAAAGTACTCAATTTCCAAACTTAATTAAAATTACAGGTACCATGCAAATTTATTACTTAGGTCAGCAATGAAAATACTAAAGTAAAAGTAAAAAGTACCTGTTTTTTTTTTAAAAAAAAAGGAAGTATACAAGTAAAAGTAAATATTGCAAATCCAAATCCATTCATCTTATAAAATGTATTTTACATATTTTCTAACTTGCTAGTTTCCATCAAAATCTAAAGTCCCAACTGCTATTTCTATTTCTACTGTTATTCTCATCACATACTTTGTGTATGTGGGTAGTCTCATTGAATGTTCTGATATTAGATTGTTGCAAAATGAAAAAAGAAAGAGGGAAAGCAACACCCAGAAGCTTCTAGACATTTCTGTGGTCAGAGTGGGTGGGAAGGATGTGAACATAAAAGTATGTGTACTGCCTTTGTTTGCTGAGTTCACTTTTAAATATTTAAATATATGGTGAAAAATTAAATGTATAATTAAATTATTAAACATTTAAATAAAAAAAACAAACAAATAAATACCTAGTGAATTAGTTATTTGCATTAATAAATAAACAATTAAATATTAAAATCTTTAAATACATAGTGAATTGATGCAAAGTATCATTAAATCCCTCTAGCCAACATGAAGCCATCCACCGAAGCAGACAAAGAGCTGCTTGGAACATCTAAAGGTCTGCGTGCGGTCCCAATAGATACGCAATGCACGTACCGGACATAGAAATGAAGGCTGGTTCTGCCTCCTCCCGGGGCAGCTTGCTTGCAGGTTCATAACCTGGTCCCTGAAGGGGGTCATAGGAACCTTGGGCACGTAGCCTGGTCGCGGTCTTAGGATGACGTGAGTATCTGCCGTACCGAACTCCAGGCAAATGTTGCTGACAGAGAACACTTGCAGGCCCCCAACCCTCTTGATGGAAGCTAGCGCTATCAGGAGGCCATCTTCAAGGAGAGAGCCTTGAGCTCAACTGAGTTAAGCGGTTCGAAGGGGGATCTCTGAAGACCTGAGAGGACCACTGAGAGATCCCAGGAGGGGAACAGGCTTGACCGGGGAGGATTCAGCTTCCTGGCACCTCTAAGGAACCTGATAATCAAGTCATGATTACACAAGGACTTGCAGTCCATTGCATCGTGGTGGGCCGTTATAGCGGCTACATACACCTTTAAGGTGGAGGGGGACAGTCTCCCCTCCAACCCTCTCTTGCAGGAATGAAATCACTGACCGAACCTCACATCTCTGTGGGTCTTCAGACCGGGTAGAACACCAATGTGAACAAGTGCCACTTTAGGTCATAAAGCTGCCTGGTAGAGGGAGCTCTGGCTTGGTTGATCGTGTCTACAACCACAGGTGGTAGGTCACCCAGATCTTCCACGTCCCGTCCAGGAGCCAGACGGGGAGGATCCAGAGGCCTGGGCGCCCCGTCCCTGGGAAAGAAGGTCTTTCCTCAGAGGAATTTGCCAGGGAGGTGCTGTCGTGAGGAGCGTGAGATCCGAGAACCAAGTCTGAGTGGGCCGAGAGGGGCCTCTGTCAGGGGGTACCAGAGTGGGAGAAACCTCTGCAGGTCAAAGAGTACAGCCAGCAACTCTAGGCAGTTGAAGTGCCAACGCATGCAGGGCCCTATCCAGGAGCCAGCGGCTGCTTGCCTGTTGCAAACGGTGCCCCAACCCCATTGAGAGGCATCTGTGGTGACCATGACACATCTGGATACCTGCTGTAGGGGGACTCCAGTCCGCAGATAACATGAGGTCTGTCCAAGGGTTGAGAGTTTAAAGGAAGTAAGGGGGTGATTAACACACAGTAAGTGCCATGCCCATCTCGGGACTCAGGTCTGAAGCGGTCACATATGCATCAACCTGAGCGGTGCGGGCGAGGCCGAGGATGCCATATGCCCCAGGAGCATCTGGAACTGTTTTAGAGGAATCGCTGTGCCGGGCTCAAAGAGAGTGGGGCACATGAGCACCGACTGTGCACGCTAGTTCATGAAATGTGTTGTCATTGAGACTGAGTCTAACTCCATGCCGAGAAAAGAGATGCTCTGAACCGGGGCGAGCTTGCTCTTTTCCCGGTTGACCTGAAGCCCTAGATGGCTGAGGTACCTGAGCACCTGGTCCCTGTGAGTGCATAATAACTCCCGAGTGTGAGCTAGAATGAGTCAGTCATTAAGATAGTTGAGTATGCGGATGCCCACTTCCTGTAGCGGGGAAAGTGCTGCCTTTGTGACCTTCGTAAAGACGCGAGGGGACAGGGACAGGCCGTAGGGGAGGACACTGTACTGAAACGCCTGGCCGTCGAATGCGAACCATAGGAAGGGTTGATGTCGAGGCAGAATGGAGACATGGAAGTACACGTCCTTCAGGTCTACCGCTGTGAACCAATCTGGTGCCGAACGCAGGTTAAAATCTGTTTCTGCATGAGCATTTTGAACGGGAGTTTGTGTAAAGCCTGGTTGAGAATTCGCAAGTCCAAGATTGGACGCAACCCACTGCCTTTTTTGGGTACGATGAAGTAAGGGCTGTAGAGACCATAGAGAGGGACAGGCTCTATCACGTCCTTGAGTAGCAGAGTTGTAATCTCTGCCCGTAAGAACTGGGTAGTAAAATATGCCCTCCGCAAACTCATCATATCGTCATGCACTTCCGGGAAGAAAGGAAATGGAAATTCCTCGGGGGGAGGGGCCGAGGAAACAATCAAGAAGCCATGAGGGGTGAAGGGGGGGGGGGGGGGGGGTGTTGGGGGTGAAAGTTTCCAGTCCAGCCTCGCACTCACGGCATCCCGGGAACGAGTCATTAGCACCAAACGCCACTGTGACACTCTCCGATGCAGCGGTGCAATCATCATCCAGCTCGTGGGGTTTGAATTACATAACAAACTGGCCATTAAGGATGGCCATTTAGGATGAAAACACTCTTTTAGAGAGAAGCGCTGTCGAAGAGCCCAGGGGAGTGGACTGCACAACGTGCAGAGAAAGGGAAAGCCGCTGGTGATGCACCGTAGATCCAACAGTAGTGCTTCGCCAACAGAGGTGAGTGGACTGATAGATGCACGCCCGCTTTCCTTTATACCCGTATGTCCGGGGGCAGGACATGCAAATTCTGTCTGACAATTGGCCTTTTCTGAAGTTCAGAGGTATGCGAGGCTCTCAAGAAAGACCCCTTGTGTCACTACATTCGACACAACGTCGAGTGAGTGACAGAAAGGGAACAAGGAGATAACAAGGAGGGCAAGTGAGAACAATCAACTAATAAACAGACAGATAACAAGGCAAACGAGAGGGCGGGTTTATCACTGTAAAAATGATTTCAGGCCTGGATTCAGCCACAGAGTAACTAAATCAGACAAAACAAAGTGGCTGAATCCAGACACAAGACATAAAACAGACATAGAACACGTACATGTAAGGGCTCTGCCTCAAAGGGGGAAAAAAACGAAGGGAAGATCCCAGACAAAACTTTTTTTTCTTTTCAGCTTGAACAGAGAGTGAGACAGGAGCCATCAAACATTGTATATCATATTTGATACATACGGCATAATAGGGTTAACTCTGATCCTTATTTTAAGGAGCCATTTAATGATACCAGTAGTGCTTCTGGAATAGTTTCTTTCTAATTCCTTTGTTATCATTTACATGCTTGAAAAAGTCTATTAACAGTAGAAACATTGAGGATGTGAGGGATAGACTTGCCATCTCTTCATTGGCACACATGGTACAAAACTGTATAAAGTCCTAAATCCCATCTGATTTTCCACAACCCATGTTGTTTGGAGTTTTTTTTTTTGTCTACTGAATGTTGGAAAAATATGAATATTATTTTTTTATTTTTTTTTAACTGCAATACAGCCCATTGAAGAGATTATATTCCCTCATTTGTTGTCATTACGGTCAAAAATCAAAGTTGGCATTGCTGTGAATAGGGTCTATTGTATAAGCTGTGCAGTGAGTATGTGGTCAATTTACCTTGAATAAGATGCTTTAGCCAAATGGTGTATCCTCAATCTGTGGAACTGATATAAATAATTATTTCTGCCAAAACAATGCACACACATAAAATGCATTCAAGAAATATCCTCTTTATTCAGCAAAATTTTTGTTCTCACTCTTCTAAAGCATCCCATTATTGTTTTAATGAGTGAGAAAACCTCTTCAAATGATGAAGCACACACACAAACTGCTTAAATGATTCTGTCTGAACAGCGAGCCAATTTAAAAATAAGCTACCTTAATTCCCACAGCTTCCATTTACCTATGCTGGATTCTGATGGCACAATACAGCGGCTTCTCCCCCTCTCTGCACTGGTGCACTGCAGAGATCACCCCTGGGCACTTTGGCAGAACAAATGAAAAGATTATATTTTAAAAGAGTATAATTCCAATAATAGTATATTCTAAAAGAGCGGCACACAACGGAAATTCTTTTTGAAGACACATCCTTTTAAAGATGCCCTATAGTTTGTGTGTTATTCCTGGGTGCAGTTGTTATCTCTCGCCTTGAGACGGCCACAATCGCTGTCTTTCGTGCCTGGGTACTGCCCACGCGGAGACATCCTTCGTGGATGTGTCATGTCCTCATTGCAAGGACATGACTATGGCAACGTTGCAGTCACAGCTCACTTTCGTAAGAAAGCACGCCACCCCAGCGGCTACCCGCCTACAAATATGAGGCCAGCGCGGCTAGCACTGGGGACGATTTGTGATCACCGATACATCCCACAAGATTGTCCCCTTGGTCCCACTTGCCTTGGATGCGTGGCTTGCGCTCTCCAGGCCGTTGCGATGGCTGGCCCGGACCGTCTGACTCGGATACGTGATTCAGTTTGCCAGGTGCCCACCCAGGTTCAGCGGCGTCCACTTCACCTCAGTGAAGGGCGAGAATGCCATCACCTTGAGCGCAGAAATTGCTACCCTCCTATGAAAGGGTGCGATAGAGCCTGTCCCTCCAGCCGACATGAAGAATTAGTTTTTCAGCCCGTACTTGCGAGTACAGAACCGGGCCTTATACCGACTCCCGTTCATGGTGCTGACGCAGAGACGCATTCTAGCCAGTGACCGGCATCAAGATTGGTTCACGCCAATAGACCTGAAGAACGCATACTTCCACGTCTCGATTCTACCTTAGCACAGACCCTTCCTGCGGTTTGCGTTCGAAGGTCGGGCGTACCCATACAAAGTCAAGTCAATTCAAGTCAATTTTATTTGTATAGCACCTTTAACAACACACATCATTTCAAATAAGCTTTACAGAAGATCAGGCATTAAGAGAAGATAAAACTGTAATGTCTATAATGTCGATGAGTCATCATTGTGTAATTAGATAAAATACAATTGTTAATCATGTATAAAAATAAGTAATTAAATAATAATTGTATTAATAACCCCAGTAAGCAAGCTGAAGGTGACTGTGGCAAGGAGCACAAAACTCCATAAGATGTTGGTTAATGGGAGAAAAATAACCTTGGTGGAACCAGATTCACTGTGGGGGCCAGTTCCCCTCTGGCTAACATCATGAATATAATGTCAATATTACTTATGTATAGTGCAAGTCATGTTTTAAAATTATTAAACAAAGTAAGTGTTAAGGGACAGTGTTTAAACATATATTTTGTATGAACTGTAAGATTAATGACCAATGTATTTGAAGTCCATCCTGGATTACCTGCAGAAGTTCACATAGATGCAATTGTCCTTGTTAATTGGCTGATGAAGGCTTTTGTTGGCAATTGACAGTCTATGTATTCTATTTCAAGAGCATAGTCCATTGCTGTTACCTGTCCTCTGAGTAACAGCAAAAATGTAACTGTAAATTATAGCAACACCTCCTCCTCCACCCTGAAGACAAGGCTCATGTTTATAACAATAACCTGGGGAGTAGATTAATTTAAACTAATATATTTATCCGGTTTAACCCAGGTTTCCGTCAAACAGAGTGCATCCAATCTATGATCTGTAATCATTTAATTAACAATTAGTGCTTTGGTAGAAAGAGATCAAATGTTTAGTAGCCCTATTTTTATATGATGTTGAAATTTGTTCTAAATGATTTAGTGAGGGGTTTGTGGTTGGAAGTTCGAGAGAACAGACACAGTCTCTATGAGATATCTAGGTGATACTGTCTCTATGTGTTGTAGTTTATATGACCTGTGTGACGTCTCAAGGCAGCTAGCAGCCATTCGAATTAACCAGATTGTCTGCTTCCTGACATGGGCACCAGTTAGTCAAATACTATCATTATTAAGACTGTGAGTCAAAGTACTAAAGAGGAGAGCGACACCTTCCCTGGAGGAATGGAGTCCGTCTCTCTCTTTAGCAGGTCAGATCTACCCCAAAAACTTCCAATTGTCTACGAATCCTATTTTATTCTTCAGACACCACTCAGAAATCCAGCCATTCAGTGACACTAATCTACTATAAACCTCGTCACCACGACAAGCAGGAAAGTGAACCAGAGCATTTTACAGTGTCTGACATAGTTTTTTCAAATTCACACACCTCTTTAACATTATATTTAGTGATCTCCGACTGGTGAATCCGGACATCGTTAGTGCTAACATGAATAACAATTTTAGAAAATCTACGTTTATCATTAGCCAGCACTTGTAAATTTGATTTTATGTCAGAAGCTCTGCAACCGAAATGCAATTAACAATAGTGGCTGGAGTCTCTATTTCCAAGTTCCTTAGAATCACCAATAACAAGGGCTCTTTCAATATGATTTGCAGTGAATGCATCACTGTGTGGGGAGAATCAATTGGAAACCCTAACAGGAATGGGAGCGTGGTGTTTCTTTGCTGAGCGAGTATGCCGCCGAGACATCACCCAAATGCCCTGCTGAGGGGGCTCTACAGCCGTAACCAAAGTGTGTGTGTGTTGCTCTCTGTACTACTCGCATCGGAAATAATATCTACCAGCTTCTCTTTCTCATTAAACTTCTCCATCAGCCTGACTAATTCCTTACATTTATCACATGTGAATCCCTCGCTGCTGACAGAAGAGGCTATTGTAAACATGTGACGAGCAACGCAGGAAGAAATAACATAAGCGGATGCCATGACTTTCTGCAGATTGTTTGTTGTTGTTGGTTGTTCTTGATAAGTGGTGCTTTGAGATTGAGGCAATAATCTATGTAACACAGAGGAGAAAAACAGGTGTGCGCTGAAAAATGCATGCAGTTGAATAGCGATACAAACGAGTGTGCCCAGTCGGTGCTGACCTGTTTGAAGGCATTCAGACTGAAGACGGCGGTTCCACTGAAACTATTTCAGAGGTTCCTTGGGCATATGGCATCTTCAGCAGTGGCAACAGTGCTCGGGTTGATGCATATGAGACCGCTTCAGCACTGGTTCCGGACACGAGTCCAGAGATGGGCATGGCACCATGGGGCACATTGCGAGGATATCACGCCGATCTGTCGCCGCCTCTTCAGCCCTTGGACTGACCTCACTTTTCTATTGGCATGTGTTCCCCTAGAACAGGTCCACATGCACATTGTGGTTATGACCGATGCCTCCAAGACGAGCTGGGGCGCTGTATGGAATGGGCATGCAGCCACTGGCTGCTCGCCCTGCAGAGGTTCCGGCCCTTGATCCAGGGCAAGCATGTGTTAGGTCGGACAGACAACACGACGATGGTGGCTTACATCAACCGCCAAGGCGGGATACATTCCCGTCGTATGTCACAACCAGCCCGCTGTCTCCTCCCTGGCTGTCTGGCTCTCGGATGGGATATGGAAGACCTAAGTGGCATACCACCCGCCATGGTAGACATGATCACTCAGGCTAGGGCTCCATCTACGAGGCGCCTGTATGCCTTGGAGTGGTGTCTGTTCGCTAAGTGTTGTTCTTCCCAACACGAAGACCCCCAGAGATGTGCAGTCTGACCGGTGCTTTCCTTCACTTATGAGAGGTTGGAGGGATGGCTGTCCCCCTCCACCTTGAAGGTGTATTTAGCGCTATAGCAGCACACCACAACACAGTAGATGGTAAGTCCTTAGGGAAGCACAACCTGATCATCAGGTTCCTGAGAGGCGCCAGGAGGTTGAATCCCTCCAGACCATGCCTCGTTCCCTCATGGGACCTTTCTGTAGTCATTCGGGGTCTATGGGGAGCCCCCTTTTAGCCCCTGGATTCAGCTGAGCTGATATTGCCGTTGAGAAAGAGATCCTTATGGATTTATAAACACGAGTTGTTCCGCATGACCGTGTGATTGCTTAATTTATTAAACAGAAAAAGAGGGCTGATTTTCACTTCAAGTAAATTGGTAAGAGCTTTTTGCATTGTTATAGCAACATCAGGAGTTTTCTAATTGTATATTAGGGTGCTTGAGCATTCAGTGTCGGATCAAGTTTTTAAAAGTAGTGCTGCGTTACATTCAACTCGGAAAGTCCAATTTTACAACTTCCAACTAGGAAAAGTGGAATGGAATGCATCTTTAAGTCAGAATTACAGTTTGTAGGCCGAGATGCAGGGTCACATGTCGACACTCAGGGAGATATAGAAAGTGATAAACATTCATTTTATTTAGAAATATAGACAAATGAGTTCGTAGCCACATTACATGATATTAAAGCATGTTTAACAAACGCCTGCAGAAACATTTGTATAAAACATAATCTCTTTTGATAATCATACACCTGTAGCACAAATGATAGTGCTGCAGCATTGTTCATCAGTTGGGTTTCTAGGAGATATCTCTAATGAGAGTCAAACCCCTGCTAAGCTAACGGGAGCATTGCAGTTTTGTCTCCTTAAACACCATCTTCCAAATATCAGGGAATGGAATGCATTTATGGTCTGAGACATCAAGTAGAAATATCCCACATCCAACTTGAATGGAACTCAGCATAACCGTGTACCCTGACAAAATTAAATGTATTGCAAGCAACATTTAAATCACAAATATTATTAGATAGATTTTTCCAGGTATCATAGACCTCCTTGGTAGATTCATATGAAAAATTATGATTTTTGAATGTCTGTTCATTTCACAAATCAATCATGCTGCAGTTAAAATTAGGCTTGCTTGAGCATTAAGTGTCATCTCAAGTTCTGGCTTTCGTGCGTGGACGTGTTTTTAAAATGTCAATTGGCATTACTAGTTATCTGTGATGTAATGTATAATGGTGAATGTCTCAATTACGTATGTAACCTCCATTCCCTGATGGAGGGAACTTCGACGTTGTGTCGAAGAAGCAACACTATGGGTCTCTCTTGAGCGCCAAAAGCCTCTGTTTGGAGACAGCGTTCCCTTTCCGCTGTCCCCCAAAGCAGACAAAGAGCTGCTCAGAGCACCTAAAGTGTGCACCTGTGTGCGGTCCAAATAGGTATGCAAAGCACGTACCGGACACAGCAATGAAGGGGCTGGGTCTGCCTCCTCCCGGGGCAGCACTTGCTGGTTCACTACCTGGTCTCTGAAGGGAGTGGTAGAGACCTTGGGCACATAGCCCAGTTGTGGTCTTAGGATCACATATGTGTCTGCCGGACTGAAATCCAGGCAAGTGTCACTAACAGAGAACACTTGCAGGTCCCCGACCCTCTTGATGGAAGCGAGCGCGATCAGCAGGGCCGTTTTCAGAGAGAGGGCCCTGAATCCAACTGATTCTAACGGCTCAAAGGGGGGTATCTGGAGGCCTGTGAGGACCACTGAAAGATCCCAGGAGGGGAACAGGCTTGGCCGGGAGGGGTTCAACCTCCTGGCGCCTCTTAGGAACTTGATAATTAAGTCGTGCTTACCCAAGGACTTGCCGTCTACTGCATCGTGGTGGGCCACAATAGCGGCAGCATACACCTTCAGGGTGGAAGGGGACAGCCTCCCTTCCAGAAATAAGAGCAGTGGGTCTTCAGCACGGGAAGAACAACAATTTGCGAACAAGCGCCATTTCAGGACATAAAGTTGCCTGGTAGAAAGGGCTCTGGCTTGGTTGATTGTGACTATGACTGTGGGTGGTAGACCAGCTAAATCTTCCGCGCCCCATCCAGGGGCCAGACATGGAGGTTCCACAGGTCTGGGTGCGGATGCCAGAGCGTGCCCCATCCCTGAGAAAGAAGGTCTTTTCTCAGGGGAATTCACCAGGGAGGGGCTGTCTCCAGCCCGTAGAAAGCAGAGGTCTTTCCAGGTTTGAATGTTTGGCGGCAGGGGGGGTGACCGTCACACGGTGGGTGACCGTCACACGGTGCGTGCCGCAGCGCCATGCTCATCTCGGGACTCGAGTCTGAAGCCAGTTCTGAAGCGGTCTCATATAAATCAATCCCAGTGGCGCAACCGCTGCAGAGGATGCCATATGCCCCAGGAGCTTCTGGAAAAGTTTTAAGGGGATCGTGTGCCCGGCCTGAAAGCGGAGAGGCACCTCAACACTGACTGCGCACGCTCGTTGATGAGATGTGCTAAAATTGAGACTAAACAGTCTATAGAGTCTAACTCCATGTCGAGAAAAGAGATGCTATTTTCCCAGGTGACCTGAAGCCTTAAATGGCTGAGGTGCCTGAGCACCTGGTCTCTGTGAGCGCATAGTAACTCTCATGAGTGGGCCAGAATGAGCCAGTCGTCGAGGTAATTGAGTATGCGGATGCCGGCTTCTCGGAGCGGGGAAAGGGCTGCCTCTGCAACTTTCGTGAAGACACGAGGGGACAGACACATGCTGAAGAGGAGGACTTTGTACTGATACGCCTGGCCGTCGAACGCGAACCGTAAGAAGGGTCTGTGTCGAGGCAGAATTGAGACGTGGAAGTAGTCCTTCAGGTCTACCGCTGCTAACCAATCTAGATGCAGAACGCAGGTTAGAATGTGTTTCTGCGTGAGCATTTTGAACAGGAGTTTGTTGAAAACTCGCAAGTCCAAGATCGGGCTTAAGCCGCCGCCTTTCTTGGGTACAATGTAGTAAGGGCTATAGAGACCCTTCTTCATCTCGGTTGGAGGGACAGGCTCTATCGTGTCTTTGAGTAAGAGAGTAGCGATTTCCGCGTGCAGGGATTTGCCATGTTTGCCGTGTACTGCAGAGAAGCGGATGCCCGGGCGGGGGGCGGGGGCCTGGCAAACTGAATTGCATAACCGAGTCGGATGGTCCGGGCCAGCCAGCGAGACGGGTTGGGAAGTGAAAGCCACGCGTCCAAACTCCGTGCTAGAGGCACCAAGGGGACGATTATTTTTGACGTACCCGGCAGGGCTTCGCAGCAGGGCGGAGCAGGTAATATGGCGTCGGGAGGCGAAGACGCGTCCCGGGGTTCTGGTGCTGAGAAAAGACTCAAAGCACTTACCTTGCTCCGCACACCCGGCCCGGGGCGGGTTAGCAACTGAGGAGGAGGTCCAACGTAGGCATCCTCTAGACTCATTGGAACCGGCCGGCCAGGGAACAGTCATGGGGCTGAAGGCGGGTGGTCCGCGTCCAGCGTGCTGGGACTGTTGAGATCTGGCGGCAGAGTACCGTGAGAACGGCATTTTCGGACGAGGTGACCCAGACACAAAGGAAATAGCTTTTTTATTGAGAATGTGGGTACCGCAGCCCTGGGGAGGTGCGGCAAATGAAATAAATTGAACAAAGGAAATAAATTGAACGCCCCTCCACCAGGGGACGGAGTGGTCTAAACACCTCCGGAGCTAATGTCTTGGTCCCTGGGTCGAGTGTCTCAGGAGCGCCTGGGAGCCTTACGGGTCCTCCAGGGGGTCCATGAGATGGGCACTACTCTGAACTGGATCTCATTCTACCTCAAGTATATAACTTTTTCTGTTGAGGTTGAGAATTTCTTTTCGTCCTCTGCACCTACTCTGCATGTCCCGGGCATAATAAACACAGGAGCTGATTTACTGTATGGAGAATGAAAACAGGCTGGCGTATCTCTTCACATCACCTGAAATGGTTACTCTCTTTCGTATGAACCAGTGTCAAAAGTGAACCGCCCAAAAAAGAAGTTTGGATTGTAGACTGAAAAAGACCTGGCCATCAGCAAGCTGCTGCCAGGTATACTTATATAGACTGATCGGCAGCCAGAGAAAATAATAGTTTTGAGATTAAAAAGTCAGCAAAACAAACTTCAGCATTCAAAATGTTTTAGAACCGTATGTATAGTGCCCTATAATGCAATGGCATTGCACACTTGAGTTTCACTTCGCAATAAAGGTTAGAATGAATTGAAACTGCCCATTTGATCCTAATTATTTAAAAAAAGATCAAGCTGTTGGATGACAATCAGTCAGGCTTCAAAAGTGTACACTCCACAGAGACTGCCCTGCTGTCTGTCACTGAGTCACTGAGACAGGTGAAAGCTAAATCCAGATCATCCATCCTGATTCTGCTGGACCTTTCTGCAGCCTTCGACACAGTCAACCATCAGCTCTTACTCTCCACACTCTCTTCGCTGGGCATAACAGGAAATGTGCTTGACTGGTTTAATTCCTATCTCTCAGGTAGGTCCGTCAAGGTAGCCTGGAGTGGTGAGGTGTCCAAGCCACATCAGCTACTTACTGGGGTACCTCAGGGTTTGGTGCTTGGGCCACTTCTCTTCTCTATATACACAACATCACTGGGACCATCATTCAGGCACATGGTTTCTCTTACCACTGCTACGCAGATGACACACATCTCTACTTGTCTTTCCAGCCCAACGACACCACAGTGACTGCTCGAAACTCCACCTGCAACTTAATCCAGCCAAGATCGAACTCCTTGTCTTTCCAGCCAACCCTGCAGCTGGGTGCAACTACAGTAACACCTTCCAAAACGGTCAGAAATCTAGGGGTAACCATCAATAACAAAAAACATTTCACAGATCACATCTCAAAGACTGTAAGATCAAGTAGATTTACACACTACAATATCAGGAAGATAAGACCCTTCCTCTCTGAACATGCCACACAACGTCTTGTTCAGTTACTTGTCATAACTAGACTGGACTACTGTAACGCTCATATTGCAGGCCTCCCTGCATGTGCAATTAGACCCATGCAAATGATCCAGAATGCAGCAGCACGTCTGGTCTTTAATCAACCAAAGAGAGCGCATGTTACACCACTCCTTGTCTCTTTTCACTGGCTGCCAGTTTATGCACATATCAAGTTCAAGGCTCTGGCATACAGAACAGTCACTGGGTTTGCTCCAGCATACCTAAAATCATTTCTGCAGAGCTACACACCCACTAGAAGCCTGCGGTCGGATAAGGAACATTGCCTTGTTGTATAAACCCAAAGAGGCACCAAAACACTTTCCCGGACTTTCGGCTTCATCATACCACGTTGATGGAATGACCTTCCAACTCCATCCATGAAGACTCACCTTCTATCTTCAAAAAAAATGGCTAAAAACACATTTTCTATTAGCACTTATAATAATATATAAAAAAAAAAAAAAAAATATTGTTGTATTTTAATCTATTTTGAATCCTATTCTGATGCAATTGAAACGTTGTAATATGGCACTTTTCGTACCACTGTCTCCTTAAGACGATTTGCTTATGCTTTCTTCCAATGTTTTTGAGTATTGTATAAAGTTAAAATATTTATTATGATTTTTTAATGTTTGTTTTAAAGAGTCCATATTATGCTAATTTACGGGTTCACGATTTTATTTTGGGGGTCTACTAGAATAGGTTTACATGCTTTAATGTTCAAAAACCACATAATTTTTCTCATACTGTATATGCTAAACCTATTTTTATCCTCTGGCTCAAAAGCTCTGATTTAGGTCCTGTCTCTTTAACCTGTTGATACGCAATCCCCCGCACGTGGTAGTGACGTCACTACTTACATTTAATATATAATTTACCGTCTATAAATGTAATTAATGTTAACAAATTATACATCTTTTCAAAGGTCTAAGGGTTCAACATTGATATCCGATCTCTGTTTCACGATAGCAATGCCAGGAGTACAAATGAAAACATGCAATATCAAAACGGGACTTTTCAGTACTTTTGTTATGAAAACGCCATCGCCAGATGAATCCAGTTCACCAAACTTGGGTCAATTGTCCATGACAAGCGTTCATTGAAAAGCATCCAATAGCACTTTTTGTCCATAAAAGTGATAAATCTGAGAAATATTTATATATTCTCCAATGTTTACATGAGATCTCGCCTGAAAGATTTACCCTTTGTCATCGTTCTTCAACAAATTATGCAATGTGAGAAGCATTCATGTTGTAATACTGTATATTATCTTATATATTAGAGTCTCATAAACAAAACGAGCATGTCTCTATTTTTAAAAATGCGGCATAGTTTTATTCATAATAGCCAAGCAGTACAGTCAGATTTTGTGTTGTCTTGAAAGGTGGAGCCTTAATTTTACTCTGTATGCTTCCAGTGATTTTACAGAGAAAAAAAGCTTTTTTTTTGTTAGATCATCTTAAAATTTGAAACATAACTTCTTTAGACTTGTGGCTTTGAAAACATTGTATTTCTGGTTTGTCTTGGTACTTTTTTGATTGTTTTTTTAGAATATAAATACATTTTCAGCAGAAAATATTTCAATTACTTAAATTACTTTAAACAAAATTACAACATATATTAATTCTGGAAATAAAACCCAAAGTGTCTTCTTTCAAAAGATACTAAAACTGTGTCCATACTGCAAAGGGTCCAGTAAATACAACCATTTAAGTTCAGGTATGTCATTTTCATAGTTTGTGCTCAAAAAGGGGTGCGTAGCAACAGGTTAAAGCCCCCTTTTCCGAAAAGCCCAGTCTGCTCTGATTGGTCAGCTGTCCTTGTCTGTTGTGATTGGACAACCGTGTGTCGGAAATGTAATGCCCCTTATCACCATAACTGAGTTTCAGGCTTCCATAACAGCTGTAAACACTATTGTAACCATGGTAACAATGGCGTCGGTTTTTGCTGTACCAGTTTGAGTCAGAGTCCAATAATGAAAGTTTGGAAGAACAAGCTGTGTCTAAGAAATAGTCTGACTAACTAAAGTCACTGAAGAAAGACCATTGCATAAAACAAGCTGACATTTGTCTTTTGAAAGACAGTCGAATTTGCATTGCATTTTGGGAAAAGTAAGACACTAAACAGCTTTAAAAAAAATGGCCGACAGTGGATGCTCAATACAGTTTTCATTTGCTGAAAATATTTGCATATTAGAGGACTACAGTGCTTCAAAATTTATTCTAATGAACAAATTTGGTGATGTTAACCCAAATAATAAAAAAACACAACATTTTGTTACCATCTTTGAAGTCTTCTACAGAGTTTCAAATCAAGCCCCTTTCAGCCCTCAACTGAAGATCCCACAATCTCAGCTGACAGTTATTTTCCATGGCAACATGGAATGTAAACAAAAGTTAGCCAAGGTGTCTGCTGTCTTACATTTTGGCCTTAAAATAGACTGATCTAAGTTTTTATGCAACTGACTGAAAAAATTAAGACCAACATTTTAGACGACTAACTAGTAAGACCAGTCTAAAACAGTTTTATGCAACCGGCCCCAGATCGACCTGAACCACATTCGCAAGCAGGTCTTACGTTACCACGTTTCACAGTGGTAAGTTTTAATTTAGTAGCTTTCTTACAAGTACACCATTGATTATTGTGAACCTAATAAAGCTTTAACCCTTACCAGCCAGAGCTAAAAGCATATATATAATTGTTTAAGTGGTTACTGGGTGTGAATAATAAATGTATCATAATCATCGCCATCCTCCATTTGCCTGGGTGGAGCCAGAGAGGATGCCCCGGGAGATTACCTCAAGTGTTGGCAGTGTTGGGGAAGCTACTTTGAAATTGTTGTTTGACAAGCTACTCATTATTTGAAGTAGTTAAGCTACAGTCAACCTACTCTTTTGAAATAGTAGTTAGCTACACTACAAATTACTATCAAAAACTACATTGAAGCTAATCAATGAGGCAATCATTTTTTTTATGTTACTATTAAACCAATAATATTAATAACAACATTTACACTAATGACATTTATTTATTAATTTACTAATTAAATATAATTAGTAATTAATTTATTAATTAAATATAATGTGTTTAATTAAATATATTAAATTTATTTAATACATTTAATGAATAGTAACATAATACAGTTAATAATGGCCATACAATAAAATACAACAGCATAAAATAAAAACAAAACAGATCAGACACCATTAAAAATAATTTTAAACTATACTTCACTCTTTTCAGTCATGCTGTGGCCAGGTGTAGCCTACTTCCCTAAAGATACAGTTTTTATGACAAACTCTACTTGGGCTGGCATTTTTTGTTCTTGTCACATAATATTTAGTGTGGATAATATGTGAATAAAGACTCAGGGCTTGTTTCTCCCCTCACCTGGTTGGACATTCAGATTCCAGCTTTACTAGTCACACACAGAGGTTGCTCTACAAATATTTGTTCACTTTGTTCAGCTCCAAAAAAAAAAGTGGACGGATGGTCATCCTATATCAGAGGTTGGGAACCTATGGGTCATGAGCAAAAAGTGGATCTTTGTTCAAAATCAAGTGGCTCGCCAGATGTCTCACCATTCACAAACACATGATCGTTTAAAACTTACTAGAGATTTTCCTGCAGAAAGTGTGGGTGTGATTGCAAAGCTTGAAGTCAATGACACTGTTTTGATTTCATTTCTCCTGAATTTGTTGTACAGCAACAAATTGTCTTTAGTTCTTTATTTTCACCTGTTGCCACATTCTGATACTTGCATGAAGGCAAATGGGGCCGTTGGAGACACTAAATGTTTGGATTTGGGGAGGTTGTCATATATAAGATTTTTGAATCACTTCCTTATTTTAATTTCTTTTTTTATTTCAGTTAAAGAACCATTTTAATTTAGAAATGTCTTTTAAGTGTTTCAATAAAATTATGTAATGTAATGTATGTAATTTTTAAAGCAAAATCAATAAAGCAAAAATATTCAATGACCTTGGATTGGATACACCGGACAGGCAGCTAGCCTCTATTTTTAAGCAAGTTTCTGTGAAACTTGCAAAATATACATTAGCTAGCACACTGTACATTTTTAGCTAAATATAAATAACTTTTTCGGCCAATTTTTTCACTTTATTTTAGTTATGAAACATTTATTTGTAGCTAGTTTTTTTTCTGGAAAAATTGACATGACTGTCATTAGCGAGCCTCTTCATTTTATATCAACCTTTTTTTTGGCATTTTATGTGAAACTTGCTAAATAAACATTAGCTAGTATAAACATTAGGAGGCAGCTGACTGCTGATGAGCTTAGGTTCATAGCAGAGGAGGATGTGGCTCATGAGGGCATGAGTACACAGGAGGAAGATCTGTAGGACCAGGGACTTCTGCAGGAAGACCTGAAGGAGGAGGAGGATGAGATGGAACCTGATCCCCAGCCAAGACCATCAACTGGGTATGTATGAATGTGTATGTATGGTTTGTTTCCATTTCTCATATGACTTATACTCACAGTAACACTAACACTGTTACTCTTAATATTTTGGGTATGGCTAGCCATTCTCGCACAGGTCTAAAGTCAGCTTGAAAGCATAAACGCCTCTATGAATCTTTTTCTTATCCCTCGTTATCTGACATCGATTCACAGGCACCAAAACCTCTCCCATTTCAGCCTAGCCATCCATTCGATTTTGACTGAGGTAGCGTGCATCAGGCTGTGTGGTCAACCTCCAATATGATGTTGCGTGAAATTGACATTTTCATGCTGTTTTTTTACTGTTTTGCTGGTTTAGATATGCAGCTTTACAAACTGTCAGGGGTGGGAGCTCATCCTAAACTGTCCGTCATATTCCAGCTTCCAAGGAGCTTGAATGGAGGTGACCCCTGATGAATTTCCAACAAATTTACAAAAGCCACCAAAGTAGTTGAAATGTTACTGCAGCCATTCAAAGACTAGGGCCACATTCTTTGGTTTGACAACTTTTACACGTCCCCAGCTCTTATGATTTAGTTGTTAGAAAAGGGAACTAATGCCTGTGGGAAATGCAGGGTGAATCGTAAACTTTTTCCTGTAGAATTTAAAGACATCAAAATATGGGAACGCAAGATAGCTTGTGGGGATATGAGGTGGTGTAGGATTGAGGGGAATATACTTGTAATTCAGTGGAAGGACACACGTGCAGTTTCTCCAATTTCCACAATGTGAATGGCTCAACCAAAATTACTAGTTTTTTGTTTTATTTTATCAATGAAATAAAATTATGTATATTTCATACACTCTAAGTTTCCCTCTAGCTTGTAATTAAAATGTTTGAAAATGCAGTTGTCTGATGAAGTGTGGTGGCCAGAGAAACCTTAAATAATCACACATATATTGATATAATTTGAAAGCCCTAGTTCGTCTCTTCAATATGGTATATACAGTTCAGGTGTGTGATGTTTTATGAATATGAATGTAATATCAATATCATATTCTGGCACAGAATGGAATTTTCAGAATTTTGGGCTAAGGCCTTAGTGGGTTAAGTAAAACACATGTAGTGCATACAAGTTTGTAATCTTTTGCTTGAATGTGTGTAGCCTAACTTTTTTCACCAGAGTTATGAATGGAGAACAGAGGATTACTCCCGGTTGGACATTACCGAGTGTATTAGTGAGTTAGTGAGCAAGTTAGCCATGGACTACCGATAGCAGCCGTAACATTACAGCTTGTAATTATATAAGACTCTTGAGATCAACCATTTTGTTACAGTTTTAGGTAAAAGCTGGCCCACAGCTGAATAGTAAACCCTTACCAAAACAATAACATTACATAGCCAGTTAGCCACACTTGATACATTTTCATGATAGCAAGAATGACAAACAATCTGCATAATTCTATACAATTGTAGGTAAAATTGGGCCAGCAGCTGATTAGCAAAACTATTTCAACACAATAACATTAGCTTGCAGGTTAGCAGAGAACTACGGCTGTCCACTGGGTGTACACCATAGTTACAACACAAAACTCTCGGTAGCAGATAAATCCACAAATAATCAAGCATACTTACAGGTTGTGATCCTGAAGTGCCAGATTGTCCCAACAAAGTGGGAACTGCACCACGTTTCAAGAGTAAACATCTTGAAAATCTGGAATTGGTTGAGGTTGTACTGCTAAATAATTAAAATAAATATTAACTACTTCAATTCGACTGCCTTTGGAACACCAAAAAATGTTTTGCTTTCAAAGGGAAGTAAAACAGCGTTTCTTGACATGGTGAAAACACTAACCCAACTCATCCTGGCCTCGGCTATAACTGCGTTTGTTTGAGGCTTGGGCCAAAGTAACACTTAGGCAGGTATTAAGCAACTGTGTTACTTGTAGTTTTTAAGCAGTGTTGTGTGTGGGAGAGAATAACTCTCTTTTGAGTGGACTTTGTGCTTTGTAACTTTGCAGACCTTTTCCATGCACAAAGAGCTATGTTACACACTAAAGGAAAGGTAAAATCCCCAAAAACATAGGGCCTCTTTAATGTATCCATGTACCATAATTTAATTGCAATTGATCACAGAAAACGGTGGGATTAATTAGTTAAATCTTTTAGATAAATTCACAGCCCTAGATGATATACCGTATGAGTTACAAACCAATGACGCGGAAATTTTTCTATGTACCTTTTGACATCATTGCTGCTACAATAAATCCCTGATGTAGAACAAGATGCATATCTTTTTTACCATTTTCAATCAAAGTGTAAAATGGCAGGTGCATTTGTTTATATGGGTGTTTTTTCTCCCCATATTATGAAATCTGTGGAGAAAATTGGCCCTACATTCTATTTCACACTGACAGACAGACTGCGGGACCTTCTTAGGAACATCTCCAGCAAATATCAATCAGTACAATTACCAGATTGGATTGTATAAAATATGACACTATATATATAGTGAAAGTGAAATGACAGATCATACCTGCCCATCTAAAGTGCCACCAAAAGAATGCCCAAAATGCAACTGATTATGGTGCAATTACAAGTGCTTATAAATAATACTGTTTAATCTGGGTGTGAGGCACAATTGTACCTCATATATGGTATACAGGAACACACTTCAGCCTGTTATCTCACCCTTAGATGAGACAGCTGCTTCTACATTTGCCATATTCTTTTGCAGAAAGTGTGTACCATCATAGTAGTTGAGACTGTAGATGAAGCTCCCACTCCAGTCTGTTATTATGACAGCTAGAATTGAATTAGCCTCTTCAATAGTGCTCAAGAATGTTCGCTTCACTTTTATTCAGGAAAATTAATTCACAAGGAAAAAAAATGAAAGGGCACATTATAAGTGGTGCTTGTTTGACATAATGAGGGTAATTACTGAAAGAATGGTTCTTCACCATATGCCAGGTCCATTAGAACACATCAGCTGTCCATACATTGGTGGTAAATTTGAGAGGTCATGATCACTGTAACCTATCAAAGTGAAATGAAGAAAGTGCATGATGGATTTTTTTTGTCATACTGTCATTTTGCCCACATAAAATGCAGCTCAGTTGTATGAAAAAACCTTCATACAGTATGTTGTCACATCTGTGCTATTTCTCAACTATGGTACCAATGGACAATATGACTACTAATCATGGCAGGGCAAAATTCAGAACTGAAGACTTGTCTTCATTTCCATTTATGAGTTGAAGCATAAATTGCTTTGGCCCCACAAAGCATTGAATAAGAATGAGATAAATGTAAAAAATTCAGTAACACAGAAGAATCTCGGTTTCATTAATATTAGGGTTTAAAAAGGGGAAAAACTAAATGTCTAGTCATTTGAAAATGCATTATACAGTAAATCACAGATATGTGGTTGTAACATCATGAATACCATTTTTATTTAATATTTGCCAAATATGAGCATTTTAACGTATATGTTATAAATGTTCAGTAAATATACTAACATATATGTAACAGGTTCAAGAAAGAAGGGAACGGGACAGCAGTCCAGGTACTATAGCTTTTTGTTAAAGCTTCAGCTTCACAAAACACAGGCTTTCCAGCCACACAAATCAAGGCCAGGCTTTTCAGCTAAATAGAAGGTTTACTAGGACACAACAATCTCTGGTTTCTCGTGTCGTTCTCTCTCTCCCTCACTGTTGTTCTCACCGGCTTTTTCAAGCCTGTCTCCGTTGTCACTGTAATGAGACACAGGTGTTATGTATCATTAAATCACCAGTTTATGGCCCTTACTGCTTCCTTTCTCCCCAGCAACAGACATATGACCACGTCCCGCTCCACATACCACCACCTCCTGCTCCACATACCCCCACCGCCCGACTCAGGCCTGGGCAATGTCCGGCCTGCCAGCTCACCCCCCATTCCTGGACCACCTTAAATTTGAAGGAAGGAAGTTCCAAGTACCAATGAGTGATCCATATGTTGGTATCCTTCATGCGGTGGAGCCACTGAAGGGGGTGTGATTCGAGTGGAGGATGAAGACCCACCCCAGCATGTAGTAGCGGAGGGTTAGGACCGCCCACTTGATGGCAAGGCACTCTTTCTCAATGGTGCTGTACTTAGTCTCTCTCAGAGAGAGCTTACTACTAATGTACAACACAGGGCACTCCACACCCTCCACCTCCTGCAAGAGCACGGCCCCCAAACCCTCTCTGATTCATCCGTCTGTAAAATAAAGGGGAGAGAGAAGATAGGAGCATGTAGAAGAGGCCCCCCACAGTGTGCATATTTAACTGTCATGAAAGCCTGTTGGCACACCTCCGTCCAGTGGACTGGATCTGGTGCCCCCTTTTTTTATTGAGATCAGTCAAGGAGCTGGTAACATCAGAAAAATTAGGAACAAACCTTCTGTAATAGACAACAAGCCCCATGAACTGCCTCGCCTCCTTTTTGGACTTGTGACGTGGGCAGGCTACTATTTCTGCAGTCTTATCAATTTGGGGACGTACCTGCCCATGCCCCAAGTGGAAGCCCAAATAATGTACCTCCACCTGCCCAATTGCGCACTTTTTCAGCCTCTCTCCCTAATTTAAAGAGATTGAGGTGGTAAATTTGACATGCCCCACCTTCATTCATTCATTTAACTTCATAATCGAGATCCCCGACTCGCTGTGTAACCTCAAAGGGTCCTTGCCACTTGGCGAGTAATTACGAGCTCGATGTGGGAAGCAATACAAGTACTTTATCTCCTGGTGCAAATTCCCGTAGCTGGGCACCCCTGTTATACAGCCGGCTTTGTGTCTCTTGAGCTTGGAGCAAATTCTGTTGTGAAAACCGTCCCAGGGTGAGTAGCTTTCCTCGAAGATCAAGGACATATTGAATTTCATTTTTGCTCTGGGAATGTCCTTCCTCCCATGCCTCCAGTATGACAAGCACCCCGCGGGTCCGGCGTCCATACAGGAGCTCGAAGGGGGAAAATCCCGTGGAATCTTGCGGGACCACCCTTACTGCAAATAATAGGGGGTCCAGCAATTTGTACTAATTTCTATCATCCTCGTCTACGAACTTACGAATCATGGTTTTCGTGACCTAGTGCCCTGATCAGTGAGGATTTCTTTCAGAATCCCCACCTGGGAGATCATTTTGAAGATTGCCTCCACATCACTGCATGCAGAGATGTTGCCCAGGGGCACGGTTTCTGAATATCGCATTGCATAGTCCACCAGGACTAACACAAACCGATATCCACGTGTTGACCATTCTAATGGCCCCACGATGTCCATGGCAATTCTTTTGATGGGGACCTCGATTAGCTGTAATAGATGCAATGGCGCTCTTGGGGTGGCCGGTAGATTCACCAACTGACATACACGGCATGCTGCACACCATCTGCGCACATCCCTGTGAATGCCAGGCCAATAAACACGGGTCATTAAATGGTGCAGTGTTCTTTCTTGCCCTAGGTGACCCGCCATAGGATAGTGATGAGCCGCCTGGAAAATTGTTTCCCGACGGAAATTTGAGGGACACATCAGGCTGCAGCTGCTGGCCATCGATTACTCACTTGGTCAAAGGCATGCCTAAGGGTTTCGTCACGCGACTACTCTAGAGGGATGTCCTCCTCTGGGAATTCCCTCAGGGGGAAATCCTCTGGCATCGCCTTCGCGTCACACACAGAGTTTTTGTTTCGCAGGACCCATCCACAAACAATGTTTTAAACCCAGACATATCGGTTCCCAGAATCAGTGGATGGCTGAGGCTGGAATTAACAGCGGTCTCTACTCATTGCTTTACTTCCCAAAATTGAATAATGGTGGTCACTACCGGATAGTCATGAACATCCCCATGCACACACCTCACCAACACCTGGTGATCTTTACCTAAAGCCCCATCATGCCATGGTGGATCGAGGTTCGGTTGCAACCTGAATCCACCAGGGCTTGGTATGTATGCTCCTCAACACTTACCGGTATGCGATACGTCCCGACTTCTAGTACCGGACACCATTCCTGGGCATGTCCCAGTTCCCCGCAACTCCAACAGACTGGCCTTGGAAGGATTATGGTGAGGGGTAGGGGCCGGCGTGTAGTGCAGCCAGTGGAAGTGGGGCGCCGGGAACAGGACGGGAGGGTGGAGTAGAAGGGGAAGTAACAGGGAGAGAGAGAGAGCAAGAGAGAGAGAGAGATTTGGACTGCTCGCCGGCTGTGGGGCGATGGCACTGGACCCATTCAGCAGTTTTCCAGGACATTCGAACGGTCGGCTGCTCCAGCACCATCAGCTCTATTACGTCCTCCACACCATGCCTTTTCCTTGCTAGCACCCATTTCGACAGGCATCCTAGAGCTGTTGCGCTGCATGTTCAAAGAGGCCCAGAAACGGCTCCGGGTCATCCTGAGGGCCCATCATGGACAGGTGGATATGCTGCCGCCTCTGGGGCCGCGGCAGAGGATCCGCATGGAGGGAGCCAGCCCTGTAGAGCCTGCCGATCTTCGGCCTGGACCTGGATGAGCTCCTGGAAACATCTCTCTTGGGCGAGCAGGGCTTGATAATGGGTTTCCTGGATGCTAGTCAGGGTGCAGATGACTTCGCCCAGTGGTGAGGTGTCCATGGCGACCAGTCGTCCTTTTTTTCCCGGATTTCGGCACCAATGTAACAGGTTCAAGCAAGAAGGGAGTGGGACAGCAGTCCAGGTACTATAGCTTTTTATTTAAGTTTCAGCTTCTGTTATGTATCATTAAATCACCAGGTGATGGCCCTTACCGCTTCCTCTCTCCCCAGCAACAGACACATGACCACATCCCGCTCCAAAATATACTTCTATTAACTCTTAATAATCTCCATCAGCGCTTCCCAACAGTGGTGCTGCAACAGCCTGGGATGCTGTCTGGTTAGTTCAGGGGTGCTGTGTAAAAATTAAAATCCTTCATACATTTCTAAAATTCTAATATGCATATACACTGTATAAAAACTGAATTTTCTATTTTTTTCAAAACAAGTGATGATGTTAATAGTAATAATTATAATAATAATAATAATAATAATAATAATACTGCATCTCTCTCTCTCGTTTTTTTTCCACATGCAGCATTCTGAAGCTCATTGGATGTTTGCAGAGCGGGCAGTGAGCCAAGAAATTGCATATTTAACTTGTATAAACTAGGGCTATCAATTTAATGTGTTAATTCAGTGTGATTATGTAAAAACATTACGCAATTAATCGTGTCCCTGGATGGTAATAAGGAATATTCTGACCATTGAAGCAATTCAAGCTTGATGTACCACCGGTTTTCTCCAGGGGAGAAACCACAAGACGAGGACTCCTACTTTTGTTCAAACACAGCTTAATGGAGCACAAAACTGAACACAGACATCTCAAGACGTGTTTTTCTAAGTTTCAAACGATGTTTAACTTGAAACAGTGACCTAAATACGGTATACTTATGATGCAACAGAAACAAAAAAGATGATCCAAAAGTGTCCGTCTGATGCAAGTGTTTATTGACGCATCCTTAGACAATCCCTTATAATAAATCAGATTGATTAATTCAGTTTCAAAATGAATTACTGTGAACTGTAGGCCAATTATTGGTTCATGATAGATAATATGGAAATAAACATTATACTGGATACTAAAGACATTTTTTGCATTGTCTTATCAATGCTTTACTCATCTGCCACTCATTCATTGCTACATTCATAATTTTATACTTTGTCATTTTACCTCGTGTTTCAGGTTTTTCCACTTTTCTACCGTTTCATCTGTGTGTATTTTATATGCTGCTGCTGGTGCCTAGCTCGAGTCTGTGTTTGTAGCCTGCTAGTTGTTTTTAGCATTGCTTATATACCTGTTTTCAGGGTTCAGCCTAATCCATAACATCTGCCATTTTTCAGCACGCATCGGGTTGCCCCTGCACTATTCGCTTATCGCAATTCAACTGCGTGCATTTTCCACGTGCATCCGCTTTCTATTTTTATCGGGATTAAACTGCGTGCATTTTTCAGGAACCCATTTTTTTCCTTTGTGTTACACAGATTATTGCATCAATCTCAAAGCACCGTTTATCAAGAACAGCCAACAACAACAATTGTGTGAGGGATTCACATCAATCTCAAAACCTCATTGCTCAGGAACAACAAACAATTGCGGTAAGTCATGGCATCCGCTCATGTTATGTATTCCTGCATTGCATGTCACATGTTTACAATAGCCTCTTCTGTCAGCAGTGAGGGATTCACATGTGATAAATATAAGGAATTAATCAGGCTGACGGAGAAGGTTAATGAGTTAGAGACACGCATCCACACGCTAGTTGAGGTCAGTGAGAAAGAGATGCCAGTCAATACCGTTTCGGATGGGAGTAGTACAGAGAGCAACACACACACACACACACTTTGGTTCTGTTTGGGTGACGTCTTGGTGGCATACTCGCTCAGCAAAGCAACACCACTCTCCCTTTCCTGTTAGGGTTACCAATCGATTCTCCCCCTCCCCATCCCTCACTCAGTGATGCACCCACTGAGAATCATGTTGAAAGAGCCCTTGTTATTGGTGATTCTATTGTAAGGAATGTGGAAATATCGACTCCAGCCACTATTGTTAATTGCATTTTGTGTGCCAGAGCATCTAACATCAAATCAAACTGAGTGATGGCTAATGCTAAACATAGATTTTCTAAAATTGTTATTCATGTCAGCACTAACGATATCCGTCATTGCCAGTCACAGATCAATAAAGATGATAAAGAGGAGTGTGATTTTGCAAAAACGATGTCAGACACTGTAATATGCTCTGGTCCCCTCCCTGCTCATTGTGGTGATGAGGTTTATAGTAGAGTAGTGTCACTGAAAGGCTGTATGTCTGGAGAATAGAATAGGATTTATAGACAATTGGAAGAGTTTTTGGGTTAGACCAGAACTGCTAAAGAGAATCTGACTCCATCCCTCCATAGAAGGTGCCGCTCTCCTCTCTATTAATTTGGCTCATAGTCCTGATAGTGATAGTATTTGACTAACTAGGACCCAAGGTAGGAAGCAGACAAACTGGTTAATGCAAATGTCTGCTAGCTATCTTGATACATCACACGGGTCACATAAACTACAACACATAAAGACTGTATCACTTAGATATCTCATAAAGACGGTGTCTGTTCCCCGAACTACCAAACACAAAACCCTCACTAAATCATTTAGAAACAATTTGATTAAGGTCAAACTTACAATCATATAAAGATAGGGCTACTAAACATTAGATCTATTTCTACCAAAGCACAAATTGTAAATTAAATTATTACAGATCATAGTTTGGATAAGCTCTGTTTGACTGAAACCTGGGTTAAACCAGATGAATATATAGGTTTAAATGAATCTACTCCCCCAGGTTATTGTTATAAACATTAGCCTTGTCTAAAGGGTTGAGGAGGAGGTGTTGAAGTTTGAAGTTTTTGGTGTTACTTAGAGGACAGGATATCAATTTAAGTCTTTTGAACAAATAATGCTACGTGAACATCAGATATAAATAAAAAAAACAAAGTTGTCTTTTAGCCTTGCTACAGTGTATAGATCACCTGGGCCTTATTCCGATTTCCTTGGTCAATTTGCACATTTTTTACCAGATCTTCTGATTACTGTTGATAGAGCTTTAATTGTTGGTGACTTCAACATTCACAAAGATAATGACAATGAAACATTGGGATTAGCATTTATCGATATTCTGAACTCTCTTGGAGTCAGACAAAATGTAACAGGACCAACTCATCGCCATAATCATACGCTAGATTTAATTCTGCCATATGGAGTTGATCTGATAATATAGAAATTCTGCAGCAGAGCGATGACATCTCGAATCATTACCTCATCTCTTTTATACTCTGATCAGCTATTGTTTACTCAGTACTGTGGCTAAATTGGTTAGGAATAAAGCCTTAACAGAACCAGATATTACATAGCAGCACAAGAGTAATAACTTCATGAATTTCTTTACTGATAAAATTGAAATAATCAGAAATAAAATTAGAATTATGCAATCATCTGTCATAGCACCTCAGAAAACAGTGTCTCATAAATGTTCCTCGTGTGCAACTTCAATCCTTCGTTGTCATAAGTTTTGTTAGCTCTTCATGACCTATCAAAACATCAAAAGCCACATCATGTTTGTTAGATACAATACCAACTAAGCTCTTAAAAGTGGTATTTCCTGTCATTTCAGAACCTCTTCTTAAAATTAACTTCTCGTTATCCTTAGGACATTTCCCAAGAAACTTTAAAATGGCATTTATGGCTTAACTGCTTATTAAGAAGCCACAGCTTGATCCTGGAGAACTGGCTAATTATAGACTGATTTCAAATCTCCCGTTTATGTCAAAAATACTAGAAAAGGTAGTATCCTCCCAAATATGTTCATTTCTACAAAGATATAGTATATACTGTATGAACAATTTAATTCAGTATTTAGGCCTCTTCACAGTACAGAGACTGCACTTATTAGAGTTACAAATGACTTGCTCTTATTATCTGATCACGGCTGCATTTCACTTGTATATCGTATTGCTGCATTCAACATGATAGATCCCAACATTCTCTTGAATAGGCAAGATTTGCGAGATTTTATAAGGAATCGTGGAATAAGTTTCCACTGTTATGCAGACGATACCCAACTTTATATTTCTTCAAAACCTGATGAAATTTCACAATTCTCCAAATTAGCAGATTGTATCAATGAAATAAAAGATTGGATGGCCAGAAATTTCCTTCTACTCAATTCCGATAAAACAGATGTAATAATTATGGGAACAAAAATCTTTAAAAATAAGGTGCTAAAATATAATTTGACTCTTGATGGATGTACTGTTACATCATTTTCAACAGCGAAGAACTTGGGTGTTATATTTAATACAATCTGTCCTTTGAAAATCAAATTACCAATGTTTGTAGAACAGCATTCATCCACCTAAGAAATATTGCTAAATTACGGCACATGCTCGCTGATGCCGAAAAAGAAAATTAATGCGTTCATGACCTCAAGACTAGATTATTGTAATGCATTACTGGGAGGATGTCTAGCAAGATCAATATGGTTAAAAATGCAGCAGCCAGAGTCCTAACGAGAACCAATAAATATGATCATATTAGCCCCATTTATCACAGTTACATTGGCTACTTGTTAAATTTCCAACCCGATATCACGCCGAGGCGTGAAATAGACACGCCGGTCCACTCGCGGATGCGTGTCGGTGTCACGCTTTGCCTCCTCCAGGCGTGTACATGACACGCGCGCGTCTACGTAGAATACCGGCAGGGGGCGATCGTTTCCTCAACGCCAACAACTCTCCGCGCACCAAAGAGGAAGCGATACCGTTGTCGTCGCGTTGCACGTTCGTGCGGGCGGGATGCCGGCCAATTTCGCCGGTTACTTTCACTTGTGACCATATGTGACAAATAAAGGTTCATTATAGTGCTGCTTTCATGAAGAAATCCTAACGTTGCTGTAGCCTAACGTTGTTATATGTGTGTGTGTGTGTGTGTGTGTGGGCTGTCGAGTATCTTGTGCTGATGTAAATAAATACATAAATATATATATATATATATATATATATATATATATATATATATATATATACATTTATTTAAAAAGTGTATTTATATACAAAAATATATATCCTGCTAACCGGAACTGGAGAACGCGATATATCGCTTCCTCTTTGGTGCGCGGACAGTTGTTGGCGTCGAGGAAACGATCGCCCCCTGCCGGTATTCTACGTAGACGCGCGCGTGTCATGTACACGCCTAGAGGAGGCAAAGCGTGAAATAGACACGCATCCGCGAGTGGACCGGCGTGTCTATTTCACGCCTCGGCGTGATACCGGGTTGTAAATTTCATATTCACTTTATATATTCTGTTAACTACATACAAAGCTTTGAATGGTCTAGCTGTGCAGTACTTAAGTGACCTTCTACCATGCTATATTCCATCATTTTCATTACGATCGCAAAATTCTGGCCTATTAGTTCCTAGAATATCAAAATCCACAAAAGGACATAGATCCTTTTCATATTTGGCTCCTAAATTATGGAATAGTCTCCCTAACACTGTTCAAGATGCAGACACTCTCCCTCAGTTTAAGTCTAGACTAAAGACTCATCTATTTAGCCAGGCATACACCTAATTTATCCTTCAACCCACAATTTGGCTGCTTTAGTTAGGCCTGCCAGAGCTAAAAACATTGATCATGATCTATAACTCTGCAATAGATTGGAATGACATCTATGCTAATATTATTTTATTGGTTTCCCTGTCTCAACCTCGGGACTCCTATCCTGAGGACACCAGAACCGGCTGGATCCAGCTCCATTCCTGCTTCATATTGGACTCCACTGCTACATGTCGCTGTGTGATGATGACTAAATGCAGCCGGTGCTATCCAAACATCACTTTAGTCTTTTACAATGGACTTCAGAGGATGAACTGATGCCAACTCCAATCATTAGACATGGGATACTTCATATGCCATTGTCTGAACCTTGGACATAGGATGGTCCCCACCAAACCTCACCGAAATAACAGTCCAGGTTGAAATGCGATGCACCTAACTGATCTCTGCCAGCATCAGCTCAGTCTATTGATGGATGTGAACAGGTTCACTTAAGCAATGGAGGAGTCAGGAGACAGCGAAGCAGTATTTAAGTCAGGGGTTTTAATTTGCCTCTTTGACATACGACGGCACTCGTCGTAACATAAACACACAAAACACACACTCCTTCCGTCGTGGATCTAGGAAGATCTCTCTCCCCCTCTCTCGGCGCTTGGCGTCCCTTAAATGTCTCTCTCCATATCACTATAACAAGACACAGGTGTTAGAGATAATTATACACCAGGTGACAAGCCTTACCGCTCTCTCCCGCAGACCGGCACATGACAGGGTCCGACCGACTCGCTGCTGGATGGTCTTTCTCAGATGCGGGAAGTTGTTGTGCTGCCAGCTGCGCCTCCCCGGAAAGCAGGGGCAATAGGCGGGCCACCCACTGATCGGGAGGCCACCTCCATACCTTGACTGTTTTCTTGAATAGGTCGAGGAAGGCCTCCGGATCATCGCTCAGTCCCATTTTTGCCACAGTTCCTTTCAAATGGGACCCTGTACAGCTGTTTCATTCTCAGTTGATTTTTCGGGACGACACAGTGTATTGTCGAGGGGCTCACAGCATTTATGTTAGCAAAAATTGTGGCATCATTAAGAATATGATTGCGGATTTGGCTAATTGTTATAGCATTATTGGCCAAAACCAAATTCACGATAGCTGTCTCTTGGTCTTACAGTTTTTCTCGATTGTTTACACACATTTTCTGAAAGAATGCCTCATATTCTCAGAACTCTACACACAAATCAAAAAACACACACACAATGGGCAAAACCCCTCAATTCTCCTGCAAAATGAAACTTTACATTCAAAACAATGTTATTTCTTCTCAAAATGGTATTTTGTTTTCAAATGACACACACAAACCATCATATGAATAGACATTTATAAGAACCAGTTGAACACTGATGTGCTCAATGTAAAACACTATGATGAATGGAAAACACTTCTTCTCCATTCATCATAATGACTTAGGCCTTTTTTTTTGTTCAGTGTTACACTTACTACAGACAGTACATACATAAGTGTGTTGTAAAATATATGAGAATATTGTTTTTATACTCAGAACACACAAATACACGGTAACAAATATATTTTATTTTTCCCACAAAAACAATGTACACAGTGTACATCCCATTCCCAACCAACACAAAGTTGCACATACACTACATACAAAACAACAGAAGAATTTACTGTACACAGTTACAGTAAAAAAAAAAAAAACTAAAAAAAACTATGCTGCATCCTCTCTTCTGTTGCGGTCTGGCCACAGCACCTCATCCACATCACAAGCAATGTTTTCCCTGGCCAAGCAGCGGGGGAAATATCGCCTAGCATGGCGATTCCAGCCATGAAAAGCATCAGCTGCTATATCTCCACATGCGTCCTCCATAGCTTGGAGAAGAGGTATACGCGTTTGTGGATTCCGGTCATACACTTTCCATCTCCAGGCAGAAAAAAATTCCTCAATAGGATTGAGGAATGGAGAATATGGAGGGAGATAAAAAACTAAAAAGCGTGGGTGGGCAGTGAACCAGTTACGAACCAGAGCAGCCCTGTGGAAACTTACGTTGTCCCAAATGACAACGTACCTGAGCTGCTCTGGGCCATCTACCTGATCTGGTGGAATGAGTGTGCTGTGTAGGGTGTCCAGGAATGTGATCAGATGGGCGGTGTTGTAGGGGCCAAGGGTAGCATGGTGATGGATGATGCCGTGGTGGGTAATCGCTGCACACATTGTGATGTTCCCTCCGCGCTGGCCAGGGACTTCAACAATGGCATGCTGGCCGATGATATTCCTTCCCCTCTTTCTTCTTTTTGTGAGGTTGAACCCAACCTCATCAATGAAGATGAACTGGTGCTCCACTGCAGCCACCTCTTGCTCAAGGACTCTCTGAAACACACATGACAATATCAGAAATAGACATGGAGTGGTCACTATTGTGAAGCACAATCATTATGATTACAATATTGAAATATGTATAATTTACTGTATACAGTGTTGAGAGTATCCATCAATGGGACTCACTTGCACATAGTTATATCGCAATTCTTTGACTCTTTCTGAATTGCGTTCAAATGGCACCCTATAGACCTGCTTCATCCTGAGATGATTTCTGCGCAAGACACGGTCCAGTGTTGATAAGCTTACCCTATCAATATTTTGAAATATGTCATTGTTTTCTATTATTTTTCTTTGTATTTGCTGTAATGTTATGGCGTTGTTTTCTAGGACCATGTTTATGATTTCAGTTTCCTGTTCAGGAGACAGAACACGTTCCCGACCACCTTGTGTTGGTAATCTTTCAGTTCTGCCAAACAAATAGTAAAATACTGTAAATACAATGTAGGTATACATTTCCTAAATACTTGAAACATACTTTAAGGTATTTTTACAGTCCTACAGAACAGTCCACAGGCAATACTGTACTACTGTACTCATTGAGTACTGCATTGATATGCAGTACTGCAATTTTCTAGTGAGAGTAGATTTCTTACCTTTTCTCATTTCGGAAAGTCCGGATGATGGATGCTACAGTGTACCTGCTCAGATTTGGCTGTACTCTTTTCCCAGCCTCCCTCATTGTTAGACCATGGTTGACCACATGATCAACCAAAGTGGCTCGGATCTCATCATAGATTACGGTCCTTGGCCTTCCTCTTCCTCGTCCTCATCCCTGTCCTCCCCGTCCTCCTCCTCTTACTCTCACTCCTCTGGCTCTGCCTCTGTTTCCAATGTTGGCATCCATTGCTCCATTGAAGAGCTCACCTGTTGCCCTTTTATGCTAAAGCTCTGATTGCTAATTGTAAAACTGTGTGACGGGTGTTTGCCCTTGTGATGAGTCAGTGTGCATATTTGAATGGCAGTGTGTTCCTTGTGAAAACAAGATATTTTCTGCATGAAAATTGTGCCAAAAGCAGAGAATTGTGTGTAGTATTTTGAAAAAAGTGTGTTTTAGAACTGCAATTTGAGTGTAAAGCAGGAATTGTGCTTGTACTTTAGCAGAATTGGTTCAGGGGGTTGGTGAATGAGTTACATGTTGTGGTCATTGTGTCTCAAGTACCAGAATTTGTGTGTAAACAATCGAGAAAAACTGTAAGTGAACATGTGACCTCGTCCACCATGAAACCTTCGCCTTTCCACTCTGTAGAAGATTCAAGCACAGTGTGAGTGTGTGCCATAAACTGTAACATAATATATACTATTTTATACAATATAGTCTGAATGTCTTCTTACAGTCAGCTGTACTGTTGTACAGTATGATAACCCACCAGACTGTGGCCAATCATGCAGAGCACTGCAGTAAATGGATGCATGGGTGCTAAAATATATGTATTATAGCTTACCGTATGTTATGCTGAAATAGCTATTACATGTACATTAGAACATGTGTATATTACAGTATATTGTTACATACCTGTTCTCATTTCTAAAGGTTCGAATTATACCCGCCACTGTAAATCGACTCAAATTAGGCTGGACTCTCTGTCCAGCCTCTCTCATTGTTAAACCATGGTTGATCACATGATCAATGACAGTAGCCCTAACCTCACCAGAGACCACTCTTCTTGTTCCTGGTCTTTGTCCTCCTCCTCTTCCCCATCCGACCTGTCCTCTTCCTCCCCTTGCTTCCCTTCCAAATCCTCCTCCTCTAATTCAAACTCTGCCTCATCCTCTGGCTCTCCCTCCAACTCCCCTTACTCTGTCTGCATTGTTGCATCCATTGTTCAAAACCAATAACTTGACTTTTGGCCTATTTATAGGACTATTCTAAAGCCATGATTGGTTGGTGTTAAGTAAAGCAATGATTGATTGCACAGGTGAGGAGTTAGTGTGAGGCACTGATGAATTGGTGTGGCATTTTGATTGGTTGTGTTTGAAAAAGGAAATCAAGATACTTCCTGTTGGATTTTTGTGTGTTACATAGAGAATTGTGTGTTGTGTTTTGCAAAAAGTATTTTATGTAATTGAAAACTGAGTCAAGGCCGAGAATTAGTGTATGGTTTTGCAGATTTGGTGTGTGGTTCTGGTGTTTGAGTGTCAGCCTTCAGAAATTGTGTATTTTGTGTGTAAGCAGTTGAAAAAAACTGTAATACAGGATGGACTTCAAAAGATATTAGTCATTAATCTTACAGTTCATACAAAATCTTTGTTTAAACACTGTCCCTTAACACTTACTTAGTTTAATCATTTTAAACCATGACTTGTAAATATTACTTATGTATAGTGCATTATATTCATGATATTAGCCAGAGGGCAACTGGCCCCCACAGTGAGTCTGGTTTCTCCCAAGGTTATTTTTCTCCCATTAACCAACATCTTATGGAGTTTTGTGTTCCTTGCCACAGTCGCCTTCGGCTTGCTCACTGGGGTTATAAATACAATTATTATTTAATTACTTATTTGTAAACACAATTCACAATCGTATTTTATCAAACTACACAATGCTGACTCTTAGACATAATAGACATTACAGTTTTATCTTCTGTTAATGCGCTGAATATAAGGAATTTTTTAACACCTGCCTTTAACACGTGGGAAGGCTGGGGATTCTCTCCTTTTGGAATTCTTGGGCCGCGTTTAACCGTATGGAGTGGATAACCCTCCTCTATGCGCGGCCACCCTATGTTGACCGTCACACCCTCTCACCCATTGCTTTCCAGATCCCCATTAAACCCATAATAGGAGGAGGAAGAGGAAAAATGGCTTTCTCTCATCATGTGCTAAAGCTCCTCTGGAGGTGGCTGAGTGCGCTGCATCCCCCCTGAGTGTGCTGAAGCTACCCTGGAGCCCTAAGCTTTGATACACCATGGTAGAAGAAGGAAGAGAGGTAGAAGTTTTCTTGCCTTATCCGGTTCTGAAGCAGCCATGTAGGTAGTTTCTCATATTCCGGCCACAGAAGCTGTCCCCCTGCCACCAGCGCTTTCTGCCATGAAGGCCATTCCCCTGCCATCAGCGCTTCCTGCCATAGAGGCCGTTCTCCTGCCGGCAGCTCTCTCAGTCCTGACCACAGAAGTCTGTGTGACTTTTGAACTTGCCATCTCATACTTGGCCAATTCCCTCCTGTGTGTCTGGGATGCTTATGTCCCCGTGCTTTCCCCTGCGGTAGCCACCAGCCCTGTCCTCATTTCTGCACTGGAGCAGCCCGACCTCAGCGCTGCCATGGTGCCATCTGGCCCTCGTCCCTATTCTAGGCTGCTTGATCTTATCCCCGCACCTAAGCTACCTGACCTCATTCCCTTCCTGGAAACCCCCTGCTGCTGGACCTAACTCCAGATTTGAAGCCTCCCCCATGGTTTCACCCATCCACCCTCCCTTGGTCTGTTTCTGGTCCCTTGAGAGTCTCTAGCTCCACCCTGGTCTGTGCCTCCAGCCCCACCCTGGTTTCCCTCGCTTCCCTCCCATACTTCTAGTTCTTTCCCAATCTGTGTTAGTATCTGTATTATTGGTCTTGTCTTGTGTTAGCTGTTCCCCTTTTCAGA
Organism: Moxostoma hubbsi; assembly: GCA_032164185.1. NCBI lineage: Eukaryota > Metazoa > Chordata > Actinopteri > Cypriniformes > Catostomidae > Moxostoma > Moxostoma hubbsi. Next base: position 39,799,364 of record JAVLUX010000021.1, read on the forward strand.
TGCCAGGCAGTGTTCCTTTGAGGAGGGGTAGTATCAGGTCCTGCCACTTCTGTTGGTCTAGTTTATAGCTTTTTGTGGCTGGATACTTAAGCCCATGTTTTGTGTCATGTTGTGTGAGACCACATGGATTTGTTAAGTTTTCATTGGCATGTGCTCCCTAGTCTTTTGTCATTTGATTTCTCTTGTTTTCACTTTGTTTGTTAGGAGCACATGATCTTAGTTTGTATTGCCAAGTGCCCCATTTTATATTCAGTCTTGAGTGAAGCCCTGCCCCCTTGTTTGCTTTGTTATCAGTTTATCAGCTACACCTGCCATCCCAGTTACCCTCCTTGTTTGCTTTCCTATATAATCTCCTCATGTGCTCTGTCTTACGCCAGTTGGTTGTGGAATGATTCTATGTCTAGGTATCCTGTTTGTTCCTGTTACAAGCCTCATTCATGTTCACTGCTGGATCCAGTTTTGGCTTGTCACAGATCCTTTACATTAACTTTCTGTTTTTTTTTTTCCTTCTTTTATTTAATAAATATTTTGAACTCTGCATTTGAGTCCTTGTAGATGTGTTATATTCTTTACCCTTCATTTCTCTGTATAATGTTATAGTCTCATCCATTAATTTCCTATGGTGGGTCAAATTTGAATTATTATAGTGAGATTCAAAAGAGGGATTATGTTATTTTGCTGCAGTCTACTTTGTGGTTCTATTTATGTTTTCACTTTCTTTGTAACATTATTGTCAAAAGAATGGTTTTACTTTGTCCTAGTTACCTTAAGTACTCTGCACTTTTTCAGATATTCATGTTATTTATAGCATACAGTATATCATATAATAAAGCCTGGTGAGCATAAAACCATACTGAATGTATATACATACTATAACTGCACATCAATTATTTATTACACATTTGTAAATTAGTAAATGGTCATTAATGGTCCTTAACAAAGGGAACATTAATGTATTGTAGAATTTGACACATTGTTATGTATCATAACACTATAACATTTGTTCCATGAACAGATAACTTTTTATGTCTGTGTGTGTGTGTCTGTGTGTGTGTGTGTGTGTGTGTGTGTGTGTGTGTGTGTGTGTGTGTGTGTTTTATCTTGTAAGATGCTTCCAGGTGTTTGGCCCCATTTGAAGAATAAGAGCATTCTAGGTGATTTTGAATGTTTAATTTCATATTCAGGAATTTAATTTGAATTTAAAAGGCATTCTCAGTATATTTCTGATCATCCTATTAATCAGATTCACGATACTTCAAAATGTGTAAAAAGTGTTGTACACCACAGTTGTGGCCACAAGGAATGATTTAATGAATGAGCTATCCACAGCCTAAAAATGTTACCCTTAAAACTGCTTCTTGTAATCTACGCAACAAAACTGGGTGAAGATCATGTTTTATTAATGTAGTCTGAGCCAAAATGTGCTTGGAACATTGGTTTTCCTTGATACAGTGTCTGTGAAAATGTGCATATGCACCTGCAAGTTTGTGTGTGCATGTAAAAACTGGCCCTGTTAGTAATGTTGGAAATGAGAAGTAGCGCTGACAATGGCAGAACACTCCATTGATTTCATGCAGACTTCATTTCAGTCTCCTGCTCACTGAAGCTGCTGCCTTATTTCTGCCTCATTAATTTCTCCTAAGCCTCATCTAATTGTTTTCTTACCACTGTTTTGTTCATTTTTGGTGAAAGTGCAAAATCTGTATAATCAAGTCATGTGTAGCAATAGAAGGTGGATGATTCAACAAGGTGAGTCAGTTCTGACTGAGGTACATAATACATTTTAGATTAATAATTCTCAAAAGTTCCAGATATTGCTTTCAGATAAAAGGACTTTATTTTCATGGCCACGCTAAGTGCAATGCTATGCGGTATTGCTATGCGGTTGACTATGCGGTAGGCTACTGTCATGTCTACTTGTGTTTTTGTTCATGTTTTGTTTTCAAGTCTTTTATTTTTGAATTCTAGTTCCTGTTCATGTCATATGGTTCCATTTCATGTTTCCAATTTTAATAGTGTGAAAATACTACTGACCAAGATGCCAACTCTTGTAGTGGAAGTGGGATTACCCTCAACTAGTGCTGTGCCACCATGCCAGCCTCGAGCCTCCTCCCCCATTTCCCAAACTACTGACAAAACAATGAAAATGCCAGACCCACCAGAGTATGTGGTGTACACAGATTCAGAGTTGGTACACAGCTATTACTTTGCATTGCTCCACAATGGAAAGGGAAAGGATTGCAAGATGTTGAAGGAGCTATGTTGCCAGCATGGTTGCGATCCTGCATGCTAGTCCCATGGGGAAAGAAATAAAATACCCCTCCAAACTCTAAATGAGAGTATCTCACACATGTTACGAGATGCTGGCACAGATATGCCTTATGTAAGTAATGTTTTTCCTTTAATTACCTAAACTGTGGGTGGGACAGCAAAAAGAAAAACAACTTATCAAACATTATTTCACCACAGCTGACCATCTACACCAAAATGTACAAGAGACTCCAAAATATGAGGTCCCAAGGAAGAGGCAGGGCTCCATGACACAACGAGGGATGGCAAAGAAGACTCTCTTTTGCTCAAACAACACAGACAATGAGACAGATGGTGACAGAAGTGGGAACACAAGCGGTTCAAGTGATTACAACATAATTCTTGAGAGCTATGATGAACTCAGCGAGGACAGTTTCAGTGCACGTGTGTGCTTAAAGTGGGGAAAAAATGTGTGCTATCATAGTTCTAGTTTCTGTACTTCTAAAAAGTTTAAACCTGTACTGAAACTAAAATTGCCTCCATCTCATGCGCAAGTGTACACTGTAAGGCACGTGGCAGTGTTGGATATATTCCTGTGTTTTCCTGTTATTTTGCTTATACTTGTTTACAAATTATTCAATTATTTTCCCAAGGAAAAGCGTCTCCACCGCATCCAACCCACCCTCCATGTGCCAAGGAAGCCACACAATAGCACCCTGGCCTCAATGCTGCCATCTGACCCCTTGCCCAAGACTTTGACCACTCCACTTACTGCACCTGCAGAGGCCGTTGTTGGTAAGCCCACCATCACCCTTCACCACCTCTCAGCCTGTTATCTAAGATGGTGGCTGTCAGAGTGGCAAGCCAGAGTCTAAATTGTTGGAGATTCAATTGAAATTACTAAGCACATCACATGTTAACTGAACAAACTTTTCTGATTTAAATCGATCAGCCGACACAGTCATTGTCCACATTGATGTGAACAATATCAAATAAATTATTATATTTTCCTTAATTCAATTGATTTGACACATTATTTTATGATCAAGCATCTTAAACTTGCATTTATCAAGTCATGTATCACAATATATATGAAGTAAAGCATTTAGCTGACAAGTGTTTACATTGAAACGTCTTTGCCTGACTATCTTGTTCTAGCTGGCCAGGACAGTCTGAAGATGCATGTGAGGCACTACAAAACATTGAGCAACATGTACAAGAAGCCACCACCAAAGCGTCTCAGAAATGCCTTTAACAGAAATGCCTTTAATGTTAGGCCTTTAACACTCACTGTAATGTGTCCTTCATTTATTGACATTGTTGTTTATGTTCACACTTATAACTACTTCAAATTTCAGTTCATAACAGATTAATTTAAATAATTAATGTTCAAAGTTTATAAATTTAGAATTTTTAACTAAGTTCACAGTCTCAAACGTCCCAAAATTCACGTTAATTTCTTCTGCTCCAACAGTAAATTACAGTATGAGCATTGATAACTGTTGATAGTGCTCTTGGTTCAATTCATTAGTTGCAACCTGATGAGTTCATAAAAAAAAATGATTGTGTTCTGTGAACACACAACCTTTGAAGTAGTTTTGATGCACAGCACTGCTTCTCTTTAAACTCTTCACTACACTGTCCTTTTTGTTTTATTCCAGCTGGGCGAGGACCCTGGGCTATACCCGGAGAAGCAGTTTCTCTCCTTTCCGGTGCTACTTTTTGATGGAACAACCAGCATTGGTGCCGTGGGAAACATGCCTGTGAGCACCCTCCCCCAGGAGGAATTCTGGGAAGGAATGTTGTTATTGATGGCATACACTCTGCACTAAACATACCCAAAATTTCTTGCCAATGTGATGTCATCCATGATCAAGATGCTACTAGGGCATATAAGAAAGCAATAGGTGAATGGAAATAATTTGTTGAAAAATAGGTGAATGTCAAGCAGCATTTTGTCAGGACTGTTTGTTTTTGTTTGCAATGTCTTTCAATAACTTGTTTTGTGCCTGACTTGGGTAGCTACTCCACAAGTTTTGCCTCAGTGTCCTTAGGTTAACTCACCAGAGTTCCTTCAGATCCTTAAAAAGGTCATTCTTTTTACTTTCGAGAGGTCTCAAATTTTAGATGGCACTTTAACTGAGACATATTTGAAAACTTAATTACACTGTCTATTGTTATACAAATTTAATTTCAGATTTTGTGGATTGTCTTAAAGCACTTATGGCAGCATATTATGTGTTTTGTTTGCTGTGCAAAAGTCATATTAATTTATTTATTTTTTTTTACTTTTAAATCATCTTAAATTTGATGTTAAAAAGTGTGCAGCAACCCTGATACCTGTTACTGGTGTACACGCTATGCTGTTATTCTTGACAGTTTAATAAATGTTGACGGTACTCAACTTGCCATGGATGTGATTCAGTAGAATCAGTTAAGATGTATATTCTAAGAATAAGCACTGGTTTTAAGTTTTTGGTTTTAGTTTTAATATGGATTTAGGTTATTTCAAGATGAGCTAACTTGTATCAAGAAACAGCTTAATCATACTTCACATTTTGCTTAAATGAGTGATTTTTTCTTGTTCCGAAGCCTTAATTTGCTAAAATTAATAAATAATTATTTGCTTATATTCAGTATATTTCACTTATTGTGCTGTAGCAATATGATTTCAAGTAGTCTGATCTAATAATCAGCCTTTTCTGCTTATTTTAACCCTTTTGAATACTTATCAGGGCCTTCTAATTTTAAGATTTAACAATGTTATTTCAAGATTTCTTGTTAACTGAAATTAACTTAACTGCATGGACAGATCATTTCTCTTGTTTTAAGTCATTTTCCCCTCAAATCTAGTGTTTTTTTCTTATATTTTAGCTACCCTTATTTGCAGTGTACTAATGTGTCTGAGTCAAGGAGAATGTTCTATAGAGGAATACGTGGAGGACTTCCGCATCCTGGCAGATAAAGTGGGCTTCAATGCGATCTCCCTCAAACACTTTTTTCGTGCAAGCTTGAATGAGCTGGTGCACACCTGGATGCCTGGCAGTGGGAGTACCTTAAATCTGGCTCAATATATCGACTTTGCCCTGTGGATAAGTGTTTCAACTTTCAATGTGGGGGAGGCGGAAAACGAGCTAGGGTCCCCCATCATGGTCGACAAGCCAGCGTCCACGTCATGGTCGACGAGCTAACTCCCACGCCTGCCACGGCCAACAAGTCAACGCCCACGCCTGCCATGGCCAACGAGCTGAAAACCTCGTCCGTCCCTGAGCCGGCTTTGCCAGCATCGTCCGTCCCAGAGCAAGCGTTGCCAGCCTTGTCCATTCCGGAGCCTGTGCTGCCAACGTTGGCCTCCCGGAAGAGGAGGAAGAGGGCAGTTGTTTCCAAGTCTCTGCCCATGTACACAACCACGGAGGTCATTTCCAAGTCTCTGCCCATGTACACGACCACGGAGGTTGTTTCCAAGTCTCTGCCCATGTTCACGACCGCAGAGGTCATCTACAAGTTTCTGTCCATGTTCATGACCTTGGAGGTCGTATCCGAGTCTCTGCCCATGTATACGATCACAGAGGTCGCTTCCAAGACTCTGCTCATGTTCACGACCACTGTGTTTCCCACAGCTCCGCCTTACACAACTTGGCCCCACGTCATGGCCGCCAAGCCGGAGTTCCACGTCATGGCTCCAGGCCATGTCACAGTCAAGCCAGAGTCAGCTCCAGGCCATGCCACAGCCACGCAGAGTCAGCTCCAGGCCATGCCACAGCCACGCCAGAGTCAGCTCCAGGCCATGTCACAGCCACGCAAGAGTTTGCTCCATGCCATGTCAAATCCACGCCTCAGCCTGCTCCATGACATGTCACAGCCATGCCCCGGACTGCTCCATGCCATGTCACAGCCACACCTCAGCCTGCTCCATGCCATGTCACAGCCAATGCCCGGACTGCTCCATGCATGTCACAGCCAATCCCAGGACTGCTCCATGCCATGTCACAGCCAAACCCCAGACTGCTCAATTCCATGTCATAAGCCTGACTCTGCTTCACGGTCCAGGTCTGCCTCTGCCCCACGGACCATGCCCGCCTTTGTTCCACACTCCAGGCCTGCCTCTGCTCCACGCTCCAGGCCTGCCTCTGCTCCACGGTCCAGGCCCGCCTCTGCTCCACGGTCCAGCGCTCACGTCTGCTACATCAAGTCACCACGGCCCCCCATCTCAGCTCCCTCTTGAACACTGTGTTTTTGTTTTGGTGCTTATGAAGCCACCCCTAGAGGGGGGATATTTCATGTCTACATGTGTTTTTTCAAGTTTTGTTTTCATGTCTTTTATTTTGGAATTCTAGTTCCTGTTTCATGTCATGTGGTTCCCTTGTCATGTGATTTCATGTTTCCCTCCATGTTCATATGTCTTGTTTTCATTGGTTATTAGTCTTGTTATCTTGTTTATAGTTCTGTCTGTTTAATTGTTTTCTTGTTATTGTTTTACCTAATGTCTGTGCATTTAAGCCCTCATGTTTGCCATTGTCTCTGGTCAAGTATCTTGTTTAAGTCAAGTTTATGTTCATGTTAATTCTTCATGTTTTGTTTAGTTCATGTCTATAGGTAGGGTTTTGGACTTCACGTATGTAAATAAACTGCACTTGGGTTCTTCATCTTGACATCATCGTCTTTGTCATTTCCAGTGCCAGCACATCGTTACAGCTATATCTTATCCAATTTTCACAAGATTACTACTTCTAACCAAAGTGCCGTGGATGAGTGTTTGTGCTATCTTTGGGTAGATGCGCAATAACTGGTATTATACATTAATGAAGTGGTGCAAAAAAAAAAAAATTTTCTTGAGAAATAGGTAATTGAGCTACGATGTTTCAGAAGCATGTCTGTTTTCATTCCAAAGTCTAGACTCGGTTCTTTAATTTGGAGTTTCCACCAGCAGGTGGTAAAAAATCCATGTCCAAACTCTAAAAATATAGTAGAACATCAAATAATGTCACAGTTGTAGCTGTTTTATGTAACAAAAATTAGTGTTAACTTTCTAGAAGCCATGGTTTATTTTTAATTCTTCTTCTTCTTATTATTATTATTATTATTAAATGTAGTATTATTATTATGTTTATTTTTAAAATTGTATATAAGATCTAATTTTTATTAATATTTATCCCATTGTTGTCCTAGAGTGATTTTTAAGTTACTGCAAAAGGGGCCAGTGAAAGACGTTGGAGAGGGTAAAATGTGTGGATTTGGGGATGTCATTAAATCCCCCTTTTTTTTTTTTGACCACTTTGTTATTTTAATTATATTTTTGTTTTGTTTGATGTGTAATTTGAATTTTAAAATGTAATGACTTAAATTTAATTTAATGAAGCACAGCACTTGTGCTCTTAAAATAGGGCCCCATGTCTCTAATGTTCCTCACTATAATCTAGAACTTGTCAACTGCAATTGATGACTGTGTAATTTATAATGAATGTTTGATGAACAGTTTGATGTTGATGGTTTGATGATTAAATCTTTGAAATGTATGGTCTTAAATTACTGTGTACATTAGAAATATTCTAAGGTCATGCAATCATAAAGCATGTAGGTTGAATCACAAATCATATATATATCCACTATATTGTTGTGCAGTGGTTAGGGTTGGAGTCAATATAATGGAAAAAATTTCAATTTAATAGTACAATTATATTATTCATCTATAATATAAAGTTAATAGGGCTGTAACTGTAAAATAAATAATTGTACAATTTTCTGTGATTAATCGTGATCAATGATGGAACAGGGTATGCTAAAATAAATATTTAAATGTAATCATAAATAAATTCAGCATCACGACACTGTGTTTTAAAGATAATTTTGTAAAAATCCAAATAACATTACAGATCTTTATCTACTGGATAAATCTTTATTTTAACAATGTTTAAGACAGGAAGGACAGCTGATCATCCTCACAGTGGCAGACCACCTGTAACAATACCTGCACAGGATCGGTACATCTGAATATCAAACCTGCAGGACAGGTACAGGATAGCAACAACCTCTACCCAAGTTATACCAGGAACGCACAACCCCTCCATAAGTGCTCAGACTGTCTGCAATAGGCTGAGAGAGGCTGGACTGAGGGCTTGTAGGCCTGTTGTAAGGCAGGTCCTTACCAGACATCACCGGCAACAATGTTGCCTATGGGTACAAACCCACCTTTGCTAGACCAGACAGGACTGGCAAAAAGTGGTCTTCACTGAAGACTCGCGGTTTTGTCTCACCAAGGGTGATGGTCGGAATCATCGAAGGAATGAGCGTTACACCGAGGCCTGTATTTTGGAGCAGAATCGATTTGGAGGTGTAGGGTCCATCATGGTCTGGGGTGGTGTGTCACAGCATCATGGGACTGAGCTTGTTGTCATTGCAGGCAATCTCAATGCTGTGGGTTACAGGGAAGACATCCTCCTCCCTCATGTGGTACCCTTCCTGCAGGTTCATCTTGACATGACCCTCCACAGCATGACAATGCCACCAGCCATTCTGCTCATTCTGTGCATGATTTCCTGCAAGACAGGAATGTCAGTGTTCTGCCATGGCCGCAAAAAGCCCGGATCTCAATCTCATTTAGCTCATCTGGGACTTATTTGATCGGTGGGTGTGGGATAGGGCAATTCACCCCAGAAATGTCAGGGAACTTGCAAGTGCCTTGGTGGAAGAGTGGGGTAACATCTCAAAGCAAGAACTGGCAACTCTGGTGCAGTCCATGAGGAGAAGATGCACTGCAGTAACTAATGCAGCTGATGGCCACACCAGATACTGACTGTTAGATACCCCCCCACCCCTTGGTTCAGGGACACATTTTTCCATTTTTGTTTGTCACATGTCTGTGAAACTTGTTCAGTTTATGTCTTAGTAGTTTAATCTTTTTATGGTCATACAAATATTTACAAATAAAATAAAAGCAGTTGAAAATGAGTTTACAGTAAATTAGAAAAACTTTATAGATCCAAATACAACCTGTGAATGTTACAAAAGCAACTATGCGATGTACACAACTGCTGTGTGTACATTGGTACACATGCCACACATCTTTGGAAAGCTAAAATTCTTGTGATTCTATTGATATAAACCCTTTTATGAAACAATCACAACAGCAGGTACAATCTACATCTTTGTCAGACCACCAACATATAAACACACAATAACAAAATTGAGGCAACTCAACTATGAAGCCTCATAGTAGTTCACTGATCCATAACATCCCGACAAAAACAGTATTGTTACATTGGCAAATGTACAAATGATCCAATCAAGTAAAATTTTTAGTCCAAATCGCATTATTACATCAATAAATAACCAGACTATTGTTGCATCATTTCAAAGTACCCAGCAGCTGTGCCTAATCTTTCACATATTCTCGGTCATAACTTCAGTTCAGATGTAAACATTTCATATATCTGGTATGAAAATGGATGCTGCACACTGACCTTCCGATTGACACCTCATTTGATCCAATAGGAGCTTCCATGTCCTGTACATAGCATTCAATAGCCAACCAGAGTCTGTGTCGAATGTAAGTGCCTCCCCCCTTTCCATTGTGTAAAGATCGAGCCAATTGCAGCCAAATGTGTGGATTACTGGCGCATCATATAGCCAATGAAATTCTGAAAACAATGATATGCGGCTTTAGTGGGAAGTTTTGAAGATGCATCTAAGAAGTCTGTACGAAAAACTGACTTGCCATTACCATGTGTTTTGTGCGTCTGTGCTTAAAAGCTGAAGAGTATAGTTTTGGATCTGTTGACACTTTTGGAGCTTAAAATATGGCGAAACAGATGATGAAAACAAGATATTCGCTCCAGGGTGTGGTAGAACAATGCACTTGGCGTGAAAGCACCGAGTCTGGAGATGAAGTAAATTTTGTTTAGTTTATGGATGGAGAAGACATTACTCTGGACAAGTAAGTGTTTTCTTGTATTTTATAACGTACATTACTGTATATTCCGAATAAATAAGCTTTAGTTTGAATAATGAATACACATTTTGTATTACCTTTTGTTGTGTGTTTCCCCAATGAGTGTCTTGAACTGTTTGCAGGAGTTGTTTGTATTTGTTTGTGCATGTGTGAAGTTTTAGTTTATTGCTTGTTTCACATCTAGCTCTACTGGCATGATATAAAGATGTTTTACATTGCCAAAGTATACAGTATTTACAGTAAATATACATACATGAATACATATTTACACACTTGAAAAGAAAAACTATATATACAAGTTGAATATAAGATTGTGTTTGTGCGTGTGTGAAGTTTTATTATGCCTTTGCTTCATTGTTTGTTTCAGATCTAGCTCTATTGGCATGGTATAAAGATGTTTTACATTGCCAAGTATTCAGTATTTACAGTAAATATGCATACATGAATACATATTTACACACTCAAAAAGAAAAACTATATAAGTTGTGTTTGTGTGTGTCTTGGTTTTACTGCTGATCTTTGGGGGAGGTGTGTGTGTGTGTGTGTGTGTGTGTGTGTGTGTGTGTGTGTGTGTGTGTGTGTGTCTTTGTTTCATTGTGTTGCTGAGATGTGAGGAAGCAAGCTGTAAAAAGGTAGAATAAAGAAAAATGGTGTATTTTTTGACATAATAACATTTTCCACCATAGCACTTTATTTTGCTATAGTAATTATTTATATTTATATTAATTTATAATCAAAATCAAATCAAATCAAATCAAATCACTTTATTGTCACACTACTGTGTACACGAGTGCAACAGTAGGTGAAATTCTTGTGTGCAGTTCCGAGTAACATAGCAGTCGTGACAGTGACGAGACATAAACCACTTTACAATAAACAACATATTTACACAAAACAATTTACATAACAAATGTACACATACTTACACAACAGTTTACATAACAAATGTACACAATACACACAATGTAGAATACACATACACTAGATACGGGTATAAATATATATAAACACTAATTGAATTGGGAGAATATATTGACAGAGTGATGATTAATAAAGTGCAGTGCTGATTGTTGATCGTGAGAAATCATGTGTTCAAAAGTCTTATTGCTTATTGCTTGAAGCAGTGAAAGCAGCCCATGACTCGGGTGACTGGAATCTCTGATGATCCTCCGAGCTTTATTCACACACCGCCTGTTATATATATCCTGGAGGGAGGGAAGCTCACCTCCGATGATGTTTCTGGCAGTTCGCACCACCCTTTGCAGGTCTTTGCGGTTGTGGGCGGTGCTATTGCCGTACCAGGCGGTGATGCAGCCAGTCAGGATGCTCTCTACAGTACTGGTGTAGAACCGTGTGAGGATGTGGTGGTTCATTCCGAACTTCCTCAGCCGTCTCAGGAAGAAGAGGCGCTGGTGAGCCTTCTTCACAACGGCCTCAGTGTGGACGGACCATGTGAGTTCCTCAGTAATGTGGACACCGAGGAACTTGAAGCTGCTGACTCTCTCCACCGGTGCTCCATTAATGGTGATGGGGCTGTGTTCTCTGTCTTTCTTCCTGAAGTCCACCACAAGCTCCTTGGTTTTACTGACGTTGAGGAAGAGGTTGTGCTCCTGACACCAGCGTGTCAGAGTGTGCACCTCCTCTCTGTAGGCCGTTTCATCATTGTCAGTGATCAGACCTACAACCGTCGTATCGTCAGCAAACTTAATGATGGCATTGGAGCTATGTGTTGCCACACAGTCATGTGTGTAAAGGGAATACAGGAGTGGGCTGAGAACACAGCCCTGCGGGGCTCCAGTGTTGAGGGTCAGTGATGAGGAGATGTTGCTGCCCATTCTAACCACCTGACGTCTGCCTGACAGGAAATCCAGGATCCAGCTGCACAGCGAGCTGTTTAAGCCCAGAGCCCGGAGTTTCTCATCAAGCTTGGAGGGCACTATGGTGTTGAATGCTGAGCTGTAGTCTACAAACAGCATTCTCACATATGTGTTCCTTTTTTCCAGGTGGGAGAGAGCAGTGTGTATTGTAGATGCAATGGCATCATCAGTGGAGCGGTTGTTACAGTAGGCAAACTGCAATGGGTCCAAAGAGGTGGGCAGAACAGAGCAGATGTGATCTCTGATCAACCTCTCAAAGCATTTGCTGATGATGGGGGTGAGGGCAACAGGACGCCAGTCATTTAAGCAAGTGATTTTTGATTGCTTCGGTACAGGCACAATGGTTGATGTTTTGAAGCATGTGGGGACTACAGACAGGGATAGGGACAAGTTGAAAATGTCCGTAAAAACACCAGCCAGTTGGTTCGCGCATGCTCTGATGACGCGGCCCGGAATGCCGTCTGGACCCGCGGCTTTACGGATGTTCACCCGTCGAAAGGATCGGGTTACATCCGCAACAGAGACGGAGAGTGAACCATCATCTGTAGTATCGGCCGCGAGTGCTCTCTCTGTGAGGGCGGTGTTGTTGTCCTCGAAACGAGCATAAAATGTATTAAGCTCGTCCGGGAGAGAGGCAGCGGTGTTCATGGCGGAGTTTTTATTCTGTTTATAGTCCGTGATGGTGTTAAATCCCTGCCACATACTTCTGGAGTCAGTGGTGTTAAACTGTTCTTCAATTTTGTGCCTGTACTGGCGTTTGGCTGCACGGATGGAGTTACGGAGGGCATAACTGGCTTGTTTACGCTCCTCTGCGTTCCCGGAATTAAAAGCGGTGGTCCGCGCAGTAAGTGCCGCGCGAACATCGCCGTTAACCCATGGTTTCTGGTTGGGGTAGATCCGTATATTTTTTGTCGGAACAACGTCCTCTACGCACTTTCTGATGAAACACGTTACGCTATCAGTGTAAACCTCGATGTCGTCATCGGAGGCAGACCGGAACATCTCCCAGTCCGCGTGATCAAAACAGTCCTGTAGCGCAGAGTCTGATTGGTCCGACCAGCACTGGATCATTCTGAGGGCGGGTGCTTCCCGTTTCAGTTTCTGCCTGTAAGCGGGCAGAAGAAGAACGGAAGAGTGGTCAGATTTGCCAAATGGTGGGCGGGGGAGGGATTTGTAGCCATCCCGGAAAGGAGAATAGCAATGATCCAAAACCCGGTCCCCTCGTGTGTTAAAGCTGATGTGTTGGTGGTATTTTGGTGCTATTGTTTTGAAGTTGGCTTTGTTGAAGTCCCCGGCAACAATGAACGCGGCCTCAGGGTGCGCGGTTTCCTGCTGACTTATACTGCCATACAGTTCCCTAAGTGCCCGGTCTGTGTCGGCTTGTGGGGGGATGTACACAGCAGTGATAATGACCGCTGTGAATTCCCTCGGTAGCCAGAATGGTCGACACAGAAGCATGAGAAATTCCAGATCAGGAGAGCAGAAAGACCTGCTAAAATGTATATTCCTCTGATCACACCATGATTTGTTGATCATAAAACATACACCACCACCTCAGCTTTTACCTGAGAGGTCTTTCGCTCTGTCCGCTCGGTGCACGGAGAAACCCGTGGGTTCGATGGCCGAGTCTGGAATCTCCGCGGACATCCAGGTTTCCGTAAGACAGATAACACAGGATTCTCTCGTCTCTCGTTGGAAAGAGATCCACGCTCTCAGCTCGCAGAGCTTGTTGTCCAGAGACTGAACATTTGCCAGTAGTATACTGGGTAGCGGGGGGCGATTTGCGCGACGTCTTAATCTGATGAGAACGCCGGCTCTTTTTCCCCTTTTCCGTCTGCGTTTCCGCGGCCGGGCAGCCCAAACAAAGGGATCCGCTGGCGTGTTTGTAAACCGCGGGTCGGCATTGAGGAATGTGAAGTCCGGTTTTCGGTGTGTGATTGCCGAACCAATGTCCAAAAGCGTTTGTCGGTCGTACACAATAAGGCAGACAACATCCAAGACAAAAAAACACAGAACTGTAAACAAAACAAACAATAAACTGCAGTGTTTTGACGGAGCTCGCGACGCAGCAGCCATACTCGGCGCCATCTGCACAACGTTTAGTTTCAAGAAGGGAAAAAGCACTCTAATGTGTTTATGCTTCAGTTACTCTGTATCAGCAATACTAATATTGGATCTGGATATGATAGCTCTAAGTGTCATCTTTCATTAGAGCCCAAAATTTTGACTGTACGTTGAAGCATTCAAAAGTAGTAGCCTTTTTATCCTAGGTATATGGCCATGGATACCAAGAGTCCTTTGGAGTATCCAAAAGGCACTTTTGTAAAACGCCTGGATGTACCCTTAGAAAAATGTGTAAAATATTCCTTTTTTTGGTATTGTTAAAAAAATTTGAACTTGGACAAGGTAAGGATTCATGCTGTGTTCCCATTGTGTTTTCAAGCTAATAGCTACTAGTTATAGTCATCTGCAGGCATTCAGGCGGAAAAACAAATTCTATTTCATTGTGTTCAAACTTCTATTACTCAAAATCAGTAGCACTAAAAAAAACTTCAGAGTGTCACCATTCAAAAGTGACTAAAACCTTTGTTTTGCCTTGATTAGGCATTTTAGTCAATTTTACAGGATTGGATCTTTGATACAATTATATGCATACATGCAATAAAATCTATTGACATGCAGTAATGAAACATTGGGCAATATCTTCTGCTGTTTTCCAGTGGATATTTTTAATAACAGGATCAAATGGGCTGATTTAATTCAAATCAAGCTATATTGGCAATATAAACTTAAGTGTATGTTGCCAATGCATTAGGAGACACTATACATACCGTTATAAAATACAGTTGAACGCTGAAGTTTAAAAAAACTTAAAACTGTTATGTCAGTAGTTTGCAGGTTAATGTAATCCTGAAGAGGATGGTGTAAACTTGTTTTGGCTCGCTGTCCCTGGCAGAGAGTGTGTGTGTGTGTGTGTGTCGACTCGACAGATAAAAAAATTAAATTCATTGATCTCTTTTGATTTTATCTATTTTGCTTTGTTTTGTTTAATGCAATATCTGATGGTTTGTTTATCTAGGATGTGTAAATCTGAAATTGTGGGATGAATTCTGGGGTCGAATTTTGCAGATGCGAAAAGTGAGAATGAACATAGGGTTGAAAGTTGGTTTCAGGTTCACCTCTGGAGCTAAGGTTCTGAATCTCTGGAAGAGAAAGCGAGAGAGAAGGAGTCAACAGTCTGAATTGTTGAGCCTCGAACATGTTTGGCTTTGACTATGAACTGGTTGTAAATTGAGATCCAGATTAGACACCTTTGAAAAGGTAATAGTTTTGCAGAATGGGATCTGATTTTATTAATGCTCTGGATGGTGGCTTGGTGCAATGAATTACAACTTTTAGTGGTCCAATCTGACCCCCATAGGGAGGCCACTACAACAATGTGGTTGAGTTCAAATAGGGTTAAGGATGATAAGTGAGGGGATAAATTAATGAGCAGGGCAAGGTGGATGTGGACCAGCTGCCCTGGTTGTATCCTCTGAATCTGACGGACAGATTAATTTTCCATTGAAGGTAAAGCTGGGCTTTGTTTGAACAGTGAGAAAAATAGATGTTAGTGGCAGCCAAAGCATGTCTCAAATTGTTTACAGTCTGTTTATAAATGTTGGCTATGGCTGGGTAATCAAATGCACTGAAGGCGGCGGTTGACGAGGATTGAAAAGATCTCAGTGAAGGAGGAGAAGATGTGTTCCTGCAGTGCATCATGCATCTGGGGGTGAAGTATCTCAGGCTAGAAACTTGGCGGCCCCGATTCGCGACCAGAGGTTTGGCAACAGCATGAGTAGAAGGAGAGATGATCCCAGACTTGTCGAGCTGTTGTGGAGAGTCAGGTACGGTTGAAAATTCCTCATCCGAGGTGAAGAGTTCAAGTTCGAGGGACATCTTCGGGTTTAGGGCTGGGCAGAATGCCGGAAGAATTGCTGCAGCATAGAGGTAAACAGCTGTTTATATACTCTTAATCTGGTGATGTGTTTGGTCGTACTCTATTAGTTGAACAAGCTTCTCCCGAACTTAGTTTGGAAAACTCAGTTTTCTCTGGCTGTCGTTCAGTCTCTGTCACGAACATGACAGGGTCTCTTTTGTACTCTTTTGCTTTTGTCCATTGTTAAGATGACAATGAGTGAGTAAGTGAGCATTTTCAGGTGAAGTGAAGAGATATGGCAGCTTGAATTTTTTTGTAATGGGTTAAACAGTCGGATTAAACAGATTGCATAGCTACTAGGGAAGCCTGCTTCTATTCTCAAAGTGTGCACACACTGGCATCCTCGCAGGCCCAGGAGCATAGCAGGGAGTGTTCGGCTGTGTTAGATGCATCGCCAGGGGGGACAGCAAGCGAAACAGTCGACAGGCAAGAAGGCTGGCCACCTTACCCTCTCACCTGCCGCAGGCCTGGGAAGACAGGCCACCAAGGATGCCGCCACCACCCCACAGAATAGGAGGGGAGCACGTGCCACCATAGCAAACATGGGCCATTCCATGGACACTCCCCTGACCTTCATGGAGCCCCGTATCACAGCGAGGATGCCAGATCCCAGTTTATTTTGGACAGTTATTCCCCCTGGACACTTTATTCCCTTTTTATTAACATTTTATATTTATTATTATTTTCAATAATAGCCTCTCTGAGGCTTGATGCCACACCCTCTGTGTCTGTGGTTTACCCCATCAAACAGCTCATCAACTGAAAGGAAACCATTTCTGAATGTTGTCCAACCCTGGTTAAAACAGTATAGAGACTATGACAAGCCCTTAAAATAGCAGGTAACATAAATTTTTATCAGACTTTCATTTGTTATAGTTTGTATTGGTCTATGGCAATCTTTAGATTTTATTTTTTTGAATTGTGAAGTTTATCAAGTCAGGCTTTCTGTTCTGTGTTCTGTCAGCTGCCGTCACAGATGAGTGGAAACTGTGACCTGCTGAGACAAATAGACGCAGAACTCAAAGAAAGGCCAGGCCTGTCAGTCCAGCTTTATTCCTAGACACAACCATATGGAGTCAGTCACATTCACAGAAAAGGTGTACAATAGGACATTTTAGTTAGTTTGCCTTTGCAAGGATACATGGGCCATTTAACACTTTACCAATTAATATTATGGCGTACACTTAACTTAATAGACCCTTTAGATTTCATTACTTTACCAAAAGGCTAATTTGTTATTAACAATTTTATTGATTCCAAACATAAACCATACAAACACAACATAAAAAAACTGAATAAATTATTCACATTAACCCCCCACCACAACCCCCCACCCAACACAAGCATGCTCTACTATGGTCATCAACAACAAAACATCAAAATAAAAGAAAAATTACAAATAAAATAAAAAACAAGATATAGATTCAAACAACATAAATAAAACAAATACCCAACTAAACTACAAATCTACAAATCTCTCTCCACAGCCCCTCCCCGAGAACCGTCCTAACACCACCCACTTGCTGACAAACAAATCCCATTCTTTCTAAATCCCAAGCTTTCTAAAAAAACATCTCCTTTAACACCGCCACCTCGCCCATCTCCCCGCACCACTCCCTAAATAAGGGTGCCCCAGCCGACTTCCATCCCCTGAGGATGATTTTTCTACCAATGATGACTCTGGCTAGGAACCAACTTTTTCGATATCAGTCCCCAATATTAACAGCGGTCCCATCACCCAGGATACAGAGTCTGTGACTAAATTAAAATTCAGTGTCAATACCTCACACATACATTTCTGAACCCCAACCAAAATTCTTGGATCTTTACACATCCCCAAAAAACATATGTTGTGTCCCCATCTTCTGATTGGCACCACCAGCAGGTGGGTGTGTCTTTAAGACTCAACATATACTATCTAGAGGTGGTCCAGTAGAATTTATGCAAAATGTTATATAGCATAAGATGGACCCTTGCATCTTTAGATGTAGACTTGATGCTTTTTAGAATCTTAGCCCACACTCCCTCCTCCAATACCACAAATAAATCTTTCTCCCATAATCTCTTGAGAGAAGATGAAGCTCCATCGACCAGACTCTAAATTAACAGGGAGTAATACAAGATGCCTCATGACCTTTTCCAAAAGCAGTGATCACCACTTCCAGAGTATCTGGTATTCCATATGCTTGAGGCAACATTTAAATAAATGTCAGAATTAAACAGTCTGGGTACTTTTGTCCAAACCATGTTCAAATGCGAGATAACAGGATTTGATTTAAGTTCGGTTAGTTTGATATTTGAAATTTTTACAATTAAACAATTAACAAATATTTTTTATTAATTATTAAATATTTTCTAGAATATATTTTATGGACTGATTGAAAAAAAATTATAGTTCCTACCAGATGGGCTCAAAAGTCTCCAAATATCTTTAAGGCCAAGATTTTTACACATCTTGTGAAGAGTCAGTGTTGCTCTAGGTGGCTTAAACACTTTTGCTTCACTATGATCAAGGACTGAGTCCATTAAAAGATTAAAGGATACTCCCAATATTATATCATGAGGGGTGCCATCGGCTTATAGAAAAGAACCCTGAACATCAGCGTTAGATGTGCAAATATTTGCCAATATCAACCTTTGCCCCCTTATTTCTGCTAAACAATAATGACTCTTCCTAATATATCTTTAATCTGTTTAAGAAATGTGACATATATGTTTACTTATCAATGTAATGACTCCCCTGCTCTTACTTGAGCCAGCACTAAAGAAAACATGCCAACCTTACTGCCATCTTCCCAAATTTTTCAGCTTCCTGCAGGGAAAGATGCTTATTTTTGAAGAAACACTATATCATATTTATTACGTTAAAGAAAATAAATAACCTTCCTTCTTTTTATGGGGTGCCCCATCCCATTCACATTCCATGTGGAGAGACAATGCACTTATAATTAACATTTGACATTTTGACATTAGAGAAATTAGATTGTGGGTCAAGAATAAAATTATAGTGACCACATTCCACATTAGTGCAACAATCAACCCCCAAACTTTCCCCAGAACAGAAAAAACAGAAAAAAAAGTACATTAACTCTTTGCACGACAGTGCCAACTGTCGTTCATCCCTATAAACTCAAAAAGTCCATATACGCCTATGAGAGCCCCTGCGACAACTTTGCCGTCAGATTGCTCAAGTCTGGCACTTCTATACAAAAATTTGTAATACAGAATTACACATCAAAAAATTATCTAGAAAACAAACTCCATCTCATAAGCAGAATAAACACAAAAAAACGTGTAGATTCATCCACTTAAAGGTGTCTCGAAGGTGTGTGCTTCCACAAAATAAACTCCAGCCTCTAGCAGAACCAGCTAAAAAAATTCAATAAAAACTTGTGTTAAGCGGTCGAAGTCGCAAAGTCTGGGAACAAGAAAATGCTGTAGATCTTTATCGGATGATCTCAGGAATTTGGACAGAATTGATCGGGGCCTGTCTCCCTCTGTGGACCTACGAGCCGTGACCCTGTGAGCTCACTCGATTTCCAGCTTATGGCCTGTAATGTCGAGCAGACTTGGGAAGAGCTCTTCTAGGAATTTCACCATATCTCTGCCTTCTTCATGCTCAGGAATTCCAACAATTCAGATGTTGTTTCGCCAGCTATGATTCTCAAGGTCTTTCAATTTGTCCAAAATGCATTCCAAGTCTGCCTTGGTCACTAGAAGATTAGCCACTAATTCCCTCTTCGATGACTCCAGATAATCGATCCATCTCTCAACATCCGACAATCTTGTAACCAACTCAGAGAATTTTGTCTCCATAGAAGGAATCGATTGACGTATTACAGCAAGATCCTCCAAGTCTGCAACAACCTTTGTCAGCATTGTCGACACATTCATCAATTCACATTGGATTTCTTACAGTTCACTATCTGTATCAATTCACTAAAGTGTCCGGGGCTTTCGGACTGCTGCTGAGATTAATCAGCTTGAGCACGTAAGTTTACTCTTTTAATATCTCCAGAGCCCGAAGATTTTGAATTCTTTGACATATTGTCTTGTTCGGACAGTTAAAAATCAGGGTGTATCGAATCTCACCGGTTTATGACACAAATATTATTAAAACTAGAAAAGTGCGCAGAGCTTGCCGTTCCTCGTATGGTGTCACACAACTCTCACTAAAAGGCTAATTAAATAATTACATAATTTAAGAAATTACAGTGGTCAGCTTAAATGCAATCATGTAAAAATTATCTGTGTGATGGTACATTATTGAAGCACACAGCAGATTGAACAACATTCTCATTAACAATAAATGACTCAGAGGGAAGTGGTTATTACAGAGCATTGTAAATTAAGCCACTTAATGGCTGTGTTTTGCATTACTGCTCTACTCATGGATGAATTAATTGATTTCACTCTTTAATTGTGGTCATGAAATGAATCAAATGAGCTGCTGCAGTTGAGGTCATCGAGGGCCATGTGGAAGAGGGCTAACAGTATTTAAACAACAAATGTTTATTTTATTTTTTCTGAAAGAGAATAGACACATTTGATAATTAAGGCAAGTATGAGTAGTACTGGAGAATATTCAAGTGGCTAAAAGCAGTTGAATTTAAATAATAATCAGAAATGACTTTTTTGAACTTTATTTTGTGCTTTGAATGGAAATTCATTTGTTGTGTGTGTTACAATCATTTTGCATGGTATATGGTATTAGACATTACATTCACATTACAATATGCAGTATTTCAGTCATGACAACTGGACCTGGGGAGGTGGAGAGTTGTGATGTTTCATTTGTGAACAAAAGTCTTTTTGAACAAATCTTTTAAGAATAGAATGAACTGGGGCCTTGTGAGCCTCCACATTCCCTACTTCTCCGCAGTAAAACGCTCAACAAGCCACGTGATAAGATGCGTGGATTGATGGTCTCAGCACGGAGGCAACTGAGATTCGTCCTCTGCCCCCCGGATTGAGGCGAGTCACTACACCACCATGAGGACGTAGAGCGCATTGGGAACTGGGCATTTCAAATGGAGAAAAGGGGGTAAAAAATATAAAAAGGATGAGTGAATAATTTTTCCTCACCTCCATACACTGACTCATATTTCTTGTTCACCTACATCTTTTTGAAGCCAATGAGCTCTAGTTTGAAGTGCGATAATACTTTGGTGGCTTTTCTTGCCTTTACAGACTACAGCAGGAGCCAATAGCATTGGAGTGCAGGCTGTGAAGGAGCATATCATTGGTTTCACCTACTGTGTACACCCCTTCAATAAACCTGTCAAGCCGGTTGTTTTGTCTGTACGAGATAAGCCGTCTCGTTCATGAATGAATAGAATATATTAGAATACTTGTTCACAAACTAAATAAATGATTCACTCAGTCATTTCTGTCATGAAAGAAGATCTACTGACTGACTGAATGAGAGGTGACATGAAGACAATACAGTAAAAATGACAATTTATGGGAAAGTCGCTTGGCGCCATGCAAGGTTCGGACATGTGAACTGCGAGTTCTGTGCACTTTGCTAGATTTAATACTTTTAATGTCATAACCAGTGAGATTCGATACACCCTGATCCTAAACTATTCTAGGAAGACAATAATCAGCAAGCCATAAGCCCGGGAGTCAATTTGGTCAGTGAGGTGAAGGAAATATTAAAAGATATTAAAAGACACTTACGTGCTCAAGCTGATTCGCCTCAGCAGCAGTCTGAAAGCCCCGGACTCAATTCGAGTGGTGAACTGAAAGAAATCCGGCGACAATTGTTGAACATATCTTTAATGTTGACGTAAATGTCATTGCTGACTTGGAGGAGCTTGCTGTAATATGTCGATTGATCACCAACATGGAGACCAAATTCACTGAGGTGTTTACAAGAGTGGTGGATGTTGAGAAAAGGATCAATTGTTTTGTGGAGGAACACTCCTTCGCGACAGTGTTGTGGATGAATCTGCACGTTGTTTGTGCTTATGCCTCCTATTGGTTGGAGTTTGTTTTGTGGAGTATTTCTTGCAGGACATTGGAGTGATTAAGTCATTTGTTACACTCATGCAGAAGTCAAATGGGCTGGCTCACTGAACATTTCCTTGACTGTCTGAGGAAATAGAATGTTTTTAGGTTTTTTGTGCAGGTTCCTCTGGAGCTTGTTTAGTGGAGGAACACACCTTCGGGTCAGTTATGTGGATGAATCTGCACATTCTGTGTGTTTATTCTGCCTATTGGCTGGAGTTTGTTTTATATATTATCTTCTGTTGTGTAATTCTGTCTCACAAAATTTTATAGAAACACCGGACTTGAGCAATCCGACGGCAAAGTTGTTGCAGGGGCTCTCGTAGGTGTACATGGACTGTTTGAGTTTAGAGAGATGGACACCGGTTGACACTGTCGTGCGCGGGTTTAATGCAGACTTTTTTCTTTTTTTTTTTGTTTGTTTGATTCAGGGGTAAGTTTGGGGTTTGATTGTTGCACTAATGTTGGAATATGGTCTTTATAATTTAGTTTTTGACACACAATCTATTTTTTCTCATGTCAAAATGTTGAATGTTAATATGAGTGGATTGTCTCTCTCCACGTGGAATGTGAATGGGTTGGGGCACCCCATAAAAAGAAGGAAGGTTATTACTCTTCTCAAGCGTAAGAAATATGATTCTTCAGGAAATGCATCTTTCCCAGCAGGAAGCTGAAGAATTTAGAAAGATATGGGGTGGACATGTTTTCTTTAGTGCTGGCTCAAGTAAGCATTATCATAACACTGATAAGAAAGCATATACAATTCAAATGTCTCAAACATCCATCCATCCATCCATCGTCAACAGCTTATCCTGTGTACAGGGGGCTGGAGCCTATCCCAGCTAACATTGGGTGAAAGGCGGGGTACACCCTGGACAGGTCGCCAGTTGTCTCAAACATATTAAAGATAAATTAGGAAGAGTCTTTTTTGTGACTTTTTTGCCAAAATTGTTGGCATTGACAAAGTTTGCTGCTTCAGTATTTGTAGATAATTTTTTCACATGTTTCTATGGTATACTGGAAAACAATGATAAGCATTTCATAAGTTTGAAATGATTTTATTGGCAAAAACATTAAATATATGCAAATAGTCAATATTTATAGTGTTGACCCTTGTTCTTCATAACCTCTGCAGTTCGCTCTGGCATGCTGGATATCAGATTCTGGTCCAAATCCAAACTGGTGGCGATCCATTCTTGCCCTATTAATGCTCGGAATTGATCACAATTGGTGGGCTTCTGCTTGTCCACTCACCTTTTGAGGATTGACCACAGGTTCTCTATGGGATTAAGATCCGGGGAGTTGCCTGGCCACAGATCCAAAATTTCAATGTAATGATCTCTGAGGCACTTCAATATTAATCTTACCTTGTGACATGGTACTCCAGCATGCTGTAAAATGCACGGATCATCACCAAATTGCTCCTGGATCGTTGGGAGAAGTTGCTCTTGCAGGACGTTTTGATACCATTCTTTATTCATTGCAGTCATAACAATAAAGTTTCAAAGCAGCTTCACAGAAGATTACGTGTTAACAGAAGATAAATGTCTTTAGAGAAAATAATTTAAAAATAAGTAATTAAATAATAATTGTATTCATAACCCCAGTGAGCAAGCCGAAGGCGACTGTGTCAAGGAACACAAAACTCCATAAGATGTTGGTTAATGGAGAAAAATAACCTTGAAACCAGACTCACTGTGGGGGCCAGTTCCCCTCTGACTAACATCATGAATATAATGCCAATATTACTTATGTATAGTGCAATTCATAGTTTAAAATTATTAAACTAAGTAAGTGTTAAGGATCAGCGTTTAAACAAAGATTTTTTTATGAACTGTAAGATTAATGACTAATGTCATTGAAGTCCATCTTAGAATAACTGTAGAGGTTCACATAGATGCAATTGTCCTGGTTGGTTGGCTGATGAAGGGTTTTGTTGGCAATTAATTGATAGTCTATGTATTCCATTTCAAGATGATGCAGGCAGAGATCAGTGAGGTGCATTGCAGTACGACCTGGACGGTATTTGTGGTGGGGTCTGTCCTAAGTCCAATGTTCAGGCAGTGGTATTTGAAGTATTCCATGTCTTATGGTTAGAGTTGGCCTCTGTTCATCCTCTGAAGTCCATCGTAATAGACTGAAGTGATGTTTGGATGGCATCGGCTGCTATTAGTCATCATCACACAGTGACACGTAGCAGTGGTGTCCAACATGAAGCAGGAATGGAGCTGAATCCAGCCGGTTCTGGTGACCTCAGGATAGGAGTACCAATGTTAAGACAGGGAAACAAATAAAATAAATATTAGTAGAGATGCCATTCAATTTATTGCATAGTTATAGATCATGATCACTGTTTCTGGCTCCGACAGACCTAACTAAAGCAGTCTAATTGTGGGTTGATGGATAAATTATGTGTATGCCTGGCTAAATAGATGAGTCTTTAGTCTAGATTTAAACTGAGTGAGTGTGTCTGCATCTCGAAAATATTAGGGAGACTATTCCAAAGTTTAGGAGCCAAATATGAAATGGATCTACATCCTTTTGTTAATTTTGTTATTTTAGGAATAATTAACAGGCAAGAATTTTGTGATCGTATTGAACGTGACAGAATATATCGTGGTAGAAGGTCACTTAAGCACTGCGGAGCTAGACCATTCAAAGCTTTGTACTTAGTTATCATAATTTGAAAATGAATACGAAATTTAACAGGTAGCTAATATAACGATGATAAAATGCGGCTAATATGATCATATATCTTGGTTCTAGTCAGCACTCTGGCTGCTGCATTTTGAACCAATTGAAATTGATTTATTGAACTTGCTGGACATCCTCCCAGTAATGCATTATAATAATATAGTCTTGAGGTCATGAACGCATGAATTAGTTTTTCGGCATCAGCAACAGTCTTAATTTAGCAATATTTCTTAGGTGGAAGAATGCTGTTCTACAAACATTGGTAATTTCATTTTCAAAGGGCAGATTAGTATAAAAAATAACACCTAAGTTCTTTGCTGTTGAAGATTATGTAACAGTACATCCATTGAGAGTCAAATTATATTTTAGCGGCTTATTTTTAGTGTTTTTTGGTCCATCTTAGTGCATCTGTTTTGTCGGAATTGAGTAGAAGGACATTTCTGGCCATCCAATCTTTAATTTCATTGATACACTCTGCTAATTTGGAGAATTGTGAAATCTCATCAGGTTTTGAAGAAATATAAAGTTGGTATCGTTGGCATAACAGTGGAAACTTATTCCATGGTTCCTGTTAATATCTCCCAGGGGAAGCATATACAGGGTGAAAAGAAGAGGCCCTAAATCTGAACTCTGTGGCACTCCATATTTTACTTTTGTTTGGTTTGACAATTCCTCATTTACACAAAGTAGTAGCTGTCTGCTAAATAGGACCTGAACCATGCTAATAGAACTCAAATGGCATCTTAATTCTCTAGCCTATTCTTGAGAATGTTGTAATCTATCGTGTCGAATGCAGCACTAAGATCTAAAAGCACTAAAACGACATAAACGGGAGATTTGAAATTGGTCTATAATTAGCCAGTTCTTCAGGATGAAGTTGTGGATTCTTAATAAGCGGTTTGATAACTGCCATTTTAAAGTTTCTTGGGACATGTCCTAAGGATAGCGAGGAGTTAATAATATTAAGAAGAGGTTCTGAGATTACAGTGGAAACCTCTTTTAAGAGCTTGGTTGTATTGGATCTAACAGACATGTTGTGGAGTTGGACTCAAGATGGCGTCGATATGGAGTTGGACTCAAGATGGCGCTGAGTATGGCTGCTGCATTGTGAGCTCCGACACAACACTGCAGTTTATTATTTGTTTTGTTTACAGTTTTTTGTTTTTTTTTTGTCTTGGATGTTGTCTGCCTTATTGTATACGACAGACAAGCGCTTTTGGACATTTGTTCTGCAATTACACACCGAAAACAAGACTTCAAATTCCTCAATGCTTACAATGCTCAATGTTTACAAAGAGCTGGCGTTCTCATCAGAGTAAGACGTAGCGTAAATCGAAATATACTGAGGGAAACAGTAATTTTAGTGAATTAGAATCAAAAGTTATTTTTGCCCCAATTTTAGGCATCAGATCACGACCCAGTAGGCAGAACGGAGAGTCAGGCAAAATCACAAAATATATTTTAAACAAGTTTGGGATATCAGGAGATGTTACAGGTAATTTTGGTGTCATCTGACACTTAAAGGGAACGCCTTTAATTCCCAAAGTGTTTAGAGTGCATCCCGTAATAGAGCCCTCATAGCATTTTGCTGTTAGTTAACTTTTAGATGCGCCAGTTTCAATGATAAAGGTATGTGGTTTTTATATGGTAATTCTTTGCATATAGCCAGCGTCTCTGACAATGTTAGTGAAAATATTTTATATCTGTTTGGGCACTGGATAAAAGGAAATGCAGATGTTGTACCCTCGCTTATATCTTTCTTTGAATCTGAATCGAATATGGCCGCGACTGCAGCTGCAGCCAATGAGTTGCCCTTTAATTGTGTTAAATTGGGATACAACAGTGCTCATAGTGTCGTTGGGAGGTTAGGGGTTAAAGCTTTGTTCACGACAATATCATATTTAGGCGGTTGTTCCGACACAGAGACCACTGCGTGCACTTGATTAGTTTCTTTTCATTCAGGACCTTTGTCCCAGAATGGTTTCATTTTCTTCCATACCTCGTATGACTCTTTCATGTATTTATAATCCCCACCCTTTTTTAACCATAGATTTTGATTCGCTTATGAATCGATCAATAAATGAGCCATCTCTAGGATATGGATCTAATTGTGTTTTTCCTTCTGACCATCCGGCCAGATTACTAATATAAGGTTCAGTATTGAAACCCTGATTATTGCGAAACATCCACTGTTTTGGAGTTTCGTTCGATAACGAGCGACTTATTTCCTGTCCCATAATGTCACTCTTTTAATAATACTACAATAAAATTCCTGATCGACACGGTTCATGTAGAACAATTATGCAGATCAAATTTTCGATATTCTCCATCTTTTCCTTAGTATAATTTCCATCCTCTTCTTATTCATATCAGAATAAGGATACCCTTTATACTACTGCTGTGGTCGTGGGGTTTTTCCTATTTATAATAGGGTTAAACCCTCCTTCCTATTTATAATTTAACAGAGTTATTAACAATATCGAGCCAAATTAAACTATGTTTTATTCAATCTCTTATCAGACAGGTTATACTTGATAATTAAATCAGTCTTACCTGTCTGGAGAGATCCCGGACGAGCCCCCAATCTGTTAGATAATTTTGTCATCCAATGTATTTAATTTATTTTTCTTGATCTGCAATCCCGTCTCGATGCGGCTCAGCTGAGGGAAGAAAGAAATGACACAGAGACCCAATGCTATCAAATCCTTCTTCAACGTTTATTGTTCAGCACTTTGTTATATGGTCCAGAAAAACCACATTCCACTGGACCCCCACCGATGAAATAGTTATTTACCCTATATGGGTATAACATATACGTTTGAGCTACATGGGATACGTGAGGGTACAGAGACAGGAAACTCATTCCTGTAGAACATCCTTGAAACAGGGAGCAGCTGCAGCTACACCACCAAAAGTTTAAAAGAGGCCTCCATTATTCCACACTGGTTCAATTGAGGCTTTATTCCTAACAAATTTAGTCACAGTACTGAATAAACACCTAGGATTGTTTTGATTATTTTCTATGAGTGTACTAAAATATGCGGACCTGGCAGCTTTTAGTGCCAGGTCCGCATATTTATCCCATAAGCAGCAGTGATAAGAAAGGAAGATTAATTTTCAGGGGTGGTGGCAGGAGGTATGGTGCATAATATGGTTGGCATAAGCTTTTGATCTATGCAGATATTTTAGTTTTCATCTCCGACCCCACTAGATCTATGCCTTGCCTTTTCCACAGTTTTCCACAGAATTATTAATTCCTTTTCTTAAATCTCAGGATACATAGTCAATTGGTCCGAAATCCGAAGCTTTGGCTCTGACAGCATAGTGCCCAGTGACGGCTTTTCAGCTTGTTGACTCAAGCATATAGCTGTACCCCAAATTATGTATTAATAAGTCCCCTTTCTGCTGGTCAGAGTGCAATACACTCAGTGACCTATATGAGAGTGGAGTGTTGAGATCTTTTGAAAATTTGGTTCAACATTTTGGGATTCCCAGATCTCAGTTTTATAGGTATTTACAGCTGCGCCCCCTGCATTGTACTATTTTTGGGAGTAGCATACACCCCCCTAAAGCAGATATTCTGGGATTGGTGATTACAGCTTTTGGAAAAGGTCATAAGGTATTAGTGGATTTCTCCCTGCCAATTCAGAGTCTGGGGGATGGAGTTTAACTTCTATCAAGAGATTATGGGATTTAAACTTAGTATTGGACGAGAGAGTGTGAGCTAGGATTCTAAAAAACGTCAAGTCTGCATCTAGAGATGCAAGGGTGTGCCTTATGCAATTCAAGATTTTAAATAGATTCTATTAGATCCCCATAGATTGTATAGGGTTGGTCTTAAAGACACACCGACCTGCTGGCAATGACAATTGGAGGATGGAGACACGGCCCATGTTTTCTGATGATGTGTTGAGATCCAGGAATTTTAGTTGAATTTCAGAGATTTGTGTGTGACATGTTGGGCACTCAGGTTTCATTTTGCCCCAGACTTTGTGTTTTTTATTTATATTTGTTTGTTTGTTTGCCTTTTTATACGTATATACAAATGTGTGACCACACTAATGCTTGTTGAGGGTCAGGGTGGGGGTTAAAATGTTGATTCTATGTATGTATGTTTTGCTTTGGTTACTGTAGATAAAAAATGTTAATAAAAAAAAATACAATAATTTACGGATGGAAATCCTCCTAAAGACTACACAACTACATGACAGCTTCTTCCCCCAAGCAATCAGACTTTTGAACACTTGATCTCTCATGATCAATAATTAGCACTGCACTTTATTTATCTATAATCTATTATCTCACACTGGACTGTCAAATATATTCTCCTCAATACAACTACTGTGTATATATATATATATATATATATATATATATATATATATATATATATATATATATATATATCATTTTTTTTTTTTAATATACTCTTTATTTTATTTTTTTATTGTATGTTTATTCTATATGGTGTGTATTGTTTACTGTACATTGTATATTATTATTGTGTTGTGTACATTTGATATGTAAATTGTGTTGTGTAAATTTGTTGTTTATTGTAATTGGTATATGTCTCATCACTGTCATGACTGTCATGACATGTTGCTCGGAACTGCACACAAGACAATAAAGTGATTTGATTTTGATTTGAAGTCTCAAGCTTACCAAGAATTCTCCAGATACATAACATATTCTTATTATTTGGGTAATTCAGTTACTTATTGGCAATGTAACTGCAATGTCATAGGCCCGTTATTTCATTATCACTTCACCTTTCAATTCCATTTAGTCTTTTTTACAGTACAGGAAAATAGCTATCAAAGAAAATTCTATCAAAGATTGACGATTTAAGTTGTTTAGCCCAGATCTGTACATGGAAGACTGAGGGGATATGTAATAAATCCTATAAAATGTCTCTCTCTCTCTCTCTCTCTCTCTCTCTCTCTCTCTCTCTCTCTCTCTCTCAATATAAATGTACTTAATATTTCATGCATCATTTGCTTTTGTATCCGTTTGCTTTACAGTCTCAGATGATTAATCATTTGGACATTGCATTTCTGAATCCTTTGCACAATTTAAAAACCTGACATGTCAAATTCAGTTGAAAAAAGTTTACCAATGATCTGAATTAAGTCTGTTAGTTATAGAGACAAAAAAAAATTGCATGTATACACAATAACACATTATTGAAACCACAATAATTTTGCAACGTGCCAGTCCTCTTGATGAAGACACATTCTGTGTTACAATAACCTAATTTGCAAAATTTGCATCATTCAAATGTCCTTTTATCAATAAAAATGTTGTGTGTGATGATGTCATGCACTGTTGCATAAGTTTTGGTTTATCGCAAAGAAATCTGCCCTTAAGTAATTTCCATACAGAAATGTGTGTATATCGTTAATTGTATACCTTTCGCCTCCCAGATATTGGTCCTGATGTTACACCTATCACAGATTGTCACTGGTTCTGACCCGAAAGTGAATCGTCATGGCCCTGTTCAAGCTGACAACCTGCAACAAGTAGTGGGGGAACTTTCAGTCTTAGTATAAGCAGTGGTTAAAGTGGGACTTGGCAGGTGGTGGAACCCTCAACATTTTTGGGACAAGAGTGTCACTGTGCTGCTACTGCTAGGCTGGGCAGGGCTGGGATGCTGAAGCTGGGCTGTGCTGCTGATGCTTGTCTGGGCAGGGCTGGGCTGCTGAAGCTGTGCTACTCCTGCTGGGCTTGGCTGCCGCTGGGTTGCTGCTGCGCTGTAGAATGGTGCTGATACTGGACTGAGCTGCTGATATTGGGCTGCGATGTTGCTCTGGGCTATGACCTGGGCTGCTTTCATTCCCCTAATCATGGTGAAAATATGACCAATAATTTGCAAAGTGATACTAAGAGTCACTTCAGCTTAAATCATGATGACTGCAACAGTAAAAATGGAGAACGCAATCTGCTTTGCATCAGGTCATAAGTTTTAAGTCATGGCCTGGACTGGCTGGAACTGTCCATTCACATGGCCACAAAATAACACTAAAGACTAAAGTTATATTAAAACACTAAAATATTTATTGTCCAATTCATTATCAAAACATCACATAACAACAATGCTTGGTAGAATTCATAGGCTATCCATTACATGATTTAAAAAGAAAATGTAAAAATAATGACTTATAAGTCCTTCAGGGTAATTTTCTTCCTGTTCTGTTTAAGCAGCATTTCCAGACCAATCCTTAACCTTGGAAATAATCAGTGATCCTTCGTTTGCATCCTCTCTTATTTTCATCCTCCTCCATCTTTAAGAATCAAGTTATGAAGAAATTAACATTAACATGTTTTCCAATTAGGAAACATGTATTCATGGACATTTTTGTCTCTGTCAATAGTGACAAGCTGAAGTGCTAGCCAACTACCTTGCAGTTAACCTAACGTTCGTCATTGACTAGCAGATGAACAGCTAGCTGCTAGAGCTATACCACCTGCAAATAGTCTAACTCAGAGCTTTGTTCTTTCTTTAAGTTGTGTTTGTTGCCCTGTTAAAATTATGGAAATTTGACATTAGCCTACTTAACCTTCGACTTTTAATTCCAATATCCACTTGCTCTGGATAGAACAGCAACTGTAAACACAACGACTTTGTCTGCATGTGTGAACCAGCGTAGATGCACTCAAATCAGAGGCTAATTTAAGTTTGTGTAAAGAAAATGCAGTTATATAGGCCTAACAATATAATTTTTCATTTGGAAATTTATTTTTAAATTTTTAAATTTAAATGTAATGATTTTTGTTTGGTA
This sequence comes from Moxostoma hubbsi, assembly GCA_032164185.1. Taxonomy (NCBI): domain Eukaryota; kingdom Metazoa; phylum Chordata; class Actinopteri; order Cypriniformes; family Catostomidae; genus Moxostoma; species Moxostoma hubbsi. The sequence continues at coordinate 39,830,903 of JAVLUX010000021.1, forward strand.
ATCTCTTTTATTTAATAAACAGAATTTTGCCTGCATTTTTTCACAAGTAAGCAAAACAAAAATTTAATTGAATTAGTCTATGTTGGTGTTCCAAAAAAAGCACACTGAAGCTTTTCTCCTAGTATTGTGTATTTATTAATTAAATAAATACACAAACTGCTTCCCCCGCGACCCGACTTCGGATAAGCGTTTGAAGATGGATGGATGGACAATATTTAATTTAAATACTTTTGTTGTATTGTAGGCTAATTCCCCATCTGTCGCTCAATTCGACGTTGTGTCGAAGAAGCGACACTAGAGGTCTCTCTTGAGAACCTCGTGCATCTCTGAACTTGTGAAAAGGCCAATGAGAAACTTGCAGACAAAATTTGTATATCCCTCCCCCGGAAATACATGTATAAAGGGAGGGAATTACATGTCTGTCCATTCAGATTTTTTTCTTCAGAGCCGAGTGGTTGTGTGATCAGCAAGCTGCAGTCACTTACTGTTCCACTCATCTCTATAGAGCGTATGCTGTATGCATATCAGCGGTTTTCTCCTCTGCACGGCAGTGCAGCGTTGCACCTGAGATCTTCGACAGTGCTTCTAAAAGAGAAATATTTCTTTAAAAAGTTTATTTTCTCTAAAAGAGCAATACACAGCGGCGTTGAATGTCCTTTTCAGGACGCATCTTTATAAAGATGCCCTTCCGCCCCTGTGTAGTTCCTGGATGCGGTCGATTTCTCTCTGCACCTGATGGTTACAGATGCTGCCTTGTGTGTCTGGGCAGCGATCACACCGAGGCAGCATTTGTGGATGGTTCGTGTTCTCACTGCGAGAACCTCCCTATGGCATTGCGGCTTTCCTTCTTAAAGAAGAACACCACTCCAACCGCCCCCCGTGCTGCTCCTTCTTCCCACTGTTTTGAGGACGATTTGGGGATGGCAGCAGGCTCGGTTTTGCTGGGTAGATCCCCACGAACCACCCGCCCCCCAGCTTGCTCTCTAACTTTCGTCCAGGCTCAAGGTGTGAGCGGCTCACCTCATGGCCAGTCTACTTACTCCCTTGAGCCCCCTGAGCTGGATGATGAGTTTGGCACGAGATGAAGAAGGTTTCTACAGCCCTTACTTCATCGTACCCAAGAAAGGTGACTTGCAAGTTTTCAACCAGGCCTTGCACAAACTCCCGTTCAAAATGCTCACGCAAAGACACATTCTAACTTACGTCCAGCATCAAGATTGGTTCACAGTGGTAGACCTGATGGACGCGTACTTACACGTCTCTATCTTGCCTCAACACTGACCCTTCATACGGTTCGACAGCCAGGCATATCAGTACAAGGTCCTCCCCTTCGGCATGTTCCTGTTCCCTCGCATCTTCACGAAGGTCGCAGAGGCAGCCCTTGCCCCGCTAAAGGAAGTGGGCATCTGCATACTCAATTACCTCGATGACTGGCTCATCCTAGCCCACTCTCGAGAGTTACTGTGTGCCCACAGGGACCAGGCGCTCAGGCACCTCAGCTGTCTAGGGCTGCAGGTCAACCGGGAAAAGAGCAAGCTCGCCCCGGTTCAGAGCATCACCCCCGCCTGGCGCCAGAATTTCAATCCCTGGACAGACCTCTGTTTTCTGTGGACAGGAGTCCCCCTACAGGCAGTCCTCACAGACGCCTCCAAACAGGGTTGGGGTGCCGTGTGCAACAGGCGAAGACCCGCAGGGGTGCGCAGTAGGGTCAGTTCTCTCATTTCTGCAGGAGAGGCTGGAGGGGAGGCTGTCCCCCTCCACCTTGAAGGTGTATGTAGCCTCTATCTTGGCCCAACACGATGGAGTGGATGTCAAGTCCTTGGGTAAGCACAATTTGATTATCAGGCTACTTAGAGGCGCCTGGAGGTTGAACCCTCCCCGGCCAAGCCTGTTCCCCTCCTGGGATCTCTCAGTGGTCCTCTCGGGCCTTCAGAGACCCCCCTTCGAGGTACTAGAATCAGTCAAGCTCAAAGCCCTCTCCTTGAAGATGGCCCTCCTGATTGCGCTCACTTCCATCAAGAGGGTTAGAGACCTGCAATCATTCTCTGTCAGCGGCACCTGCCTGGAGATCGGTCCGGCAGACACTCATGTCATCCTAAGACCGTGATCGGGCTACGTGCCCAAGGTTCCTAATACCCCCTTCAGGGACCAAGTAGTGAACCTGCAAGCACTGCCATGGGAGGAGGCAGACCCAGCCTTTTCGTTGCTGTGTCCGGTGCGAGCTATGCATACCTATATGGACCGCAGAGCTTTAGATGTTCTGAGCAGGTCTTTGTCTGCTTTGGTGGACAGCAGAAAGGGAATTATTTTTCCAAACAGAGGCTTTCCCACTGGGTTGTTGATGCCATCGTATTGGCCTATCACACCCAGGCCGTGCCCGCCCCTTGCGGGTTTGAGCACACTCGACAAGAACTGTGACATCCTCGTGGGCACTGGCCAACTGTACCTCCCTAACAGACATATACAGAGTAGCGGGCTGGGCAACAACCAATACCTTTACGAGATTTTACAATCTCAGGGTTGAGTTGGTCTCGCCACGTGTTTTCTCAGGTCCAAGCCGGTAGAACTCGGTAAAGCAGAACAACTGACCAGGTGTACCACTAGCACCTAGCGCCTTTCCCCACAACTGAGGCGATCACGCGCGCTCTTATCCCAGGGGATTCCACTAACTTGGCTCCCTGGATGACTCCTCTCTAGCCCTCTGGTATGCAAGTTCAGCTGAGGAATTCCCCGACCAGACCCACTACGGGTACTAAAACTACTCTGGACTGGAAAAGGTGCTCCACAGGATGGGCCCTTGTGTGGATTAATCCCCCTTTGTGTATCTTCTGATGGAGGGAACGAGACGTTGTGTACTCCTGGCCACAACGCTGAACCGAGACAATTTTATGGCTGAACCTCATTCTCGGCTCGGACAGATGCATGATTCCTTTCCCTACGCGTATGTCCGTGGGAGGTACATGCAAATTCTCTCTGTCAATTTCTCATTGGCCTTTTCTCCAGTTCAGAGATGTACAGGCTATCAAGAGAGAACCCTAGTGTCACTTCTTCGACACAATGTCTCGTTCCCTCCATCAGGGAATGGAGGTTGAATGGTATGGAAAAGAAACTTTAATAAATAAACATGGCTACCACAATTAAATTAATTGAAAAGAGTCTCCATTATTTGTTCTCCATACACTTGTCGATGACAGTTGCATGATAAAAGATATTTGTGTTGACACTCCTGGAAGTGTCATGATGCAGATGTGTTTGCAGCATCGGATCTGTGCAGGTATGCCATTAAGACCAATCCATAACAGTGCGAGTAATGTTTCATGTACAATAAATTGGCTTTCAAGGATGTACACCTTGTCGTCATGATTAACACAGGCTAACAATTAGGGTAAATTCTGTCATTTGACACAATATTTCTGCGTTAATGGCAATTTTCTGGTCAAAAAGTGTTTCCATTTCCATTTATTCATTTGGCAGACGCTTTTATCCAAAGCGATTAACAAAAGAGGAGAAACATAAGCGAATCATCTTAAGGAGACAGTGGTACGAAAAGTGCCATGCTACAAAGTTTCACTATCATCACAATAGTATACAAAACCGATTTAAGTGCAACAACAATTGTTAATACATTTAGAAAGATTTTTTTTTTTTTTTTTTTTTTTTTTTTTAGCGACTGGTTAAATACTCTTGGAAAAGATGTGTTTTCAGCCGTTTTTTGAAGATAGAGAGTGAGTCAGCTTCACGGATTGAGTTGGGGAGGTCATTCCACCAACGTGGTATGATAAAACTGAAAGTCCAGAAAAGTGTTTTGGTGCCTCTTTGTTTAGGTACAACAAGGCGCCGCTCATTTGCCGACCGCAGGCTTCTGGTGGGAGTGTAGCTCTGCATAAATGTTTTTAGGTATGCTGGAGCAGACCCAGTGATTGTTCTGTATGCCAGCATCAGGGCCTTGAATTTAATACGTGCATGAACCGGCAGCCAGTGGAGAGAGACAAAGAGGGGTGTAACATGTGCTCTCTTTGGTTCATTAAAGACCAGACGTGCTGCTGCATTCTGGATCATTTGCAGAGGTCTAATAGCACATGCAGGAAGGCCTGCAAAGAGAGCATTACAGTAATCCAGTCTAGTTATGACAAGTGACTGAACAAGCAGTTGTGTGGCATGTTCAGAGAGGAAAGGTCTTATCTTCCTGATATTGTAGAGTGTAAATCTACATGATCTTGCGATCTTTGAGATGTGGTCTGTGAAATTTAGCTTGTCATCAATGGTTACCCCTAGATTTCTGACCGTTTTGGAAGGCGACACTGTAGTTGGACCCAGCTGCACAGTGATGTTGTGTTCAACATCAGGATTGGCTGGAAAGACAAGGAGTTCAGTCTTGGCTGGGTTGAGTTGCAGGTGGTGTTCCTTCATCCAGGCTGAGATGTCAGCCAGACAGGCAGCGATTCGAGCGGTCACTGTGGTGTCGTTGGGCTGGAAAGACAAGTAAAGCTGCGTGTCATCAGCGTAGCAGTGGTAAGAGAAACCATGTGACTGGATGATGGGTCCTAATGACGTTGTGTATATGGAGAAGAGAAGTGGCCCAAGCACTGATCCCTGAGGTACCCCAGTAAGTAACTGATGTGGCTTGGATACCTCCCCTCTCCAGGCTACCTTAAAAGACCTACCTGAGGGATAGGAGTTGAACCAGTCAAGCACAGTTCCTGTGATGCCCAGTTTAGAGAGGGTGGAGAGTAGGATCTGATGGTTGACTGTGTCAAAGGCTGCAGAAAGGTCCAGCAGAATCAGAACTGATGATCTGGATTCAGCTTTCGCCAGTCTCAGCGACTCTGTGACAGACAGCAGGGCAGTCTCCGTGGAGTGACCACTTTTGAAGCCTGACTGATTGTCATCCAGCAGCTTGTTCTGTGAGAGATGGGCAGAGATCTGATTGAAAACTGCCCTTTCAAGTGTTTTTGCCATGAATGGGATGAGAGAGACTGGTCTGTAGTGTTCAATCTGTGTGGGGTTAAGTGCAGGTTTTTTCAGCAGTGGGGTTACTCTAGCCTGCTTAAATGTAGTGGGAAAAGTGCCTTCAAGAAGAGATGCGTTAATTATGTGTGTAAGTGCAGGTAGGATGGACGGAGAGGTGGCCTGGAGAAGGTGTGATGGAATGGGGTCAAGAGAACAAGTGGTGGGGTGGTTGGAGAGGAGGAATTTAGAGACCTCAGTGTCAGTTAAATGAGAGAACATAGAGAGAGAAGAGTTGCATACAGGAGTTGGGTGTTTGACAGGGTGTGGTGCTGTGAATGTATTGCTGATGGCTGTAACCTTATTAGTAAAAAATGTGGTGAAGATATCTGCTGTAAGTGATGTGTCAGGTGGTGGAGGGGGAGGGCAGAGAAGTGAGTTAAAAAGCTACGAGTGTCTGTGGTGCTGTTAATCTTGGTCTGGTAATATGAAGTTTTTGCAGCTTTAACATTATCCGAAAAAGTTGCAAGCAGAAGTTGATATTTACCTAGATCGGCTGGATCTTTAGATTTCCGCCATCTCCTCTCGGCCGCCCTGAGATCAGTCCGATGTTCACGAATGACTTCAGACAGCCAGGGGCTGGGTGGTGTAGTACGTGCTGGTCTAGAGGAGAGATGACAGATGTTGTCTAGACAGGTTGTTAAGGTAGAGCTAAGTGTGTCTGTGGCAGTGTTTACATTGAGCATGGAAAATACATTTATTGTGGGAAGAGAGGCAGAGACATCATTGGATAGGCGAAAGGGTGAGAGGGAACGGAGGTTACGGCGAAAGGAAACCAAAGGTGGAGTTGGTTTTACAATGGATGGGAGAGTCATGTTAAATTGAACAAAGTAATGATCAGAGACATGTAGTGGAGTAACAAGTATGTTTGAGGTAATACAGTTACGTGTAAAAACGAGATCCAGCTGGTTGCCCGATCTGTGAGTTGCTGTGGTGTGTAGTCTTTCCAAGTCAAATGAGGCCAGAAGAGTATTCAGTTCAGTGGCCTGGGGTTTGTCTTGGTGTATGTTGAAATCGCCAAGAACCACAAGTGGCCTACCATCTTCCTATCCATGTCTCCGTCAACGCCAGGATGCTAAGGGTGGACTGTGTGGCGAAAGCTGGAATGAAGGCAGCTTTGTTCACAACAGACTGGCAGTTCCAGAGTCCCACTGAGAACGAGAGTGGAGCAGGAGTTGAAGTGCAAAGTGGGCGTAGGTTGTGTGGGTTGCGTTTGGTCTCGCATCTGTATCTTGTGATCGGTCTACAACAGATAACAGGGATGTGCTTGAAGGCATGTGTTATTAGTGAGCTAGACATGTTAGTATGTATGTATAAGTAGAATAATAAAAGAGAATAAATAAAATAAAAAATACTTAAGTGCTTTGGTGTGTGGCGCCTTGTCGGTGTCCTTGCTCGGTGGACTCGCACAGTTAGACTCGCTGGTCTTTACCCAAGTAGGTCTTCACACGAGGAGGGCTTAACACGAGGGCTACCACTTCCGCTTCCGCGTCAACATTCAGTCCAATAAATAAACACTTTAAGAGCTGTTCAATGGGAAAAAGCAGCCACGCCGTAATGCTACTTAGTACAACAAAGCTAGTCACGTGGTCAGCCGAAACCGAAACTGAGGGGCACGCGAGGTGACAAGTGCTGGAACAAACCAATTTATTTTTTTAATTAAAAAATAAATTATGCAACACTTTATCAATAAATAATACTCTAAAACAAGTGAAGCACTGTTTGCAGACACTAAAACGTCACACTGGATAACCAACACTAAATCTAGCAGCGAATACTACGGGACAAGTCAAACAAATCTAGCAGCGAAAACTATGGGACAAGTCAAAGCAAAAATAGCGTGCACACACACACAAACACACGTTTAAGGGACCCGCGTTCAAGACAGTAAACAGACAGCACCTGATCTAGTAATGAATACCACTCTAACGACGATAAAAACAATGAAATAAACACACTTACATACAACTGCAGATTCCTGTAGATAGATCGCTTTCCAAACCAGTTATTTGTGAAATCTGAAGTATCGACATACAGTTTTTGTGCTAGAGTTTAAAGGAAATATATGATGTTGACACTTGACACAATTTTAGCGATAATTTGTGTTTCCACCAGCTATATCGGTAAACTTTTTGATGCGCTACACCTTTTGTCACCAAAAAAAAAAAAAACGCTTGGATGGAAACAGTTTGTTTAAATGTTTAAAACATATCCAGTCACAACATAGGAAAAGTATCTTTCTCAAGATAGAATGTTTTACTTTTCGCAAAATTAAAATACATTTAACATGGCATAAAATACAAATATTTTACTACAGTGATGGATGGAAATACACAGCACGCGCCTTCAGCTGAACTTTTGTATCAGTTAAACTAAGAACAGCGTGCACTCAAGGGATGTCTGACAGGAGAGGTAAAACACTTATTACTTTACAACAAATAAATTATTTCAGTAGCTACTATGAAAATGTAGCTACTGAAATAACATGTGTGTAAAGATTCCTTGAGCTTTGGAAAGATGCTATATAAGTAGAAAACAGTTTTTTTTGTTTGTTAATACAATATTATACATCTTCCTTGAGCTTTGGAAATATGTAAGAATAAATAAGAAAAAACAGTTTTTATATAATTATTATATAAAAGTTGGTAGAGCATTTTTATTTGTATAACATATTTACAAAGCTCAAGGAAGATGTATAATATTATAATATATTATTACTGGTGTCATTGGAGAACCAACCAGAGAAAGACAGCAACTGACATCTACATTTCATCTGGTCAGTTATATCTGCCACAAAATTACAACAACCACATCAGAATGGTTGTTACATTACTCATCTTCTAGTTGAAGTATTTATTCTTATATAAATGTAATATATAAATTTAATATATAAGTGTAGATATTTTAATTTTTACTTGTTTTTCCGTTTTAATTTTATTATTATAAAATTGGCCCAGTCAGTAATCCATCCCTGTTTGCAAGTTAATGCAAAGTGCTCACAAGTGCAATTTAGGCTAGTCATTTTGTTGAAGTTACAGTATGTAGCCAGTACTTCTTGCTTTCTTCTACTGTTAATTGTAAAATTTTCTGTCGAAATAAATAAAGTTAAGAAATTTTGAGTCTGCATTTGTCATTCACATGCTGTTTAAATAGCCTTTAAAGTAGTGCTGGGCAAATGAGGACATAAATGACTTTAGACTACTGCATGTCAGCCCATAAAATAATCATTAAAAGCAAAATTTACCGGCTGGTTACCAACACACAACTATTGTTGAGATGTTTCCACAATGTCGCGATGATGGACTAGCACGTCACAAAGTTACATTGTGGCTAGAAGCAGTGCCGCTGCACAATATCTCAGCATGTAGTGTTGTGGAGGCACTCTTCAAAATAATTTCCCAAGTGTGAATTCCAAAGGAAATCCTCACTGATCAATGCACTACCTTTATGTCACGAACACTACACAAACTGTGCAAATTATTAGGTATTTGATTGATTCACACTAGTAATCTTAAAAAATATGATTCTTAAATTCGTACACGAGGATGCTAGGAATTGGGATAAGTGGCTCGAACCCCTGTTATTTGCAGTGTTTTCCCCATTCGAGCTGCTGTATGGACATTAGCCACGCTGTGTGCTCGTTGTCATACGTGAAGCTTGGGAGGAGAGACCTTCAAACAGTACAAATTTTATTCTGTACGGACTTTATCTTAGAGCAAAACTCCACACTTTGGGTAGATTAACATTTAAGATTAGATTAAGCTCAGGAATCTATAGTAATGACTGGTGGTGGCACATGCAACAACTGAGAGCTGTCCTGAGGTCGCTGCGATGGGTGGGGCTCACGGCCAACCAGAAGAAAAGCACAGTTGGGTATGTGGAAGTTCGGTATCTGGGGTTCCACTTGGGCCAAGGGCAGGGGCGTCCCCAGGTAACCTCAGAGGTTACCAAAGCGCTTTACACTGTGTCCCAATCACCCATTCACACACACACACTCATACACTAATGGCGGCAGAGCTGCCATGCAAGGCGCTAGCCTGCCATTGGGAGCAACTTGGGGTTCAGTGTCTTGCCCAAGGACACTTCAGCATGTGGAGTCGTGTAGGCTGGGAATCGAACCGCCAACCCTGCGATTAGCAGCCAACCTGCTCTACCAACTGAGCTACAGCTGCCCACACGTGGGCTGTCAGATGTTGCCCCAGCCAGAGTCGGGCAGTAGGGATATGTGGGATGGGGGCGTGGTCATGTGTCTGTCTGCGGGAGATGGAGAGCAGTAAGGTTTGTCACCTGGGTTGTAATTATCTCTTAACACCTGTCTCTTGTTATAATGATGCAGATGGAGACTTGTTATCTGCTTTTGCCAACTATTCTTTGCAATTAACCGTTCCAACGAATTCACAAATCGGACTGAACGTTCGGGTCGCAACAGCTCGTAACGGTTTTCGAGTCAACAGTACACTGAACTGAGAATCGCCTCTTTCGGAGGTGTCCGATATACTGTGAACCGATGAGCTGCTGACATTGAGCATGTGTGTGATTAAGGGTTGAAATGTATGTTTCAGGTGTATTTTACTGAACAACAGAGAAAGTGTAACAAATAAAACTGGAAATATGTTTATGACTTGATTGTATTACCGTTTTATCAACATAAGAAGATGATCAACAGTACACTGATCCAAGGACAGCAGTTCTCGAGTCAAAAGTACATTGAATCGATCACTGCAGTTTGCATGTCACCAGTATACTGAACTGACAATCTTTCGGACATAATACTGAGAACTGCTAATCAATGAGCAGCTGATGAGCATGCATGAACAGAGGACTTGAATAAGGGGGTGAAACGTTTCTGTTGAGAGATGTAAACTAATTTTAATATAGAGTATTGTGCATGAGTTGGATCATGGTTTCTGTAAAAAAGGGTGAGTTGATAAGACTAGTTTAATCACTTTTTATGCTTTAAACGTGTAGAACATCCAAGTTTGTATATCAGTGTCAGTATTAGGTGTAACACTTTAAGGCAGGATGTATTGTAAGATCACTGAATGAGACACTGATGACAATAAATACACTTATTATTATAACTTAATTAAATAAATGTTATAATCAGCAATATGCCTTTACATGTGGCTTTAATGAATGTGTTTGTGTGTTTATTCTATGACGCCGGCGTATTAGCATTATATATAGTGACATCATTACATGATAACTTAGAAAGAACTGGTGAATCTTTTTTTTTTTAACCAGTTCATTTAAACGTACCATCTGAATGAACCGGTTCACGGAAAAGAAACGTACTTCCCATCAATACAAGATAATTTTGTTTCATTTTAATTTTATAGATTTCATCCAGTTTTCAAGCCTGCTCTGCTGATTCTGTATTACATGAGATGGATGGTAACCCTTAAACACTCTGTACGTGAGCAGTGAGGCACATCGCGTCATAAGCAACTTGTTCCCATTATAATCAATTATGCTGTCTCATTTTTTATGTAAGGAGTGATTGATGACGGACTGTTGAATTATTAAAAAATAATTCACACCCGAGGTGGTAATGCGGCCACGAAACGCAGCAGAGTGTGCATTATTTTTCAACAGTGGAAAGGGCCGGAGTCAGTTATTCCATTTATACCACGGTTACCACACCTAACAAGACATAGTTCAGGGTTTTATCTTAAGACTTATGGTTTTCGTCCCTAAAATGCTTTGTGAGTGGAACTACTTGCTTCCACCACAAATTTAGCATCTTGCTTTAATATAGTCCGAGCCTTTGTTTCTAGTTAAAAAACGTCACTTTAGGATTGCGAGGCTTCAGCTGCTTTACTGGAGCACTTACTAGATTAATAAAGTAGTGTGCATTTGTGTGTATGTTTGTGTTTCAGTGATTGAAAGAAACTCAGAAACTAAGAGAGATTGCATCTGGGATTACCTTTATTTTTGCAGCACTTGTCACGCAGATTCAATTCCATGAGTACCACTTTACATGTCTTCTTAGTCAAATAAATGTGTGTGGCAGCGGGGGCATGGTCAAGCGCCCGTCCGGCATAACCTGCATAATTTAACTTACACCTGTCTCTAATTTCAGTGAGCACGGGGAGAGTCGGACAAAGTAAACTGGTAAATTGGTGACTGTAAACTGGTGAGAGTGCACAAATTAAAAGCCTTACCGGTGAAATTGAAGCCCTGTCGTCTGTGTCTTCCTTCCCTACGTTGAGAGGTGTTTTACACTGGTGCTGAAACCTGGGAGATTCAAAAATTATCCAAGTCATGGAAGGAAATCGCCCCATAGATCCTCCCAGCTGGCGGAGGTCCTCCAGTCCCTCACTGCGATGCATCAGAGCCACCAACAGACCCTGCTTGAGCTCCGGCAGGACCAAGATCGACGGTTCTTCGAGATCATGCGGGCTCAAGCAGAGGACCGGCATGCGATCCGGAGTCTCCTCAGCCAGGAGGCCGCTCCAGCCACAGCCGTGACCCCGGACGCCCGCGCCTCTTTGCCCCCACCCGCGTTACAGAAGATGGGGGCAGCGGACGATCCAGAAGCTTTTCTGGACCTCTCCGAACGCAACGCTGAGATTTAGGGCTGGCCACAGGACCAATGGGCAGCTCGCCTTGTCCCTCTTTTGTCCGGGGAAGCCCAGCTTGTGGCTCAACAACTGACGGTAACAAACCTCCTGGCCAACGCAGACTTGAAAAGAGCCATCTTGCAACGGGTTGGTCGGAGTCCGGAAGAGAACCGCCATCTCTTCCGGTGTATGAAGTTTGAGAAGTCCGACCACCCGTTCGCCTTTGCCCAAAGACTCCAGGACGCCTGCCGGATGTGGCTGCTAGAGGGGGACCGCGACGTCGAGGGACTGATCGATCAGGTGGTGCTGGAGCAGTTCGTGCAACACTTGCCCAGAAGAACAGCGGAGTGGGTCCAGTGCCACTGCCGGCGTTGCTGGAGGCAGCCGTCCAGGTCGCGGAGGACCACATGGCGGTGATCCCGAGGGTGGAGGAGGTCTCTCTCTTCCCTCCTGGCCATGGGAAGCAACACATTCCCGCAGGTACGGGCGTAGCGCCTGGGCCGGCATGTTGGAGATGAGGAGACCCCGCAGGCTGCCCCCGATCAGGCCGGAGCATACCGAATACTGGTAAGGATCAAGGGGGGTTCTCACCAAGCATTGATGGATACAGGTTGTAATCAGACCACCATCCACCAACGCTTGGTTCAACCCGAGGCTTTGGGCACAGCTAAACTGGTGAGGGTGAGGTGTGTGCATGGGGATATTCACAAGGTGTGTGCTTGGGGATATTCATCCTATGGTGAATTTGGTGATCAAATTCCAGGGGGAAAAACATAGAATGGAGGCTGCGGTTAGTTCCCGCCTCACCCATCCGCTGATTTTGGGGACTGATTGGCCGGGTTTTAGGAATTTGCGCAGATGGGTCCTGCACTGAAATAAGGAGATGTGCGATGTGTGATGCTTTTGCAGGGGAGGCGGAGCCGGGGCCATCCTCGACTGCTTCAAGTCGGAATGACGAGGGAAGAGGTGGGGCTACTGCCCCTCTTCTCCTCAGGGAATTCCCTGAGGGGGACTTCCCTTTGGAGCAGTTGCGAGACGAAACCATTAAGCATGCCTTTGACCAAGTGAGAGTAATCGATGGTCAAAAACTCCGCCGGGCATTGCCCTTCTATACCCTTATTTTGCCATTATAAATGACCAGTTATATAGAGTGACGCAGGATGCTCAAACAAAGGAAAAAGTAACACAGCTGTTGATTCCATGGAGCCGCCGGGAAATGGTATTCCAGGCGGCTCATTATAATCCCATGTCGGATCACCTAGGAGAAAGGAAGACACTGCTCTGTCTAATAGCCCGTTTTTATTGGCCGGGCATTGGCGGCGACGTCCGCAGGTGGTGTGCGGCATGCCGCGAATGTCAGCTGGTAAACCCACAGGCAACACCAAAAGCGCCGTTGCGCCCCCTCCCTCTGATCGAGGTCCCCTTCAAAAGAATTGGGATGGACCTTGTCGGGCCATTAGAACGGACAGCACGCGGACATCGCTTTGTATTAGTCCTGGTGGATTATGCAACGCGATATCCGGAAGCAGTGCCTCTCAGCAACATCTCAGCATGTAGTGATGCAGGGGCACTCTTCAAAATTATCTCCCGGGTGGGGATTCCGAAAGAAACCCTCACCGATCAGGGCACGACTTTTATGTCATGCACACTTCACGAGCTTTACAAACTGTTGGGCATTAAGTCGATTCGCACAAGTGTGTACCATACGCAGACAGATGGCCTAGTAGAACGATTTAATAAAACCCTCAAAATATGCTTCGTAAGTTCGTGCACGAGGATGCCAGGAACTGGGATAGATGGCTTGACCCCTTGTTATTCGCCGTACGAGAGGTCCCGCAAGCCTCCACTGGCTTCTCCCCGTTTGAGCTGCTGTATGGGCGGCGCCCACGCAGTGTGCTGGAAGTCTTACGTGAAGCCTGGGAGGAGGGGCCTTCAGATAGTAAGAACAATTCGTCCTTGATCTCAGAGCAAAGCTCCACACTCTGGGGAAACTAACACAGGAGAATTTGCTCCGAGCCCAAGAACGTCAATGCCGGCTGTATGACAGGGGAACTCAGCAAAGGGAATTTGCACCGGGAGATAAGGTACTCATATTACTCCCCACATCGAGCTCCAAATTACAAGGACCCTTCTTAGTTCCGGAGAGGGCGGAGCTCAGACCGGAGGTGAATAAAAACCGCAATCATAACACCCCGGTCACTTGTGGAGACCACCTCTCACCGTGTCAACTCACAGAGGTTTCCAAATTGCAAAAGGGATTTGGGGATGTGTTTTCCCCTCTACCGGGTCGTACGAACCTCATCCAGCACCACATCGAGACCGAGCCGGGGGTGGTGGTACGTAGCTGCCCCTATCGCCTGCCCGAACATAAATCGATGCTTGATATGGGTGTAATATAGGAATCCCACAGTGATTGGTCCAGCCCGGTTGTTCTTGTTCCCAAGAGTGATGGGTCTGTACGTTTCTGTGTGGATTATAGAAAAGTCAACGCGGTGTCTAAATTTGACGCGTACCCAATGCCCCGTGTTGATGAGTTGCTTGATCGGTTAGGTACTGCTCGGTTTTATTCGACTTTGGATTTAACGAAGGGTTATTGGCAGATCCCCTTGACACCAATTTCCCGTGAGAAAACAGCCTTCTCCACGCAGTTTGGATTACACTAATTCGTGACACTTCCATTCGGTTTGTTTGGGGCCCCGGCCACGTTTCAGCGTCTCATGGATCGGATTCTCAGAACACACACCGCTTACGCCGCTGCCTATTTAGATGACATCATTATTTATAGCAATGATTGGGTGTGGCACATGCAACATCTGAGGGAAGTCCTGAGGTCGCTGTGGCGGGCGGGGCTCACGGCAAACCCCAAGAAGTGCACGATTGGGTGTGTGGAGGTACGGTATCTGGGGTTCCACTTGGGTCATGGCCGGGTGCGTCCCCCAAATTGACAATTGCGACTTGCCCAAGACCTAAGGCCAAAAACGGGGTAAGGCAGTTCCTATTATAGGCTATTATAGGAGGTTTGTACCTAATTATTCGGACGTCACCAGCCCGCTGACTGACCTCACTAAAAAAGGGGCTCCAGACCCGGTCCAGTGGTCGGAGCACTGTCAACAGGCGTTTACGCAGGTTAAAGCCGCACTTTGTGGGGGGGCCGCTTTTACATGCACCTAACTTCTCTCTCCCTTTCTTATTGCAGATGGACGCTTCAGACAGAGGGCTGGGGGCCGTACTCTCGCAGTTGGTGGAGGGAGAGGAGAGCCCGGTGCTGTACATCAGCCATAAGCTCTCCTTGAGGGAAACGAAGTACAGCACCGTTGAGAAGGAGTTTCTGGCCATCAAGTGGGCGGTCCTCATGCTCTGATACTACCTGCTGGGGCGGGCCTTCACTCTCTGCTCAGATCACGCCCCACTCCAATTGCTCCACCGCATGAAGGATACTAACGCCCGGATCACCTGTTGGTATCTGGCCCTCCAGCCCTTTAAGTTAAAGGTGGCCCACAGACCGGGGGTGCAGATGGCTGTCGCTGACTTTCTCTCCAGGAATGGGGGGGGGAGTGGTAGGCAGGCCGGATGTCACCCCAGCCTGAGTTGGGCGGTGGGGATATGTTGCAGCGGGGGCGTGGTCAAGCGCCCGTCCGGGAGAGAAAGCGGTATGGGCGCTTGCACCTGAGCTAAATTATGTCTAACACCTGTCTCTAATTTCAGTGAGCATGGGGAGAGCGGCATAAAAACAGCCACAGAACCTCCAGTCCAGAGAGAGAGAGTCTGACAAAGCCCATCTGAGTAGCCTGTGTATTGTGTAGATTTCAGTGAAAGCTAATGAGTGAATTGTAAACTGGTAAATTGGTGAAGTGTAAACTGGTGAGAGTGCACAAATTAAAAGCCTTACTGGTGAAGTTGAAGCCCTGTCGTCTGTGTCTTCCTTCCCTCTGTGGAGAGGTGTTTTACAATGTGTTTAAACACTGCTATTTATCATTACATTTCCTTTTAAAAATGTACAGATTAAGGCATTTTCTAGTTGTGTATGCGGTAAATGTATATTTTCCCATTTGATGCGGTTACCCTCATTGAGATCCTTATTGCTTTTGCCACAGATAAATACTGCTTCTGCAACAGCATTATTCAAAAGGAAAACAACAGTTTTATAAATAGAGTTCATTCTGAATATTTTTGGGGAAGATTCTATCAAATAAGACTCTCCCTAACAGACCAGATATTTACGAATGCTAAAATCCACCGTCCACTGTCACACATTGATTTTTGTGTCAGTTAATTTAAAATAGCCTTTTTTCAGTTTACACCCCTGTTCTCACCAGACCAGTTGGGAGCTCAAGGCTGGAATAGCTCTGCAGAACAAACAGAGCAACACTCCATTGTTGCATGGTGCGGTGCGTCGTGTTGGATGCATCAGCTTGAGACAGCATCGATTATAATGGGAGCGACTTGCTTTTGATGCAATGTGCCATGCAGTGCCACTCACGTTTAGTGTTTTAGGGTAACAAACCATCCCTTATAATACAGAATATTATGATATTGTCATGAATTTAATTGAGCAGACTTGCGTTCTGTATTAAATACATATAATTAATGTTCAGTTTACAAAAAAGATATCTCAACTGAAAGCTCAGGATTCTCTTTCAAGAGCCGTTCAGCCGAAATTGCGAATAATTTAGACTAATTCCTTAAAAAAGAACCAGCTCAAAAGATCGATTTGTGTATATGGTAAAGCAGTGAATGAAAGTGATGCATGTGAATGAAGGAACATTATGAATGAACGCTACATTTATATAGTGCTTTTCTGACATTACACAGTGAACAGTTGACTTTGGACCAGACAACATTCCTGGCAGAGTGCTCAGAGGATGTGCAGACCAGCTGGCAGATGTTCTTACCGACATCTTCAACATCTCTCTGAGCAGCGCCGTCGTTCCAACGTGCTTCAAGGCCACAACCAGCATTCCCATGCCAAAGAAGTCTTCAGTGTCCTGCCTCAATGACTACCGTCCCGTTGCACTCACACCAATCATCATGAAGTGCTTCGAGAGGCTCGTCATGAGGCACATTAAGACCCAGCTGCCCCCCTCACTAGACCCACTGCAGTTTGCATATCGTCCAAACCATTCAACGGACGACGCCTTCGCCACAACCCTCCATCTGGCCCTCACCCACCTAGACAAAAAGCTACTCATATGTTCGAATGCTGTTCATAGACTTCAGCTCAGCATTCAACACAATAATTCCTCAGCACCTGATTGGAAAGATGAACCTGCTGGGCCTGGACACCTCCCTCTGCAACTGGATCCTGGACTTCTTGACTGGGAGACCACAGTCAGTCCGGATCGGGAACAGCATCTCCACCACCACCACACTGAGCACTGGGGCCCATCCAAGGCTGTGTGCTCAGTCAACTGCTGTTCACTCTGCTGACTCACAACTGTGCAGCAATGCACAGCTCGAATCACATCATCAAGTTCGCAGATGACACGACCGTGGTGGGTCTCATCAGCAAGTCAGCATACAGAGAGGAGTTGCAGCGGCTAACGGACTGGTGTAGAGCCAACAATCTGTCCCTGAATGTCGACAAAACAAAAGAGATGTTCGTTGACTTTTGGAGAGCACAAGGTGAACAATCCCCGCTGAACATCGACGGGTCCTCTGTGGAGATCGTCAAGAGCACCAAATCCCTTAGTGTTCACCTGGCGGAGAACCTCACCTGGTCCCTCAACACCAGCTCTATTAACAAGAAAGCCCAGCAGCTTTCTTCGAAGGCTGAGGAAAGCACATCTCCCACCCCCCATCCTCACTACATTCTATAGAGGGACTATTGAGAGCATCTTGAGCAGCTGCATCACTGCCTGGTTTGGGACTTGCACTGTTTCGGACCACAAAGCCCTGCAGAGGATAGTGAGAACAGCTGAGAACATCATCGGGGTCTCTCTTACCTCCATCAAAGACATTTACATAAAACACTGTATCCGCAAAGCAACCAGCATTGTGGACAACCCCACACACCCCTCACACAAACTCTTTAACCTCCTGCCGTCTGGCAAGAGGTACCGAAGCATTCGGGCCCTCACGACCAGACTGTGTAACAGCTTCTTCCCCCAAGCCATCAGACTCCTCAATACTCAGAGCCTGGTTTGACACACACACACACACACACACACACACACACACACACACACACACACACACACACACACACGTGTCCTGAGTTGCACTTTAATAATTGCCACTTTATAACTGTCTGCTACCTCAATAACTGCTGATGTTATGTTTACATTTGGCATTTTTAGTAACTGTAATTTTTTTTGCACTACTGTATACTGGTCGGCGCTGCACTGTCTATCACTGTGCCTATTGTAATGTTCATTGTTAGAAATGTATTGTACTGTCCCGTACTTTTGCACACGTTTTTTGCACGTGCATTACATTTACATTTATGCATTTTGGCAGACGCTTTTATCCAAAGCGATTTACAGTGCACTTATTACAGGGACAGTCCCCCCCGGAGCAACCTGGAGTTAAGTGCCTTGCTCAAGGGCACAATGGTGGTGGCCATGGGGTTCGAACCAGCAACCTTCTGATTAGCAGCCCTGCGCTCTAGCCACTACGCCACCACCATCCATACGTGCACTTTATATAGGTATTTTTATTTAGTCTGTGTAGTCTCATGTGGTTCTGTGTTTGTCCTATGTTGTTTTATGTAGCACCATGGTCCTGGAGGAACGTTGTCTCATTTCACTGTGTACTGTACTAACTGTACATGGTTGAAACGACAATAAAAACCACTTGACTTGACCAAACACCACCAGTGTGCAGCACCAATCTGGATGATGCGACAGCAGCCATAGTGCACCAGTACACTCACCACACACCAGCTATTGGTGGAGAGGAGAGAGTGGAGTGACAGAGCTAATTAATAGATGGGGATTATTCAGAAGCCATGATTGATGAGGGCAAATGGGGGAATTGGTTCAGGACACCAGGGTTACACCCCTTCTCTTTTTGAGAATTGTCCTGGGATTTTTAATGACCACAGAGAGTCAGGACCTCAGTTTAATGTCTCATCCGAAGGACGGTGCCTTTTTACAGTATAGTGTCCCCATTAATATAATGGGGCATTAGTACCTACACAGTCCGCAGGGTGAGCACCTTCTGCTGGACTCCTAATACCTCTTCCAGCAGCAACGTTAGTTTTCCCAGGTCTCCCACCCAGGTAATGACCAGGCTTAGCCCTGCTTAGCTTTAGTAGTCAACCAGTCTTGAGCTTGGGTTAGATGGCTACTGGCCAGTATTTGTGTGAGGGAGAGGTAAAAGTAGTGAATCCACAGTGCTGGGCTGATTACTTGTTAATTGTAATCAGGCACTGATTACAAATTACATGACAAAAAATGCAATCAGTGACATAATCTCGAGGATTACATTTTTGGGGTAATTTGATTACTTTTGGATTACTTCCAACCTAATTCTATTTTATGTCACAAGCATTTGAGTAGGATAATAATTTTAACATTAAAGTACAAAGAGGAAGAAAATGTATTCCATTTTTTATTACTTGCAAAAAGAGCCTACAGCAATGACAATGCATGGCAAAAGTTTATAATTCAAAACACTGAGACAAAGCTCATTTTCAGTGCATCAAAAAATAGCAAGTATATATATAATACACCTGTAAAGTGTATTATTTTAAATATATATCCGACCACCTGTGTCCTGAGATCGCCCGGTGCTCCCCTCCAAGGCCTGTAGGATGATGTCGTCACTGACCTCCAAAGCCTACTGCGCCATGGCCCTCCTGCAAGTCCACCAGGCCAAGGCACTTAAAGATCTGCAATTGGGTAGTCCTGACCCTGACGTGTTGCAGGAACTGCACTCAGCGACCGACCTCGCCCTAAGGGCCACGAAGGTCACAGCACGGACACTCGGGAAGGCAATGGCCACCCTCGTGGTTCAGGAAATACATCTGTGGCTGAACCTGGTCGAGATGTGGGACGTAGCGCTTCCCAAGTGGGACGTAGCACTTTCAAAGCACGCTTTCTCAAGGCCCCGTCTCCCAGTTCGGTCTCTTCGGCGACACCGTCGATGACTTCGCTCAGCAGTTCTCAGCATTGAAGAAGCAGACGGAGGCCATTTCTCACATCATGCCCCATTGCGCCACCAGCACAGGCCATGCAACGTCTCCCGCCTAGGTCGTCCTCCTGCACTTCCAGAAAATGTGCAGCTCTGCCTCAACCTGGGCCCAGCTCTCAGCTCCAGCATTGAGTGCCCCCGCAGAAAGCACACGCCCCCCATCTCACAAACGCACATCCCGGTGCCACACCTCAACAGTCCCTCTGGGGCTTCCCAACCCTTCACGCTGGCTGGCCAGGACCATCTGACTCGGTTATGCGATCCAGTTTGCCAGGCCCCTGCCCCCTTTCGGAGGTGTCCGCTTTACCACGGTGCACGGCAAAGATGCCAACACCCTGCGTGCTGAGATCACAACCCTTTTACTCAAAGACGTGATAGAGCCTGTCCCTCCAGCCGAGATGAAGGGTTTCTACAGCCCTTACTTTCGTACCCAAGAAAGGCGGCAGCATGGAGTTAGACTCAAGTCTCAATGGTAGCGCACCTCACCAACGAGCACATGCAGTCAGTGCCTAAATGCCTCACCTTGTTCAAGTCAGGCACAGTGGTTCCTCTAAAACATTTCCAGAGGCTCCTGGGGCAAATGGCATCCTCCATATGAGATGCATATGAGACCGCTTCAGCACTGGCTCCAGACTTGAGTCCCGAGATGGGCATGGATTCGTGGCACGCACCATGTGTTCATCACCCCCACCTGCCACCAGACTTTCAAACCCTGGACAGACCACTGTTTTCTACGGACAGGAGTCCCTTTACAGCAGGTGTCCTGATGTGTTCTGGTCACCACAGATGCCTCCAAACAGGGTTGGGGCACTGTGTGCAATGGGCACGCAGCCACTGGCCGCTGGAAAGGGCACACATCAACTGCCTAGAGTTGCTGGCTGTACTTCTTGCCCTTCGGAGATTCCTCCCGCTAGTTTGGGGCAAGCACATCTTTATCCGTTCAGACAGCACCACGACGGTAGCGTACATCAATCGCCAAGGCGGCGTGTGCTCCCGTCACATGTCACAACTCCATCTCCTCCTTTGGAGCCAGCATCGACTCAAGCACCACTCACATCCCATGGTACGCCCAGCGGAGAGTGGAGGCTTCATCGCCAGTCGGTCCAGCTAATTTGGGAGGCAAGGCACAGGTTGACCGGTTCACCTCTCAAGAGACCTTCCACTGCCCGCTCTGGTACTCCCGAACAGAGGCTCCCCTCGGGACAGACGCGCAAGCACACAGCTGAACCAGGGGGCTGCGCAACTACGCATTTCCCCATAGTGAGCCTTCTTGCACGTTTGTTGTGCAAGGTCAGGGACAATGAGGAACAAGTAATTCTGGTGGCCCCCTACTGTCCCACTTGGACTTGGTTCTCGGATCTCGTGCTCCTCGCGACAGCCCCTCCTTGGCGATTTCCCCTGAGAAAGGACCTTCTTTCTCAGAGACGGTGCACTCTCTGGCATCTGCGCCCAGACCTCTGGAACCTCCATGTCTGGGCCCTGGATGGGATTGCGAAGATCTAAATGGCCTACCAGTTGCTGTCATAGACACGATCAACCAAGCCAGAGCTCCCTCTACCAGGCAACTTTACGCCCTGAAGTGGCACTTGTTCACAAATTGGTGTTCTTCCTGGTCTGAAGACCCACAGAGGTGTGCAGTCAGGTCAGTGCTGTCATTCCTGCAGGTGAGGTAGGAGGGGAGGCTGTCCCCCTCCACCTTGAAGGTGTATGTTGCCGCTATCGTGGCCCACCACGACGCAGTAGACGCCAAGTCTTTGCGTAAGCACGACTTCATTATAAGGTTCCTTTGAGGCGCTTGGAGGTTGAACCCTCCCCGGCCAAGCCTGTTCCCCTCCTGGGATCTCTCAGTGGTCCTCTCGGACCTTCAGAGAGCCCCCTTCGAGCTGCTAGAATCAGTTGAGCTCAAGGCCCTCTCCCTGAAGACGAGCCTCCTGATCGCACTCGCTTCCATCAACAGGGTCGGGGACCTGCAAGCATTCTCTGTCAGCAACACTTGCCTGGAGTTTGGTCCGGCAGACACTCACGTCATCCTAAGACTGCGACTGGGCTACGTGCCCAAGGTGCGTCTCCCTTCAGGGACCAGGTAGAGAATTTGCAAGCGCTGCCCAGGGAGGAGGCAGACCCAACCCCTTCGTTGCAGTGTCCACTGTATGCCCTGCATACTTATGTGGACTGCACACAGAGCTTTAGATGTTCTGAGCAGCTCTTTGTCTGCTTTGGTGGACAGCAGAAAGGGAATTCTGTCTCCAAACAGGCTTTCCCATTGGGTAGTTGACACCATAGCATTGGCCTATCACACCCAGGCCATGCCCGTCCCCTTGCGGGTTCAAGTACACACTACAAGAAGTGTGGCATCCTCGTGGGCAATGGCCAAAGGCACCTCCCTAGCAGACATATGCAGAGCACTGGTTTGGGCAACACCCAATACCTTTACGAGAGTTTACAATCTCAGGGTTGAGTCGGTTTCATCTGGTGTTCTCTCAGGTCCGAGCCGGTAGAACTCGGAAATGCGGTAACAACTGACCGGGTGTACCGCTTGCATCTAGCACCTTTCCCCTCCACTGAGGCGATCTTGTGCGTTCTTATCCAGGGGATCCCACTAACTCTGTTCCCTGGATGACTCCTCCCTTGCCCTCTGGTTCGCAAATTCAGCAGAGGAATCCCCCGACCAGACCCACTACGCGTACTCAAACTACTCTGTACTGGAATAGATGCTCCACAGGACGGGCCCCCATGTGGACTTATCACCCTGTGTGTATTTTCCGTGGTACGGTCCCCTTGCGAGCAGACCCCACATCTCCCTTGGGTGGTCCCCGCTGCCCCCCAGTCGGTGTGTTTGTAGCAACTCCTCCCTCTCAATAAGTAGGATCTAACACCATGGCGTTTTCCACATGCGACCTGGAAACCCATGTGATGTATTTCACCACACTTTACCTCACCCAGCCTGGGCAGGTGTGGTCTCCGCAGGGTCTTTACCCCCTGAAAGAATAGGAATTGGAAACTAACACCTACCCCGATGCGTGTGATAGCGTTAAGATGGCCGCTTTAAGCTCTATGCGAGAAACAGAGAGAGAGAAATGGCGCGGATGGCATAGCTTGCTCCCATGCTTGGCATCGTGCCTTGTTCCCCCCTTTGGGGTGTAGGGAACCAGAAGATTATGACGATCTTATGAGGCGTTGGGGAAGGGTACGTGTAGTCTGACACGGCCTGTCGTCTTGGCACACAACTGCCTGCCTGCACCTACGTCAGCAGCGCACGTACACGGGTCAGTGCATGGCGTGATTAAATATGGACCCCTAGTGTCGCTTCTTCGACACAACATCGAAGTGAGCGACAGACGGGGAACATCTAGGTTACTATTGTAACCTCTGTTCCCTGATGGAGGGAACGAGACGTTGTGTCCTCTGTCCACGTCACTAAACCGAGCCACTGTTACGGCCGAAACTCATTCTCAGCTCCTCAGGGCAAAATCCTGAATGGACAGACGCATTTCCCTCCCTTTATACCCGTATGTCCGGGGTCGGAACATACAAATTCTGTCTGCCAATTTCCCATTGGCCTTTTCTCAAGTTCAGAGATCTCAAGAGAGACCCCTAGTGTCGCTTCTTCGGCAGGGAATGGAGGGAATGGAGGTTATAATAGTAACCTAGACGTTTTTGAAAGTGTAAACGCCAACAAACATGGATTGAGGCAGAATATTTCGTTAAATAAAAATATGTTGTGAATTTTGGAAATGATTACATCTATCTTTTTTCAAAAAATGTGACTTTTGGACATTACAACACTCTGGAGTTATTAGAAATGTTGGGATCACACGAATCGGAAACAATCCTATGCAGCCACCACTGGAATCAAAATGAATAAATGAATCTGTTATATTAATAATAAACATCAGGACATGAACTTTAAATTCTAATGAATGTGAAAGTGTATTAGTTTATTGACAACCACAGAACCTGCTATTGTAGCTGATTACAGATACAAATTCAATTATTTATATTCTATTATTTTCTTTGTAAAATAAAAACAAATCATAGTATAAAATAACATAAAAACATGACCAATATGCATTTCAGTGCATTGTAAAAACCTTGGACATGTATGAAACACATATAGGCTACTATAGGTCTACTGTCTATATTTTTAATTGATATTGTATTTAGCTATAAGAAAAATTTTCTATAGCTTCTTTCACGCCCTCACCATATTCAAATTAATGAACCACGAATCAAAATATGGTCAATTTGCAAACGTGCTAAGGTTATAAATATGCATGCAAATTTCACCTATTCAAAATATAATGACACATCAAAAATTATTTGAGGGCAATTGACAAGTAAGCCGATAAATGGGCGGCTTTTCTGTGGCACATGCTACAAGAAGCCACCAAAGGTGTGTTTGGAATGTTGACAAAGTTGTTCGGTTTGGAAAATGACGCCCAACTTTCCATTGTTTGTGTGTCGGAGAGGGGGTTGGGATGTTGGAAATGTATATGGTGGAGTTACAAACATCTCAACATTCACAGTTCAAATTACTGATTCAATAGCACGTGTAAACATGCGTGGAAAAGAAAGCTTTTATTTCAGCTTATTTCCATGTAAATACATGTTAAGATGTTGAGAATTCAACGATTAAATTATGAATAACAGCACTAAAATTATTATTATTATACTATATACAGTACAATTATTATTGATTATAATGTGTTGTGTATATGGAGCTGCACCTGCACATGGGGAAACCAAACTGAATCAGGATCGGCATGTCGGCATCACAGTCAGAGACATAAACAGCCCACAGCAGTTATCAGAAGTTCTGCTCTTTTTTTTATTAAACTTGTTCAACTGCGATCGTATAGTGGAATGGTTATTTTTAACAAAAGTACAGTGATACATGTTTCACAATACTCTGTGTATTTCACAGTAAAATATAAAATAAAATAAATTAAATTAAATTAAATCTTCAGCTTGAAAACACAGTATATGAGACAGTACAGTGTCTTCAACACCGGAATATTAACATTCTAAATTTTTCACATAACAAAAGTCAACATCAAATTCAGTAACAGTTACCTGCACATGGGGAAACCAAACTGAATCAGGATAGGCATGTCGGCATCACAGTCAGAGACATAAACAGCCCTACACAACGCACAGTAAGTCAGACTGAGAAATCGCGTTAGAATCCATGCAAAATAAGCTACATTTAGCATTCAGCTCTGAGCCTAAAACTAACGACTCACTCGACGCCAAACAAACGGCACTCATCTCTAAATTACATCACAACAAAATTACAGTAAAATAAAACATTGTGTGGTGGGCTTTAAGGCATTTTGGCTAATATTGTCTCTGAAGCGTTTAACATGCGACTTACCACAGCAGTTATCAGAAGTTCTGCTGTGGGTTACCCATAATTAGTTATTTTTAGCGCCGCGGCGCAATGTGGAAGTGACGCCAGCAGGCAGCGCTGTCCCCCATTTATGCAGCAATTTAACAGAACCCATATACAACCCGTTACATACACCCCCCTAAATTTCTGCTAAATCAGGGAAGCGCATCCAAAACAGAAGAAAGAAAGAAAGAAAGAAAGAAAGAAAGAAAGAAAGAAAGAAAGAGAAAAAAAATGGATTACATTGAGCGCTACTGCGTAATAGTCAGTTACAAAACTCCTCCTACGGAGATATGCAAGGTTAGGCTGGTACCAAAACCTAAACCTTAACAGAGACCCGAGAGATGCCGTTTACACCTCTCCTAATTGACACAGGTCAAAAACTCAAAAGAAAAATGAAGTATCTGTCTACACTCAGGAACAGAATTACTCAAATGTACATTATAAAGTCTCAGGCTACACTGCAAAAACATTTTTCACAAAAGTAACAAAAGAACCCACTGAAGACCTGGAATCTTTCATAACCTGGTCATTCATCTCACAAATCAATCTCTTTGGAGGTTTAATGGTCCTACCAGTCCTAGTCATGCCTGGGAATACTTGCCCTGGCTGGGTGCAAATTACAGGCTCAACTGATTCTGAGTCTACACTACTGGAAACATGTGAGTGTGCATCAGCTGGCAAGTCTGGGGGAAGCTGTATGGGGTGACTGTGGGCAGACTGATCATCCAGGAATGATGACTGGCTCGCATCACTGCCCCAGCCAGTACATACATGACTGTCGTCGACAACATCATCCACATGAGGAGTATTCTCTACTGCGTTAGATGAATTGGGTAAGTCGACAACATCATCAAGTTCAGCACTCTTTCCAGATTGCAAAATCCACTGCAATGTTTTAGCATCACTGTCAAGTAGGTCATGAGGCAGAGAATCACCATTATCACTTCCAGCACCAACTGACAGGGAATCAGACAACAGGTCAACATCATCGTCTCTCAACAGGAATCTGACAGGAAGGAGTAGGTTCCGGTGAACTGTTTTCTCTTTGCCAGTGACTATGTCCTTCACACGGTAGACATTGATTGCTGATCTTACTGACAACACTTCGTAAGGAATTGACTCCCATTTGTCTGCAACTTTCCGTTTTCCTCTTTCACCTCTGTTTGCCAACAAAACCCTGTCACCAACAGTCAAAGGAGAGCCTTTTACCTTGCGGTCGTAGAGATTGGCATGACGAGCCTGAACTGTGCCTCTGAGCAACCTCTGCTGCCTCACTCAGGTCTCTTTTGAGGTGGGAGACGAACTCTGAATGGGTAATGACACGATCGTTCTTTAGAGCATGTTGGAACATTACATCAATCGGGAGTCTGGGGATCCTCCCAAACATGAGGTAAAAGGGTGCAAAGCCTGTTGTCTCATGGACAGTGCAGTTATAACAGAAAGTCAGCACTCTTAATGACTGGGGCCACTTTGCTTTGGACTTGGGGGGTAAGGCTCTAATCATGCTCCCCAAGGTTCTGTTGAAATGCTCTGTGATCCCATTACCCATCGGATGGTAAGGGGTAGTGTGCGATTTCTTTATCCCAGCCATATCCAACAGTTCCTTGATGAGCTTACTCTCGAAATTAGCCCCCTGGTCAGAATGCACACGCTTTGGGAAGCCATAAATGCAGAAAATATCATCCCATAAGCGATGAGCCACTTGTTTCGCTGACTGGTTCTTACAAGGAAAAGCAAAGGCCATCTTGGTGAAATGATCAGTCGCTACGAGAACGTCAACAGACTTGTTGTCTCCCTGCTCTGCTGTCCAGAAATCAATGCATATCAATTCCATGGGCTCTGTGGTGTGAATGTTCTCCAAAGGAGCATGAGAATGAGGCTCCGGCGCCTTACCAACAATACAACGCTGGCAGTTTCTGACATAATGCACAATATCATGCGCCATGCCTGTCCAAAAAAACCTGTGTCTGGCCAGTGAGAGTGTACGTGACCTTGGTGACCTGCGGCATCGTGTATGCCATGAAGCACTTGTTGTTTCAGGCAACCTGGTACAATGAACTGAAGCTTGAGCTTGTTGTTCATGTTGTGATCTCTTTTTACTTTAAATAGCATCCCATCTTGCAGTGTGAGTTTGTTCCAGTGCTTGAGCAGCTTGATTACACTACGAGGCTCCTTTTTACGCTCACGTTTGTCAGGTCTCTTGTGTCTCCGGACATAGTAAACCACTCTACTCACGGTGCTGTCCTGCTCCTGCATAGTCAGAAGAGTGCTTTTAGGCAGAGCAGTGGCACAATCCTCCTTCTCCAAATGAGGGATGACTCCCGTCCCCATTACACGGCTTGTCCCACCAGAGCAGTGTGCATCCAAGAGGGCGGAGATTTCCTGAGATGTTAACTTGCCCTGGGAAAGTGGGTGGGAGAGATCAGAGCTTGGTTCAACATCTGTGTTCACAAGTTGACAGTTGTTTGTGTATCTGAAAGCATCTTGAACTGTTTCATCCATCACACCATTCAGTTGATTTAACAAAGCATGGTATGGCTCTGTCACAAGGCGATGACTGACACTGGACTGGACAAAAGGCTCTCTGCTGAGTGCATCTGCTACTACGTTCTTAGCTCCTGGCACATACTTCAGATCGAAACTATAGGATGCCAGCTTCGCTACCCAACGCTGTTCACATGCATCGAGTCTTGGTTTGGTGAGTATGTATGTGAGTGGGTTGTTGTCAGTCCAAGCTGTAAAATGACGACCTTTCAACCAGTAATGGAATTTGTCACATACTGCCCATTTTAAGGCTAAAAACTCAAGCCTGTGAGCGGGGTAGTTCATCTGAGAGCGTGAAAGCGTCTTGCTCGCAAAAGCCACTGGCCTCGCCATGTCACTGCCTCTGGGGATCTGAGAGAGTACTGCTCCCAACCCATCGAAAGACGCATCCACGGCTAATATGAAATGGTCATCAAAATCAGGGTGAGCTAACATTACACTTGTAAGCAAGTCATGCTTTAAAGTTTCAAATGCACATTTGCATTCCTCAGTCCAATCAGATTTTGTGAGTTTAACATTTACAACTTTCTTTTCAAGATGTCTCCCTCTCTTTTTGAAGTACTGCGTGTCTGACTGGGAGAGGAGCTTGAAGAGGGGCTTTGCCTTGGCTGAACAGCTCTCAATAAAATGTTGATAATACAACACCATACCTAAAAATGATCTGATTTTTTTAGGACAAGGAGTGGTGCCATCGGAGTCCATTAAATCAGACACCTGCACATCAATAATGGCCTGAACTTTCTCAGGGTCAGTACAGACTCCATCTTCACCCACAATGTGGCCCAGGAATTTTACAGACCTTCTCAGAAAATTACATTTCTTTGGTGAGAGCTTCAAATTGTAAATCTTCAACCTGGAAAACACCATCTCCAGTCGGTCAAGTGCAAGCTGCTCTGTTGGAGCAAAGACCAAAAGATCATCAAGGTAACACAACAGACTGGTGAAATTCTTGTCACCGAAAATCGATATCATCATCCGCATAAATGTAGCGGGACTGTTTGTGAGGCCTTGGGGCATGCGATTGTATTCGTGGAGTCCGAATGGAGATGAGAATGCTGTATACCTTTTGTCTTCCTCATGTAGTGGCACATTGTAGAAACCGGATGTCAGGTCCATAGTGGAGAAGAAAGCATTTCCACCTAGAGCAGCAAGCGCATCTGACTGGTGTGGGAGAGGATGAGCATCTTTTACTGTCCTGGCATTGAGCCATCTGAAATCATTACAGATCCTGAGATCGCCATTCTTCTTCCACACAAGTACTAAAGGTGATGCGTACTCACTGTTAGACTTTCTTATTATGCCACTCTCCTCCATATCATTCAGGGCTGTCCGCAGTTTCTCATATTGACTTGGCGGTATCCTGCGATAAGGTAGACGAAACGGCTTGTTGTCAACCAGACGGATCCTGTGAACAAAATCTTTTGCCAGACCACAATCCATCTTGTTCCTCGAGAATATAGACTCATGTCTCATGACATTGCCTGATGTCACTGCGCATGCGTAAACCTTCACAAAAGCTTACTGGGATAACTCCGTCGAATTGATCCCCAATCCTTGATTTTCTTCTTTCACATTTGTTCATAAACCTAAATTTTAAACTTTACAAACGTGTGAACATATCTCCGATACTAGTCTTTATAAAAAACAATCAGATTTCTTTGATATCGCTACTTATATCCAACTTTCCGAACTTCCGTTACTATTCTTAGCCCGCTAGCACTGCACGCGTGGTCTCTCGCCTATCGATCGTCTTACTTACACCTGTATAACTGAAAGCTATAATTCGCCATTATAGCACATCTGCTATAATGGCGAATATAGTGGATGTGTGTCTAACTCTACCTCTGTATGCAGGTGAAGACACCTTTGAACTACATTCGGTGCAGTTGGAGCTGGAATCCGTCGAGAGGCAGATCCACGACCTGCTGGAGAGACAGGCCGAGCTGCGAGATCAGCGGTCCGCGCTTGAAGCATCACGCGCAGATGCTCACAGGTCAGTGGTTCATAATTTTTTGACTCCGACCTCGTCTACTCCGTGTGTTTCTCTGCACAGGACGCGATCCTCCCTGGCTTCATTCACTCCGGCACCGACACATCACCATGGACCCTGGGTGATTCCACGGCGGAAGACGCGAGCCAGGACCAGACCAAGGACCTCCCCACCCCTCCCGGCTTTCGAGATCTCCACCCGGAACCGCTTCTCACCTCTTCGCGAGTCGGAGCGCGACGACGCCGTGATCATCGGCGATTCGACCGTCCGTCATGTCCGTGCTATCTCTGGCAAAGGTAAGGTGCGCACTCACTGCTTTCCTGGTGCTCGTGTTCTTGATGTCTCTACGCAGGTTCCCGAGATCCTGAATGGTGACGAGCGCGTCGGAGCTGTCGTGCTGCACGTGGGAACGAACGACACCAGGCTGCGGAAGACGGAGGTACTGAAGAAGGACTACAGGAGCCTGATCGAGACGGTACGCAGCACTTCGCCAGAAACAACGATCGTCGTGTCTGGACCGCTTCCCACGTACCGACTAGGACAAGAAAGGTTCAGTAGATTATTTGCTCTAAATGAATGGTTAATGTCATTGTGTAATGAACAGAGACTGCTCTTTGTTAATAATTGGAATCTGTTTTGGGAGCGACCTAGGCTCTTCCGTCCTGATGGCCTTCACCCCAGCAGAGTCGGAGCGGCTGTTCTGTCAGACAACATCTCCAAGACGCTACACACCATATGACTAGTAAGTCAAAGTCCAAATCACAGTATTTGCTGTCCCAACTTAATTGATATAAGTACCAATGTAGAAAATTATATAGAAACTGTGTCTGTTCCTCGTTTAGTAAAGCCAAACAATACATCTACTGTAGGATCTAGGAAAAATCTAATTGTAATTAAACCAGAAAATCTCAATATCAGTGAACAAAAACAATTTCTAAAGCTAGGTCTTCTAAACATTAGATCGCTCACACCTAAGGCGGTTATTGTAAATGAAATGGTCTCAGATAATAGTTTTGATGTATTTTGCCTTACTGAAACCTGGCTTAAACCAAATGATTATTTCGGTCTAAATGAGTCTACTCCGCCAGGATACTGTTATAAGCATGAGCCCCGTCTGATTGGTCGTGGCGGCGGTGTTGCAACAATCTATAGAGATATTCTTAATGTTACTCAGAAAATAGGTCACAGGTTTAATTCGTTTGAAGTACTTGTGCTAAATGTTACACTCTCAGATGTAAGAAAAAAATCCCTATTATCTCTAGCCTTGGCTACCGTATATAGACCTCCAGGGCCTTACGCTGATTTCCTAAAAGAGTTTGCAGACTTTCTATCAGATCTATTGGTCAATGTCGATAAAGCAATAATTGTTGGAGATTTTAATATACACGTAGATAACACAAATGATGCGTTAGGGGCTGCGTTTACAGATTTGTTAAACTCCTTCGGGGTCACGCAAAACGTCAGTGGTCCCACTCATCGCCTAAATCATACGCTAGATTTAATTATATCATATGGAACCAATCCAACCGATATAGATATTATACCGCAAAATGATGATGTCACTGATCATTACATGGTAACTTGCATACTACGTACCACTGAAATCTGTCATATTGCGCCACGTTATCGACCAAGCAGAACAATCCTTCCAACCACAATAGATAGATTCTCAAATAGCCTACCTGATCTATCTCAGCTGCTCAGTGAACCCAAACAAACAGATGAACTAGAGGAAATGACTAGCAGTTTGAGCACCATTTTCTCTGGTACATTAGATATTGTTGCACCAATTAGATTAAAAAAGTTTCGAGAAAAAACTAGAGCACCATGGTACAACAGTGCTACGCATGCTATCAAGAGAGAAACTCGTAACTTAGAGCGTAAATGGAAACAAACTAATTTAGAGGTCTTTAGAATCGCGTGGAAAGACAGTATGTCACGTTACAAAAAGGCTCTAAAAACAGCCAGGGCTGAGCACCTCCGCAAACTAATAGAAAATAACCAAAATAATCCAAGGTTCTTATTTAACACCGTGGCTAGACTAACAAATAAACAGAGATCACCTGAGCAAAATATTCCGTTACAGTTTAGTAGTAATGATTTTATGAATTTCTTCACTGAGAAAATAGAAAACATCAGAAACACAATTGTAAACACAACTGTTAATGTACAATCTTTTATGGTGTCTTATGACTCACCCTCAATTATCGCCCCTCAAGAACAACTACACCGCTTTACAACTATAGGACAGGAAGAGCTAAATAAACTTATCATTGCATCTAAACCAACAACATGTTTACTAGATCCAATACCCACTAAACTACTGAAAGAAGTGTTACCTGTAGTGGAAGAGCCTCTTCTCAATATTATTAACTCGTCTTTATTTTTAGGTCATGTTCCAAGAATATTTAAGCTGGCAGTTATAAAACCTCTCATTAAGAAACCACAATTAGATCCAAATAACCTAGCAAATTACAGACCCATCTCAAATCTTCCATTTATGTCTAAAATATTAGAAAAAGTTGTGTCCGCTCAATTGTGCTCTTTCTTGCAAGAAAATGATATCTATGAAAAATTTCAGTCAGGATTCAGACCGCATCATAGCACAGAAACTGCGCTAGTTAAAATTACAAATGATTTACTTTTGGCTTCTGACCAAGGCTGCATCTCAATATTAGTTCTACTCGATCTTAGCGCTGCGTTCGACACTATAGATCATAAAATACTCTTGGATCGACTACAAAACTACACTGGTGTTCAGGGACAGGCATTAAGCTGGTTTAGATCGTACTTATCAGACCGTTACCATTTTGTCTGTTTAAATGGGGAAAAATCAAAAATAACGTCAGTAGACTATGGAGTGCCACAAGGATCTGTGTTAGGCCCTCTATTATTCTCAATATATATGCTGCCACTTGGTAAAATTATAAGAAAACATGGAATTAATTTCCACTGTTATGCTGATGACACTCAATTATATATCTCATCATGACCAGATGAAAACACTAACTTATCTAACTTGACAGAGTGTCTTAAAGATATAAAATGCTGGATGACGTGTAATTTCCTGTTATTAAATTCCAATAAAACGGAGGTATTACTTATTGGTCCAAAAAACTACCCACAAAATCCCTTACAATACAACTTTAATTTAGAAGGATGTCCTGTTACATTATCCACTACAGTAAAAGACCTGGGTGTTATACTAGACCGCAACTTGACTTTCGATAATCATATTTCATCTGTTACGAGAACAGCCTTTTTCCACCTTTGAACAAGCTACGTAACATGCTATCTGTTTCTGATGCAGAAAAGTTAGTTCATGCATTCATGACCTCGAGACTAGATTACTGTAATGCTTTATTAGCTGGTTGCCCTGCATCCTCAATAAACAAGCTACAGTTAGTCCAAAATGCAGCCGCTAGAGTTCTTACTAGGTCAAGAAAATATGATCATATAACACCGATTTTAACATCTCTACACTGGCTACCTATTAAGTTCCGTATCAATTACAAAGTATTACTACTGACCTATAAAGCCCTAAATGGTTTATCTCCGGTGTATTTAACGGATCTTCTATCGCCATACAATCCATCGCGCTCTTTAAGATCACTAAATTCAAGGCTTCTGGTCATACCTAGGATATCTAAGTCCACTAATGGAGGGAGGGCGTTCTCACATTTAGCTCCTAAACTCTGGAATAGCCTTCCTGATATTGTTCGAGGCTCAGACTCGCTGTCCCAGTTTAAAACTAGATTAAAGACGCATCTCTTTAACCAAGCATTCACATAATGCTTACTTTTTATACTACTGCTGAATCAGTTATAATGCATTAATATTATGAACATCAGCTATGCTAATTATTTCCCATCTGCTTTTCTGCTGTTATCTCGGGACGCCAGTCCCGAGGTAAATAGCGTTCGTCAGCTCCAGTTTGTATCCAGCCTCTCACGGAGACTTCAGATGCCCCATCACCATGGACTACGATCTTGAAATGGGATACATAGACTAACTATTGCCAACAAAAGCCTTCATCAGCCAAACAAGGACAATTGCATCTAAGTGAACTTCTGGAATTTAATCAAGGATGGACTTCAAAGACACTGGTCACTAATCTTGCAGTTCAAACACAATCACTGTCTAAATACTGACCCTTAGCACTTAATAAGTTTAATAATTTTTTAAATCATGTTTTTTAACTATAAATAATTCTTATTTACATTATTCATGATGTTAGCCAGAGGGGAACTGGCCCCCACAGTGAGTCTGGTTTCTCCCAAGGTTATTTTTCTCCATTAACCATCATCTTTTGGAGTTTTGTGTTCCTTGCCACAGTCGCCTTCGGCTTGCTCACTGGGGTTATTAATACAATTATTATTTGATTATTTTTAAACACGATAAAGAATCATATCTTATCTAATTCCACAACAGGGCTCCAAACAAAAAAAACAAACAAAAAAAAAATCAATTAAGGAGCGATTGGCTCCTATAGGGGGAAAAAAACAGGCGCCAAATTTTTTTCATTTTTAACTCCTTCCATTCCTTTTCGTCCCGCAGCTCGCTAACAGTGTAGTCTGTGGAGCATTCTTCGCAATTTTGTGATCACGTGCATTTTTTATGCTTGTTACTGTCACCGTGTTTTCTAACAGTCTCTTTTTTGAAATGGTTAGTTCCTGCAATGAACTCCGTTTTCCCCACTATTTCTTTGATATAAACTTTTGTAATGTATCTCGGGAAATGTAATGCAAATTTTAAAATCAAAGGGAGTAAACTTTTACTGTCGCCAATGGCGACCTTGACAGAAATTACACTCACAAATAAATTTATTTGGTCACAAATGCGACCATTTTTAGTCGCAGTTTGGAGCCCTGCACAAGGATGATGATTTATCGACTTTATAGACATTACATTTTTATCGTCTGTTAATGCTGAACTTCTGTAAAGCTGCTTTGAAACGATGTGTGTTGTGAAAGGCGCTATACAAATAAAATTGACTTGACTTGACTTGACTCATGTGCTGTGATGATGTTGAGGAGTTTGTTCTTCCACTCGAGAGACACCTCACATGCACTTAGGTCTAAATCGTTCAATCCCAGGTCCCTCAGAATGTTGGTCAACTCCTCTTCTGACTGTAGAGGTTGCTCGGGGAGGTGACTGGACTGGGCACTTGACTGGACGTTACACTGGAAACTTTCAACATCTGGGAAATCCTCTACTGCAATACATGGGGATACATCAGCGATTTTTGCATTCCTTCTCAGTGTCACAGGGCGATTAGTGGGGTTAACTAGTTTAACTGGAACTAAGCCATCACCAAATAGTGGTGCGATGACTCGGCCGACCAAGATCTGTTTAGGCCTGGAGTTAGACTTATTGGGCTCTATGACTACAGTACTACCCACAGACACCATGGCCTTGCTAGGGAGTTTTCCCCAAACTAGATATTCACTCTGTGGCTGCAATGTTACACTGCCTGTAATTTTCGCTGTACCCACTTTGTCTGGCACAATATCACCTTTCCATCTCTCCGTGTTAGAGAGTAAGGACAAGAATTGAAAGGATTCATCCATCCCATCTCCGCTTGGCAAGGTCATCAACCTCCAGTAGCCGACGGTGGTCCTCAGTAAGGTCAACAATGGTTTGATGGCATTGCTGCCAAGAATCAGTTCTTCTGTCTGGCCTGGCACAACCAAAATAGGGATCATCATTTTACATCCATAAACGGAGACCGTGACATCATATATCCCTTTGGGGGTAACTCTGTGACCTCCACATCCAATGACGACGACATTATCTGCTGAAGTCTTTATCAATTTAGGATTGGCTTTCAACAGGTTAGCTTCGGCTGCTTCGCTTATGGTGCATGCCATAGAGCCGCTCTCAATCAGTGCTTTCAGCGTTGGGCCATTTTCGACAGACACAGGGGTATAGAACAGACTCTTAGTCATGGGAATGTGCTGTAAGCATTGAAAAATAACAGTCTTGTCAGAAGGGGCAATACTTTTATGTACCTCGTATACAGACTCATAATCCTCAGTATCGTGTGAGTTCTCTGTCACGTCTAGTGGTATCTGGAGTTCACTGGCAGACTGTAGGCTGTGAGGGACAGGAAGAGGACTTACTGCAGTGTAATCGCTCTATCTGGAATGGAGGAGAGTGTGTTAACCGCCAGGCTGCTGCTGTCTCTTGTGTTCCAGTAGAAGGTATAAACACAGTCACAGATTCATAAAAAAACACATTCAGAAATTTACTCTGAAATGTAGAGAAAACAAACCAAACTGTTGTTTTTAGCCTCAGTGTTTGTCCCTGTTCGTCTCTCTGGTGGTCCATCGGCGTATGAGGGGAGAGTAGAGGTGTATCATGCAGGACAGTGGGGCACAGTTTGTGATGACCAGTGGGATGATAATGATGCTGAGGTGGTATGCAGGCAGCTGGGGTTAGGGTAAGAAACACAAACACACAAGTTTGTTTTACTATCATGGACTTTTGACTTCTGTTGTTTTGTACTGAGCTAATGATATTTTCTATCCCAAAGCTTAAACTTCATACAAACCATTTTGCATATTTAGATTTTCATTAAAGCAATAGTTCGCCCAAAAATGAGTCATTCCAGACCTAAGTCTTATGCAGAAAACAAAAAGAGTTTTAATGAAGATCCCCAGAGTCTTTGCAATACAATGGCAGCGGATAGTGCCTCAGTTTAAAGGGTCATGAAACCCCAAAACTAATTTTTTGAGATGTGAGCACATATGTACAGGTTGCACATCATTGAAAACAATGATAACACTCATATTTATTGTTAAGGGAAAAGTTTTATTGAGCCATTTAAATGTCACAAAAGTGAGGTATTTGCGTAAACTCTAAGTTATGATTGGTAGGACAGTATGCATTTATGTCACTATATTTTGAGTGTTTCTCCACATTATTCATGGAAAGGAATGCTTCCATCCTTGTGAATTTGAGATTAATTTGTATGTATTCAAGAGGAAAAGTTTGAAATACAACCTAAATGTCCCCTCATATCCAAGAGACTGATTGAATAAGTTGTGTATTAGTGTTGACTCGATATATTAACTGTTCATTAACAGATTCAGTCCAGTTTGCTGAACTTTTTAGTAAATTTCGGTTCAGCCAATTCACTGAAAAGAAGCGGTTAAAACGAATGATTTGTTCACAATCCAGACAACTCAATGCTGGTATAGAACACATCAGAGTTGGCACACATGATGTGGCCCAACCTTCTTTCTCTTTGTGGAACTATTATTACTTGTTTGTAGCATATGTGTATAAAAGCAGTATCACACTCGCAATCATGCTGATGTTATGGATATCTGTAATGAGGTTCAAGGGAAGAACCTCGAGGAAGCGGGAGATGGCGATTCCACTCAGGAATGTCACTTTTATTTAACAAAATAAAAACATGTTCCCTTAAGAGTGCAACGGCGCAGCTTCAGGTCAATAAATCAAAGTAGCCTCCCCAGCCAGCGAATTGCATACCACACACTGATACATTTTGGCGCAGGACCTATTCGCACATAAACCCCCCAATAAGGACTGAAATACTGGCCAATTTGTACCCAAAATCAGCGGATGGGTGAGACAAGGACTAACCGCTACCTCTATTCTATATTTTTGTCCCTGAAATTGAATAGACAAAGGCACTAAGGGAAATTTGTGAATGTCCCCATTGCCTGGAACCACCCTGGGCTGCAGAGCAGGGTTTGGGGGAACAAAACTCCATCTCTGAAACAAATTGAAAGGTTTTGGTAAGAAACAAATGGATAATTAAAATGTTTTTAACTTTAAATCTTTGCTTACAGCCAGCACTGTACTTCTGTTTGAAATGAACTAACTCTTGCGTGATGTTCGTCCCTCTGTTGTATACAGAGTGCATTTCTGACTTCTTGCATGAACGCGCCATTGCGCTTTCGTCACGCGACGGTAGCGTAATGCGTCAACTGCTGGTAGAAAGCAATTTTTACAAGTTAATAAGGTTTAATTATCTATTTTGTTTTTTACACAAATTGATTGATTCAGTTCAGAAGACATTAATTGATGGACTGGAGTCATGTGGATTACTTTCATGCTGCCTTTTTGGACTGCCAAACAGCCAGCAGCCTGATGGCACCCATTTACTTGCATTTTATGGACAAATAGAGCTGAATGGCTAAAATTCTTAATTTCGGTTCTGCTGAAGATGGAAAGTCATACACATCTAGAATGGCTTAAAGGTAAGTAAATGATGATAGAATTTAGATTTTTGTGAGAACTAATCTGTTAATATAACTTTTATCTAATTGGGAGTATTCCTTATTAACCAATCCCATTCATGTTTATGTGTGGGAATCTCGCCTACTGAGTAAACATGAGAGCAGGTGTTTACTCACAAACAGCATAACGGATCATCCACCTGGCACTGCCCCCTATGGACACCACCATATGTTCCCTGCAGGTCATATGAAGCAAAATGCTCTGCCCCATATGCCGCCTGCAGTGCTCAGCCACAATGGGTGAATCCAAAGTCAGACATTAATGTCAATGCCCTGCATCAATGATTAGCTGATAAGTCTCCCTAGACATCTATGAGGAGATGGGCTGCACTTCAGATGCAGTTTAATCTACTGCTTTCCATTCTGAGAAAAACATGACAAACGAACATCTGCTGAGCCAGATGTTTTTGGAATTGCTGCTCGTTGCTATCTTCCATTTAAAATCAACACCTTGCTTGCTTTTAGTAGTCATGCAGATAATGGTTGTCACAGCTAAAAATGTGGACCATAAAGGACCCAACTTCTGGAATGAAAGTAAATGCAACAAACCATTTTCACTAAATGATCATCTCACCAAACTTGTCAACACCCAATAGCTACAGTTTCAGTGTTGTTTTAAAAGTACTAAATGCTTTTTAGGCTCCCACTTCTTTTGACAAATGGATTTCCATTAGTTTTCAATGACTTCCTTGACTCAATTTCTGGACTTACAAAAAGCAATTGCTGATTTAAATATTTTAAGCATAATAAAGCATGGTTTATCCAGTTAGCATACATTCAGCATACTAACATTCACTGTATTAGCTTGTTATAGCTAGGTTCCCTCTACTTAGTTTAAGTTGAGCCTACATGGTGATTTTAAGTTCAGGCAAAGAGTTACGTATATTTAAAGTTAAGTATCATAAAATGCATGAGTTGGCTTATTCAATATTTCAAGTTCAGAAAAAAAATAAG
The DNA here is from genome assembly GCA_032164185.1 of Moxostoma hubbsi. Taxonomy (NCBI): domain Eukaryota; kingdom Metazoa; phylum Chordata; class Actinopteri; order Cypriniformes; family Catostomidae; genus Moxostoma; species Moxostoma hubbsi. The sequence continues at coordinate 39,869,756 of JAVLUX010000021.1, forward strand.
CACGCATGAGTCATACAAAATCAAAACAGTTCTGCTTACTTAAACTTGATGTTCATGTAACTGATTACCTCAATTTTGTTTAGTTCTGCTAACTTATTCCGGTTTACAGTGTCATTGAACACAAAATAAAAATTAAACCCTTTGTAAAATATCAAATAATATGAAACACCAATAATAACTTAAAAAAAACATTTAAAATAGTTTGTATTGGTTTTTATTGAACCAAATTTATTATTGCTATATTCAAATATTAAACATGACTAAATATCAGTAACAGCTGGACAAATCATTGTCTGTCTTGAGTTACGATGTTTCCAGCCACAGTGACAAGTTTGGTCAGTGAAATTACTGACAAACATGTATGAGGTGTTTTATTATTGTAATTATAATTATTATTATTCCATTAATGACAAAATGGAAATATACACATCATGAGGATAATATTTCTATTTAAAACATATGTTACTGCTGATGGAGCATCTGAACTGTGGGAAATAAAAAGTTGGACATGATAATCTAAAGCATTTGGTGGGTTAATCACCTTTTTTTAAATGCATCCTATATAAATGACATTAATAAGCTTTATTGACAACATACATATAATATTGCCACTTACATCTGCACAGAATGAAGTGAATTCACAGCTGAACTTGAACAAGGTGTGTAAAACCTTGCGAATAGGCCAGTGCTATAACAATGAAAAGTCTTTAAAAAAGGGAAATAATCAATTACTCTAGCATAAAGAATGACAAACAGTCTCAAAGGATCTAATACTTTCACTATACTGAGTGTATACAAATGTATTTCAGGTTTTCCTAGGTTTAATAAAATGTTATGTTCATGTGCACTCCACCACCACGGTTGGACAGTTGTCATGGTGATCTAAGTAGCCCTATGCCCATGCCACAACCCTATGCCCGTGCTCAGAGGGGAGTCATACACGCACTCTGCCCTTGGTGGGGACATTTCTGTTTGCATTTTGCTTTGCAATTTAAATGTAAAGAAGCGCGAGCTGCACCACAGCGTACCAAGTTGAGCACGAAAATTGGTGCAAAATAATATTACCAGTACTGTATATCAATATACTGTAGAATGATCTAACATTGTACCGTCCTCAAGCTAATCTCAAGCTCCACTTTTAACCCCCCAAAAAAGACTTTAACATGACAGAAACTCATCCAAACATCACAACAAAACATTGAACACTAACAAGTATCTACATATTATATAACATTTAATTTTAACATTTACTCTCCCTTTCTGTAACATTGATGGGAGAGACAAGACAGGAGAGTGTGGATCTAAACGCAGACTTAATTAATTTTATTAATGTAACTAAGAAGATGAAGACATAAAGATGAAAATAAAATGCTTGAGAGAAAGGGGAAATCAAACATTTGCTGGTAAATATGAATGTAACATTTAAATTACCACGTTAACAAACAAACTAACAAGAACGGATGATGAGGGAAGGAAACCAGAGGGTATAGTACACAGATGGATAATGATGGAACAAGGAACAGCTGTAGAAGATGGAGGGCAGGCAAGTGTAATCAACAAAGGTGCATCCTGGGAAATGAAGTCCATGAATTAAGGGAAAACAAAGGGCAGTTCATGATACTGTTGAGTGCCATGTAAAGCATGCTGGGAAATAAAAATCCCCTTTCAGTTTCAGGTAAATTTAAGTTCCGTGAACTCAAAAGAAAGAGAAAGTTCTAACTTAAGGTTAACTTAATTTATATTATATATATTTTTCACTAAGTCCTATCCTATCCTAAGTCCATTGAGTACAACTTAAACTTATATTTCTGGCATCTTTCACAGTTTATCAAAGACATTGGGCAATTTAATAAATTGTATTAATATATATTGTTAATTGGAAAGCCATTGTTAACTATTTCAGAAGATAAAATAAGAGTTGGAAAAAATCGCTATGCAGTCTGCGCATGACAAAAACAAATTATTTAAGAAGACATATGTGAGTAATGTGACCATGCAGTTTAAAACTTAAATAAATATGCCTGAATAAATAATTAAAATATGGTTTAAAAAGGATATAAGAGTGAGAGTGTACAATGAGAGATTATCTCTCTCACTTCCTCCTCCTCTTTTTCCTTCCTCAAATGGCTGGTTTAGATTGGCTCACCTATAATCTTTTTTATAAGGCAGTAACAAATTGCATGCTGCATAGTGTACAAGTACACAGTGCCTTGAACTCTAACCAGATGATCTGTTTTAGACAGGTCTATATTTCAGTACTGATGCCCGCCATTTTAATCCTGTTTTGGGCGCATTTGTTCAGTTGCCAGACTAAATAACAAAACTTTCACTTACGTGAGAGACCCTTATGATTCACATTGCTTAAATTCAGGTTATGTGCATTTATTGGGTCACTTTCATTAATCTGTATTATTTAGCATCAATAGCCAACATCTGAAACTTCATCTTACTAAAGCCATCATTTCTTTTATTAAATTCTGTAATAGTTAATCAATTTTAGCGCCTCGATAATGTGACAAACAACTTCCATAAGTGTTAGTATTTCCACATTTTCATGTAGAGAAGACAAACTCCTGGACATAGTATATTGGCCAAAGTAACCAGCATCCTCGGAACAGCTTCTGTAACAAAGCATTTAAGTTCAACTATATAATAAGCGATCTACATGCTGGTTTAGGAAATAGGCATTACTCCATCATAAAACAATGAGTGACGTTAGTTGAGATGATCGTAAAAGGTTAAGTTGCAACGTTATTGGGAAACCCAGCCATCGCTTGTTATTTTACGATGAAATAATGGCTAATATGTTAGCGCTGGACCGCTTATATGGGGTTATATACACTCCATGCGGTTCTGTTTCAATCTAATTTTGTGGCAGTAAGAAAGAGCACGTATAACTTATGATTCAAGTTTGCAGTTCTGTTGATTTAACAGAACACATCAGGAATATGCTTGCTCTAGCCTTTGTTAAAATATTGATCAATATGAGTACTGGCATTTGTTTGTTTAAATGGCAACAAATCATGTATCCATGTATTTATTCACTGACTGACAAAATCAACTGGCAGTGTGAAATGTACAGTTCATATTATCAAATTAATAATAGATTTTTTTGGTTAAAATACATAAATTCTTCATCAAGAAGGATTATTAAAACAATAAAAAGATTATTTTATATTTTCTGCATATAACTTAATTAATATTCATGAGTCTTGCCACTTAATGACGCCCATGTACAAGGGTGTATAGAGTATTGAAAAATCATCCTGAAGTAGGAGTACTGTTACTTCCCAAAACATGTAGTGTGAGTACAGTAAAACTAGCTGTCCTATAAACTACTCAAGTAAGAGTAAAAGTGTAGCTCATTTAAAAGTACTCATGAGTAGTGAGTATTGAGTACTGAGTTGCAAAACATATGCCCCGTTATAATGAACACTGTATGCCAACTTTTAAAATACATCACTTATCTATGATAAACACTACATGAATCTGAACCAAAAAATAAAAGGAAGACATGATAACAGAAATTCAAAGATTAAAAAGTTATTTTCAGTACACTGATCACCATTTTAAATTGTAATGTATGAAACAATTACATTAAAATCAGTTTATGTGTTGGGTCTAAATTTCCCTTAAAGGCAACAGACATTACTGTTGTGCATAAAACATGTTCAAACAATGCAAGGAATGCAAAAAAGTGAGAAATAAGCAGGATCACTTGGCACGTCATGTTCTGCAGAATAGAGGAGGTAGAGCAGGCATGGGAAAAGTTGTTTGGTACATGGGCTACATCACGCTTAAAAAGGAATAATTCAACCAAAATTTCTCTCATCATTTACTCATGCTCATGCCATCCTGGATGTGTGTGACTTTCTTTCTTCTGCAGAACACAAATTAAGATTTTTAGAAGTATATATATATATATATATATATATATATATATATATATATATATATATATATATATATCTCAGCTCTTTTGGTCCATACAAATCAGTGCTAAAATATTGAAGCTCCACAAATCACATAAATCAGCATAAAATTTGTCTAATTCATGTGACTCCAGTGATTTAATCCATGTCTTCAGAAGTGATATGATAGATGTAGTGAGAAACAGATCAATATTTAATTCCTTTTTTCCCTGCTCAGTCAGTCTCCACTTTAACTTTCACTCCATTCTTGTGTTTTGGGTGATTCACATTCTTCATGCATATCACCACCTACTGGGCAGAGATAAAAATGTTTAGCAAAAATTTACTTAAATATTGATCTGTTTCTCACCCACACCTTCTGAAGTCATGCTCAGAATGTTGTAGTGTAGAGTTGTTTATATTGCTTTTATGCTGCTTTTATGTGATTTTTGAAGCATCACAATTTTGGCACCCCATCACTTACATTGAATGGACCTACTAAATCTTAATTTGTGTTCTGAAGAAAGAAAGTCATAGACAGATGGCATGAGGGTGAGTACATGATGAGAGAATTTTCATTTTTGTGTGAATTATTTCTTTAAGTAGCACAAGGGGGGCAACATTGTCCTCCTTTTGAGATACATTGTTCAACACTGATTTAGTTCTTGTATCTTTTAAGCCCATCAATAGTTGTGTTCTCATTGTAATGCATGATGCACAATTTTCTGAAGATTGTGACTGGTGGAATATTCTACAGAAGTATTGCTCTGCAAATGTTGATGCTTTTCTATCTTTATAAAGGCTAAGCATAATTATACTTTATTTTATCATCTCTAGTTTCCTAGTAATTTATTATTATACCAATATATCACACTCTCTACATCAGCGGTCAGTATTATTAAAAAACGTATTATTAAAAAATATTATTTAAAATGTCAATGTTTTATTCTGTTATATTAATTATTTTAAAGCTACTCAAGTTATTCAGCCAAAAGTAGAGAGTGGTTTTCTCATTTCCTTGTTAATGTTGTTTGATTAATAGCCTTTATATGACAGCCTACTGGACAGTGCTCAATTCGGATACGTGTACACTTCAAGTCCAAAATTTTAATGCAAATATGCTTTTGTCCCACTGTTTAAGTTCACTTTAGACATAACCGACTGCGTTTACATTAAATCCTCACCAAGACGGGCATTGACGGAATTATAAAGAGTACTTGATCATTTAGGCGTGAACCACATTAGTGCTCAAACATTAGCAGCCTGTCAATCAAACAGCGTGCAGTGACAGACATCAGGAAATAAAAAGTAAATCTTTTATATTCCAACCATCAACCAACAAATGGTGCTCTTCCTATCACAATTGATGAAATGAACACCCCTGTTCTAGATGTAGAATATAGGCTAAATATAGAAAACTGCCCAAACGTTTGATTGAGGACATCATTCTTTTTTTTATAAACATAGAGATAATTTTATTGCCCAGCCCTATTGATAACATTGCATTTATCTCTCACAGCAGCCCAATAATCTCAGTGATAGATTTAAAATGATATAGTTATATTACAGGCTACTTTATAGACACAAAGAATCTAGTTAGCAGAAATATGAAATTATACTCTATGTTTCTTCAGATTAAAGGGAGGATTAATGCTGATATCTGAACACAAACAATTGGTACTGAAAAAGAAGTGGCTCACCGATTACGGTCACTACAGCATACTACATCTACTATAGCAACAACAAATCAGAACCAATATGACTGACAGTGTAAATACCGGAGTTTAGACATATATTATGTGACATACCACAGGGCCAGTGGTAGCTCAGCGGTTAAGGCTCTGGGTTACTGACCGAAAGGTCGGGGGGTCCAAGCCCCAGCACCATCAAGATACTACTGTTGGGCACTTCAGCAAGGCCCTTGACCCTATCTGCTCCAGGGGTGCTGTTTCATGGTAGACGCTGCGCTCTGACCCCAGCTTAGTTGGGATATGTGAAAAAACTGCATTTCATTGGCTCTGTACTCTGCACAATGACAATAAAGTTGAATCTTATTATATGTATGAACCAGAGTATGTCACTAATGAAGGAGATACTCCAGCAGAAGTCACAACTGTGAGAATGATCCAGGACATTTCTGAATGGTTAATTGATACTACACAGTCTGGCAACAAACATCCCTCGTGGTACTGATATGTTGTTCAGATGAGCTGGCCTTTGCAAGTAAACATTCCACTTTTAGTACAACTCTCTTATGTTCACAGAAAATGTAAATAGTTTTCAAAAAGACAATTGCATTACTGTATTGTGCATAATAAATTTGCGGTTATGAATTATACAGACAGTAAGCTATAAAATAACGACATAGCTCTGTTCTCCATGAATACAATCAGAGACAATGGTAACTCTGGCTGCATTAGCCATGGAATCAGCTAACAAGCACATTCGGAAAGGCGATTTGCAAACATTCACATAATATAAAGTGAGATATAAAGTGATCTTCAGGTTCTAAAGCTGGAACACAAACAATTGGTACTGATCCATGCCTTCAGTCACGCATTGCACTCATATATACTTATTTCTCAATAATAAATGATCTGTTGTATCGAGTCATGCAGAATGCCCAAACAAAAGAAGAAGACAAAAGAAGATACAACCCAGAGAAATGTTGTTCCAGGTGCTCATCATAGTCTGATGGCAGTTCAGTTGGGACAGGGCAAAATATCATGGTTACTTCCGTAACCTCCGTTCCCTGATGGAGGGAACGAGATGTTGTGTCAGTGTAGTGATACTAGGGGTCACACTTGGGAGCCCGAGACACCTCTGATCTTTGATAAAAGGCCAATGGGAATTGGTGAGTGGTATTTGCATGCCCCTCCCCCGGACATATGGGTATAAAGAAGGGGGCGTGCGTACTGCTCATTCAGGTTTTGAATAAGGTCCCGGCCATTTCAGCGAGTAGTTCAGTGTTGTGGCAGGAGGGACACAACATCTCATTTCCTCCATCAGGGAACAGAGGATGCGGAAGTAACCAGGATGTTCTCTATCAGTCACTCACTCGACGTTGTGTCGATGTAGTGACACTAGGGGTTCCCTAAAAAAACGTCAAAACTAGCTGAACTGGGTTACGTGTATCGTCGGTGCGAGAAGGGCAGACTGCTGTGTGCTGCACAGCCAGCTCACTGGGCCGGCACGTAATCTCCCCTGACACTGTATGAGTGTTGAGTAGCCCTTTTGGGGACGAGTTGACTACCCAAAGGAAAGGGACAGGCTTGTCCTAGTCGTGCCACTCTTCTCTCTTCTCCCTCTCTTCTCTCAGAGTTTCTCCACAAACTCATCTGCCACAGGGCTAGGAGGAAATCCACCAGGGAACACATTTGTGAACACTACTGAGAATCAACAACGCACATCTTCAGCTCAAGGGAGGTGAAAGGTGCTTGGCGAAAGCGATATGCTCGGCCAGGCGAACCGGACTTACCCATTAATTCCTGCAAAGACACAGGACGAGACCTACTCAAACTGGAGATTGTAGAATCTCGCAAAGGTGTTGGGTGTAGCCCAGCCTGCTGCTCTGCAAAGGTCAGCTAGAGAGGCGCCACTGGTCAAAGCCCAGGAGCCCACCACACTCCTGATGGAATGGGCTCATAGCTATACAAGGGGTGGCACATGCTGAGCCTTAAGACTTAAGCTCTACTGACTCTAAGGGCTCGAAGGGAGCCCCTCGCAGGCCTTTCAGGGCTACGGAGAGTTCCCATGAGGGAACGAGGCATGGCCTGGAGGGATTAAACCTCCTAGCGCCTCTCAGGAACATGATAATAAGGTCATGCTTCCCTAAGGACTCGCCGTCCACTGTGTCGTGGTGTGCAGCTATGGCAGCTACGTACACCTTCAAGGTAGAGGGAGACAGCTGTCCCTCCAACCTCTCCTGCAGAAAGGAAAGCACTGAGCCGACTGCGCATCTCTGGGGGTCTTCGTGTTGGGAAGAACACCACTTAACGAACAGACGACACATCAAGGCATAGAGGGGCCCCTCTAGAGTGATGGTATCTACCACGGCAGGTGGTAGGTCACTGAGGTCTTCCACGTCCCATTCAGGGGTCAGACATGGAGGTTCCAGTGGTCTGGTTGCGGGTGCCAGATGGTGCCCCATCCCTGAAAAATAAGGGGGGGAATTTCCCATGGAGGGGCTGCCGTGAGGAGCGTGAGAACCAAGCCTGGGTGGGCCAGTAGGGAGCTACTAGGGTGACCTGCTCCTCGTCCTCCCTGACCTTGTACAGGGTCTGTGCAAATGAGGAACATTTTTATCAAGTTAAATATAAATGAATCAAGTGTAAATATAGCCATTTTATTCTACAATTATTTCTGATGGTCAAGTATGTATTTTACTGTGTGTGTGTGTGTGTGTGTGTGTGTGTGTGACTATAGAGGCCTGTGAAAATTAGGCCCCTCAGAATGCAATGCGTGATCACATATGTTACACATATATGGTAAACTTGAGTCTCATGGTCTCATGGACACTAGAGAAAATATATGATAAGGCCCCCCTCAAAGACACATCAGTTGTTTCTGCAGGGGCAACTCAGCTTGTTATCTCTGATAATAAAGTCTATTTTATGGCATCAAAAACTCCAAGTATTTCAGATTAACAGCAGCTATGTGTTTCTCTCTCTCAGGGGACAGATATGAAGACTGGTCTGTCTGTCTCTCTCCTCTCTCTGTGAACTGGCCATCTTTTTATTTGCCCCGACTCTCACTGTGAACATAGTAAACATGGTAATTAGTCACAATTCATCTCAGGTGGATGTCCTTACTGCTTTCTACTCACGCCTCACCTCCACATATACATAGATGCATTGACCTTTGTTAGTTGGCTGATGAAGGCTTTTGTTGGCAATTAAATTATAGTCTATATATTACATTTCAAAAGTATAGTCCATCAATAGACAAAGGAAGTGTCACGAAGTTTCCAATGTCTTACAGTTGTAGTTGGCATCAGTTCATACTCTAAGTAAAAAAACTAAAGTGATGTTTGGCTTGCGCTGTAGCTTGTCATCATCTCTCAGCAACACGTAGAAGTGGAGTCTGACACCAAGCAGGAACGGAGCTGATTCTGGCAGGCCCTGGTAACATGGAGACATGGAAACAAATAGAATATGCAGAGTTATAGATCTTTATGGATGTTTGTGGTTCTGGCAGACCTAACTAAAGCAGCCTTATTGTGAGTTGAAGGATAAATTAGGTGTATGCCTGGGCAAATAGATGAGTCTTTAGTCTAGACTTAAATTGAGTGAGTGTGTCTGCAACCCGAACAGTGTTAGGGAGACTATTCCATAGTTTAGGATCGACCTCCTTTTGTGGATTTTGATATTCTTGGGAATTATTAACAAGCCAGAAATTTGTTATAGTAATGAATGTGACAAAATATAGCATGTCAGGAGGTCACCTCTTCCCAATCCTGTAAAATTAGCCTAAAATGCCTAATCAAGGCATACCCAAAGTAAATTTATAGCTGTTCTTGAACCTTTTGGAGTACATGCATGGTTTTGGTCTCTTTTGAAAGGTGACACTCTGAAGTTTTTTCCCCAGGAGTCAGAATTACTGTAAGTGCTACTGATTTTGAGTAATAGAAGTTTGAACACAATGAAATAGAAGTTTGTTTTTCTGCCTGAATTTTTGTTTTGCATACAGATGCCTGCAGATGATTATAACTTGTAGCTATTAGCTTGAAAACATAATGGGATCACAGCATGAAGCCTTACCTTCAACCAAGTTCAAATTTCATAACAATACCACAAAAAATTTATATTTTACAGTTGTTTTTCTAAGGGTACACCCAGGCATTTTACAAAAGTGCCTTTTGGATACTCCAAAAGGACCTTTGGTAACCATGGCCATATACCTAGGATTAAAATGCTACTACTTTTGAACGCTTCAACGTACAGTCATAATTTTGGGCTCTAATGAAAGATGACACTTAGAGCTATCACATTCCATATCCAGATCCACTATTAGTTTTGCTGACACAGAGTAACTGATGCATAAACACATTAGAGTGCCTTTTCCCTTCTTGAAACTAAACGCTGTGCATATTTTAGAGTCAAAACTAGTGCTATGGTGGAAAATGTGTTTATATAAAAAAATCCACAAAAAGTATTTACAAACAATTATGCAATTTTACAAGTTTATAGCAACATGCCAGTCATTGTAGCAGTCCCGTTTTGGAGCACTTCACTGGTGTCTTTTCATGACACTGCCTGCACTTCAGACGACCAGCGGTGCTAGATTCAGTGATGTGCACCGGCCTGTGATGTCCTCTTTGTGGAGCAGGAGGTACGGGTCTGGCTGTGGAGTGAGACCCCAAATCTGCCAGCTCCTCTGCAAGGGTCTCTCTGAAAGCCTTCTGGTTCATTGGGACCTCTACTTTTCCATTGGTGATCCTTGGTCCTCTGCCTCTTGGTCTTCTCATGCTGGCAGAACCTCTCTTGGGAGTTTGGAGATGGGGCTCCTCTCTTGAGGTGCTATCCTGCTGCTCCACTCTATGTGGCCGCTTGCTGAGTGGGGGAGAAGTATCCGGCTCCCAATCGCTCAGATAATTGCCTATAGTGAAAATAAAGAAATAAATGTCACTTACAAAGCTAGACAAAATGTTTCCATCTTTTCTGTATTCTACCTTTTTAAAGCTTGCTTCCTCACATCTCAGCAATTTACACAATGAAACACACACACACACACACACACACACACACACACACCTCCCCCAAACTTATAATCTCATATTCAACGTGTATATATAGTTTTTCTTTTCAAGTATGTAAATATATATTTGTGTATGTATATTTACAGTAAATACTGCATGCTTTGGCAATAAAAACATCTGTATACCACGCCAATATTGCTAGATCTGCATCAAACAACGAACTAAAGCCACACAAACAAACAAAGAAATACAAACAACTCCCCCAAACAGTTCAAACACTCACTGGGGAAACACGCGACAAAAGGTAACTACAAAATGTGTGTTCATTTTTCAAACTAAAGCTTATTTATGCGGAATATACAGTAATGTACGTTATAAAATACAAGAAAACACTTACTTGTCCAGAGTAATGCCTCCTCCATCCTTAAACATTTCCTCCGCTTCAGAATCAACATATGACAAATCATCCGTATTTTTCTCAGATATTTCATCTCCAGACTCATCACTTTCACACCGAGTGCATTCTTCCAAAACATCCTGGAGCGAAAATCTTGTTTTCCTCATGCGTTTCACCATTGTTCAATCTGCAAATATGTAAACAGCTCCAAAACGACACTCTTCAGCTTTTACGCACAGACGCACGACACACCCGGTAATGGCAAGTAAACTTTATGCACACGCTTTATAGAAACATATTTGAAACTTCCCACTAAAGCCGCATATCATTATTTTCAGAATTTCATTGGCTATACGATGCGCCTGTCATCTACACACTCTGCTGTTATTGGCTTGATCTTTACACAAAGGAATGGGGGGAGCCACTTACATTCAAAGCTCCTATTTGATTAAATGATGTGTCAATCAAAAGGTCAGAGTGCAGCATCAATTTTGATACAGGATATAGGAATTGTTTTCATCTGAACTGAAGTTATGACCGATCATTTGTGAAAGATTAGGCACAGCTGCCGGGTACTTTGAAATGATGCAACAAGAGTCTGTGGATATTTATTGATGTAATAATGTGATTTGGACTAAAAATTTTACTTGATTTGATCGTTTGGACATTTTACAATGTAACAACACCGTTTTTGTCGGGATGTTATGGATCAGTGGACTACTATGAGGCTTCATAGGTGAGTTGCCTAAATTTTGTTATTGTTTGTTTACATGTTGGTGGTCTGAAAAAGATATAGATTGTACCTGCTGTTGTGATTGTATCTTAAAATGGTTTATATAAATAGAATCACAAGAAATGTAGCTTTCCAAAGATATGTGGCATGTGTACCAATGTACACACAGCAGTTATGTGCATCGCATAGTTTTATTTTTAACATTTACAGGCCCGTGTACGGGCCGTGGAAAAGCAAGAATTTAAGTACTGTGGGGCAAGACCATGCACAACTTTGTATATAGTTAACAGAATTGTTAAACGAATACGAAATTTAACAGGTAGCCAGTGTTACAATGATAATAATGGGCTAATATGATCTTATTTCTAATTTCTAGTCAGCACTCTGGCAGCTGGATTTTTAACCAATTGAAGTTTATTTATTGAATTTGCTGGACATCCTCCCAGTAATGCATTACAATAAACTAGTCTTGAGGTCATTAACTCATGAATAAATTTTTTGCCATTAGCAACAGGTGGAAGAATGCTTTCCTACAACCTTGAAAATTAGATTTTCAAAAGACAGGTTGGTATCAAATATAGCACCTAAGTTCTTTGCAGAAGAAGACGACGTAACGGTCCATGCATCGGGAGTCAAATTTTTTTTTAGTGGCTTATTTTTAGAGGTTTTTAATCCAATCATTAGTAACTCTGTTTTGTCGGAATTTATTAGAAGGAAATTTCTGGCCACCCAATGTTTCATTTTATTAATACAGTCTGCTAATTTGGAGAATTGTGAATTCTCATTGGGTTTAGAAGAAGTTATGGTATCGTCGGCATAACAGTGGAAACTTATTTCATGATTCCTGATAATATCTCCCAGGGGAAGCATGTATAAGGAAAAAAAGAGGTCCTAAAACTGATCCCTGTGGAGCTCCATAATTTTATTTTTTGTTTGATTTGACAATTCCTCGTTTACACTTACAAAGTGGTATAAATAGGACCTAAACAATGCTATTGCAAGTCCACTAATGTCAACATAAATCTCCAACCTATTCAAGAGAATGTCATGATCTATTGTGTCAAAGGCAGCACTAAGATCTAAAAGCACTAAAATTTAAATGCAGCCACAATCAGATGATAAGAGCAAGTCATTTGAAACTCTGATATGTGCAGTCTCTGTACTGTGATGGAGCCTAAATCCAGACTGAAATTGTTCATATATTCCATATATCTGTAGAAATTAACATAGTTGGGAGGACACTACCTTTTCTAGTATTTTTTATATAAATTGTAGATTTGAAATAGGTCTGTAATGAGCCAGTCCTCCAGGATCAAGTTGTGGCTTCTTTAAATGCATCATTCTTTTTGCGTGGCGCTTCATCCATGGAAATCTGGAGCATTTCAAACTCCTGAAATCTTCCAATGGATGAAGCTGGTGGTGAATGTAAAGAGAGTGCACCATTGGAGATGGTGCGCTGTGAAATCTGGCTGTACGTGATAGCAAAACCCATTGTTCAGAATACAAATTTCATCTAATTTCTCAATCATGGGCCAAAATCTGTTGCATTTCCAAAAGCTCTTGCCGGCCGCATCAGAACAGTCGGTGGGACCCAGATGGCCCCCAGGCCGTAGTTAGGACACCCCTCTTCTTGACAGTTGGCCTCATTTTCTGTCCACTTGGAAATATGCCTATGTACCTTTTGCCAGTCTGTATCCATGCAACATATTGAGGAATAATTCAGGAGTAATTGTGTATTGCACAATGTTGTTTAGGGTGTTAAATTAACTCTTCATGGTACTGAATCTCATGTCAGATTGAAATAAAAACTCTGGTACTACTGTTTATAATGCATGACTTTATTATATTTACAAAGAAATTGAAAACAATTCAACAGAAAAAGCAAATGTATCAGTAAGAGACTACAGGGTAAGGTGTTCTTTAGATCAGGTCAGGGCTTAAACTGTTCAGAGCAGGTTAGATGATCTAAGAATTCAAACTCAGACAAACTTAAATTCATTCTACGGCAAATTAAACATTTGCATATAAATCATCACAGATCTGGAAAGTCATATCTCCATTTAAATGTCAGGCCTCTAAACCATTCATATATTTTTTTCTTTACTATGGCAGCTTTCCAGCTCTAGACTTTTGATTACTTAGGACATTCCTGTGTGCTTCTTTTAACAAGGCTGCTTTTCTGTAGGTGTGGAAGCTCATTGGGCATATGAGGAATGCAGTAATAGGATTTGCTGTGGATTAAAGGGATTACTCCAGCACCTCAGCATACTCACTCCAGACAGAGATGCTGCTGGGTGATTTGGCTGTGGCTTGTTTTGTTGGATTCTCTTGGCTTCATAAAGTACCCATGACTTGCAATCACTCAGATGAGATAAACAATTTGGATTGCTAATTAGACTCCCATGTGTGTTGCTTTCAACCTGTGCACTGCCTTTTTCCATTCCTGCATGTCTCCCACTCTATTTCTTTGTAATGGAAAGTAAACTTCTCTCATACACTGTAATTGCTCTATTTCTTGCTACAACTTTCCCAGTAATTTTTACAGTAGTAGTTCTACAATTATAATTAATACAATTAAATAATATATTAATTATAACAAATAATGGATGACTCTATATTGTTACTTCACAGCAAACAGGACCAGGAAACTACTGTGATTAAGCAGTGTTGTGCTGTAGAATCAAAAATTATTTCATGGCAACTCGTATTAATTCATTCTATCTGGTGAAATAGTAAGATATTGCATGGCTTGGATCTTATGTAAATTACAACTTTTAGACCAACCAAAATTTCATTTCGATACTTCAAGGCAAGTCAGTCCACTCAGCGGCCATTTTTGGAACACTCCTGGGTATGCTGGGCAGCTATGTAAACAAGTGGCATAAATGTAGAGCTTCTATCTACAGTACATCAATGGGGAACACTGAAATATCCAAAACTGATTACGATCAAAAAACAGTAAAATCTGACAACAATGGTATCAATGGTAATTGTTTACTTCAGCTCGGATCATGCTAAAAAATACTATTTTTCAGGCTGGTTCAGTTAACCGTCTGAGGGTGTTTTGCGCCCTGGAGAAGTTTTGACATGCCTTGACATTTGTGCGTTTTTCAGTTGCTTAAAAGCATATTAATGGCTAAAGTGTGATAACACTGTATTCAGCACAAACAGGGCTACAATAATATGTGAGCAACATGTGTGTACAGGTTTGTATTTTTGAGAAAATAACGTTTATGCGTGGTTTTTGAAAAAACTAAAGTTTTAAGTCACTGAAATAAGGTCATATAACACATACTAAACATTTGTCCATAAGACTTTTGAAAACTGGATCTTGTAGCCTAGAGTTTTTGCTACAAAATGATGTGAAAACCATCCTGATCACTCATTCATACAAAACAATATAGTAATTGAACTTTTGTAAGACAATTTTAGTGTTGAAATGTAATATGCCAGGAGGCGTGAATGATCATGAATATTTAGGTATTTCACACCTGAGAGACCATGACCCCACCCCTGGGCCCATCATTGAGGAATGTGACAGAAAGAGAATGAATGTGAGGAGACTTAATGATCCAAATCAAGTTTTAGTTTAAAAGAAGTAATCCGACTATATATTTTCTTTACATAAAGACTTTACTTAATTTTAGACCTACACTACCGTTAAAAGATGTCTCTTCTGCTCACCAAGATTGGATTTATTTGATCCAAAATACAGAAACAACATTGCTACTCTTTATTGAAATCTGAACTGTTTTTACAATTTAAAAGAACAGTTTTCTATCTAAATATATTGTAAAATGCAATTTGTGATCAAAGCATAATTTTCAGCATCATTACTGCGGTCCTAAGTGTCACATGATCCTTCAGAAATCATAATATTATGCTGATTTTCTAATATGGGCATATTTAAAGTGCATTTTACTCATTCAATCTGAACACATATTTACAAGCTTTGTTGATAATAATGAGGCAGCATAAACACTAGTTAAAATATAATCTAAACATTCATATTATTTTCATATCATATTACATATCATATTTATATCACAGCATACAATTTAAATACCTGCTTTAGCTGAAACAGCATTTAAATGTAACTAAAACTTGCTTATTAGGACATATTTCAAATTTCATTCCATTGTCGCTATAGATCTAAGGGTGACCGTGCCCTGTGATAGGTTCTAATCTCTGGAACAGTCTCCCTCTCCATGTGAGGTCAGCTTCATCGTTAGCCATTTTTAAATCTTTAAAAACGTTTTATTCTGTAGCTTTTGAATAGATCACTGCATAGTTTGAAATGGATAAATACATGATGTTGTATTTTAAATGTTTTTATTTATTTTATTATGTTTTATATTCAAGTCAAGTGTTTTTATTGTCGTTCAACCATATACAGTTAGCACAGTACATGGCGAAAGGAGACAACATTCTTCCAGGACCATGGTGCTACATAATACAACATAGGACAAACACAGAACCACATGAGACTACACGGACTAAATAATATTTCTACATAATATTTCTACATAAAGTGCACATGCAAATGTGTGCAAAAAAGTATGGGACAGTACAATAAATTATTAAAAGGAACAGTACAATAGACACAGTAAGAGACAGTGCAGTGCTAACCAGTGCACATTTGTAATGAATAGTGCAAAAAAATGACACTTTCTAAAAATGCCAAATGTAAACATAACATACTATATAATAGTGTTATATGGACATAGCAGTTATTGAGGTAGCAGCCAGGTAAAGTGACAATGAATTAAAGAGAAACTGGCATGTGCAAAATGGTGGGGGGTGGGAGATGTGCTTTTCTCAGCCTTCGAAGAAAGAAGAGATGCTGCTGGGCTTTCTTGGTAATATAGTTGGTGTTGGGGACCAGGTGAGGTTCTCCGCCAGGTGAACACCAAGGAATTTGGCGCGCTTGACGCTCTCCACAGAGGAGCCGTCGATGTTCAGTGGTGAGTGGTCACTCTGTGCTCTCCTAAAGTCAACAACCATCTCTTTTATTTTATCCACATTCATAGACAGGTTGTTGGCTCTACACCAGTCCATAAGCTGCTGCACCTCCTCTCTGTATGCTGATTTGTCGTTCTTGCTGATGAGACCCACCAGGGTTTTGTGTACAGTTGTGAGTCAGCAGAGTGAACAAAAGTGGACTGAGGGGGCCCCAGGGCTCAGTGTGGTGGTGGTGGAGATGCTGATCCGGACTGACTGAGGTCTTCCAGTCAGGAAGTCCAGGATCCAGTTGAAGATGGAGGTGTCCAGGCCCAGTAGGTTCAGCTTTCCAATCAGGTGCTGAGGAATTATTGTGTTGAATGCTGAGCTGAAGTCTATGAACAGCATTCGAACGTATGAGTCCTTTTTATCTAAGTGGGTGAGGGCCAGATGGGAGGTGGTGGCGATGGCATCATCTGTTGAACGGTTTGGATGATACGATAATTTTAAATCAATCTTTCTGTAAAGCACATTGGGTCAACTTCTGTTGTTTTTAAATGTGCTTTATAAATAAAGGTTTCTTAACTTGACAAAATTAGAGGTATTTTGCATGTATGGAAGGATAGTGTCTCTAACTACAAACAGGCTCTAAAAACTGCCAGGTCTGCATATTTGAGCAAACTCCTAGAAAATAACCACAAACATCCTAGTTGTTTATTCAGTAATGTGGCTAAATTGGTTATGAATAAAACTTTGATTGAACAAGATATTTTATCACAGCATAGTAGTAATGACTATGAATTTCTTTACTGATAAAATCAAAACCATCAGAAACAAATTGGAATTACACATCCGTCTGCCACAGCACCCCAGAAAACTAAAATGATTCCCTATGAGCAACTTCAATCCTTCTCTGTTATAGGTCAGGATGAGCTAACAAAAATCATCAAAACATCAAAATCAACAACATGTACTGCATGTTAGACCCAATACAGACAAAGTTTCTGAAAGAGGTGTTTAATTTAATCTCATTATTTAGGCATTTATGGACAGGCATTAGCTTGGTTTAGGTCCTATTTCTCTCACTGCTTTGTCTGTGTAGATGAGGAACTGTTAAAACTAATTAAAGTTAAGTATTGAGTACCAAATATCCCTATACTCCCCCTGGGAGACATTATCAGAAACCATGGAATTAGTTTTCACTGTTATGCCGATGATACCCAACTTTATATTTCCTCGAAGCTCAACAAAATTTCAAAAATGTTCAAATTAACAGAGTGTATACAGTAAATCATATCAAAGAGTTAGTAGTTATAAATTTCCTCCTACTCAATTCCAATAAAACAGATGTAATTATTATTGGGAAAAAACCTAAAAAAAATAAGATAATCTGTCTCTTGATGGATGTACTGTAATGTCAATTTCTACAGCAAAATATTTAGGTATTATATTTGATAGTGTGATTGATCATTTTGGGTTGAATAAAATGGATAATTAAGGATGGGGCAAAGAAAGGTAAGTGCAAGTCAGTACAAGTCAGGGCTGGGATTTTAAGGGGAACTAGAAAGCGGAACATGGACATTATTAAAAACCATGTACTGGAACATGGAGCTAAGATAACTGGAATATATTCATCATATACTTTTCTGTAACTACTTAACATCATGCGATTTCTTGCAAGACTGATTCCAACTAAAGTATTTCCAGTCAGAATAAAGTAAACAAGAATCAGGAGAGATAACAAAACAGCCTATTTAAACTGTGTTCTGACTATTCTCCGGTGTTCCACAGCTGCGACTGATTGGATCCAGCCACATACAAATAAATGATCAAAAGCAGAAACTGGAGTTATTATGCTGCAGCATAAATCTAAATATATGAGTTTGGTTTTAGCGTGAAATCGCTTATGTGTAGTGACAGAAATACAAGCTTATTGGTCTGAGTGTGTATTGTCTGTGGGCAGAATGCTGCCACCCTCTCAATTGGATGCTGAGTTGTAATGCACTGAAGAAGTGCCAGTGAGCTGGGAAAATAGGAGACCAGCAAAAGTAGGCAAGTGATTTAGGAGTTAGGACTACTAGGGTCAGTATTTAGAATTTCGAAAAATGTTGGCGAGCCAAATGCTTTCACAATGAGACAAAGAGACCCAAGAGCAGAGGAACAGTTAAAGGATTTATTTGCAATAAATTATAACTTCAACTGGGCTGATGAAGCATGGAGAACCCGACACCGGCTGCAGTAAGAAGGTGGGGTTTGTCGATGTGTGCGTGCCATGACTGTGCATTGAGCAGATCTGTGAGGAATCCTCCGTTGAAGAGTCGTGGGTGCAGAGAACAAGCACACAGCAAACTGGAAGGTAACCACACTCTCGACACGTGGGCAGAGATGAGCAACCAAAACAGATACACAATACAGGACCAACTAGGCAGAGAGAGCAAGGTGAGTTACTTCAACACCAAACAACAATCTAGCAAATATACTGACACAATGGAGAAACAGGTGCTGCCAGCACGCTAATAAGTGGCATGATCAGCTTTCCCTTGGGAACAATCAGTGTTCCCATTGAAACACTGATAACGCATGCCAGAATCACCTGAGACACATGAGGGAGAGAAATAACACAACGAACAAAACAAATCAACTCACCAGGAACTTGACAGGCTCAAGGGCTTTGCTCTCTCTTTAGATGCCACAGAGTTTCCTTCAGATGAGAGGATATTAAGTTGTGTTGAAGTTATTTTTGTAGAGCTCTCCACGACAGGCATGGCCTTAAATTGAATTCTAATTTAGATTAAACTTAAGAATAATAGAATGAATTTGAATGAATTGTGTTTGATAAAAGTTTTTTTCATGTCATGGTCAGAAAATTTTTGAAGTGATGTGCCATGCTAAACCGATCATACATCCTCTCGAAAGAGGATGATAGCGACAATTAGACAAGAGGACAGGTTTACCTGATAAGTCTCTCAACAATTTGATCTGATGTTTTTGTTGAGGGCTCAAGCCTCAGAGCCTCAAGTAGACTGTTCCCTTTACAAAAAAGCTTCACTATGAGGCTGCGCTTGCTAAAAGCGCTATGGGAACGATCTTGCATTGTGACCAGCTGTGAATATGTGTGTAACACGTCAATGAACACTGACCGGAAATTTATAGCCTTGGTTGGTTAGATCATTGGATGCACCTGTGGCCGGGCTATAAATAGAGGCGTCACCAGCGTGTTTGTCAGATCTCTTTTCTTTTCTCTTTTCTACTGTGCTCTGTGTCTCACAAGCCTGTCAAACTTTCTTTCCTCTGTTAGGAGTTAGATTCTGTTAGGCAGTGCGCAGTGAACCTTTTCTCCTTTCTATTTCCTCTGAAAAAAAAAAAAAGAATGATTGATAAACAAAACAAGTAGTGTGTGTTCCCATGTTTACGCTCTATGGCTGAAATGAACACACACCAGTTTTTGTTTTGTGTGTTTGGGGAAGAGCATGCTGCTGTTGCGGTGGGGCGGGGCAGGTGCAAGCCTTGCGATCTGTTTACAGTCTAAATGCTTCGTGCTCACCTTGCTTACTTCCGGGAGTCAGCGCCCACACTTCATTTGTGGGGCTCTCGTATGGATCTGGCTGAGGAGCAAGAGAGGGGTTCATCCCTTTCGCTCGCACTCTCCCCAGATCCAGCTGATCCTCATAAGCCTGAAGCGCGCCTCGGCACCTCTTCGGTTCACGAGGACACTGAACCTCTGTAAATCCCACCCATAATAATAAAGCGGCTGTGGAATTAAGAGACAAATGCGAGCATTGCGATCTGCTTTCGGGCAAAATGCTTTGCGCTCGCCTCGCTTACTTCCAGGAGTCAGCGCCCACATTTCATTTGTGGGGCTCTCGCATGGATCTGGCTGAGGAGCGAGAGACGGGTTCGTCCCTTTCCCTCGCTCTTCCCAGACCCAGCTGGTCCATCCCGTGATCTCGAAGCGTGCTTCGGCGCCTCTTTGGTTTACGAGGGAGGCGGGGCGCTGAACCTCTGTACATTCCACGCACAATAATAAAGCGTCTGAGAAATTACTCAAGGTGATTACGCGGGCTGTGGCCAGACTACAGTTAGACTGGCCACGCGAACAAGAGACCCTCCCCCAAATGCTCCAAACTAGAACCACATTTCTGTCTGGTGGCCAAAATAATTAAACAAATAAAAGAGGGTAGGGAACTCTATATCAGTCTCTTCCTTTCTTCTATGAACTCTATAACAAGCATTTTCTTTATGGAGGAGATTTATACTTCCTGTGTCTTCGTGCCCTCGACGTTGGTGTATTCATCTATCGTGGGTGCTGAAGCTCGGGGGTATTCGGTGATGCCACCGGAAGAAGTGACACCTGCGGGTTTTCTCTCGCCTGGCTCGGCATCATCGCTAAAGAGACCTACTCTCCCCACAATGCTGTGCAGGACCACCTCCGTGCTTGTGGAGAAAGCTTATCAGGCAGCAGGTCAGGCTGGTGTTGCCCTGCATACTGTGGCAGTGTTACAGGTGCACTAGGCTAAATCTGTTGAAGGACCTGAGTGTGGGCACCTCACTCAGTGGGAGGGGCCATCGGCCACCCAGCCCCGCCCCGGTTCTTCTAGACAGGTGGCTCTAAAACAAAACGTGGCGAATCGTGCTCCCCCTCGTAAAGACTGGGGTCCAGTTCATCACCCTCAGCAGCCCCCAATGCAAGACCTCAGGGGCGTGATTTCTAAGAGAAAGAAACCCTGGCGGTCTTGTACCCAGCCTTGTGGGGGTAGTTCCCCTCGGGATGGGGTGCGTGTATCATCCACTTCGGCCCTCCCGATACCCTCATGAAACCTCTTCATTCCCACCGCCTTTGGTGTTTCGGGTGATGGAGGCTTCCAACAAAGAGTTGGGTGTACTGTTGCTTCCTGCCTTGATCCAGGACGTGGAACACTCGACATCCCCTCAACAGGAAGTGTCAGAATTAATACCCATCTCAGAGAACCTGGCAGCGTGGGAACTTCTGCCAGGTATTTCTATGTGGGTTCTAGAAACAGTAGAAAGAGGCTGCAGAATTCAATTTGCTCGCCGTCCTCCGCGTTTCAACGGCATGGTTCCCACTACCATGAAACCGGGACAGGCATGTCTACTGTGGAAAGAACTGCAAAATCTCTTGGTCAAATGGGCCATAGAACATGTTCCCCTTCTAGAGAAAGAGTCAGGCTTTTACAGCAGATACTTCCTGGTTCCCAAGAAGGGTGGGGGGTTGTGTCCGATTCTAGATCTTCGAGGCTTGAACCGCTCGGTCAGGGTGTTCAAGTTCAAGATGCTAACTGTCAAAGCGATCATGTCTCAGATCATGGCTCATCCGGGTTCTCTGGTTCTGAGACTCAACGTCAAAAAAAAGCGTTCTCCTCCGACCCAGGAAATTACCTATCTAGGGGTTATATGGAACTCGATCACGATGCGGGCACAGTTGTCTCCCGCTCGTATCATCTCCATACAAAACTCCCTGAGCAATCTCAGGCTAGGTCAAGGTTGCACTGTTTTCCAGTATCAACAATTACTAGGTCTCATGGCGTCTGCATCCATGGTGATTCCTTTGGGCCTTCTCCATATGAGACTGTTTCAGCTGTGGCTAAAAGCCAAGGGGTTTCATCCATGGGCGAATCCCCTAAGACAAATAAGGGTTACGCGCCGAGCACTTTGTTCCCTTTCTATGTGGTTCAGACCCCGGTTTCTTACCTTGGGTCCCACTCTGGGTGCGTCATGCCGTCGCAAGATGCTAACGTCAGACGCCTCTCTGATGGGTTGGGGTGCGGTCTTAAGTGGCTGTCCAGCCCAAGGAGAATGGGAGGGTCATCAGCTCGATTGGCACATCAACTGCCTCGAGCTGATGGCGGTATTTCTGGCCCTGAAATACTTCCTCCGACATCTGTGAGGCTGCCATGTCCTTGTGCGGGTGGACAACACAGCAGCAGTCTCCTACATAAATCATCAAGGAGGTCTATGCTCTCGCCATCTGAATTTGCTGGCACGTCGGATCCTCCTTTGGGCCCAGGGCAAGCTCCTGTCACTCAGGGTGATTTATACCCTGGACGCCTAAATATGGGAGCAGATTTTCTGTCCAGGCAAAACATATCGACGGGCGAGTGGAAACTCCACCCCGACGTAGTACAACAAATTTGGGAGAGATTTTACAGAGCAGAAGTGGACCTCTTCGCCTCTCAAGAGACTACGCAATGTCCCCTCTACTTTTCTCTGAGTCACCCAGCCCCCCTGGGTCTGGACGCATTTCCCCCGGTTTCTCTGCTCCCTGGAGTCTTGGCCAGAGTTCGCCAGCAAGGGTCTTGCCTCTTACTGATAGCGCCTTACTGGCCGAACAGGATTTGTTTCTGAGAATGATATCTCTCCTCAAAGGCTCACCTTGGGCGATTCCGGACAGGAGGGACCTTCTGTCTCAGGCACGGGGGACGATATTTCATCCCTGGCCCGAATTGTGGAAACTTCATGTTTGGCCCCTAAAGGGTACCAACTGAGGGACTCTGGTCTGTCGCCTGAGGTTATCGAGACCATTCTTAGTGCTAGGGCTCCCTCTACTAGAAGAATCTACACCAATAAATTGGGTGTCTTCGAAAAGTGGTGCAGTTCACATGACAGATCCAGTTAACTGCCAAATTGTTTCAATTCTAGACTTTCTGCAGGAAAAACTGTCAGCAGGCATATGCCCCGCTACTCTCAGGGTTTATGTGGCCGCCATTTCGGCTTGCCACGCCTTGATAGATGGGGTGCCTTTGGGGAAACATCCTCTACTCGCTCGCTTCATTCGTGGAGCCATGCGACTGTGGCCCCCTGTTAGGACCAGAACTTCTTCATGGGACTTAGCAATAGTCCTAGAGGGTCTGGTTGAGACCCCCTTTGAACCTTTAGCGTCTGACAGACTTCTGACTCTCAAGATGATATTTCTTATGGTGATTACCTCTCTTAAGAGGATTGGGGATCTGCAGGCTCTGTCTGTTTTGCCGGCCTGTTTAGAATTTGCCCCAGGTATGGCCAGAGCTATTCTGCATCCGCATCCTGACTACCTCCCTAAGGTGCCTTTTTCGACACTACATCCTGTCACACTGGAAGTCTTCTGCTCCCCGCCGTTTTTAACGCCAGAGCAAGAAAGACTTCACGGACTCTGCCCAGTCCGTGCCCTTCTGACTTATGTCTACTGCACTAGCCAGTGGCGTAAGTCAGGGCAATTATTTGTCTGCTATTGGGGCCGCAACAGGGGTGCGGCCGCTACCAAACAGACTATGTCGCATTGGGTGAGGGATGCTATTGCCCTGTCCTATGAGGCGCGTGGTCAAGCTTCGCCAGTAGGTGTCAGGGCTCACTCCACCAGAGGGGTCACCTCCTCTAAAGCCTTGGCTAGAGGGGTCCCTCTGCAGCAAATTTGTGATGCGGCAGGCTGGTCCTCTCCGCACACATTCATCAGATTTTATAGTTTAGATATTCATGCTACTCCAGGCTCTTATGTCCTTGAGTCAACATCTCAATCTCATGTCTCTACAAGTTTGTTATGCAGCAGGCTGGTCCTCTCAGCACACATTCATCTGGTCATGTTACTAGATGTTCATGCTACCCCGGGCTATTATGCCCTTGGGTCAACATCTAAGCTCATGTCTAAGCAAGTTTGTGATGCGGCAGGCTGGTCCTCTCTGCACACATTCTTCAGGCTCTATGATTTGGATGTTCATGCTACTCCGGGCTCTTACGCCCCTGAGTCGACATCTGAAGCTCATGTATAAGCAAGTCTGTGATGCGGCAGGCTGGTCCTTTCCGCACACATACATTAATTTTGTGGTTTAGATGTTCTTGTCGACATCTCAAGCTCATGTCTGAGACCTCTCGCATTCTTGTGAGCACACTTCACAACCGTAGGGGTCCGGACAGCCCCAGTGCGGCGGCGTGGGTATTTCGTTCCCATAGCTCTTTTAGCAAGCGCAGCATCATAGTGAAGCTTTTTGTAAAGGGAATGTCTCGGGTTACATGTGTAACCCTTGTTCCCTGAAAAAAGCAGAACGAGATGCTGCGCTTCTTTGCCGCACTGGGATGTTCCAGGACTGCTCCTCAGAAAAAAGTATCTGACGAACACGCTGGTGATGCCTCTATTTATAGCCTGGCCACAGGTGACACATCCAATTATCTCACCAACCGAGGCTATACATTTCCGGTCAATGTTCATTGATGTTTTACAAACATATTCACAGCCGGTCACAATGCAAGATCGTTCCCATTGCACTTTTAGCAAGCGCAGCATCTCGTTCCGCTTTTTTCAGGGAACAAGGGTTACACATGTAACCCGAGACGTTATTTTGTGTGTTTCTGTGTCTGGAGCAAAAGTGGTATAAACACAGAATGATGTCATTATTGAAACAAACTTTCCTTTCCTCTTTTAGAACAAAAGGGGAAAGGAATGCATAGAGAGAATATTACATTTAAAATGATGATAACAGGCATTTAATAAGTACATCAATTAAATCAAAATTGTGCATGTTGAGAGAATAAAATATTTTTTCAACCCTGTAAAGAAAATAGAATCTGAGAATCTAAAATAGTTTTTTGTGCAATAATCATATTTATAAAAATGCAAATGAATGTAAATTATAATTCAAATAAGACAAAAGAGATAAGAAATAAAGAGGTTAAGGAATTTGGGAAGCTGTTGAACAAGTAAAAGAGTAAGAGTTTGGGGTTTCTATGTAAACATTCTGATGTTGACAAGCAAAAAAGGATAAACAATTTTAAAATAAAAATAAGTTAATACTGAATATATAGAGAGATGTTAAGATATACCATTTTAGAAAAGAAATAGAAATAAATAATCCATATTTAGACTGTTGTGGTAGACCAGTTAAAACTTTGCTCTTTGTCCATTTAGGAAAATGCCAAAGAAATGCTATTACACAGAAGAACAAAAACACAGTTTTCATAGTCCCTCAAATAAAGAACAGACAAAGGGGGGTGAAGAATTTTGTTGTTGTTGTTGTTGCATCACAAAGAAAGAAGACTTGAGGCGAGCAAAGGTAGGGGTAGCTGACAAAGAAGAGTAAGTGAAACTTCCACTTCCACTAGAAACAGACTGGGGTGAAATTCCATGGATAAAAGAATACTAATGCCAAAACCTGCATAGGTGATGCACAAATTATGTTCCTCCAACAGAAGAAGGACCAAAAAAAAAAAATCAAAGAAGAGCAGAAGTCCCAGCCAAAAAAAAGTTTTTACACCATTTAAAGAGACATCTGATGTTTAATTGCCCAGTGATTTTTGGGAGGATGTCAAAACAGCTGGAAAGCTGATAAAATTATTTTATGATAACTAACTGCTAAAACTTGTTTCCTCGTATTCCTCATAGATCATGCAGACCTGACAAAAAAGATGATACTCAGAACAGCGACAGACAAACTAGAGCAAGGCTGCAATTGCCCAATGATTCAGTTTCCTAGCAGTTCCTCTGCCCTATATGGGTAGAAAGACCATGGGCTTTGGAAAAGTTACAGAATGTGGCATGCTGACAAGATGCAGGACCTGTCCAGAAAATCCAGTCACTGTGTAGAGGAATTCATACAAACACATAAGACGACGGACATGTCCATGAACGATCTCTCTCTCACTTGCATCGCCGTCCGTGAGTGGCCTTTATCCCTCTTGACGGCTTAATTAGCCTAATACAGGACCGGGCGTGAAATGAGAGTGATCATTAGAAAACCCTATCTTTTCTTTCAGAGTATGGGAGTGTGCAGGCAGTTTGACAAGGTTGTCAATCAAAAATGTTCTGAATTATTTTCTGTGATAATTGTCCTGAATATTTTTGTTAACCAATTCTGTTTGAATTTGATTTTTATGTAAAATGTGTATAGAATACTACAAGGATTGACTAAATTCTGAGCGTATCATGTTTTTTTGTGGAGCTTTTAAGTAATTTAGGTTTCATACCACCATGTGGAACGGCATCTAATGCATTAATTAATTTTTTGTATTTACTGAAGTCAGATAGATGTTAAGCCTTACTTCTCTTTTAAACAGGAAATGGACATAAAGTGTCAAAAGCATATAGCCAGCCTAGTTCAACAGAATCTCTTATACCTCCAATATGTTCCTACCCCTGGGGCTGATTTTGATCAGCAGGCACTAAAGGAATAAAATGTTATTTTACAATTGGTCAGGAGAATGTCATTCTGCATTTGAGCGATTGAAAATATGAACCAAGCGTACATTTTTTTTTTTATGGTGACAGGAAAACTAATTGCATTTTAAATTAATAAACTGCTAATGAATATGTTAATTTCTAAAGAAAATGAGATCTGTAAGCATGCACTCTTCACGAAGGAGCAATGATGAAGTTTCAAAGTAAACAAATTGACCAATTCTTTTAAAAATTAATGGTTTTCAAATGTCAAACAATGCCTGGTTTGACTCTTAAATCCCTGATTGCCAACGATGCGCAACTATCACCAACATAGGTTGAAGTTCAAAGCATGCAAACTGACCAAGAAACAAGTCTTGGTCAAGGAGTGGGGGGTAATGTGAGAGAGAGAGAAGTGTGAGAGAGGGCTGAACATGCCTAAAAAAATGGCTAATAATGACATTGATTGAGATCCTGGGTGGCTACAGGATTTACAGCAGTGGCAGTGAGATTTTTTATGAAATCATTCACATATATGCAGCAAATAAGGTGAGTTAAGCAACCTTACTTTGTCCACCCCACCTGATTTTTCTTTTCAGGATATCATGATGGATTTCATTGAGCTGTCATTGAGCATAAATAATGTCGTGATTTTGTTGAGAAGTTTTTTTACGTGAGTTGAGTGTTTCCCATGTAGAAAGGCTGATGCTAAAACAGCAGGCGCTGTTCAAAAATTGTCTAATGACAATATCACAATGAGAACTAAATTGGCAAACAGATTGCGAATACATTTGAAAATTCATTTTTCCTACCACACTCAAAGTCAGTCTGCAAAAACCAAATTGTGTTTAATAATGGCCATGTGAGCTTAAAAGGGACCTTGGACAGCCAAGGTCCACATACAATTTTCACAGGTTGCTGATGTGAGGGTTAATCAAATCTCCTCCCCAGGAGAGTTTTGCAGGGCAGAACGAGCTAATGGAAAATTATATGCTATGTTGTCTTTAACCAGAACTATCAAAGCTAATATTTGACATGTTAAGGCCGTATAACAAGTCCAAGGTGCTGAGTCTCTACATTATTATGAACCAGGGCAGAAATTGGAGGTGGTGGACCTCCGAAGGAATGCGTGACAAAATCTAATGTGGTTGGGTCCGTACAAGGTTATACTGACTACACCCGCCGCAATAAAGATCGTTGAACGTGATAGCAGGATTCACGTTTCCCACTGCAAACCCCATCAGACCTGATAAAAGTAAAGACTATAAGCTGGCCGGTACGGGGAGGTACCTGGTGAAGATGGAACATCTTTGGGGTCATCAAGATCACCAGCACACCTGGGAGCAGATGTGGGCCAGAAGATGGTTCAAGTTCACCATGGGAATTGTTGTATTAATTTGTGTTACTATTGACATTTGTCTTGCCTTTATTAGATCCAACTATTGTCCTCATTCAGAGTAAAATAGAAGTACTTGTTTATCTTGACCACTCATCTAACACCAAACAGCATCACCATGAGCTAAATTTTGAAAATATTTCTAAATTATAGGCCTACTACTAAGAAATATGAGTAATCCTTCTCAACAGCATATCCGTATCCTTTACTCCCTGAACCAGTAGACAATTACAAATGACGTTGCGTCCTGAGTCACATACCGCACAAGGATCAAATTGCTGGTGGCCTATCATTTTAAAAGGGATGACGAGTTGCCCTAATGTAACTGTAATGAATACACCACATAGGCCAAGAAACTCACGCTGAAAAGTAAGTTTGGCCTCAGGTAGGACAAAAGTTTGAAACCTGTTATAATTTAATCAAGGGGAAAAATCTAATGGTAATACTTAGGGTGAGAATTAGAGTGGGGTACGTGAATACGGTGAGGGAAAAATGTACCATAAGAGGAAGAAAAGTTGATACTTGTTGGAATCATGATATAGTCGATATTCTGCTAGAGCATCACTTGATTGATCTGTCGTCCTAATTTTGTAAGGCTTTCCTAATCCATATTGCAGTTATCGATTATATTAATTGGATTACAGTTTGAATCCATTACGAACTGTATCATTTTGCGAACAACACTAAATTGGCTATAACCTTCTGAAACAGGAAATGGGTTTCCTCCGACAAATGACTCTCAAAAACTGAATGGTACTAAATCAGATATTAGCTGAAAGAATGTTGCATGTTTGTTCCAGCGTATGATACAGATGGAAGCAAAATATCTAAAATGTTGGAGGATATGAAAAAGGTGCAAGTTGACTTATGACAGGATGAAAATAAAGTATATCCAATCAGAATCAGGAGAGATTGCGTAAAACAGTCTATTTACAGTAAACTTTGACTGATGGGACCCGGCCGCATACTAATAAAAGAGATAAAGCAGAAACTGGAGTCTAGGTTAATTATTATGCATAAGTAATTGTAAAGCAGTTCATGTTCACGGGCAAGGAAGAGGCGAGAAACCGGCTGAACACATGAAATCATAGTTTAATGGAGAACTCAAAATACAAACACGTAAGACAACGGACATGTCCGTAATGATCTCTCTCTGACACACTGCTCTCCGTGATTGGCCCTTATCCCTCTTGGCGGCTTGATCAGCCTAATATGGGACCGGGCATGCGTAATCACGCCCCGGTCCCGCCCTCCGCCCTGCCACAGTAATAATTATAAGTCTAGATTTATGAGTTAGATATTAAAGTGAAATCACTAGCGTGTAGTGACAGAAATACAAGATTCTTGGACTGAGTGATTGTTGTCTGTGGGCAGGACACTGGAAGATTCCTAGGCGGATGCTGAGTTGTAATGCACTGAGGAAGTGCCAGCGAGCTGGGAAACTAAGTAAAGGTAGGAAACTGATTTAGGGAGTTAGGTCTACTAGGGTCAATATTTATAATTTCCATGACAATAGCAATATAAACTTTGTAAAATACATTTCCAACATTTGTAGAACTGCACTCTTCCAGCTCAGAAATATTGCTTCCAGCTCAGAAATATTTAAGTTACATCACATGCTATCTGTTTCTGATGCTGCAAAACTGTAGAAGTCCTGCAGGTTTAATAAATTGGTTCAAAAATAGAGCAGCTAAAGTGCTAACTAGAACCAAGATTTAGTTTAGTGTTTGGTTCGAACTTATTAATGAATCATGATTTCTGTGTGAAAATGTTTGCACACAGATTTTACACTCAAATGCGTGCGCATGCACGTTTAGTTATATAAGACCCATTGTTTGATGTTTGTTTTTTGTTTTTTTGAGGCGGCCCCCAAAATGAAGTACAATTAAGTTCATTTCAGGGTTATTCCTTGCCAACATTAATACAAACACAGGATAACTTAAATTAGTATTCTTGTTACTTCCCCAGTATTTTCAGAAAAAAATTATAAATAAGTCAGATTGAAAAAATTGCCAGTGTATTGAAATATATTGTCCATACAAGTTTTCCCAAATAATTATGTTTCTCCACATAAACGTAAGAAATTAATGGAAGGTAATGGCCAGATAAACTACACTGAGCACATAAATTGTCCTTGCCCAGAAACCCAAATAATTTAAGGGGTAGAAAGAACATAAACTAACACGACACAAAAACAAATTAAATAGTTACTAAAGCAGTTCAATGATTAAAGCAACAACAACATAATTCAAAAACATTTTTATAGTTTTATGTAGTATGAACCATGCAGACACTGAGCATCATTTCTAACTTAATCTTTACTTCTCCTTCTTCCTCATCATTAACTCAAGATTGTATCAAGAACTGAAGCATTGATGCACTCTACTGTCTGAACTGTGTAGACGGTCAATGACAAACTGCATATTTAACCCTTCCCTCACGTGCAATGGCTTTGGAACAAGGTTTAATTTGTGCTTAGGACCAGGCTTCAGAAGATTTAGGACATTTTCACAACTATTTCATTTAAGCACTCTAAACGCACTCAGAGTGATATAACGTGTTTATGTGAACAACCCAAGTGGTTTCAACCCCCCTAAAAGGACCCAAAAGTGAACTGTACTCAGACCACCCCAGAAGGTGGGTCCTTTCATGGTTCGATTGATTTGTGCGATGTGAAAGCGAAGAGGTACCAGTCCACTTTGCATTTTATGACATACTGTAAGTACCTTGTGGTTTTTCATACATATCTGCATTACATACTTCATATTCAAGTCACAATTTACTGTCCACATATGGGAATTTTAAGCAAATATAGATTTACCATGATTACCATGACAAGTTTTTGTCTCATATTCCGTTCTTGTTGTAATATTTGAGCACCTAAAATGAACGGGCCGGGAGGTTCACGCCAAACTCCCATGAAAATACAAGTGAGGATTTTTATAGTTTCACTTTAATTTTATTTACTACTTAAGGTGTAGGCCTGTCTGTAATAAGCATATGTGAACCTTAAGAAGGATGACAATTTGTATGACATTTACTTCATCATAATAATAATCACAATTATGTATGAAAAATTATTGTCAGCCAAATTTCATAATCATGACTGCCCTTGCTGCAGTGGGGTCTGAGATCTTAAGGAGCTGTGGTGTGAACAACAAGGGGTCTGAGACCACATTAAATGAAGTTCATAAACGTACGTTTGGGAGGAGAGAGTCCATCTAAAATTTCAATTAACAGCCAGAGTTTAAGCAGCTGTATATCTCTCTTCTGTCTCAGCTGTTTCCAGCATTTGGTCGTTCTATCCTTAAAACATGTCCTCCCGCAAATCCAGCTATATTCCATGAGATTTCCATTAGGTCTCAAGATGGCGCCGAGTATGGCTGCTGCGTTGCGAGCTCCATCAAAACACTGCAGTTTATTGTTTGTTTTGTTTACAGTTCTGTGTTTTTTTTGTCTTGGATGTTGTCTGCCTTATTGTGTACGACAGACAAACGCTTTTGGACATTGGTTCGGCAATCACACACCGAAAACCGGACTTCACATTCCTCAATGCCGACCCGCGGTTTACAAACACGCCAGCGGATCCCTTTGTTTGGGCTGCCCGGCCGCGGAAACGCAGACGGAAAAGGGGAAAAAGAGCCGGCGTTCTCATCAGATTAAGACGTCGCGCAAATCGCCCCCCGCTACCCAGTATACTACTGGCAAATGTTCAGTCTCTGGACAACAAGCTCTGCGAGCTGAGAGTGCCGATCTCTTTCCAACGAGAGACGAGAGAATGCTGTGTTATCTGTCTTACGGAAACCTGGATGTCCGCGGAGATTCCAGACTCGGCCATCGAACCCACGGGTTTCTCCGTGCACCGAGCGGACAGAGCGAAAGACCTCTCAGGTAAAAGCAGAGGTGGAGGTGTATGTTTTATGATCAACAAATCATGGTGTGATCAGAGGAATATACATTTTAGCAGGTCTTTCTGCTCTCCTGATCTGGAATTTCTCATGCTTCTGTGTCGACCATTCTGGCTACCGAGGGAATTCACAGCGGTCATTATCACTGCTGTGTACATCCCCCCACAAGCCGACACAAACCGGGCACTTAGGGAACTGTATGGCAGTATAAGTCAGCAGGAAACCGCGCACCCTGAGGCCGCGTTCATTGTTGCCGGGGACTTCAACAAAGCCAACTTCAAAACAATAGCACCAAAATACCACCAACACATCAGCTTTAACACACGAGGGGACCGGGTTTTGGATCATTGCTATTCTCCTTTCCGGGATGGCTACAAATCCCTCCCCCGCCCACCATTTGGCAAATCTGACCACTCTTCCGTTCTGCTTCTGCCCGCTTACAGGCAGAAACTGAAACGGGAAGCACCCGCCCTCAGATTGATCCAGTGCTGGTCGGACCAATCAGACTCTGCGCTACAGGACTGTTTTGATCACGCGGACTGGGAGATGTTCCGGTCTGCCTCCGATGACGACATCGAGGTTTACGCTGATAGCGTAACGTGTTTCATCAGAAAGTGCGTAGAGGACGTTGTTCCGACAAAAAATATACGGATCTACCCCAACCAGAAACCATGGGTTAACGGCGATGTTCGCGCGGCACTTACTGCGCGGACCACCGCTTTTAATTCCGGGAACGCGGAGGAGCGTAAACAAGCCAGTTATGCCCTCCGTAACTCCATCCGTGCAGCCAAACGCCAGTACAGGCACAAAATTGAAGAACAGTTTAACACCACTGACTCCAGAAGTATGTGGCAGGGAATTAACACCATCACGGACTATAAACGGAATAAAAACTCCGCCATGAACACCGCTGCCTCTCTCCCGGATGAGCTTAATACATTTTATGCTCGTTTCGAGGACAACAACACCGCCCTCACAGAGAGAGCACTCGCGGCCAATACTACAGATGATGGTTCACTCTCCGTCTCTGTTGCGGATGTAACCCGATCCTATCGACGGGTGAACATCCGTAAAGCCGCGGGTCCAGACGGCATTCCGGGCTGCGTCATCAGAGCATGCGCGAACCAACTGGCTGGTGTTTTTACGGACATTTTCAACTTGTCCCTATCCCTGTCTGTAGTCCCCACATGCTTCAAAACATCAACCATTGTGCCTGTACCGAAGCAATCAAAAATCACTTGCTTAAATGACTGGCGTCCTGTTGCCCTCACCCCCATCATCAGCAAATGCTTTGAGAGGTTGATCAGAGATCACATCTGCTCTGTTCTGCCCACCTCTTTGGACCCATTGCAGTTTGCCTACCGTAACAACCGCTCCACTGATGACGCCATTGCATCTACAATACACACTGCTCTTTCCCACCTGGAAAAAAGGAACACATATGTGAGAATGCTGTTTGTAGACTACAGCTCAGTATTCAACACCATAGTGCCCTCCAAGCTTGATGAGAAACTCCGGGCTCTGGGCTTAAACAGCTCGCTGTGCAGCTGGATCCTGGATTTCCTGTCAGGCAGACGTCAGGTGGTTAGAATGGGCAGCAACATCTCCTCATCACTGACCCTCAACACTGGAGCCTCGCAGGGCTGTGTTCTCAGCCCACTCCTGTATTCCCTTTACACACATGACTGTGTGGCAACACATAGCTCCAATGCCATCATTAAGTTTGCTGACGATACGACGGTTGTAGGTCTGATCACTGACAATGATGAAACGGCCTACAGAGAGGAGGTGCACACTCTGACACGCTGGTGTCAGGAGCACAACCTCTTCCTCAACGTCAGTAAAACCAAGGAGCTTGTGGTGGACTTCAGGAAGAAAGACAGAGAGCACAGCCCCATCACCATTAATGGAGCACCGGTGGAGAGAGTCAGCAGCTTCAAGTTCCTCGGTGTCCACATTACTGAGGAACTCACATGGTCCGTCCACACTGAGGCCGTTGTGAAGAAGGCTCACCAGCGCCTCTTCTTCCTGTGACAGCTGAGGAAGTTTGGAATGAACCACCACATCCTCACACGGTTCTACACCAGTACTGTAGAGAGCATCCTGACTGGCTGCATCACCGCCTGGTACGGCAATAGCACCGCCCACAACCGCAAAGACCTGCAAAGGGTGGTGCGAACTGCCAGAAACATCATCGGAGGTGAGCTTCCCTCCCTCCAGGATATATATAACAGACGGTGTGTGAATAAAGCTCGGAGGATCATCAGAGACTCCAGTCACCCGAGTCATGGGCTGCTTTCACTGCTTCCATCAGGCAGGCGGTATCGCAGCATCAGGACCCGCACCACCCGACTACATGACAGCTTCTTCCCACAAGCAATAAGACTTTTGAACACATGATCTCTCACGATCAACAATCAGCACTGCGCTTTATTAATCATCACTCTGTCAATATATTCTCCCAATTCAATTAGTGTTTATATATATTTATACCCGTATCTAGTGTATGTGTATTCTACATTGTGTGTATTGTGTACATTTGTTATGTAAATTGTTGTGTAAGTATGTGTACATTTGTTATGTAAATTGTTTTGTGTAAATATGTTGTTTATTGTAAAGTGGTTTATGTCTCGTCACTGTCATGACTGCAATGTTGCTCGGAACTGCACACAAGAATTTCACCTACTGTTGCACTCGTGTACACAGTAGTGTGACAATAAAGTGATTTGATTTTGATTTGATTTTGATTTGAGATGACGAACTCTCCATTCTTCCCGACACACTAACAATCTCCTCTCATGCAAGATTGGATCCTCCTTTTGCAAGCATGGATAGCCCTTCTCAGTGTTCAAGCCGCAAAATCCAGGGCTCCTACAAACCACACTCCAGAAGACTGCACTCCCCTCCTCCTTCAAGAAATCCAGCTTTAACTGCGTTTCGCTCCCCATCTGCCCAGAATTAATCTCCTCATTCTCTCGCCATTACTCCATCATGTCCCACCATTTCAAATTTGTCTGTCAACAGCCTACGTCAAGCCCTCTCTTGTTCCGGAATCCATTTTTCCCGCAGATCTTCAAAAATCCAACTATATGAACTTCTAGTGAGCTCCCATAACCGTCCAAACATCCCTCCTAAGGGCAAAACTCAGCTCTCACCCACCTCTATCTCCCTCCCTCCTGACTCGGCTTTTGACTTTGCCTCTGCAAACGCACCCCCCCCTTTACACTCCACTGCAGATGTATAAGGTGCTATTCCTAGCTCGAGGATGCCTCCCCACCTTTTTTACTACCCCACCCCCCTTCTTCCAGCACCAACCCTTACCAGCCACGCTGAAGACAAGGCCTCTTGGCCAGCCTCCCTCTCTATTTTCCCTACACCTCTGCAGCTCCAGCTCGCTTGCCAGCCCATACACTCAGTTCTGCCGCTCCCCTTCCAGCTCCTTCCCATGCCACGGAACCACCTCCAGTTTCAACCCACCACCGCTCCCTAGATCCCTTTGTTGATCTTCTTGCTCTGCTCACATCAGTCCCCACTAATGAATCCCATTGTTCCTTCAACTGTGGCCCCTTAACCATCAACCTAAAAAACTCAACCCATTCTACAAAACGAGTGCTCACTCTCACAGAATTCTCCATAGCTTTGGGTAGGTTTACCGAAGTAATATGCTCTGTTTTTGCCACAAGACGCAAGGAGCTAAACAATTATCTCTCCATTATAACCTCTCCTTTGGAGGCAGCCACTTCTACTCATAATCTTTTCGCAGCAAAATGTGCCGCTTGCATTGCCCATTGACCTAGAACTCTAAAATAGAGTTTTCTTAGGATGTCGAAGCCTCTCTTGTGCCATCTGCAGATCCATTGTTCACACATCTTCGTTATGCCCCCAGATCCACCAACCCTTTTAGCAACACCTTAAGATCCTATGTCTATATATTTATATTTATGCATTTGGCAGATGCTTTTATCCAAAGCAACTTACAGAGCCCTTATTACAGGGACAATCCCCCTGGAGCAACCTGGAGTTAAGTGGACACAATGGACACAATGGTGGTGGCCGTGGGGTTCGAACCACCAACCTTCTGATTAGCAGCCCTGTGCTCTAGCCACTACGCCACCACCACTCCATGTCTATGTCTATCCATACCTCATACACCCCCTTTTCCCTAAGTGACCACAACCAGACTCTCATACATAACAAATGTGCAACAGTAGCTCAGGCTGCACGAGACAATGGTGCCGCTTCCTCCACATTTGTAATTTCTGTGGCGGAGCCCATGCCGGCTCTGTTTGTCCTGTGCGTCGCTCCTCTGCTAATCTCAATAAAAATTTCAAAAAGTACCTATCGTCCCCTATTACTGCTTCCACCTTAGTAACTGAACTTGAAAATCACCCAGATACAAAATTCACTCAGTTCCTTATTTCAGTTTTGACCCCGGCCTTGGAAAGCCTACCCAACTCCAGTATGATCTGCAACATCTTGCAGACAAGGACAGCTGAACACAAGAGTAGAAGCCCTCATCAACAAAGAAATAGATTCTGGATTCATGATTGGTCCTTTCAATTCCCCCCATTTGAATTGTTCCACATAAATACAATTGGATTAGCCACTAGGAAATTCTCTGGTAAAAGTATCGGTCTCTCTGCCCCTCACAGCAATTCCCAACCCAGCATCAACAGTCTAATTCCACTAGATGAATTCTGCTTGCACTACCATGATATAGACCAAGCTATCACCCTCATTAAAAATGCCGGATTCAGAGCTTGGCTAGCAAAAGTAGATATAATGTCAGCTTTTAAAGTTATGCCCATTCACCCCGGTTTTTGGAATCTGTTCGGAATTCGCTGACGCGATCAATTCTACTTCGCAGTCTGTTTGACTGCAAAAGCAGTCCCAAAATATTCTACATGCTCTCCGAAGCACTGTGTTGCATTCTAAAAAACAATTATGCAATCCCCTACCTCATTCATCTCCTTGTCAACTTCCTCATCATTTCCCAAGCAATTTTCTGGCAGCAAAACATTTAACAACTGTCCAAAAAGTCTTCTCTGAACTAGGAGTTCCCCTCTCTCCCAAGAAAACTTCAGGCCCATCTACATCCCTGATATTCCACAGAAAAAAACAGACAGAATAATCGGCATTGCATAAAATCTGCTAGAAGCATCCAGGTGCAGCAAGCACAATTTGCTTTCACTCCTAGGCCACTTAAATTACACTATACGCATAATTCCCCTAGCCCGGCCTTTAATTTCCCACCTGCCATTAATTTTATGGTGCCCCTGCCGGGCAGACTTGAAACTCTGGATCATGTTCTTAAATCAATGGATCAGGCTAACCTTTTTCTATGACAACATTTTGTCCCAACCTTGTGACTTCACCTTGTTTACTGCCGCTGCCCCCTCCATAGGTTTAGAGGTTACCACAAAGGATACTGGTTCACCTCGACCTGGCCACCAGAGATCATGTCTCCCCCCCAGTCTGCCGAATTGTCTGCCCTGTTTGAGCTGTATCCCATCCTCGTAGCAGCCCATCTATGGGGTTCCAAATGGTCAACAAAAAAACATTTTGTTACATTGCGATAATTCAGCCACTATCCACTGCATTATCAAAGGCCTTTCAAACGCTCCAAAATCATGTTCCTTCTGAGACGCCTTGCTTGTATTTCTGCTTGCAACCAATTTGTCATTAAAGCTGAATATATTCCAGGTCACCAAAATGAAATCGCTGACGCCTTATCCCGTTTTCTCTTTCAGAAATTCAGAACATTGGCTACGGGAGTAGATACCAACCCAACTCCAGTTCCTCCCTATTCATAGCTCATATTCCCGTAGACCACCCTCTCAGACAACTTCACACCTTATCTATGGGTTCTATACTACAAGCCGTCTCTCATAAAACACTTATTGGACAGCTTGGAGTTCCTTCAAACAATTACTTAGTTTTTCCAGATTTTTTCCCTTCTCCCCATATACTCTTTCATATCTCAGCTCCATAATACCAAATCAGTTCAGCCAGGAACAATCAAAGTCTACCTCAACAGCATACATTTCTTCTTTAAACTCATTCACAGACAACAATGCCCTTCCATTTCAAACCCCCAGATAGCTCGCTTATTAAGGTTTTACACAAAATGAATCCCACCCATCCAGACACCAGACAACCACTAACCATCGACATCCTAATCAAATGCCTCGTTACTCATTGCTCCGGTCGATTCTCCCCCAACAAAACAAGACCCCTAGATGCCATGTTCAATTTGGCTTTATTCGGCTTCTTCAGAGTCTTCTTCACCATTCACCCCACCTTATCTGACCTTCAATTCTTAAACCATGACACAATCTGTTTCAACATCAAACAGAGTAAAAACTATTTAAAACCGTTTTCATTTTCAATCTGCCAACCCCCATTCAGCCATACCCATGTCCCTGGCTTTTTTTCTACACCAGAGAAACTCCCAAATCTCCTCTCTGCTCAACCCTCTATTTGTTAATGACAAAAACCTCCCCGTGTATACTCATTGATTTAAAAATAATCAAAAATTATCCTCAAAGATCCGGCATTAGTACCAAACATTTCTCTTCCCATTACTTCCATATAGGGGCTGCTACTTTAGCTGCACAGAAAGGTCTATCAGAGCACCAAATTAAAATGCTCGGTTGATGGTCATCCCACACCTTCGAAAAATACATTTGATCCAACCTCCATCACATCAGACAAGCACACCAAACACACAGCTTTTTAGGCTCAGACCATGCCGGGGCCCTCCCGTTCGAGTGCATGTGAGCTACCACGCCTGGCGTGGACTCTACCATTTGAATCACTGTGTGGGCTCTCCTGACCTGATGCAACGTGGGCTCTCCCATTCAAATTGGAGAGTGGGCTCCCCCATTCGATCGCAGAGTGAGCTTTCCCATTTATATATCAGGGGCTCTCCCTTTCGAAGCACAGTGGGAGCTCTCCCATTCGA
Organism: Moxostoma hubbsi; assembly: GCA_032164185.1. NCBI lineage: Eukaryota > Metazoa > Chordata > Actinopteri > Cypriniformes > Catostomidae > Moxostoma > Moxostoma hubbsi. The sequence goes on from JAVLUX010000021.1 coordinate 39,908,841, forward strand.
ATCGCAGTGTGAGCCCTTCATTCAGGTGCCACTTCGGCTCTCCCCTTCTGAATCGCAGTGTGATCCTTCATGTTCTGGACCATGAGGGATCTCCCATTCGGATTGCAGTGTGGGCCCTCCTATCTGAACAGCGGGCTGGAGGTTCCAGGATTTGTTTGTCCCCCAGTACGACACCCAGTAGGCCCCCATTCTCCTTTTGTGATCCAGGAACTTACGTCAGAAAGATTGTAGCTCTGCGTATTATCTATATACTGTAGGCTGTAGCAATGCCTGCTCATGACTCCAGGTCGATAAACACAGCGGCAAGATGCGTTAGCCTTTTAAATTGATGCATCCCCAATTGACACTGCCACTGCAGTACTCGCTCCCATTTACAAATAAAAAAATGCAGCAGAGTAATGCGTCCCAGCATTAAAATTCCATACAGCTCCCCCACAAATGGAAACTCCCTCATTAACTACTGCCAATGCACAACAATTGCCCTGCTCACAGCTCCTGCAGAAACTAGGAAACCTCCATCCCTCATCATATATCTTCATCCCTTTCAATTAATTTTTTTTGGGGGGGTTCTTCATCTATCAAGTCGAATGTTCACCTCTAAGCATCCAACTTGCTGTCCTAAAATCCTCCTGCATTTTTGGGGGGGATTCTTCAGACCTCTTCCTCCATGGACAGCAAGCCAAATAAGTTTAACCTTTATAGCTTAAAGATTATATTGGCAAACGAACTTGTGAATGTGAAGAAGACTAAAAAAGAAACTGGGTTCTCTTTTAAGTCCACTTACATAGTGAACACCAAAAGCACTGAGGTCATTTGCGGCTGGTTCCCTTTTTTGTTCACTTTAACCAAACTGGGTGTGGTTCACTTAAAACATACTATATGTGAAACCACCCTTACACTCAGCTTTGAAGAGAGAGACCAGCAACGTGAAGGTGGAAAAACACACATGGACATGGGGATTGTTGAAGATTGTTTTTCTTATACTTTGGAGTTTGAGAAAGAAATTATAGTAATTAAAAGAAAAATCAATTAACAATGAGAAAAAAAACAACAATTGACAAATATTATATAATGTTCAATTCTTTCACAGCAATGAATAACTGATTTTCCTTTTTCTTAGGAAAAGAAGGTTTGTTCCCCTTTTGGGGGTCACACTTGAGAGCCCCAAAACACCTCATATCTTTGAGAAAAAGCCAATAAGAATTGGCGATTGAGATAAAAAGGGATCTGGTATGCAGAGTTCATTCTATTTTTTTCGTCGGAGCCGAGCAGTTGTGTATCAGCGAGCTGAATTCCACTGCTGTTCCATTCACCTCTTCAAGAAGCATTTGCTGTTAGATATATGGCACATTCCAGCGGCGTTCTCTCCATCTGCATGCACAGTGCAGAGTTCGCCCCTGGGTGCTTCGACAGTGCTAAAAGAGTGTATTTCTCCTCTAAATAGTATATTTCCTCTATTAGAGCATTGATGTTGAACATCTTTTTAAAGATGCGTCTTTTTAAAGATGCCTTTCCGTCTCTGTGTAGTTCCTGGGTGCGGCCGTTACCTCTGATGGTTACAGTCACTGTCTCACGTTGTAACACTCCCCTATTTAACACAATCAAAGGGATCGGTGCTGCTCTTAAGTGATTCGTAATACGGAGGAAGAATCTCACTCAAACACAGATGTTTAACAATAAACCCAAGTGTATTTATGAGATCACAGATATATACAAACATATAATGGAACAATGCTGACAAGACAGTGATATGTATATATATATATAAATATATATGTGGAGGTGGGAATGTCAGGTAGATATATAAAAAGTCTTGTTATCCAGAGTGCACGCACAAACAAACAATGTTAGATCGGTCTCACCGGTGTATGTTCAAGCCGTGAGCAGGATCAGTGCGGTAAAGTGACTGTTATAAGTCCAAAGAGTTGAGTAATCCAAACAAACGTTATCTGGTAGTACTCTTCCAAGGAACGGCATATCATGCTCCAAAAAACAGCCAGCAAAAAGGATATTCCACGCGGATACAAGTTGTAGTTGAGAGTGAGGAGCAGCTCTCACGATGACCGGCATATCGGTCTCTTTTATTCAAAATCCTAGTATCCTGTTTACATGTTGCGTCATCCCGTGACGAGATCTCACGGGAAGTGATCGCGAGAACATGTATGGGGGCGTCAATTTAACATTAGTGGGGTAAAATACAGCTTACCGGGCAAAGCAATAGAATAATTAACAACCAACAATTTAGTCAATTAGCATTATTACAAAGGTGCTTTGCCTTATGTGGCAACATTACAACGTGTCTGGGTCATGTTCTCACTGCGAGAACATGACCATGGCAACGTTGTGATCGTGACTTTCCTTCTTCCGGGGAAAGCCACTTCAGCTGCCAACCTTTCACCTGCCCCTGAGCACTCACAGCTTGACCTCCTACAGGTCCATCAGGCCATGGCTCCAAAAAAGCTGCACGAATGTAGTTCTGATCTCGATGTGCTGCAAGATCTGCGCTCAGCGACCGATCTTGCCCCTTCATGTGACAAAGGACATGGCATGCACACTTGGGCAGATGATGTCCACTCTCGTGGACCAGGAGCGCCACCTGTGGCTGAACCTGGTTGAGATGAGAGACACGGACAAGGCACAGTTCCTTTACGCACCCATTTCCCAGGTCGGCCTTTTCGGTGACACCATTGAGGACTTCACCCAACAGTTCTCGGTGGTGAAACAACAGAGCGAGGCCATCCAGCACATTCATTTGGTTCAAGAGTGCGCCAAGGACTGTTTGCCAAGGATGTCCGCCTGCGGCGACACAACTGCAAGCGTTCTCTGTCAGCAAAACGTGCCTGGAGTTTGGTCCGGAAGACTCTCACGTGATCCTAAGACCCCGACTGGGCTATGTGCCCATGGTTCCCACTACCCCCTTCAGGGATCATGTGGTGAGCCTACAAGCACTGCCCCCGGAGGAGGCAGACCCAGCCTTATCGTTGCTGTGTCCGGTGCATGCTTTTTATTTGGATCGCAAGCAGAGCTTTAGACGCTCTGAGCAGCTTTTTGTCTGCTTTAGTTGACAGCGGAAAGGGAATGCTGTCTCCACAGAGGCTTACCCACTGGATCATGGATGCCATAGCGTTGACCTACCAGGTCCAGTCAGTGTCCGCCCCCTTGAGGGTTCAAGCACACTCCACAAGAGGTGTGGCATCCTTGTGGGCACTGGCCAATGGCACCTTTGTACGTATTGGAGCTTATTGAGTGTGGATTTAGAAACTATGGCTTAAAGGGTGTTACAGTAAACTAACTGAGAGACTGAGTTTGTCAGCTTTTCAGCAACAGAGAAATTTAGCATAGGGCACAATCTTGCTATATTTCTGAGGTGAAAAGTATGCTTTAACAGTATATTTATTCTGTACAAAATAATAAAATGTAAGACTTGCATAAAAAATTACTCCAAGGTTACTCATTTTACTTTGAGTCTCCAAAACAGAGCCATTAACAAACAGAAACAATGAACCAGCTTTGAGAATTTGATGACAGGAACCTATAAGCATAACTTCAGTTTAACCGCTATTCAGCCAAAGAAAATTATTATTCATCCATGTTTTTATCTCAGAAATAAAGTCAGAAAGAAAACAAATATCAAGGTTTTCACCAGCCTTTGAGTGTATATACATTTGGGTATCGTCAGCATAAAAGTGATAATGGAGGCAGTGCGCTCACAGCAGATGCCCAAGTGGAAATAAATTAATATTAAAAAGTAAAGGGCCTAAAACTGAACCCTAAGGAACACCAGTGAGTACAGAACTAATGTCAGACCTGTAACCATCCATATAAATAAACTGGGAATGGCCAGTAAAATAGGATTTAAACCAGTTTAAAACTGTCCCAGACACACCAAAAACTCTTTCTAGGTGGGTAAGTAAAAGACCATGATCAACAGTATCGAAGGTGGCTCTAAGATCAAGAAGGATGAGAAAGGAAGTTGCTCCAGAATCAGAAGCAATCAACAAGTCATTGGTAACTTTGGGCAAAGTCATTTCACTACTTAGAAATTTTCGAAAACCTGACTGAAGGGGTTCAAAAAGGTTATTAATTGTAAGATGGTTACACAACTGAGAGGCAACAACACACTCATGTATTTTTGCAAAAAAAAATTGGACGAAAATTGTTAAAATCATCTAGGCCAGCATTTTCTTTTTTTGGATCAGGTGTTAAAGCATCAATCTTTAAAGCTGATGAAACAACCCCAGTCTCCAAAAAAATTATTTATAATACTAACGGTAGCAGGACACCAAACATCAAAGCAAGATTTAAATTAACTTGTGGGAATAAGATCAAAATCAAATCAAATCAAATCAAATAACTTTATTGTCACACTACTGTGTACACGAGTGCAGTAGGTGAAAGTCTTGTGTGCAGTTCCGAGCAACATTAATGACAGTGACGAGACATAAATCACTTTACAATAAACAACATATTTACACAATACAATTTACATAACAAATGTACACATACTTACACAACAATGTACATATCAAATGTACACAATTACACAACATAGTACTGATATACAATATACAGTAAACAATACACACAATGTAGAATACACATACACTAGATAAGGGTATAAATATATATATACACTAATTGAATTGGGGAGAATATATTTGACAGAATGAAGATTAATAAAGTGCAGTGCTGATTGTTGATCGTGAGAGATCATGTGTTCAAAAGTCTTATTGCTTGTGGGAAGAAGCTGTCATGTAGTCGGGTGGTGCGGGTCCTGATGCTGCGATACCGCCTGCCTGATGGAAGCAGTGAGAGCAGCCCATAACTCGGGTGGCAGGAGTCTCTGATAATCCTCCGAGCTTTTTTCACACACCGTCTGTTATATATATCCTGGAGGGAGGGAAGCTCACCTCCGATGATGTTTCTGGCAGTTCGCACCACCCTTTGCAGGTCTTTGCGGTTGTGGGCGGTGCTATTGCCGTACCAGGCGGTGATGCAGCCAGTCAGGATGCTCTCTACAGTACTGGTGTAGAACCGTGTGAGGATGTGGTGGTTCATTCCAAACTTCCTCAGCCATCTCAGGAAGAAGAGGCGCTGGTGAGCCTTCTTCACAACGGCCTCAGTGTGGACGGACCATGTGAGTTCCTCAGTAATGTGGACACCGAGGAACTTGAAACTGCTGACTCTCTCCACCGGTGCTCCATTAATGGTGATGGGGCTGTGTTCTCTGTCTTTCTTCCTGAAGTCCACCACAAGCTCCTTGGTTTTACTGATGTTGAGGGAGAGATTGTGCTCCTGACACCACCAGTGCACCTCCTCTCTGTAGGCTGTTTCATCATTGTCAGTGATCAGACCTACCACCGTCGTATCGTCAGCAAACTTGCATTGGAGCTATGTGTCGCCACACAGTCATGTGTGTAAAGGGAATACAGGAGTGGGCTGAGAACACAGCCCTGCGGGGCTCCAGTGTTGAGGGTCAGTGATGAGGAGATGTTGCTGCCCATTCTAACCACCTGACGTCTGCCTGACAGGAAATCCAGGATCCAGCTGCACAGCGAGCTGTTTAAGCCCAGAGCCCGGAGTTTCACATCAAGCTTGGAGGTGCAAGCAAGTGTTAGATTTCATGTTAGATACCTCCTTTGTGTGAGCCTCTGAATCAAGCTGAGATAAATGATTGAAAGAAACACCAGCATACACAGATGGACAAAAGCATGAAGTGGTGGAATCAGATATGACAGAAATTTTTTTGCGAACATTATCAATTTTAGAATTAAAAAAACTGAAGAAAAGAATTACATAGCTATTGAGAAACAGGCAAGGTGGTAACAGCATTGACTTGAAGCAGTCTATATATAGTTTGGAACAAATGTCTGTGATTTCCTTGATTGTTTACAATAGTCTGAGTGAAATAAGATGATCTTTCAGTCTCGATTAATGCTATGTAATCACCCAGAAGATCCTTCTATCCCAGAGGCAGCTGGGATTCGTCCTCCACCACCCGGATTGAGTCACTATGCGACCACAAGGACTTAGAAAAGCACATTGGGAACTGAGCATTCCAATCTAAGTGAAAAAGGGGAAAAAGGAAATAGGACCTCTGCTTTACATTCAGAAGTTGGCGTGCAGTGTACCTTAGTGGCCATGGTCATTAAGTGCACATACACAGCCGATTCAAGGCTCTGATTCCCCAAAGTGCACCGTGAGCTCAAAATCATAGAATCCACATACGCAGCCGGACCAAGGTGTTGATTCCTCGTTGCACGCTGCAAGTTACTCCGGGTGGAACACAGAAGTAAAAACAACAGTCAAAAATATATAAAATGGCACCACCACATCGCAACCGTAGAGGCACTGAAAACAATATAACTTAAATGGAACAAACAAAACAAACAAACAAAATGGAGAGAGGAGCGGCAGCCAAATGTGCCAGTGTAACCTTGTAAACTTCAATTGGTTCAAAATGAAGATTAGTGGTCTTCCTTGTGGACAAAAATACCTCTGTATCAGGTATGATGCACGGTTGGGGTTTGTGCATTTACATCAACATAGAATTTCCATCCATTGCTTACCTCTAGCAGAATAGCTGACAGTTAGATTCAGGCCATGCTACATGCCGAGGGAATTCAGTGCCATTGTTATTGTGGCTGTGTATGTACCTCCCAGCTTCAAAGCCAATTTTTTTTATTATTTTACTGCTTTACTTCTAGTCTGGTCATGTGGCATAGTCATGAGGTTTCCTGTTTCACTCATATTACATGTGTCTTGTTCTTATTGGTTTGTGTATCATTAGTCTTGTTATAATTTTCACCAGTTCTGTTTTATTATTGGTTCATGTTTATTAGTCTTAAATTGTTTATTAGTTATGTCCTTTCATTTGTTGTCTTGTTATCTTGTTCCCCAGTCTGTGTATTTAATACCTCATGTTTGCCTTTGTTATTTATCGAGTATTATTCGTTGTTGAAGTCCCTTCACATCACGTCAAGTCTCATTCAAGTCTCAGCCAAATCTCATTCAAGTCTCAGTCTGGTCTTAGTCTAGTCTCAGTCAAGTCAAGTCTTTGTTTCTTATGTTTCCACTTTTGGTTTGTTAATAAAACTGCACTTGGTTTCTATTAAATTCATCATCATCTTCTCCTGTCTGTATTCAGTCTGCCTGCAAACAACATTTCTCAAAGACACTAGAGAGGCATTGAACATTATTTATGGGGCTATTAGTGACCTACAAACTGCAAAACCTGATGGATTTTTTATTGATGGTGGTTACTTCAACCAACATGAATATCAAGGCTGTTTTACCTAGCTTTTATCTTCACAACCAGGGGAAGGATTCTTTTGGACATAGTGTACACAAACATTTGTATGCATACAGGGCGGTGCATCTCCCCATCTTGCTTTCTCAGACCACATCTCTCTGATGCTATTAAAAGCATACAGACCACTTCGAAAACAGACCAAACTTGTTCTAATGCAGATTATTGTATGGTCAGAGGGAGCTAACTCAGCCCTTCAGGACTACATTGAATGCACAGACTGAGAAATCTTTAGAGAGGCTGCCAGTTATTGTTATAGCATCAACCTGGGGGAGTATGCTATGTGGATACTGCATAAGTCGTTTTCAGTGCTCAGACAGTGGATCAGTTCCTTGTCACGATTGTGAGGTAGCTTCACGATGATGAGACTTCGCCTCTCGTTTGTCATGGGCTTCGTTTTCAGAGACCTGTAAGCACAATCAACTTTGAGGATCTTATGAAATACACCCTTGACCAAACAGCATGGGGATTAGTTCCATAATGAACACATTGGGTTAACCATGCTCTGTTCCTTTTTTATCCCCACAAATTTCAGATAAAACCTCTGAGAACAGCCCTCCTGGTCATTTACCTTTGCAAAAAAAAGTTACTGGCATGCTCATCAAAATATGCTCATCACATATTTTCTCTGCTTCTTTCAAACATGAGTGTAGAACAGATCAAGTTCACGGGCAAGGAAGAGGTGAGAAACCGGCTTGACATATAAAATAATAGGTTTAATGGAGAACTCAAAAGACAAACACATAAAACAACGGAAATGTCCGTGAACGATCTCTCTCTCTCCCGCACGTTGTCCGCAATCTGCCTTTAACCCTCTCGGAGGCTTAATTAGCCTAATACGGGACCGGGCATGTTGAGTCACGACCCGGCCCCGCCCTCCACCGTGCCACATTCCTCCCCCGTTCTTTCAGGCTGGGGACCCCCGGCCTGACGTACATCCCCTGCGGGGGGGGGCACCTCCCATGTGGTCAGCCGGCGGGTCATCCCCATCAACCTGGATGAGGGAGGGGGCAAGGGGAGGGAAACAACAATAATTAAAAATGGGGGGGGGTCCTTCCTGCACTGGGCAGTACCTCCCCTCCCACAAACACCATAATTGATGTGCCTGACACTCAGACTCGAAATGAGTCAATAACCAGGAGTAATATTTTGGAATAATGGAGGGTCACACTGATGATGATGGTGAATTTATGAAGGTATGAAAGGAAATGGATAAGTTGAATAAAGAATTAGCTGATAACATCAGGGAAAATGGGGACAATTTTTCAATATGTTTGGATGGTTCGCACCTTGGATGTCTTCCATTATATCGATTGCTGTATGCATTCTACTTCTGTTATTATTTGGCCCATGTTTGTTACAATTACTGATGCAGAAGTTGAATGTGATGATAAACAGACATAATATCGCTATGCTCCATTACGTACGTATCCCTAATACTGAAGTTGGTTGAGAGGGCTATGTGATCCTTTCAGGATCAAAGTGGGCAATGTGGAATAATGGAGGCATCTTTTATACGTTTTCTGTTGGTGTAAATGCAACTGTTCCCTGTTTGAAGGATGTTCTATAGGAATGTGTCTCTTGTCTTTACTCTCACGTTTCACACATAGCTCAAATGTATGTTACCCCCAAATAAGGTAATGAGCCATTCCATTGGTGGGGGTCCAGTGGAATGTGGTTTTCTGGACCATATAACAAAGTGCTGAACAATAAACGTTGAAGAAGGATTTGATAGCATTGGGTGTCTGTGTCATTTCTTTCTTCCCTCAGCTGAGCCGTATTGAGACGGGGATTGCAGATCAAGAAAATAAATTAAATACATTGGAGGACAAAATTATCTAACAATTATGATCCAAGAACTGGTGAAATCTGCTTTTCCTAACTCTTCTTTGCAATAAACTGCTTCAACTAGTTCACAAATCAGACTGAATGCTCCGGTCGCAGCAGTTCTCGAGTTCTTCTACTGGAAATACGTTTGACTTGATTGTATTTGACTTGGTCGCAACAGTTATCAAGTCAACAGTACAATGAGTCGCTCGGAGCAGTTCTCAAGTCAACAGTACACTGAACTGAGAATCACCTTGTAAAAGTTCCAGCAAGAAGGAAGCAGTGTAGAGGTCCAAGTAGTATGCTTTATTCAAGCGTTTTCTGCTTCACAAACAAGGCACAGGCTTTTCAGCCACACAAATAAAGTTTGGATTCACAAATAAATATTAGGCTTTCCAGCTTCACTAATAAAAATAGAGCTTCACAAATGTAGTGCTTGTTCAGCTTAACGCAACTCTCTCCCTCTCTGACGTTCTCAGCGGCCCTTTCAAGCCCATTTCCATTGTCACTGTAACAAGACATAGGTGATACGTATCATTAATCACCAGGTGATGGCCGCTTCCTCTCTTCCTAGCGACAGACATGTGACCACGTCCCGCTCCTCATACCTCTTTCGGACATAATACTGAGAACTGCTGATGAGTGAGCTGCTGATGAGCATATGTGAACAGATGACTTGAATGAGGGGCGAAACTTTTCATTTGAGAGATGTTAATGTGTTTGACTATTATCTGAAGTTGTTATGAGCTGGATTATGGTTTTTGTAAAAATGGGTGAGTTAATAATCACTTTCATCATAGACTATGGCTACTATCACACAGTGAAACACTCGATCGTCAGCTGTTCAGACTTGTGTCTGATATAGGCTACATTTAAAATGTTGTGTGAATAGCCTTACAAAAAAAAAACCAACAGATTTGATCAGAAAATCAGATTTGGGCAACATTTAGCAGTGTTGTGAACGTAGCCTCTGTCTCTCAAAAGAGCACAGTGTACTGTTACGTAATTATTGTTAGTGTCATTACCATGTTCTAAGTTCTGAACAATCCCCAATTTATGAATGTGTAAAAATGATTGAAGACCATATACCGTAGTTAAAATGACATGAATTACAAATGGACATTGTGCTTTGAAGCACAGTGTAAGATATTTAGGCTCTTCTTGAACTTTTTCTGTTTTGGTAAAAATGAAGCCCATAATTTGGCAGAATATAGGAAAAATATTTTTTCACCACAGACATTTGTGGTCAAAACATGTATGGTGTTTAATACCTATTATTAAAGTGTCTTCGTACATTTGTAGACGTGCAATTTTGCTTTTAAAGACTGACTTTAGTGCAAACCATTAGCATTCAAGTACGGGCTGTGACAGAGCTTATCTTTGGTTTGACCCACTGAACCAATACACCCCTTCACTGAACTAGTTGGTCATCATCTTCAGGAACAAACTGAATGTACTGGTACACTCGTTCATGAACAAACTCAATCAATCAGTCATCTCGTTCATAAACGAAGATCTACTGACTGGCTGAACGAGAACGTTCATTCAATCTCGCAATCTATTTCAACAAGAAAAGGGGCTGGATAAAGTGATGACAACACATTTTTTGACATACGGACATACAGACATTATTTAAATTAATATAATTTTTTAGGCTAGTATTGTTGTCTTTTTTTTTTTTTTTTGTATAGCTTGTTAAAAAGTCATGCTCATATTACAGATACTGTATGCTTTGTTGTCATTTATGTGTAAATGTTTATGATGCTTTAACACTCTGAAATGCTGAAGTCTCTATAGATTTGTAGACATGCAAATTGTAATAAAGGATTTATATTGTTCCAGTTATGAATGACTTGTGCTTTTGATTCCATGCAATTTATTCGTTCAAAACATAAAAGATGGTAATTTGTCACAATCTTCTGGTTCAAAGGAAATGTAGAAATGGTCAGTGAACAAATCAATAAACTTATCATTTTTGTGAACAGATTCAAAAGACTTGAGTCACTGAGATGAATCAAAATCACTACCACTTCGGACAACGTGTTCAAGGATGGAAGCCTTCTGGTGGTCAGTCAAACTGTGTACCTGGCACCGGTGTCCATGATTGCTTTCTTTCCATAAATCAATACTGTACTATCAGATGTTGTGAAATGGCATCAAAGTGCTGCAATTGATGCAGCGTGTTGATGAGTTTACTTAAGATGGACTGTGGACTTGTTGTGAGGGTTTTCATGGAAACTGAATTGTTGACTATTAGATTTTGAAAATTAAAGGTATGTTGGTTGCAAATTTGGAATACAAGGCCCGGTTGAAAACTAACAAGTCCAAGATCGGTCGTAAGCCGCTGCCTTTTTTGGGTACGATGAAGTAAGGACTGTAGAAACCCTTCTTCATCTCAGTTGTAGGGACAGGCTCTATCGCGTCTTTGAGTAAGAGAGTCGCAATTTCCGCACACAGGAATTTGACATTGTGGCACGGTGGAGGGCGGGACCGGGGCGTGATTACGCACGCCCGGTCCCGTATTAGGCTAATTAAGCCGTCAAGAGGGATAAAGGCCACTCGCGGAAGGCGATGCAAGAGATCGTTCACGGACATGTCCGTTGTCTTATGTGTTTGTATTTTGAGTTTTACATTAAACCTTTAGTTGTATGTCAAGCTGGTTTCTCGCCTCTTCCTTGCCTGTGAGCCTGAACTGTGTTACATTGGTGCCGAAACCCGGGAAGGAAGAGGGATGCGCCGTAGCGGAGTTCTTGCCACTGCCCAGCGGAGCAGCCGCGGCCATCTGCTGGGGGACGGAGGAGCCCAGCCGCCTGGATGCGGAGGAACGGCTGCCGACTGCGAGGGGAGGAGGGGCTCCTGGCCGAACGCATGGAGCAGTTAGGGCCGCTGCCAGGGGCGGGGGAGTCCCCTACTAGCTGCTGGAACGTGGCGGGGTTGGAGACCGCCGTCCGTGTGTGGGGGGAGGGCTTGCCGCCGACCGCCTGGAGCGGGAGAACAGCTGCCAGGGGCGGGGGGAGGCCCCTTCAACTCCCTGGGAACGCGGAGAGGCATTCCATCCGCCAGGGGCTGAGGACTGCCTCCGATCTGCCCGGAGAGGTGCGGCTGTCGTCCTGTAGAGGGTGGAGAAGTGGCTGAGGAACGAGCTACGGCGTATCAGAGAACCATCAGAGTAAGTTTTTTTTATTTTTTTTATCTCTCTCTCCTCTCTCTCTCGCTGCCGCTCTGCATTGGCCTTTTCCCTCTTTTTTAAATTATGGTGTTTGTGGGAGGGGAGGTACTGCCCAGTGCAGGAAGGACCTCCCCCCCATTTTTAATTGTTGTTGTTTCCCTCCCCTTGCCCCCTCCCTCGTCCAGGTTGATGGGGATGACCTGCCGGCAGGTCCCCAGCCTGAAAGAACAGGGGAGGAGTGTGGCACGGTGGAGGGCAGGACCGGGGCGTGATTATGCACGCCCGGCCCCGTATTAGGCTAATTAAGCCGTCAAGAGGGATAAAGGCCACTTGCGGACGGCGATGCGGGAGAGAGAGATCGTTCACGGACATGTCCGTTGTCTTATGTGTTTGTATTTTGAGTTTTACATTAAACCTTTAGTTGTATGTCAAGCCGGTTTCTCACCTCTTCCTTGCCCGTGAGCCTGAACTGTGTTACAGACATCTTCGCCGTGTACTGCGGTAAAGCAGATGCCCTCGAAGGGGGGAGGAGGCCTGGCAAAATTAATTGCGTAACCGAGTCGGATGGTCCTGGCCAGCCAGCGTGATGGATTGGGAAGTGAAAGCCATACGTCCAAGCTCCGTGCTAGGGGCACTAAGGGAACGATTACTTTTGACATACCCGGCGGGGCTTCGCAGCAGGGTGGAGCAGGTAATATGCCGTCGGGAGGCAAAAGCGCGTCTCGAGGCTCTGGTGCTGAGAGAAGACTCGAAGCACTTACCTTGCTCCGCACACCTGGCAGGGGGCAGGTCAGTGACTGAGGAGGAGGTCTCATGGAGGCATCCTCCAGACTCGTCAGGACCAGCCGGCTGGGGGGCAACAGTCGTGGGGCTGGAGGCGAAGGGTCTGCGTCCAATGTGCCGTGACTGTTGAGGTGTGGCACCTGCATTTGCGGGCCAGGTGACCCAGAGACAGAGGAAATTGCTCTTTCATTGAGAATGTGGGTACCGCAGCCCGAAGGTGGTGCGGCAAAGTAAATAAACTTAACTGAGGATTCTCCTCGGAGAGGTCTGCTTACCAGCTCCGGAGCAAACATCACAGTCTCTGGGTCGTCCGTCTCAATGCTTGGGAGCCTTCCAGGTCCTAGAGGGGGCTCATGAGATGGGGGGCGTGCGCTTCCTGTGGGGCGCTTGATGCTGGGGCTGAGAGCTGTGCTCATGAGAAGGAGCTGCACGTTTTTTAGAAGCCGCAGTAGGACGCCCTCGGTGGGCAGACTGGGCACGGCCCGTGCTGGAAGTGCGATGGGGCATGATGTGGGAGATGGCCTCTGTCTGTTTCTTCACTGCTGGGCAAAGTCCTCGACGGTGTAGCTGAAAAGGCCAAACTGGGAGACGGGTGCATTGAGAAAGCGTGCTTTGTCTGTTTCACGCATCTCGACCAGGTTCAGCCACAGATGTCGTTCCTGAACCACGAGAGTGGCCATCGCCTGCCCGAGTGACCGAGTTGTGACCTTCTTGGCCCTGAGGGTGAGGTCGGTCGCTGAGCACAGTTCCTGCAGCACGTCAGGATCAGGACTACCCAAGTGCAGATCTTTAAGTACCTTGGCCTGTTGGACTTGCAGGAGGGCCATGGCATGCAGGGCGGAAGCAGCTGTGACTGTGAGCGGCGCACAGACCCGAGCAACCTATCATCCAGCCGTGAAGGCTGTGGGGAGGACGTGGGAAGGAGGAGCGACGAAGGGGGTGGCTGGAGTGGTGTTCCTTCTTAGGAAGGAAAGCCGTGACCGCAACGCTGCCATGCTAAGATTCTCGCAGTGAGAACACGAACCATCCGCAAACGCTGCCTCGGTGTGATCGCTGCCCAAACACGAGGCAGCACCTGTCACCGTCAGGAGCGGAGAGCACTCTACCACATCCAGGAACTACACAGGGGCGGAAAGGCATCTTTATAAAGATGCGTCCTGAAAATGACGTTCAATGCCACTGTGTATTGCTCTTTTAGCAAAAATGCGCTCTTTTACTAGCGCTGTCTTCGCCCAGGGGCAAAGCTGCACTGGTGTGCAGAGAAGGAGAAAGCCGCTGATATGCGCCGTAGATCCAACAGCAGTTGGTCAGAGTTGGGAGGAAAATCAATTGGGACTTGCAGCTCGCTGCTCACACAACCGGTCAGCTCCGAAGAAAATTTCTGAATGAAACAGACACATTTCCCTCCCTTTATACCCATATGTCTGGGGGCGGGACATGCAAATTCTGTCTGCCAATTTCTCATTGGCCTTTTCTCAAAAGAGACCCCTAGTGTCGCTTCTTCGACACAACGCCAAATTGAGTGACAGAAGGGGAACTAATGGTCCCAGAACATTCTGGGAACCAAAAATTGTTAGCTGGGAGTACTGTACACACACAATTTTGTACACAAGAACAATGGTCAAATGGATCTCTTCAAATCTTCAGCCTTCAGTTCTAATTCACATGCATACGAAAAAAAAACACCACAGACTGAAAGGTTCAAAAGAACAGCACGGCAAAAATTTCAAATTCAAGTTTTGTTTCATATTCACATAACAGGGTTAAAGTCCATCAGTGTCATCAATGAGCATGTTTACATGCACACCAATATGCTGATTACTCCCCAAAAAAACAGCTTATTTAAAAATTCTGATAAATCAAGAAAACTGTGTTTACATGATATGAATCGTGTTATTCTCTGATTTTGATGTCAAACCGTAAAGAGACAAATCGCTCAACACGTGTGCACATTGAATAAGCTGATAAGAACACCGGGTAAAAATCTACCCATGTCAATCAGTTATTCATAAGCTGTTTATGGCCTTTATGCCGATAAAGGAATGTAAACCTATTGCATTTACATGACTGCACGTGTTGTCAGCTTTTAGGCTTTGAAGCATAAACGGTGTAAGAATGTTCATGTAAACTCCATCAATGTTTCTTTCAATGTATTATATTTCAAAGCTTTCAATGTCTTAAACAGTGGTTGCCCCAAAGTTAAGTTTAATTTTAAATGTTTGGGTGCCAGACAAGGTTAACCCTTGTCAGCATAAACATAAACACAAGGGGGGTTTTTCGGAAAGTTTATCAAGTTTAGTTTACCTTCACAAACCCTGAAATCCGGTAGCTTAAACCAAGCATTTCTTACTCGTGGTTATTGGTTCTAGAATACCAGTTTTGGCTTAGTTCACTCAACCCTGAGTTTAAAACTTAACATCTATGCACATTAACTATGAAGGCATTCTAAGAAGAGGAAACAGTCACCAGGAAAGAAAAGCTAAGAAGAAATATTTCATTGATGCAGAAGTTTTAATGTCTGCAAACAAGCATTATTCTGTCTTCACTCGTAATAGCAATAGGGTGCATTGGTTTTTTTTTTTGACGGAAAGTCAGAGTTAGTGTCCTTGTTCTTGGACTTGACTCAGACTCGAGACTTTGGGACTCTGGACAGCTTTCCGAGTCCAGCAGTGTCCATGGTTATGAAAAAGAAGTTAAATAAGAAAATAATTTAAATAAAATTAAAATAACAAAAACGAGAAATTAATTAATGTATCCCTGCCCACATGCAACTGTAGCACCCCCTGCAGTCATAGCCTGAATTTGTTTCACTGTGTTCCAGCACGCATACACACACGAGCGCACAAACACGTCACAAACACTTAAGTCAACCATTTGTATTTGTATGGCCTACGAGGGAGAATGTCTGCCATGCAATAATCCATTTTTCATTTGTGAATCATAAAGAATTTCTGTGCAAGAAATGAATTGATGCTTTGCAATATTTGGATTCTGCACTCTGCAGAATGCAAATATTGCAAAGCATCAATTACCGAGGTTGCTGGCACCACTTCCAATTTCTACCAACATGTGGAAAGAAAACATAAAAACAGGTATGTAGCCAACTTACAAATTGTTGGCAGTGTATTCCAGTGATGGATATAATATTTGCAGGCAATCATATAATGTAACTTCTCTGTGAGTACTAATTATTAATATATAACATTTTTACTATGGTGAAATATAGGATAATTTCTCCAGTATTTCACAATATTACATTACTATATTTGTTGATTATATTTGTGTATGTACATTGCTGTGAAAAATTATTTGCCCCCTCCTTATTTCTTCTGTTTTTGTGTATATCTCATTTGGTTTAGATCTTCAAACGAGATATAACATAAAACAAAGGCAACTTGTGTAAACGCAAAATAGACTTTTTTTTTATTTAAGTGAAAAATGTATGAACTAATGAAAATGAACTAACTGCCCCCTTAAACTTAATGGCTGGTTGTGCCACATTTAGCAGGAACAACTGCAACCATATGCTTCCAATAACTGGAGATCAGTCTTCCACAACGCTGTGGTGGAATTTTGTCCCACTCTTCTTTGCAGAACTGCTTTAGTTCAGCTACATTAGAGGGTTTTCTGGTAGAGAGCAGAATTCCATGGATGCGATTTTTGGCCAGTGTCTTTCTAATAGTGAAGTCTTGAACAGTGACCTTTATTGATGTGAGAGCATCAATATTGTGTACGTGAGCATGTGTGTGACCTTTATTGTGTACGTTAGCATGTGTGTGTTTTTTGTGTGTGCATGTATGTGCATGTGCACAGGACAGAGGCCTTTATGTTTCCTAGCACACATGAACACATGTGAACATGATGAATATGCTCCTGAACACTCATTTTTTTCTCTTACTTTTGATCTCCCCCATTCATATTGTCACAGATCTTCCTGTCTCTCCCTGCACTAATATTCTACAATCCCTCTCCCCTGAGTACTTATCATCTGCACCTGTCACTCGTATCCACGTCAATCAGCTCCACATCTTAAAAGCACTATCCACCTCTCACTCTTTGTCTGGTCTCGATTACGAATACAGACTCACTTACCTGCTACCTCGCCTTTGCTTCTACTACGACTCCAAGCTCTCCTTCGCTCTCCTTCGCTCCAGTGATGAAAACCCAAGCTCTACTCAACTTTGCTCCAGTGACGTAAACCCAAGCTCTACTCTCCTCCGCTCCAGTGACGATAACCCAAGCTCTACTCTCCATCGTAAATATCCCAAGCTCTCTTTTCCATCACCCCTTTGATTGCATTCCATATTCTGAGTTAACTTGTTTAATAAAATACAACCTCCGGGTTCAACGCTACCATCGCGTTTCATAAATAATGATTTTTTTCACTCAAAACTGAGGTGTATATGCTCAGGTAAATGAGTTTATCAATAAATTCTAAAAAGAAATACAAAACCTGTACTAATTGAAAGACAAGTTGTCAAAAAGATCTAATCCAATAGTTGGTGATAATATAGCATAATGAGAGATTTATAAGCAATTTTTATAGGCCAGTCATTTTTAACCGGGAACAGAAAAAGTGTAACACGGTGAAAGACCCCTCCCCCTCCTCTTCGGGTCAAAATGACTGGAACACAACAACTGGCAAAAGACAAAATCTTTAAGGTATACTACTATTTTAAACTAAATGAATACAATTTTAGGTATAGCAAAAATAAGCTAAGATAATACAGAGAGATTGTACAGTTTGAAGGAAGAGATAAATAACCTTTATGCAGAAAAGGCTAAGGGTGCTTTTATAAGATCAAGAGCCAAGTGGCTGAAATCTGTGAAGAACAAATGAAGAAAAGTCTCTATATATTGAGGGTAGTCACATAATAAGCTAGGGACTCAGATTTGTCTCAGATTTTTATTTGCAACATTATACTTCATTTCAACCACACAATATCACACCTACTTTTAAATGATGAAAATGTGGCCTCTTGCGAGTTGGATGCGATCATCCAGAAATCCCCTCTTAATATCAGCCCAGGCCCAGATGGCTTACCATTTGAATTTTATTGGACTTTTTGGCAAGATATTAAAAAGTTTGTTTTGAAGGGGTTTAGAAATTGTGTACAGAAGGGTGAGTTGACTGAGTCTATGAAGCAGAGCTTGATTACCTTGATTCTGAAACCTAACAAAGACAATTTATGTGTATAATTGGTGTCCAATTACCTTACTTAATTCAGACTATAAATTGTTAGCATCCTTGTATGCAAATAGATTAAAGCCATGCTTTGAAGAAATGATCTGTTTCCCAATCTGACTTTGTGAAATGCAGAAACATAGCTAACAATATTTGGCCTGTGTTGGATCTACTAGATTATAAAGAATTAGTTCTTTTATAATAGTTATTTTATTTTTAGATTTTTTTTATAAGGCATTTGATACGGTTGAGCATGAGTTTATGTATGAGTCTTTGTGTAGGTTTGGATTTGGCCCAAATTTTGCAAATATGGTCAATATTTTATAAAAATATTAACAGTAATTTATCTTTGCTGAATGGTGTTTCTCCTCGGTTTGTGATGAGAACAGGCATTAGACAAGTGTGTGTCCTGTCTCCCCTTTGTTTTTGTTGGTTGCTAAATTTCTTAATATTTATGTTACATGCTGTCAGGGCCAGGTTATGCCTCCCTGGGGCCCTGGGTTAGCTCATGAATATTAATTAGGTAACTTGACCTACAGCTCTACACAGGTTAAACAACGTCATAATAAACTAATTAATATTCATGAGCCTGCGATGGACTGGCGACCTGTCCAGGGTGTACCCCGCCTTTCGCCCAATGTTAGCTGGGATAGGCTCCAGCCCCCCGTGACCCTGTACAGGATAAGCGGTTGAAGATGAATGAATGATATTCATGAGCCACACCCATAAACATTCGCCTATGACCCAGAGAATTGCAAATTACCAACTTACAGTATTTGATCACAGAAGACTCGCCAATGACACATATGTCAAAGCTTGTACAATAAAGAACAAATAGTAAATACATCAACTCTTGAATGGTTGTTAGTATGAATGTAACATAGACAGAAATAATTTTGTTTAGACTGCGGAATACTTACATCTATCCCACACCAGTGAGGATAGATCAATTTACCATGCAATCATGTTAAAACTACTAAAACAGTCAAGCAGAGATCTACATAAAATTGAATGGCACTCACCACTATCATCAAACCACTTAAAGTGCCCTCTTCTTGAAAGCAAGCTCTCAAATAATTATTTGAACCCCAAATGGTGCAGGGTATAGTTGTGCTCTGTTTACATTGTCATCGTACAGTTCAGTCTGTTACAATCCACTGACATCCTCAGCTGATTTTGATTAGGCTGATTTCCAACCAACATTGTTTCATTTTTTTTGCAATGTTAAAATAATGTCTCTTATCGCAGAGACAATTATAGCCTACTAAGCCATTTGTAGGTGGATTTCCCACAAAGAACATAAACACTGGCTCTGTAGCGCCTTCAAAACTTTGTTCCCTTTGTCTGAGTGACATGTCAACTTCTGGCTAAACCAAATGTGTGACTTTGGGGTGGGAGTACCTGTAATGCACTTAGTTGTGAATTTACTCATTTTTGCAAACAATAGCAGACTAAGAGTGGCAAGAGAGTCCAGGTAAACTGTTTAGAAATAATATTTTTTTTACAGAGTTTGGTGACGCCGGTGGTGCCGAAATTACACAATTCATATTAAAATTTGATCTTGTGTACCAAAGGCTGCAGCTTATGTTGCCCATTATATTAAAGCATCCCTGCATGTTGTTTAGATGTTCAGGGTATTCAAGTGGCAGAACAAACTTTCTTAATGAGTCAGCTGGCAGATGATACAGCCTTTTTCTAAAGGATGAGAACCAGGCCCCTGTTACTTTAAATGCTCTGAAGTTATTTTCAAATGCATCTGGCCTCTAAATCCATCAGAACAAAAGTCAAATTATGTACCTGTTCAAAGTATAGATAGTACAAATAGCAGGTATTAAGGTTAAAATTGTGTCAGGCACTTGGGCATTTTAATTTATTTTCTTGATCTGCAATCCCCGTCTCGATACGGCTCAGCTGAGGGAAGAAAGAAATGACACAGACACCCAGTGCTATCAAATCCTTCTTCAACATTTATTGTTCAGCACTTTGTTATATGGTCCAGAAAAACCACATTCCACTGGACCCCCACCAATTTATATGGGGGTGACATACATGTTTGAGCTACGTGTGAAATGTGAGAGTAGAGACAAGAAACACATTCCTATTCTCATTCAAACAGGGAACAGCTGCAGCTACACCAACAGAAAAAGTTTCAAAGATGCCTCCATTATTCCACAATAAGTAAATCAACCACTGATAGAGTTTTAAATAATTTCTCGCAATGGTTACAAAAAACAAAGAATGTGTTTAATTATTGGATGCAAAGAAATGTAACAATTTATGGCTGTGTTTTGATTTCAAAAGCTGAAGGCATCTCTGGGGATCCCCAATAATTGATATCCTTGTTGCTGTTCTACTGCAGTTCATTATGCACTGCTGTTTTATTGTTAAGTTGTTGCAGGGATAACATAATGGTTTAAAAAAAAAAATACGATTAGCATGCACAGTAGTCTAACACCGCTCGTCAATGCATTTGAGACAAATGTAAAATTTAAGAAGTTGGGGAAAATGTATTTCAAATGTTTTTTCAAAAATATTTCAACACTGGTAAATTGTAATGATAAATGTATCTATTATGCTTTTTTTTTAAGTAGCAAGCACCTCGCTATATTTTATTTTTTATTTTTTTTTAAATGTAAAGTGTGTTTTAGATTAACGACATTAACCGTAATAGGAGAATTGCTGCTAACCATTTGATAACTTTTAATTTGACATGGAAGAAAAGAAAATAAACTTCTCGGTTACTGTCGTAACTTCCGTTCCCTGATGGAGGGAACGAGACGTTGTGTCGATGAAGTGGCACTTGGGGTCGCTCTTGGGAGCCTGATTCACCATCAGATCTTTGAGAAAAGGCCATCGAGAATTGGCGAGTTGAATTTGCATGCCACTCCCCTGACATATGGGTATAAAGGGAGGCCAGCAGGCAAGTTCATTCAGGTTTTGCACTGAGGAGCCGAGACAAGGTCCTGGCCATTACAGCGGTAAAGTTCTGTCTGTGGCAAGAGGGATACAACGTCTCGTTCCCTCCATCACCGAGACGTTCCCCTTCTGTCACTCACTCGACTTACCAAATATGGCAACATTTTTATTTCCATAGAAAAATTATTCAGCTGGGATCTAAAAATGCTCATATATCGCGCCAGGGAAGGTGTTCATTCCATTCCTATTCTTTAAGAGGGAAAGGGCAAAGGCTTGGGAAGGGAGTGCCGGGCGAGTCTGCCAGTCTTCGTAAAAAGAAAAGGTGACTAAACAAGGCAAATTGTTTGCAATGAAGACACAGTCTTAGTCTTGTACTGTGTTAACTAATGTGTGGAAAAAAATATATTTTAAAAACAAAAATTATGACATTTTGGTAATTAATCGAATTTGAAGCCTTGAAGAAAATTATTGCATTCAGAGCCTTTTCTATTTTAAATGACCAAGGAGGACCAGTATATTTGTGACCTCAACACCCGCAACCCCCCCAGTCCCAAAATGGTTTGGTCTCCCCAATGTGTTAAAGACAAGGTTACGGAGTTGCCTTCAATCATAACTTCCCCCCACAGGAGTATAATATGAAATATTTAGAATCCTTTGCTCAAACAAGACCATTTTAAAAAGATATGGTTTGATAAATGTATAATTTTATTCTAGATTTCATGGAGAAACTAATGGAGAGATTTATTCATATAGCAAATTTGTTGATATTTCAGGATTAGATGCTTCATCTAGAGTTTATGCTAGTGTGGTCAAATGCATTTCACCAAAATTGCTATATTTGGTCAGATCTCAATGCAGCTATAGCTTTTAAATGCTTAAATGCCAAAAATATATATTGGTGGTATGAATCTTTCTATATTAAATGTAATAACGTCTGGATTAGGAAGAACCTTCTCAAAAATTACAGCTGTCAATCTAAGGCACTTTTCAAATGCAATTGGAATATCCACTTATCTCTGTCAACAAGATTTGGACTGTATCAATACCAACAAAGTGAAAGTGAAATTTCATTTTTAAATCTTACATAATTACTATCCATGTAACTCTTTTCGTCTCCCGTTAGTGTACATTCTGTAACTTTAACCTTGAAACTGTCCCACATTTGTTTTTTGACTGTGCTTATGTAATATTCTGCCTTTACTGTATGAAAACAGTCCAGTAACCCTCTTTGCCAGACATGAACTTATTACTGTTCACTAGACTGTTATTAGATCATCTAGGTTATTGAATGCTTGATGAAGTAAAGTACATGTACTGTAACAAAGAAAGTGCTCATAAGCATGTGTGTGCCCCTGCTCCCCCACGTTGAAAAGGACATGCTCATTTAGCAGAAGACAGTCTTTTGTTCTACACTGCATGACAAACCACAAAAAAAGTTATAATAGACAAAGAAAGTGCAAACTATGCTGCTGCACTGTTTCTCCCAGATGCAACTGGAATTTAATCTACTGGTAAACACAAACGCAACATTTTGAGCAGAATTCTCTATTATTTATTTGGAGTACCTGTATTAACCTGAGCTTCAGATGTGTTTGCTTCTCATCTGTGTCACTGCTTGTTGATATCAGACACACTGAAGAAGATCCGTGAGGATTTTGTGATGGCAAATGTATTCACTTTTTCAAATTTTCCAATCAGACGGTTATTTCCTTTTAAAGTCGCATGTAACCAGCAAAGATTAAAACTCTTGTTATAGTGCAGCCTTTGATTGACAGGTGAGGGGTGGTGCTTCACTGCTGTCCAGCACACATCAGGATGGATTAATGTTTCACATAGAATAGAATAGAATAGAATAGAATAGAATAAATCTTTATTGTCCACCGGGGTGGAAATTTTTCTTTGGCTCACCGCAACATACAAAAACAGATAATCATACAAATATTGCCTCAGACATAAAAAAAAAAAAAAAAAAAAAAGGAAAGAAAATTACTCGATTAATAAAATGAATTAAAAACACGTCTTATTAAAAATAAATATACTTAAAAATAGCTACACAAAAATAGCAACTCATTTATAGTCATTACTTTGTTTGGTTTAGAATACAAATGGCATTTGGAATGAAAGATCTTTTAAAAGAGCTTTTAGCCAGAGGCACTCTAAAGCGCCTCCCAGACTTCATTAGTTCAAACTCACTAGAAAGGGGATGAGTAACATCTGCAGTGATTTTCCTAGCCTTATTCCTCGTTCTGTCAATGTATATTTGGGACAGTGGTTTTTGTGGTTTTCCTACTATTTTACTAGCCATTGACACTATCCTGTAATGTGATTGACACTATCCTGTAATGTCACATCTTAAATGTGATGTTGTCGCATAGCCAAACAATTCTGACTTCTAAAATCAATGGTATAGATTTGAATTGAAAATTGTTGTCACTGCTTAATTTCCTTATGATTTTTTTAAAAATAAAGAAATTAATCTTTTTCAATAGCAAAAAAAGAAATGAATTTTAAAGATAATTTTGTAAAAATCCAAATAGCTTTACAGATAGTTATTGTACCAGGCCAATAAATTGCAATGTTCATTCTGTGAGATTCCTAAGACAGTGCTACAGGGAGACCGGAAGGACAGCTGATCGTCCTCACAATGACAGACCATGTGTAACAACACCTGCACAGGATTGGTACATCTGAATATAACACCTGTGGGACAGGTACAGGATGGCAACAACAACAGCCCTAGTTACACCAGGAATGCACAATCACTCCATCAGTGCTCAGACTGTCCGCAATGGGCTGTGATAGAATTTGGGCTTGTAGGCCTGTTGTAAGGCAGGTTCTTACCAGACATCACCGGCAACCTATGGCCTCAAACCCACCTTCGCTGGACCAGGCAGGACTGGCAAAAAGTGCTCTTCACTGATGAGTCATGGTTTTGTCTCACCAGGGGTGATGGTCGGACGTTTATCGTTTAAGGAATGAGCATTACACTGAGGACTGTACTCTGGAGCGGGATCGATTTGGAGGTGGAGGGTCTGTCATGGTCTGGGGCGGTGTGTCACAGGGTCATTGGACTGCGCTTGATGTCATTGCTGGCAATCTCAACACTGTGCGTTACGGGGAAGACATCCTCCTCCCTCATGTGGTACCCTTCCTGCAAGCTCATCCTGACATAATCCTACGGCATGAGAATGCCACCAGCCATTCTGCTCATTCTGTGCGTGATTTCCTGCAAGACAGGAATGTCAGTGTTCTGTCATGGCCAGCGATGAGCCCAGATCTCAATCCCATTGAGCACGTCTGGGACCTGTTGGATTGGAGGGTGAGGGATAGGGCAATTCCCCCCAGAAATGTCTGGGAACTTGCAAGTACCTTGGTGAAAGTGTGAGGTAACATCTCACAGCAAGAATTGGCAAATTTGATGCAGTCCATGAGGAGGAGATGCACTGCAGTACGTAATGCAGCTGGTGGCCACACCAGATACTTACTGTTACTTTTGATTTTGACCCCCCCTTGTTCAGAGACACATTATTCAATTTCTGTTAGTCACATGTTTGTGAAACTTGTTCAGTGTATGTCTTAGTTGTTGAATCTTTTTGTTTTTACAAATATTTACATATGTAATTTGCTGAAAATATATGCAGTTGAAAGTGACAGGATGTTTCTTTTTTTTGCTGCGTTTATCTATCAATCTGACTCCACATATGACTCATGTGATATACTGTATTTCAAGTTCTGTGTGGGCGATAAGACCTACAGACCGAAATTGCACATGTCTTATGAGACACAAATTTGTAATCCTGCAGGAGGCGCTTGATCCTCAGAACACCGAATCCTCCATGCATCAGCATTTTAATCTTAGATTGTTTTATATCTCATTGCAAACATTTTACATACACGTAAATGGGAATCTGCTTCAGCAGTATTTATTCAACTATTCTAAAAATTCTCATCCAGTAATAATAAACAACTGTGATTAGCGTATGCTTGGCAGTGCTGAGAAAAGTAATAGGCAACGCGTGATTCCACCGTCTACGCTAGAGGGGACTACGCAACACAAAGTGGGCGATACCAACTCGTAAAATGGAGGGGGGACTTTTGTTTTTTTTGTCTGATTATGACCCTGATGTAAATAACATCTGCCACACTGTGCAGCTATTTTCACCCCAATAGTCTGGTGAAACCACAGGAACTAGACAATAGATGTTGCTGCAGTGGCATGGGGTGTAAAGATGGTGTGAATGTGTATTCTTGTCCTAGCGAGCGCTGTTCAAATCCACTTTATGTCCACTTTTTTTTTCCCCATCCTATTTCCACTCTTAATATTTCCTTTAATACTACTTTAAATAAGGGCCTGGGTAGCTCAGCAAGTAAAGACACTGGCTACCACACCTGGAGTTGCAAGTTCAAATCCAGGGCGTGCTGAGTGACTCCAGTCAGGCTTCCTAAGCAACCGATTGGCCTGGTTGCTAGGGTGAGTAGAGTCACGTTGGGTTAACCTCCTCATGGTCACTATAATGTGGTTCTTGCTCTCGGTGGGGCATGTGGTGAGTTGTGTGCGGATGCCGTGGAGAATAGCACGAGCCTCCACACGTGCTAAGTCTCCGTGGTTACACGCTCAGCAAGCCACGTGATAAGGCAACTGAGATTCATCCTCTTCCACCCGGATTTAGGCGAATCAATATGCCACCACAAGGACTTGGACCATATTGGGAATTGGTTGTGCCAAATTGGGAAGAATAGGGGGAAAATACTACTTTAATAGGTAAAAAATTATATAAATGTTGATTTCATCACAGTGATTTGGTCACAGTGAATGTCGGGAAGTGCTGAGAGGGGTTAGATCTCGAAGTGAGGTCAGTCGATTGCACTCGTTCCCACAGCTCGGCAACTATTGTGTGTAGAATGCATCACAGTATTTCTATAGTAATATTGTAGTAACCATGTTTTTTTTTAGTAAATATTTTTTAATGCAATTAACCATAGTGTTACTACAGTAATATGTTGTTAATATAGTAACCATGGTTCTTTTTGAGGTTGCTGTAAATTAACAATAAAATACCATGGTGAAACTGGTTACTGTAGTAAAACCAAGGTGTAAAGAGGTAAGATGGTCAAGGAGGAGGTGAAGATGAATTGCTCTTCTCAAGTAAGGATTTAATGGCCACAGTAGTGCTCACAACTTTACAATTAACAGAAAACATAAACTTCTCAATTGTCTTGCAACTCTTTTGCTGCTTTCTCTTAACACACCAACACTAGACTGACACATGTGTCTCTCTCCCCGGATGGAGGTTCTGTGGCCGTTTTTATGCTGCTCTCCCCGTGCTCACTGAAATTAGAGACAGGTGTTAGACACAATTTAGCTCAGGTGCAAGTGCCTTTACCGCTTTCTCCCCCGGACGTGCACTTGACCACACCCCCACTGCTGCACAAGGTTATTTTTTCTAAGGGAAAGTTAGGGTTAGGTTTAGGGGTAGGGGTTAATATAGTGTGTCTGTGGGACTCTAAATAAACACACTAAACACACTGCAGTAATGCCCATATACTGTATGTTAGCATTTAAATATGGGTGCAAATAGTATTTGCACCAGGGTTGGGGTGCAAATAATATCTGCCACTATTTGCACTGGGGTGTAAATAGCATGTACCATTAAATAGCATCTGCCTAAAAAAAAATGCCCAAACAGTTTCCTTCTGTTTTTCCCCCAATTGTGTATTATTTAATTTATAGTTATATCATTGTATCCTATGTTATATTCTATTGGAACAAAAACATATAAAGTGGACAGAATTATTCTGCATGGGAGAATGTAATTTGGGTTACAGAATGCAACAGTCATGCTTCGGCAGTAAGATCCCATTAAATTTCTCCATGAATTAATATATTTTAAACTATGACTTATAAACCTTTAAAGACAGACCTACTGCGAGCACAGAAGTTGTTAATTGTTGGTATATAGTCCTGTTGAGGCCATCAGTCCACATAGATTAAATTTATTTAAAAATAAATCATGTTTAGTGCAATTTCTGGTAAAGAACTACACAACCCATGATCCTTAGGGGAAAAATCTATCAATCAGAGAATCATGTCCAACAACCTGCGCCAAACATGCTCTGCAGCGATTCTTCATTCGAGTCTTATCACACACTGTAAATGATGCAATCAAGTCAGTCCCCTTACAATCTCTAACTACTTGTATGTATTAGCATATTTTGCAATATACTTTAAATATGATGAATCAATACTTATAACCAACAGCTTAAAAATAAATAGTTTTATATTGTTCCTACATTTAAATTGATGTCATTCACAGTGCTTCAAGGGATTGTAGATCATTCCCTCATTAAAGATATGTATGTGTAACCGGTGGCTTGCGACACCAGTTAGGAAAAATACTCGTCTGCGTTGTGAATGACGACACGGGACAACAGGTGACGGTTCCACTGACATTTACTGACATACAAAAACACAAGAACAGCGTCTGAATACGTTGCCCTTACGTGCTCTCTCCCGTGCATTAACAATGCAAAGAGGAAGAGAAAAGAAATACAAAGAAAACATACCTGACATACAAAAACACAAGAACAGCGTCTGAATACGTTGCCCTTACGTGCTCTATAAAACAAATGTGATGCACGTATAAATCACCATGTGCCTTACTACACTAATAGATAAAAATATAACTTAATTATAGTAAAATAATCAAAATAACCACAGAGATGAGTAAAATAACATAATACATATAACATATTGTGAAAATATTAACATAAATACAACAATTAAAATAAGGATTAACAAGAGCCACAAATAAACTCACCTCTCCCGTGCATTAACAATGCAAAGCAGTGTTGCCAGATTAGAAATTTTGAAGTATCGTACCAAAACCTCAAAATGATCGTTTTTTAAAAAAAATTATCGTACACAAACCAAACGCATAAAATATAGTTATTTTCCAACAATTTTATTTTCCAAATAATTTTACAGCTAATTTGAACAAGCTGTATAATACGCTCACATTAACTGAAGGAAGTCTGAATAACTTTTTTTTCCAAAGTGCAAAAGATATGCCGAAAAAAAAGTGCACAAAAAAGAAAAAAAGTGCACAATTAACACAAAAAAAGATTCAAATTCGATCTCTAAGTCGCTGTCATCATCGGATGCCACATCCACTTGTGCTGTGTTGGCAGAATCCTTTTACTGTACAGATTGGATGCCGTCATGGAGCGCAGCATACGTGCTTGCGTGCAGGCAGGCGAGCCTGCGAAATGATTCGGGGTCCGAGAGAGAAGCGGTAGGATGTGTGTTTGGACGAACGACTGAAAACTCTGAAATTATCGTACATTATGGGATTTTTTTCATTACTGATCGTACATCGTACAGAGGTCAAAATTATCGTACAAATACGATAATTATCGTACATCTGGCAACACTGATGCAAAGAGGAAGGGGAGGGGACAAAGCAGTGCATTTTATAGAAGGCTAATGATGACCTCACAGCAATTAAAGGGGAAAACACACCAATTCTTAAAACAAATATATCAGGTGTAAATAAAATAAAACCATTTTGTGTGAATTATAACAATACATATGAAACACTTTGTGTACCTGTTACATATGCATGAATACATTAATTTATATTTCATGAGATATCAGACTCTATGTCAGTATTGCGACCACATAAGATATTTGATTTAAGACACATTAATCATTTGTTACATATGTTTGATTTTTACATGTCATAACCAGAAAAAATATGCATTTGAATAGGTTACAAGCTGTTTTTTTCACAGTCAGTGTCTGTTTGTACAAGAAGTAAGATATGCCTACTTTATTTTATGCTGCATGAAAAACACTTAGTGCCCTGGGCAGGGTTGCACTAGCTGTGCGTAAGGTCTCACTTAAGTTGAGACGTAAAGTTCACACTAAGGTGTTAGTAACTACTAGTTAGTTTGTAACTAAGTCAGTGCTTAATTTGGTTGAACCACCTGTTCTTAAGTTAAGACTTAACTAGTAGGTTGTAAGCTCTCCATAAAGTAATGCTTAGTTGCAAAATATGACGTTTACCTTAATTGATCCAATAAGCAGTCTAGATATTTGTACACCGAAGTGTTAAACAGCCGTGAATTTCAATTTGATCTTGTTACGGTTGATGTTCAAACCTTGTTTGCTCGCGAAACTGTCAGCTGTAATAAATTGTATCCCCATTAAAACACAATATGTAATAAAACAAGATTTCATTAATGATATAGGCTATTTAGCTTATGTAAATAACAATATTCAATAACTGTATCTAAAATGAATTTGGGATCATAAATAAATACTAATACAACAGGCTGGAAAAATAGACATTTATTCATTTTATTATTTGATATATTTTGTATATGTTGAAACTTGACACCGGGCAGCATGCACAGGAAAGTGCACCGTTTGATTGGTTGAATCATGCTGAAGTAAGTTTTTTACATAATGTTTTCTCCAGTAAATATAAATGAGTGTAAATGCCAACATCATCATATATGTCGAAAGGACTGAAGCCTGCCAACCAAAACATTAATTAGTTAATTGATGTCATTAAATGAGTCCATTACTCCGGTCTTCCGTAAATATTTAGTTTATACGTAGGGTTATGTCCTACCTATAATTAATTGTGCTACGCTCAAATATTCAATAGTGTGTAAATTGTGACACTGTACCCATTTATGCCACAACTAGGCTAAGTTGTAACGCATGTATAGCTGGTGCAACCGGCCCCTGAGAATTAGAGAGTTAGTGGAATGTAATGCTTTAGATAAAAATTATCTGCATTGCACATAACACAGTGATTTGATTAAAAAAAAAAATTTGATAATGATATTAAATTAGATAGATCTGTATATCTGAATTACAAGTTAATGTTAAAAAATAGTTTAATATTAAATGACAGTGCAGCTCAGATTTATGCAAATATTTTACATTAACCTCTATTGGTTGACACAAATGACACAAAAGTTGATTTATTGGGTAAGTGTGAATCTTCAATAAATGCCATGCAATTTCTCTCTTGAAACAGCTTTTATATTGAAAATGTTTGATATAAACACTCATAAGTGCCCATTCTTACTAGAAAAGTTGCCATGGTGAGCAAAATGTGTGCCTGCAGTCTGCATCAACCAGCAGCTAATTAACTTTTAACTCCATGTGATGTACGATTCTTTCTTACACTGTTCCCATTACAGACCTTTCATCACACCCGGCAGGCTCCTCAGGCTAGAATGGTTATTAAGACCTAAACCCTGCAAGATGAAAAAGGAAGAAAAAAAATCTCACTTCTTTAGATTTATTGATTTGTCTTACCAGGGGTGAACTGCCTGGCCAACAATCTTTTCGAGGAAAGCCACCTACAAGAAATTAACGTTGAAACAGGTGAAGAAAGAAAATTAAGATTTAACCTCCAGTGTTCCGGTGCTTTTGGTTCAAATGTTATGGTTTTGATCATATAAAACAGCATCTGTGAGAGCTAAAGGAAATATTTGTTTCAGTACTTGTTTTGATTAAACTGTTGATGTGTTTGGGTCAATGATATGACACTTCTTTTTCTCTTCATCTTTTGTTTAATTATTTAATTAGTCAAATATATGTGTGTCAAGGCTTTCACAAACATTTGTAATTTAGATGGTTATTTTTATCTTCTGCTTTAGTGTTAATAGAAAATATGGATTTTAGATTCCCGACCATTTATTTTGTGAATAGAAAAGAACAGGGAGCCCTGCAGCAGATGCCATGAGCCCCCACACAGAGTCCCCCCCCCCCCCCCCCCCAATATATTTAATGTTTTTAAAAGTATGTATATGTAGAACCTCTAAAGTATGTGAAACTACTTTTAATTTTATTTTTATTTTTTACATTTAAAGTGTTAAGATATCATGTGGTGTGGCCATCCACCCATTAATGCATTCATATTTGGCATAATTTCATAACTGTTCTGTATTGTTGAGCAAAACTCATATAATACATAAAATAACTGTTGTCTCAGGATTATCATTTTATTAAATATCATGTGGTGCGACCGACAGAAAAAGGTAATTTTGTGACTTTAGTTTTTTAAATCTTTCCAGCACCAGAGGCGACACCATAAAGCAGCTTGCAAATTTCTCCTGGATACAAGTAGAATGTCAGTACCACTCTTTAAAAATAAATAAATAAAATAATCTACTTTTTAAACTGCTGGTGTGTTGTTGCCAAACTTGACATGTGGTATGAAAAGATACTGAAAAATGTGTTTTATCAAAAAATTTATAATTTGATTATTAATTTCATAATGACCTTGTGTGGGAATAATGTCTGTTTTGCTGAGGTGGCAAATTTTTTTATGACAAATTTGACAAAACTCAAATCATTATGTTGTTGTAACACAGATCAAATTCATGGGCAAGGAAGAGGCGAGAAACCGGCTTAACATATAAACTAAAGGTTTAATGAAGAACTCAAAAGACAAACGCATAAGATAACGGACGTCCGTAATTGAGCTCTCTCTCCCGATTGCCGTCTGCGAGTGGCCTTTATCCCTCTTGACGGCGTAATTAGCCTAATACGGGACCGGGCGTGCGTAATCACGCGCCGGTCCCGCCCTCCACCGTGCCACAGTTGTGTAACCATATGTCATGTGGTGAGATCATTGCTGAGCATTGTCTATGATGGAAATATGTCTTGGTTTTCAATTGTCTATGCTTTCACCTCCAAGTCATATAATCATTTTAAACATTTACAATATTTATTTTATATTAATTTTTGTTAGTGTTCTTCTAACTATTATTTAACTGTGTGAATGTCCATGGTAGCTCCATGACTGTTTGGAGGAAATTTATGAAATTTTGCAGACATATAGGGAGGCCCTGAAATGTCCCCAGACCAAATATGGAGTGTGTCACTGAAATATTATAACGCCACCAACATTTAATGTTTTGACTGTTCTTTTGCTTATACCTTTTGGACCATATGGCTTGTAAAATTACTCTAAAAAGTCTGGGATTTGATTTTGTTTTATATCAAAGGCACAAGTTTGGTTTATAAACTGATAGGGACATCTTGCACAGAGGCAAAAGACAAACTTGTGATTTATCTTTTGTCAAATTATTGAAAGTAAGTATGGTAATATCAAAATAACGTTATTCCCTCATAGTAAAGCTAATAGAACTAGATGTTTCAATCCCTTTAGTAGGAAACTCTTGACAGCAGCAGTCGGTTTGGAGTGGTGAAAAGGAGGATAAGGTATGTCACTGGGGTCATCAGGTGGGCACCCTGCTTCATTGACGTTTCGTTGATTTATGCCCACAACGTCTCTATAAGGCTCAACAGTGTACCCAGCTTCCCACGTCCTTCTCCCTGAGTCGGGCCTAAGCCTGACCGCATACCATCTGTCTCTACCTTACTGCCCAGTTGGAGTCCTTTCGCTTGATCCAGAGCCAGTTACTGCTTTTTTCGGCAACACTTGACATAGACTTGATGGCCTGTTGGAGACAGCGACCTTTCACCCCTATCTTTCTCAGCAAACTGGTGGTAGATGTAGCAACAAAACCCCTGCATCCCACCTCTATTGGGAAGATGCTGGTCTTCCAGCCATTTTGGGATGCTTCAGCTGCTAAGTCGGAATATTTGTTCTTTTTCCTCTCATAAGCCTCTTCAACCCCATCTTCCCATGGTACTGTTAATTCCACAACATATACTAGTTTTGTTGGTTGAGACCACAGGACCATGTCTGGTCAGAGTGTTGTAATCACTATTTCTGGGGGAAATACAAGCTTCTTATTAAGGTCCACTTCCAACTTCCAATCCCGCGCTGACTGCAGGATGCTTGTATCCTTAGGTGTTGTACTATGTTCTTGATTTTGGCCAGCTGGTACGAAATTTGTGAAGTTGACCTGTACTGCCGATGTTTGTGGGAGATTGTTTGTGGTGGTTCGTTTTTGTTCTAGTATTGAAGCTAGTTCTCTGAGTACTTAGTTATGCCGCCAAGTATACACCCTGATAGAATGTGCCTTAGGGATGCAGGTACTTGACAAAGAGAACAGGCAGGATCTTCTCCATACCACACTTTCAGATTTTGGGGAGAGGGAAGCAGATCATATGTGGCCCTGATGACAAAACTCAGCCACGCTCCCTCCATCTGCCAGATATCACGCCAGCTGAGCTTTTTCTTCTCCAGGCCCTCCCAATTGGTCCATCTCCCTTGCTTGGCCATTGATACGGCTTTGGCATGTCTCTCTCCTTCCTCCTGTTTTCTAATTTCCTCTAACACTAGATGTCTCTTCTGCACTGATGTTGCTTTATGCCACAGAGGAGTTTTGGGGATGA
Organism: Moxostoma hubbsi; assembly: GCA_032164185.1. Taxonomy (NCBI): domain Eukaryota; kingdom Metazoa; phylum Chordata; class Actinopteri; order Cypriniformes; family Catostomidae; genus Moxostoma; species Moxostoma hubbsi. The sequence goes on from JAVLUX010000021.1 coordinate 39,942,361, forward strand.
GTCCGAGCCCTGCCCTTCCATGTTGAACTTGCCCAACCACATCTCTGAAATGAAGTGCAGACTTTGCACTCTGAACAGCTTCTGATGGAGTCCATTTTATTCCTGTTACCACCCGGGGGGATGCTGTTCGAATGATTGCATCCTCAGATTCAGATAGGGTCATGACGAGCCTTGCTTTGATGCATTTGAACTCTTCAACGAGCCCTGTGAGCCCCGTTCCAACTTTTCAACCTTGGTGATGGGAATCTCATATATGGTTAATGGCCACAAAAAGTCTTGGAAGTATTCCAAACTGAAAACACCATACCTTGAGTTTTCCTGGCAACAAGGTCTTATTGATGCACTCCATGTACAAACTGGTATCATTTTTTAGTTATATAATGATAGACTGGGACTATTTTTAGCTTTCATATATATATATATATATATATATATATATCTATTTATTTATTTAGGGTTACTTTTGAAATGTATTCCACTACAGATTACAGAATACATGCTGTAAAATGTAATTTGTAACATATTCTGTTAGATTACTCAAGGTCAGTAATGTATTGTTTTTGTACTTTTTCAGCACTGGTAGGTTTTTTTTTTTTTTTTTTTTTTTTTTTCAGCTGTTTTGACTATAGAAACTCTGTCAGTACAGTAAAACATAATACACATGTTAAAAATACATTCGCAGAAAAACCCAAATATCTTATACAGTGTTGTTTCTAAAACAAGATGAATCAAATTTATGCTGTTTTAAGGATTTTTAGATATTTTTACAGGAAAATAATACAAAAATTAATATCAAGAATATGATTTTTGCCCTAATATCAAAGGTCTTACTAGAAAAAAGAAATTATGAGCTAAAGTTAATTTTCTTGATAATAAATATGATCGTGTCTGGCTAGAAATAGAATTTTAGCTTAGCGTAAAGTTTATAAATTACTCAAGGTTTATTTCTATTTCTTCTGCTCCAAACTTACTTCAAACATACTTCTCTGTCTGCTCGTATGAATGTAACACATCATAAGAAAGTGTTTCACCGCTGTTCAAATGTACTTTGGATCACATCATTTATATGTATAAATGTTTTCCATCTGAAAGGACTAAATATTAAATGAAACAAAGGATAACTTACTCTTCAGTAATCAAAATACTTTTTGAATATAACTGTATTCTTCTTACTGATGATTTAAATTGTAACTGTAATGGAATACGATATTTTGTATTTTAATTATGTAATCCCGTTACATGTATTCCGTTACTCCCTAACCCTGTAAAAAAAAATATATATATATATATATATATATATATATATATATATATATATATATATATATATATATATATATATATATATATATATATGTATATATGTGTGTGTGTATATATGTATACTGTATGTAGGTGCATACAGTATATTTTTGCTATGTAAATACATTCAGATTTCATTTTATTCAAATGTATTCATTTTACCTTTGTCTCATTTCCCCTTGCCAAGAGAGCAACTTAACCCTATAACGGCAGTGTATATCAAGAATAAGGAGATTAGTAGAATTTATACTTCTTGTTTGCAGCAGTCTTTCAATTAATGTTTGCAGGGTGTAAAAAACATAGACCAAGGTAGGAAATTACACAAAATGTTTATTAACACAAGTTATGTCAGTCAGATGAAATAAAAGAAAATACAGTAACCAAACAGTATTAAAACATTTTCTGAATTAAATGTTCTCTGACTTCTGCTCTTCCAGGGTTGATGTGGGTTCAGTGGATCATCATCATCATCATCATCATCATCATCAGTAGCAGCATGACCCCCTCTTCCTCCTCAGGAAGTTTCCTTGACTGATTTCCGTGACTGCAGTGTTGTTTTGGGGAAAGTCAGCATGGTGTTCATAAGCTGTAACAGCAAAGGTGTTGCTGCTTTCACAGCCTTGCTTACCTAAGACTTGCTGAGCCACAGGCCATCACCAACCACCTCCACAAAACTTCCCACAGCACAATAATGCAGTGCAGCTTAGAACTGCTTGACTTAAGGTGTAGTTTTTCTTGTGGCCCTCTGGAGGTGCGATTTCACAACATGAAGCAATTCAAGTATCTTGGTCCTCTATCAGATAGAGAGTCAATTGGGGAAAGATTTGTCCTCATGTGGGCATTAATATACATTAAATGACTTCTGCATCACCTTCTGTGCTCAAGCTGCAGGATTCTTTGTAAAGCCGTAAATTTTGAGCATTTTATACACACTTAGATACTGTATTTGTTAGGAGAGTCATTAATACACCTGCTATTGATGCGCCTGAGGAATGGATAGAAACACCTTGGTGGCTAATTATCATCTAAATTAACTAGCTAAATGTGAGTGTTTCATCATTGATTTGTGACAGTAATAGGGCACAGCTTAATTTGATTATCAAATTATTGTATTCATCTGTTAATGGGTTTATGGTTTTAAGGTTTTCCCCTCATAGTTATTATGCTGTGCCTTGGTAAAAATGAGAAGGCCTCTCTTTAGACTTGTCTGAGGATTTAAATAAAGGATGTGTTTTGTGTCATGTTTAGCTTGTATTAGCATGGCTATTATCTTGTGTTTTGAGTAAACTTTTACATAGCCAGCTTTAGTTACTTGACTGTTGTAGTGGGTCTGATGGTGGGTCATAAACACTGCAAATCAATAAAGTTTTTTTATTTCATTCCATACATAGGATTCTTAAATCACACTTAGTGTATAATTTATTAATGACATTATTCTGGCAGTTGAATATGAAGTAATGATATTGCATTACATGATTCACACAATAATTCCTGACATGTGGGAATAATCTTTGCTGTGGAGCTGCTTACTGACTGAACCACTTGTATCCTGAAGTAAAGAGTACACCACTTACAAAGTCCATATAAACGTACATGTCTGTTTCATGTCTTGAGCAGTTTTTTCATAATAAACTGATTTCTGTCCATGTAAATGAGCTGTTATACATTCGATCTCTGCAGAAGCTTTTACTCCATCTCCCGAGTAATGTCATTAACGACAGCTCTACATGGTTTGAATGATGGATATGCAACATAGTTACTAGGGTTTCATGACTAACTAGTTTGTTTCTCTAACGATGCATCGTACTATGGTGGTTGAGCAGTGAGTTATGTTGTTGTATGGGAAATGCACACCAGGATGGGCCAAATCACAGTCATTTATTATTACTGAATGAGGATCTTTTTTAAATGCTTTTATAGATAATGACAGATTTCCATTCACAGGTATGAATCCTTGCAGTTGCCAGTTTTTATTTAAAAAATACTATCCATTGCAAACATGTCTCCAATAAGATATTAAGGGTTCTTCTCAAATGGAAGGCAGCAGCCTAGTTTGGCTGTGTCCTTCCTAGATCAGTCCTTTTGAGGCTGTAGGCTAGACTCATCCTTCAGCTCTAGAATGAGATGGTCTATTAAGTGTGCATGGCAAGCCATATGTTTAGAACCATGTGATGTTTTACTTTGTTTAGAAAACAAGTATATTTCAGAAAATTAGAAATATGTCCTTGATCTCAAAATTTTGTCTTCACAAACATGAGTCACTCAAAAAAGCGTTGTATAATAGGGTACAACTGGGCCAAAGACTCCACATGGTAAAAGGCTCCTTTGATTTTATTTTCTCTCAAAACACAAAATATCATGAAAATCTACCACAGAACTTTCCTAAACACCTGTTTATCACTATGAACGGCAAAATATTCCTGATCCATGAGATCTTTGTATGTCTAAAGTTTGATACTGAGGTCATTTAATCTAATATTTAATAATGTTTTATTTTTGCAAATTCATGCAGCAAATGAATATCCTGGAAATCATCACGTTTATTTTGAGACAAAATACTTATTTGTCATTTTCAATTTTAAGGTGATTAAATCAAAAAATATTCGGGACGGTGGATATATATAGACAGATGGAGTAGACATTTTTCTTGACCACTTGAGCCCCTCTATGCGCTTATTTCTGTTTTAATCTGATTGTACTGAAGAAACTTGTATAATTGTATTTCAATATGACTACCAAATCAACTAAACAAAGCAGGAAAGACCCCAAAACAGACCTCGCTGATGACGCTACCACCAAGCTTTTAGATCAACACTGGCAGGCCCTTTCAGCAGAATTTAAGTCGAATATTTCTTCACTCGGGTCAAAGATAGACAGTGTTCAAACTGCGGTTTCCGACCATACCAACATGATTGCTTCACTGAAATCTAACGCTAATGTTTTGGATGCATCCATGCTTGCACTGGAAGCGTCTTGTGCTGCTCTACCTGATAGTAATGCTAAGTTGCTAGCAAAGGTTACTGATCATGAGTCCCGTAGCCACCGCCACAACATTCGAATAGTTGGCTTACGGGAATCGATTGAGGGCCCTCGTCCATCTGCCTTCTTTTCACAAATCCTAAGGATATTCTGTTTTCGCTGCTGGAGATCGACCGGGCCCATAGGGCTCTCATTAATAAACCTGCAGCTGAAGGAAATCCAAGGGTTGTCTTAATTCGGCTTCACCGCTTTCAGCAGAATGAGTTGGTTGTTCACGAGGCCTGAGCCTCCAGGGTAGCCTGATATGTGAGGACTATGCACCTGAGGTAATGTCACAATAGTCTAAATGTCGGTGTCTTATGAAGGACCTCTACAACTTGGGACTTAGACCAACCCTGCTTTTCCCTGCAAAGCTCTCCATCAGGACCAAAGATGGGGACAGGAGGTCATTTTCCTCGGTGGCAGAGGCTGAAGAATACGTGGCATCTATTTGGGCGGGCTCCTCTTCGGAACTCAGCTTTCGTATCATTCACCCAAACTATCTGATGTCAGCCAGCTGCTCATAAATATGGTGTTTTTTTTTACTGTACCCACCGCAATACCCTATGGACACTGGCATTTATATACTGTTTAGAATGCTCACGGATTGGCTGAACCTTTTTGGTCAGTTTGACAGCTGGTCATTTACTGTATTGATATGAATGCCGGGATGGACCTCTTATTCTGATAATACCATTGTTTATTTGTATTTAGTGACTATTCATTTGTTTAACTGATATAAAGGCTTGTTTATTTTGCATTGCATGGTTCTTTGTTATGTTCAGTATTTGTTCTATTGAAGGGCTGTTTGTCCCTTTTGCCATTTTACACAAGTGCCCTCTTCAGTCACTAATCATCAATGTATTAGACAGCCTGTTGACCCATTTGTGTTGTAATATTGTATAAAGGAGGACATAAGGTCACTGTTTTTTTTTAACCTTTCTGGGGCTTACCTATTCTTAACTAGGGGAGCAAGACACTGTAAGATTGAAGTGTTATTAGATGTTGAGTCTGAGTGCTCAGACAAGTTTATTCTGTTATGGGGGGGGGTCTCTTTCCTGTTTTTCTCTATCACTTTGCTTTCTTGCACCTTCCTTTCTACTTCCTCTTTCCTCTTTTTCTTTTCTTTGGATCCATAGTATTTGGATCGGTACCACAGCTTTACTTATTTCCTATTGGCAATCTCTTGGAATGTCAAGGGAATGAATAACAGTGTTAAGGTTGGTAAGGTTCTATTGCATTTACAACAACTTAAAGCCAATATTATGTTTTTGCAAGAAACACACCTGTGAACTGCTGACATGCTTCGATTCAAGAGGGCCTGGATGGGCCCCTTGTATCATTCTAAATTCTCCCAAAGAGATCGTAAGCCTGCTATTATTATTCATAAGAATGTCACGAATGAACTGACTAATACTATATCTTACCCCAGTGGCCATTTCATTGTGGTCACGGGTAAGCTTCAAATATACCAGTTGTTTTAGTTTCTATATATGCCCCTAATTAGGATAATGATGAGTTCTTTGTTGTTTTTTCAAGTCTCCCAAATGTGGATGATCAACATATAATTATTGGAAGTGATATCAATTTGGTTCAAGATGTCTTGCTTGATAGGTCTTCCTCTAAGCAATCTGGTTTATCTAAATCGGCGAACATAGTATTAAAATATGCCTCCCAGCTGGGACTCTCTGACCCCTAGAAATTTAAGAATCCTCAAGTTAAATCTCTCTCAAACTTTTCACACATGCATCACGCCTTCTCAAAATTTGACCCCTCTTGCTGGATAACAAACTGTTAAACTGTATTAATGCATGTACATATCACAGTAGGCAACAATTCTTTGAACATGGTGACAAAGCAGGGAAGCTCATGGCTCACCAAGATCATATGGTTAGTGCTTCAAGGTGGATTTCAAGATCCCCAACAGGTGAACTGATATTAGATCAAGTTGGGATTAATTCTATCTTTTCAGATTACTATGTTACTTTGTATACTTCAGAGAACTCCCCAAATGGTCCAGTGCTTTGATTTTCTCAATTTATTAACCTTCCCTAAAATTGATGGAAGACTTGCTTGAAGTTTAGGTGACCCAATCTCTGAACTAGAGATACTAGAGGCCATTAAATCTATGCAGTCTGGAAAGTCCGCTGGCCCTGATGGCATTACAGCCGAATTTTAAAATCTTTTGCCTCCTTGTTAACTCCTACCTTGACAAGGCTATACAATGATTATTTTATGACAGGCCACCTCCCCTCAACCTTATCAGAGTCTTCTATTTCTCTGCTCCTTAAAAAAAGATAATGACCCCACTTCTTGTGGTATATAGGCCAGTATCACTCCTCAATGTTGATTTAAAAATATTGGCCAAAGTTTTATGTTCTCGTCTTCAGGTGGTGCTGCTGACTTTAATCTCTCATGATCAGACAGGTTTCACTCCAGGGAGACATTTTGTAATACTAGGAAGCTTCTTAATATTTTTAATTTTTTAATTTTTTGTTGTATATGATTAGAGAAGCTAAGAGGTTTACTTTCCGGATCCCTCAAACCTTTTCATAAGACTTGTAAAACTTTCTTAGACTATATTAAAGATTTACCCTGTTATCCTAATGCTAGTGGGGATGCAATATAATTAAATCCTAGCAACAACCAATGGAAAAGAGGAAAGATTCATATTGGAGAGAGAAAATTGTTATTAGTATTATTTTTAATTTATTTATTATTATTATTACTATTTATTCCTTTTTCTGATTCCTTTTTTTCTCCCCTACCTGTAATGTAGGGTGTTAGTTACTGGTTCTATGTTTATTTGGACATTTGAATGGGGGAAAGAGGGTTGGGAGGAGGAATTTAACTTGAGGCAATCTGTAATTTTTGTATTTTTGTTAACAAATGTACAGTTATGTTTTGCCTTGTTAAATTTTTCAATAACTGTCCAATAAGTGAAAGTATGGTATTTGGGGTAAAAAGCCACCCTGTTTCAGTAAATGACAAGGAAGCATGCCCCAGTGCTAACTGAAACACACAAGCCCCCAAATCAAAAATGGCAAATAGGCAAAAAAATAAACAAATAAATATATATATTTAAAACTAGGGCCTAGGCATTTTTTGTGCCAGTTGGACACACAAATTGTTGGGCAGATCAATCAACCTCGACTTCAGGTATCATTTGACATTGTTTCCAAGATGGTGGTGGCTCATTCATTTCTTAGAAAGAATTATGCATAATATAATTATAATGTTATACATGATAATGCCCCCCAGCTGTTTTTAAAGCAAACGCATGCATTTTGCGTTTAGGACTTTTATGTTTTTGCCATAACTGGCAACAGACAGTTTTCTTGTCGATGGTCAATTCTCTTGTCATCTCGTAGAATGAAGTATGATTGAAAAGAAAAAGCGGACTTTCGGCTCAGAACACGACATAAGACATAACCATCGTAACACTTCTTTGCAAAGAGTGGTACATGTGCCTAAGACTATTCACAACTTTAATTATAAAAACCACATTTTTTTACTTTAATACCATGTGTTTGGTTATTCATGCTGATCAGTTAACAGGGTCATGACATGCTCTTTTTTTCCCTTATAATGTTTCCACTTATGAAGTTAGTATAGTTGTTTGTTTTTTTCACCAAAACTAACTAAAAATTTTCACCAAAACTAAAAAATTATTTATTCATATATAATAATTTTCTACCCTGTCTCTGGCTTTCTGTCTGAAAATCTCAGTTTCAAGCTCTCTGGTCCTTTAAGACTTCAATGTAAATGCCCACACTTCTTATTGGCTAACATCATGAAGCCCTTCCAATACAGCAATTTTTGAAATGCAATCCGAAGATAATGAACAAACTCCACACAACTGTCAACTGTCACAATATGTGTTTTGTTTGTGTTTTTTCATGTCTTTACTTTCTAGTTTAGTTCCTGTTTCATGTCATGTGTTCCCTGGTCATGTGATTCCTGTTTCCCTCCATGTTCATGTGTCTTGTTTTCATTGTTTCATTATCTGATTACTTTGTTATTAGTCTTGTCTTTTCATTGGTTAAAGTTCATTTAGTCTTGTTATCTTGTTTATAGTTTATAACATCTTTGTCATGTTTTCTCCCATGTCATGTATTTGACCCTAATGTTTTCCATGGTCCATTGTCAGGTATTGTTAATGTAACTGTTGTTTTGGTCAAGTCAAGTCATGTTATGCTATGTCAAGTCTAGTTCATGTTTATGTTCATGGTTTTAGTTAGGGTTATTGGAGTGCATGTTTGGAAAATAAACTGCACTTGGGTTCTTCACTCCTTCGTCATTGTCTTCGTCTCTGCCTGTTGCCAACAATGTTACAACAACATTATAAAACTACATTTCAGGGTTAACACTTAATGTAAACCCTGAATGTATTAAAATGTTTACTCAAGCATCACCATAAACTATCAAACAGTCATGACATATGAAATATTCATGAATTAAATAGTTAGCATGGATTTGTTGTTACGGTTTATCTCCACATCTTTAAATAACAATTCCTTTGCAAAGCTTGAATCATATTGTGACTGGTTCAAAAGTAATCCACTCTGATCTGAACCAAAAACATACAAGCCATGCTGAAATGTTATGAATATGCAAATATAATACAATCCACGGTGATGCTGGAGCAGCAAGATGAAACAGAATTTTAAGAATAATAATTTGACGGCCCTTTCAAAAGCGACACGAGATGTATAATAAAGTTCAAAGCCTTTCATCTAGTGCAAGCTTATGTAGAAAAACATTTAAATCCAGATTTAAAGGTGTCCTGTGTAAGGCTATATATTAGTCTATATATAGTCTAAATATTTGTATTCTTTTCATGCACTTAATCACAGGAGATTTTTAGACGGTTGTTCATTCGTTTCAGAACTCTCTGAATTCAGACACTTAGAAAACTCTGTAAATTGTACTTTATTCAAACACATAACAATTTTTATATTTTTATATTTTCATATTGCTACATTTGTATATAGGGAATTGTAAAGGGATTTAGATGGGCAAGGAGAAGGCGAGAACCGTCTTGACAATATAAAGAACAGTTTAATGTGAAACTTAAACAAAAGACACAAACACACACATGACGGACATGTCCGTAAACGATCTCTCTCTCCTGCACCACCGACTGCAATTGGCCTTTATCCCTCTCCAAGGCTCAATTAGCCCGATAAGGGACCGGGTGTGTATAATCATGACCCGGCCCCGCCCTCCGCCCTGTCACATTCCTCCCTCGTTCTCTCAGGCTGGGGAGCCCCCGGCATGACGTACACCCCCCTTCTTTCCCTGGGGGAGAGCGTGACCTAAGCCCCATCTGCCAGCAGGTCATCCCCGTCTACCTGGATGAGGGAGGGGACAAGGGGAGGAAATAAAAAAAAAAGAAATAATTAAACTGGGGGGGGGGGGGGGGGGGTTCTTCCTGTAACAGTGTAGTACACCCCCCCAAAAAAAAAACTCAAAAATTTAAACGAGAGGGAAAAGGCCAACGCAGAGCGGCAGTGAGAGAGAGAGAGAGGAGAGAGAGATGAAAAAAAACACTTACTCGCCAGTTCTCCAATACGCTCTAGCTTGGTCCCCATCCACTCCTCCACCCTCCAACGGATGACAGCCGCGCCTCCCCGGGTGGATCGGAGGCAGTCCTCCAGCCCCTGGCGGACGGAACACCCCACCGTGTTCTCGGGGAACAGAAGGGGTCTCCCCCGCCCCTGGCAGCAGTTCTCCCGCTCCAGGCGGTTGGCAGTGAGCCCCTCCCCGCTCGTGGTCGGCGGTCTCATACCCCGCCGCGTTTCAGCGGCTGGTAGTGGACTCCGCCCCTGGCAGCGGCCCTGATCGCTCCAGGCGTTCGGTTAGGAGCCCCTTCTCCCCTCACGGTCGACAGCCGTTCCTCCGCTTCCAGGTGGCCGGGCTCTGTGAGCACCAATGGGCGTGGCCAAGAGTGCAATGACGAAAAATGGGTGTTTATGTCTTGCTGAATAGGCAGACCTATGCAGATGTAGTTGGTCCTTGTGATGCCACAAGCTGCACAAATTCCAAACAAGCAATAAATGCGCTTTTTATATTAAGGTGGAAGCTTTCAGTTCTGAAACTTACAGTATGTTTTTATAGTACAATGACCTCTCATATGTCAAAAGATAAAGCAAAAATTGATTCCTCATGGCATGACCCCTTTAAGAGTTAACACTTGTCAAATTTAATTGTAGTGATTGTTCCACATTGACAAATTCACAGAGGATTTATCACTCAAGTGCATCAATTCATCAACATATTTATAAGTTTTGTAAATAAAAGCTAGTCATTGAATAACCATTTTTTTTCACATTACTTGTGTACAAAATCACAATATATGAAACAAAACAACGTTTTAATAGATGACTGATGTACAGCTTGTGACTGCTGCTGTATGTCTGCAGTCTATTAAACACAAAATAATGCAGGATTACTGCTGTAGTGGCATGGTCAGATTAGATTTTCAGGATTTGGGAGTTGCTATTTTTTTTTTTTTTTTGATATATAAAAAATAAAAAGCAAAACAAAACGAACAAACCATATTTCCTGCCTTATCCATGGCGATGTCCTCAGAAATAAAAGGTGCTGTAGTCTTTTTTGCATTTTATAATGTATTGCCTGACAGGTTTCACTGAAATAGAGTGCAACCATGGCTGCCCCTTTTTTAACCTGCCTTGCGTCTAGAACTAAACTATTTTTTCAATATATAGCCTATATTTTTTTCAATAGGGATTTTAAAAAATTCTTCAAAATTGAGTTATGAGCTATGAACCAAACCAGCCATCTCCAAGATGATTCACAACATTACTACATGCTGCCATTTTTTTTATGCGGTTTGACATCAGCATGCTGTATTGTGAACAGGATGAGTCAATATTGGTGGCAATACCAAATACTGACAGTGTAGAGAGAAAAAATAAAAATAAAATAAAGATAAATGACAAATGCTTCAGATTATATAAATTGCATTCACAGTTAGGGTTAGGGTCAGGTTTAAAGGGATAGTTCACCAAAAATGAAAATTATCTCATCATTTACTCATCTTCATGATATCTCAGATGTGTATGACTTTCTTCAGCAGATCACAATTGAAGAAAAATAGAAAAATATCTCAGCTCAGTAGGTCCTTAAAATGCAAGTGGGTGGTGATTTGACATTTGAAGCACTAAAGATCACAGATAGTCAGCATAAACATCATCCATACCAGTCCAGCTGTTAAATTAATATTTTCGAATGCAACATGATCACTTTTGGTGTGAAAATATCAATATGTTTTTGAACTCTCTCAATATATATATTTTCTTCAAATGTGTTCTGGTGAAGAAAGAAAGTCATACACACCTGTGAAATCATGAGGGTGAGTAAATAATGAGAGAATTTCAATTTTTGGATGAACTATCCATTTAAGGGTAGTGGGTAGGTGTTATGTTTCTGTCTGACTCCAAATAAGACAGCCCGATGAATTCCTTCTAGACATGACCTGCTTAACTTGCCTCAGGATTGTGGTTCGCGTACAATTCATTCATTCATTAATTTTTATGAAGTTGAAATGTCTTGGGGAGTTGCCCAGGTTTAAGCAAATGCCATTAAGGAAATGTTTAGATTAGAGAAAGCAAAGGAAAATGCTGCTATCTGTGAGGGAATTTTCCAGGGAGGCTGATATGTAAATCAATATTGATTGACCAAACCAATAAAAAATGTGCAGAAGGTTTATAATTTATTTTATATGATTATTATGATTCCATACACAGATGATCTCTCCCTGATATCTTATTCATATCCCCGATATCAATCAGAAACAAAATATGACCCAAACTTTAAAACTCAATGAATGACAGCAAAAGCTTTCTTCTGTTGCACCGGTGAATAAGCATAAGTGAATACACCTACATGACTTTTACGCATACTATATAGTTTATTAATAAAATATATAAAATATTAATTAGGTAAAACAAAATTGCATGAAAATGTAAACAGTACGTCTGTCTGAGAGCGGAACTATAGATGTGAAAGAACATTTTCCAGACGGAACAATAACGCGACGTACCGTAGACACTTCCTCATAACACAGCTCGGCCATTCATTACATGAAAAAAGAACCAAAATATTCCTGCTTTTCGTGTAGCTTTGCCCCATGGCTTCAACCATGATTCCTTACACTGTAAACATTAAACTAGCCGCTCGGACACTGACCGGAACCCTTAATTTACAGAACAAGACAGCTGTGGACTGGTGAGTAGCATTAGCCTCTGCAGTCATTGGCTGTCAGCACTTACAAGTGCTCTTCTTATTAAACACAGTGTGACGCTTATAAACACCATTGTGGCTTCACAGACATGCATTAAAATGTTTTGCAGGTATCAAATATTTGAGTAATTGGGCAGTCAAATCAGTCTTCCTTTGATTTTATTAAATGACTGGTTTGTCGCTGTTTACTGCACAATATGTCCGTGTCATTAATATCACTAGATTGTACACATTACATGTCAGTACTGTTACATCAGTTTATGCAATCATTGATTGTAAACATTCACAATCCTAAAATAGCCTAAATAACGTTTGACGTTTATAACCGCACTGAGCTGCTCTCTCAGACATGTGTTTATATGCGTTGTTATTGTTAAATAATTGAGTAATAGGGCTGACAGCTTAATTTTCTTTTCATTCGTTGTCTTTACTGGCTTGTTTACTGTATTCACAGCATTATATGTCAGTGTCAATAATATTATATGGCAACACTGATGTCTGAAGTGCATTTGTTTGTCTGTGACGCAGCACCGGGTAATGAGGTTTTTTTAAGCATTGGTCGGTGGCTATTTAAATATTGATCTGAGCAGAGATTTTGTCACACTCCTAGTTAATCATGGATGCACCCTGCAGTTTGTAAACCACTATGCTGGACAACCATCTTTGGCTGTTGCGTGTTAGTTTAGAGAAACATTTTAAAATGCATCTTGAAGTGAATTTCTCATAAAAATGTTACTGCTTTCCAAAGGCATGACATGGGTACCTTAATATACAGTTGAAGTCAGAAGTTTACTTAAACTTAGGATGAAATCATTAACACTCATTTTATAACCACTCAGATTTAATATTAGGAAACTATAGTTTTGACAAGTAATTTAGGACACCTACTTGTGCATGACATGAGTAATATTTCTAACATTTGTTTACTGACAAATTGTTTCACATTTTAATTGACTATATCACAATTCCGGTGGGTCAGAAGTTTACATATACTAAGTTAACTGTGCCTTTAAGCAGCTTGGACAATTCCAGAAAATGATGTCAAGGCTTTAGGCAATCAGCTTATGATAGGCTAATTGGAGTCTACCTTCAAACTTGGTGCTTCTTGACATCATGGGAAAATCAAAAGAAATAAGACTAAACCTAAAAATAAATAAATAAATTGTGTATGTCCACATGTCTGGTTCATCCTGACATGCATCATGTTGTGGGTGTGCTTTGCTGCAGGAGGGACAGGTGCACTTCACAAAATATATGGCATCATGAGAAAGGAAAATGATGTGGATATATTGTAGCAACATCTCAAGACATCAGCCAGGAAGTTAAAGCTCGGCCGCAAATGGGTCTTCCAAATGGACAATGACCCTAAGCATACCTCCAAAGTTGTGGCAAAATAGCTTAAGGACAACAAAGTCAAGGTATTGGAGTGGCCATCACAAGCCCTGACCTCAATCCGATAGAAAATTTGTGGGCAGAACTGAAAACGCGTGTGTGATCAAGGAGGCCTAAAAACCTGACTCATACCAGTTCTGTCTGGAGGAATGGGCCAAAATTCCAGCAACTTATTGTGAGAAGCGTGTGGAAGGCTACCCAAAAAACAAAAAAAAAGAGGACATCAGAGTCTCTAGTTTGAGAAATGGATGCCTCACATGTCCTCAGCTGACAGCTTCATTGAATTCTACCCACTCAACACCAGTTTCATGTACAAGAGTAAAGAGAAGACTCAGGGGTGCAGGCCTTATGGGAAAAATTGCAAAGAAAAAAAAACTTGAAACACGAAAAACAAAAAGAAAAGTGGGCAAAGAAACACAGACATTGGACAACAGATAATTGGAAAAGAGTGTTATGGATCTTAACCCCAGTAGCTTTTGTGGGATAAGCTAGACTGTAAGGTGTGTGAGATGTGTCCGACAAGACAGACACGTCTATGACAAGTGCCACAGGAAGTGTGGGATGAAATGTCTCCTGAGTATCTGGACAAACTGTCAGCTAGAATGCCAAGAATCTGGAAAGCTGTCATTGAAACACGTGGAGGATTTTTTGATAAGAACTCTTTGAAATTGTTTAAGAAGTTAGGCCTACATTTTTTGTTTTTAATAGTAATTTTTCTTGTTATTAATGTCCTAACTATACGTTGTGATCAGTTGAATTCCACTTTGGTGAATAAAAGTATGAATTTCTTTCCATTAGAGCAAAATCGGTACATTATTTCAATGTTTTGGCCACCATTGTATATGTGGTTGTGTGTATGTTTGTATATGTATATATATATATATATATATATATATATATATATATATATATATATATATATATATACACTACCGTTCAAAAGTTTGGGGTCACTTACTCATTCTTTATTTATTTATTTATTTCACATTTTAGAATAATAGTAGTCAGCAAAACTATGGAATAATAGAAATGGAAATATGGGAATTATTTTGTGACCAAAAAATCCAAAATAAATCCAAAACTATGTAATATTTTAGCATCTTCAAAGTAGTCACCCTTTGCCTAGATTTTGCAGACATGTACTCGTGACATTTTCTCAACCAACTTCTTGAGGAATCACCCCGGGATGCTTTTTAAACAGTATTGAAGGAGTTCCCATCTATGTTGGGCACTTATTGGCTTCTTTTCTTCATATTTTAATCCAAGTCATCCATTTCAAAAACTTTTTTTTTTTTTTAGGAAATTTTAGATTTGTAATTAAATAAATGTATATGTTTTGGCAGAATAATATTTTGTCTACAAAGTTAATTTCAAACTTTTAAGCATACACCTTCAGATCAAAAGATTTTTAAGATCATGAGAAACATTTCAGACAAGTGACCCCAAACTTTTGAACGGTAGTGTATATATATATATATATATATATATACACACTCACCTAAAGGATTATTAGGAACACCTGTTCAATTTCTCATTAATGCAATTATCTAATCAACCAATCACATGGCAGTTGCTTCAATGCATTTAGGGGTGTGGTCCTGGTCAAGACAATCTCCTGAACTCCAAACTGAATGTCAGAATGGGAAAGAAATGTGATTTAAGCAATTTTGAGCGTGGCATGGTTGTTGGTGCCAGACGGGCCGGTCTGAGTATTTCACAATCTGCTCAGTTACTGGGATTTTCACGCACAACCATTTCTAGGGTTTACAAAGAATGGTGTGAAAGGGGAAAAACATCCAGTATGCGGCAGTCCTGTGGGCGAAAATGCCTTGTTGATGCTAGAGGTCAGAGGAGAATGGGCCGACTGATTCAAGCTGATAGAAGAGCAACTTTGACTGAAATAACCACCCGTTACAACCGAGGTATGCAGCAAAGCATTCGTGAAGCCACAACACGCACAACCTTGAGGCGGATGGGCTACAACAGCAGAAGACCCCACTGGGTACCACTCATCTCCACTACAAATAGAAAAAAGAGGCTACAATTTGCAAGAGCTCACCAAAACTGGACAGTTGAAGACTGGAAAAATGTTGCCTGGTCTGATGAGTCTTGATTTCTGTTGAGACATTCAGATGGTAGAGTCAGAATTTGGCGTAATGGTGTGGGGGATGTTTTCTTGGCACACTTTAGGCCCCTTAGTGCCAATTGGGCATCGTTTAAATGCCACGGCCTACCTGAGCATTGTTTCTGACCATGTCCATCCCTTTATGGCCACCATGTACCCATCCTCTGATGGCTACTTCCAGCAGGATAATGCACCATGTCACAAAGCTCGAATCATTTCAAATTGGTTTCTTGAACATGACAATGAGTTCACTGTACTAAAATGGCCCCCCCAGTCACCAGATCTCAACCCAATAGAGCATCTTTGGGATGTGGTGGAACGGGAGCTTCGTGCCCTGGATGTGCATCCCACAAATCTCCATCAACTGCAAGATGCTATCCTATCAATATGGGCCAACATTTCTAAAGAATGCTTTCAGCACCTTGTTGAATCAATGCCACGTAGAATTAAGGCAGTTCTGAAGGCGAAAGGGGGTCAAACACTATTAGTATGGTGTTCCTAATAATCCTTTAGGTGCGTGTGTATATATATATATATATATATATATATATATATATATATATATATACACTTTGTTGTGAAAGTTTATTAAAAATAAAAACGAAACAAATCACATGTACATAAGTATTTACAGCCTTTGCTCAATACATTGTTGAAACACCTTTGGCACCAATTACAGCCTCAAGTCTTTTTGTGTATGATGCTACAAGCAAAGCACACCTATTTTTGGGCAATTTCTCCCATTCTTCTTTGCAGGAACTCTCATGCTCCATCAGGTTGGATGGGGGGCATCGGTGCACAGCCATTTTCAGATCTCTCCAGAGATGTTCAATCGGGTTCAAGTCTGGGCTCTAGCTGGGCGACTCAAGGACATTCACAGAGTTGTCCCGTAGCCACTCCTTTGTTATCTTGGCTGTGTGCTTAGGGTTGTTGTCCTGTTGGAAGATGAACCTTCACCCCAGTCTGAGGTCCAGAGCTCTGGAGCAGGTTTTCATCAAGGATTTCTCTGTACATTGCTGCATTCATCTTTCCCTCGATCCTGACTAGTCTCCCAGTTCCTGCCGCTGAAAAATATCCCCACAGCATGATGCTGCCACCACCATGCTTCACTGTAGGGATGGTATTGGCCAGGTGATGAGCAGTGCCTGGTTTCCTCCAGACATGAAGCTTGCCATTCAGGCCAAAGAGTTCAATATTTGTTTCATCAGACCAGATTATTTTGTTTCTCATGGTCTGAGAGTCCTTCAGGAGCCTTTTGGCAAACTCCAGGTGGGCTGTCATGTGCTTTTTACTGAGGAGTGGCTTCCGTCTGGCCACTCTACCATACAGGCCTGATTGGTGGAGTGCTGCAGAGATGGTTGTTCTTCTGGATGGTTTTCCTCTCTGCACAGAGAAATGCTGGAGCTCTGTCAGAGTGACCAACGGATTCTTGGTCACCTCCCTGACTAAGGCCCTTCTCCCCCGATCGCTCAGTTTGGCCGGGCGGCCAGCTCTAGTAAGAATCCTGGTGGTTCCAAACTTCTTCCATTTACTGATGATGGAGGCCACTGTACTCATTGGGACCTTCAATGCAGCAGAACATTTTCTGTACCCTTCTGCAGATCTGTGCCTCAATACAATCCTGTCTCGGAGGTCTACAGACAATTCCTTGGACTTCATGGCTTGGTTTGTGCTCTGACATGCACTGTTAACTGTGGGACCTTATATAGACAGGTGTGTGTGCCTTTCCAAATCATGTCCAATCAACTGAATTTACCACAGGTGGACTCCAATCAAGTTGTAGAAACATCTCAAGAATGATCAGTGGAAACAGGATGCACCTGACCTCAATTTTGAGTGTCATGGCAAAGGCTGTGAATACTTATGTACATGTGATTTGTTTTTATTTTTTTTTAATTTTTTATTTGTAATAATTTTGCAAAGATTTCAAACAAACTTCTTTCACATTGTCATTATGGGGTATTGTTTGTAGAATTTTGAGGAAAATAATGAATTTAATCTATTTTGAAGTAAGGATGTAACTTATTCATTACGCATGGCGCATGTTCCGGACATAATAAACACAGAGCAGAACAGAGTTTACTGTACAGAGAATGAAGACTTCAAGTGTTGAGCCAAGTATGGGAGTAAGCATTAAGGTCCAGTGTTTTAAAAATACAATATTTTTTATTAACGTTTAAGAATAGTTACTAATGTCTTTGAAGTCCTTGCTTGATTAACTGCAGAAAATGACATAGATGCATTGGCCTTTGTTAGTTGGCTGATGAAGGCTTTTGATGGCAGTTAAGTGATAGTCTCTGTATTCCATTTCAAGATTGTAGTCCATCAATAGACAAAGGTGATGCAGGCATAAATTATGAGGTACATCGCAGTTCAACCTGCAGGCCATTTCGGTGAGGTTTGGTGGGGTCCATCCTAACTCCAAGTTTTAGGCAGTGGCATATGAAGGATCCAATGTGTTGGAGTTGGCACCAGTTAATCCTCTGAAGTGAAAAAAACTGAAGTGATGTCTGGCTATCACCAGATGTAGTTTGTCGTCATCTCTCAGTGACGCGTAGCGTGGAGTCTGACACCAAGCAGGAAAGGAGCTGTATCTGGCTGGTTCTGGTAACCTCGGGATATGAGACATGGAAACAAATAGAATAATATTAGTGTAGATGCCATTCAATTTTATGCAGAGTTATAGATTGTGATGGATGCTTCTGGTTCCGGCAGATGTAACTAAAGCACGCGAGTGTGAGTTGGATAAATTAGGTGTATTCCTGGCTATATAGATGAGTGTAACACTTAAGAAGTTAAGGAGGAAGCTGGGACTGGCTTGACAAACACATAGATATTTAATGACACTTTTCAGCATACAAGGAAACAAAAATACACTGCTTTTCAGCCAGCTGCGTCAAATCATAAAAACACTTAAACATGTAGACAAGCTTCGTACATCTCTCTCCCGTCTGCCACTGTCTCATCTCCTTAAATACTTCCACCTCCCCTCGCTGGAATGCGAGGCCGGTGTGGCGAGCAATTGGAAGTCATTGGCTCTGCCCAGACGCCGCTCGGCTCTGCCCTGCTCACAATGAATCTTTAGTCTAGACTTAAACTGAGTGAGTGCGTCTGCATCTCGAACATTGTTTGGGAGACTATTCCATAGTTTAGGAGCCAAGTGCAGTGCATACGGAATGTATTCACAGCGCTTCACTTTTTTCAAAATTTTTTTATGTTACAGCCTTATTCCAAAATTTATTAAATTCATTATTTTCCTCAAAATTCTACAAACAATACCCCATAATGACAACGTGAAAGAAGTTTGTTTGAAATCTTTGCAAATTTATTAAAAATAAAAAATTTAAAAAAAAGCACATGTACATAAGTATTCACAACCTTACGACACGATCGTAATGAACGTGACTGAATATAGTGTATCAGAAGGTCACCTAATTACTGTGGAGCCAGTTCATTCAAAGCTTTGTATGTAGTTAAGAGAATTTTTAAATTTATACAAAATTTAACAGGTAGCCAATGTAACGATGATAATATTGGGCTAATATGATCATATTTCTTAGTTCTAGTCAGCAATCTGGCAGCTGCATATTGAGCCAGTTGAACTTTATTTATTGAACTTGCTTGACATCCTCCCAGAACAATAATCTAGTCTTGACGTCATGAATGCATGGATACATTTTTCAGCAACAGACAAGATGTGTTGTAATTTAGCAGTATTTCTCAGGTGGAAGAATGCTGTTCTAAAACATTGGAAACATTTCATTGATACACTACTAATTTGGGGAATTGTGAATTTCCGTTGGGTTTAGAAGAAATTTAAAGTTGGGTATCATCTGCATAAGTGGAAACGTATTCCATGATTCCTGATAATAACTCCCTGGGGAAGCATGTATAATGAGAAAAGGAAGAGGTCCTAAAACTGATCCCTGTGGCACTCCATACTTAACTTTTGTTTGAATTGACAATTCCTTGTTTACCAAGACAAAATGGTAGTCATTTGCAATTGATAAGTGCAGTCTCTGTACGATGGGGCCTAAATCCTGACTGAAATTGTTTATGTATTCTGTTTCTCTGTGGAAATGAACATATTTGGGAGGACACTAACTTTTGTAGTATTTTCGACATAAATTGTAGATTTGAAATCTGTCTGTAATTAGCCAATTCTCTAGAACCATCTGTGGCTTCTTAATAAGTGGTTTGATAACTGCCATTTTAAAGTTTCTTGGGACATGTCCTAAGGATAGCGAGGAGTTAATAATATTAAGAAGAGATTCTGAGATTACTGGGAATACATCTTTTAAGAGCTTAGTTGGTATTGGATCTAACATTTTGTGGCTTTTGATTTTTTTGATAAGTTTTGTTGGCTCTACATGACATATGACAGCGAGTTTCTCGTGAGCAGAATTATAAGACACTGTTTTCTGTGGTGCTGTGGCCGTTGATTGTATAGTTCAATTTTATTTCTGATTATTTAAATTTTATCAGTAAAATAATTAATGAAGTCATTACTCTTGTGCTGCGACATAATCTGGATCAGTCGATGCTTTATTCCTAACCGTAGGTACCGAGTAATCTTAAAGGATTGTTATGGTTATTAACTATGAGTTTGCTAAAATATGCTGACCTGAATATGTAGCTACAGACACTATCGTTCCATGCACCGCAAAATACCTCTTATTTTGTATTCTTCCACTTGTGCTTCATTTTCTGAGCTGCTCTCTTGCGAGCATGAGTGTGATCATTGTACCACTGTGCAAGGCTTTTTTTCTTTAATTTCTTTTAATCGAAGGGGGGCAACACTATCAAAAGTGCTAGAGAAGACTTTATATTTTCTGTTATTTCATCAAGTTCTTCTAGACTTTTTGCTTACTGAGTATGTGAGACAATTCTGGAAGATTATAATTGAAGCTATCTTTAGTGGTTGAAAATAGTTTTACCTGAATGATGACATGGTGTAGATTGAGTGACATTAGCTGATCGCAACAAACAAGAGACGATGTAATGAGAAAAAAAGTCATCGTTCTGTGGTAGAATTTCTATAGTGTCAACATCAACTCCATATGACAGATTTAAATCTAGCGTATGATTAGGGCAATGAGTTGGTCCTGTCACATTTCTCAAGAGAGTTGAGAATATCGATAAATGCTAATCCCAATGTGTCATTTTCATTATCTATGTGAATGTTGAAATCAACAACAATTTAGAATCAGAATCATCTTGGTGATAGGAGCTTCCAGTGTACAACAATACAATACAGCAACAAGACGGAGATAATAAAAAATATTACAAATAAATAAATAAAAATATAATAAAAAAAAAAAATGAATAGCAAATAACTTTATATATATATATATATATATATATATATGTATATATATGTATATGTGTGTATAATAGACAATAAGACAATAAGATATATATATTTAAGCAATATAACACGAGCAAGAGTGCGATATGGCCCTACATCAGCACTGCTACAATTACCTATGGCACTCAGCCTGCGGCCGAATCACAGCAGTGCTGATGTAGGGCCACATTGCACTCTTGCTCATGTGATATTGCTTATATACAACAGTTCAATGAACAAGTAAATAAAAAATAAAAAAAATAGAAAAACTGAGTACATTCTTAAAAACGCATTTGTGCATGGAACTACTTTCTTACGTGACGGATCAGAAACTGCTGTTGGTGTTTCAAAACAAATGATGCGTCCAAGCCTTAGTAATTCAAAAAGTTCACTTCAGCAATAGTCACGGCTTGTGCTGTTTCTAACAAGTTATTGGATAAACAAGGATGTGTGTGTGTGTGAGAGAGAGAGAGAGAGAGAGAGAGAGAGAGAGAGAGAGTGTGTGTGCGATCGATCACCTGTTGCCACTCCCAAGCAGAAATGCTGTCAGCGTTCTGAAGGTCAGCTTTCTCAGCGGGGGTATTTCTCCCTATTTCGTGGTAGTCGTGCAAGAGTCATTCACTATAGAAACAGCAATGTCCTCTGCCAATTTTAAACAGTCTGTATCCAATGTGGAAACTCGTGTGGAAGCGCCTCGAGTTCTGTAATCAAACAGTCTGGTGTGTCTCTCAGCTATGATAAGCATTAATCCTGAAATTGTTCATTTAAAACCTTTTAAAACCATGTCCTAGCTTAAGTAATGTAGTGGTAATACGAGCGATCACAGAGCGCTGTTCTATGTAAACAATGACTAATGGATTCAATTTACGTCACCAACTGGCTCATATTACACACAAAAATGATCTTTTGCCACCACCTGCTGGCTAACATTTGTAATTAAAAAAATAAAGACAGTAACTCCTTGCAGATATGCACTGCTCTTACACCTTAGTTTAGAATGGCATGAACACGAGCGGAGTGATGCACACAGTCCGAGTGCTGATGCAGTGCTCATGGAACGTTTCTCGTCCAATCAGATTTGAGGACCGGAACTGTTGTGTGTGTGTGTGTGTGTGTGTGTGTGTGTATATATGTATCTCAGTACTGTGCAAAAGGTTTAGGCACTTGTGAAAAAAGTTGCATAGTGAAGATGTCTTCAGTTATACTGTCATAAATTGTTTTAATTAATCGATTAACTTCATACTAAGTCAATATTTGGTGTGACCACCTTTTACAGGTGTCCGATTTAACATTTAACAGGTAGCCAATGTAATGAAGATAAAATGGGGCTAATATGATCATATTTCTTGGTTCTTGTCAGAAATCTGGCAGCTGCATTTTGAACCAATTGAAGTTTATTTATTGATCTTGCTGGACATCCTCCCAGTAATGCATTACAATAATCTAGTCTTGAGGTCATGAGCGCATGAATTAGTTTTTCGGCATCAACAACAGAGAGCATGTGCCATAATTTAGCAATATTTCTAAGGTGGACGAATGCTGTTCTACAAACATTGGTAATTAGAATTTCAAAGGACAGATTGGTATCAAATATAACGCCTAAATTCTTCGCTTTTGAAGATGATGTAACCATACATCCATTGAAAGTCAAATTATATTTTAGCTCCTTGATTTCATTCCATGATTGCTGATAATATCTCCCAGGGGAAGCATATACAAGGAGAAAAGCCCTAAAAGGCTTTAAAGGCCCTAAAAAGTGATCCCTTTGGCACTCCATACTTTACTTTTTTTGGTTTGACAATTCCTCATTTACATAGACAAAGTGATAGTGGTCTGCTAAATAGGACCTAAACCATGCCATGCAACTCCATAAATGCCAACACAATTCTCTAGCCTATTCAAGAGAATGTCGTGATCTATCGTGTCGAATGCGGCCCTAATCTAAAAGCACTAGAAAAGAAATGTAGCCACGATCAGATGATAAGAGCATGCCATTTGTAACTCTGATAAGTCCAGTCTCTGTACTGTGAAGACATACAAATCAAATCACTTTATTGTCACACTACTGTGTACACGAGTGCAACAGTAGGTGAAAGTCTTGTGTGCAGTTCCGAGCAACATTGCAGTCATGACAGTGACGAGACATATACCAGTTTACGATAAAAAACATATTTACACAACACAATTTACATAACAAATGTACACATAATTACACATCATAGTACTAATATACAATGTACAGTAAACAATACACACAATATAGAATACACATACACTAGATAAGGGTATATAAAAATATATATACTCTAATTTAATTGGGGAGAATATATTTGGCAGTCCAGTGTGAGATAATAAGATGAAGATTAATAAAGTGCAGTGCTGATTGTTGATCGTGAGAGATCATGTGTTCAAAAGTCTTATTGCTTGGGGGAAGAAGCTGTCATGTAGTCGGCTGGTGCGGGTCCTGATGCTGCGATACCGCCTGCCTGATGGAAGCAGTGAGAGCAGCCCATGACTCGGATGGCTGGAGTCTCTGATGATCCTCCGAGCTTCACACACCACCTGTGTCCTGGAGGGAGGGAAGCTCACCTCCGATGATGTTTCTGGCAGTTCGCACCACCCTTTGCAGGGCTTTGCTGTTGTGGGCGGTGCTATTGCCGTACCAGGCGGTGATGCAGCCAGTCAGGATGCTCTCTACAGTGCTGGTGTAGAACCGTGTGAGGATGTGGTGGTTCATTCCGAACTTCCTCAGCCGTCTCAGGAAGAAGACGCACTGGTGAGCCTTCTTCACAACGGCCTCAGTGTGGACGTCCATGTGAGTTCCTCAGTAATGTGGACACCGAGGAACTTGAAACTGCTGACTCTCTCCACTGGTGCTCCATTAATGGTGATGGGGCTGTGTTCTCTGTCTTTCTTCCTGAAGTCCACTACAAGCTCCTTGGTTTTACTGACGTTGAGGGAGAGGTTGTGCTCCTTATACCAGCGTGTCAGAGTGTGCACCTCCTCTCTGTAGGCAGTTTCATCATTGTCAGTGATCAGACCTACCACCGTTGTATCGTCAGCAAACTTAATGATTGCATTGGAGCTATGTGTCGCCACACAGTCATGTGTTTACAGGGAATACAGGAGTGGGCTGAGAACACAGCCCTGCGGGGCTCCAGTGTTGAGGGTCAGTGATGAGGAGATGTTGCTGCCCATTCTAACCACCTGACGTCTGCCTGACAGGAAGTCCAGGATTCAGCTGCACAGTGAGCTGTTTAAGCCCAGAGCCCGGAGTTTCTCATCAAGCTTGGAGGGCACTATGGTGTTGAATGCTGAGCTGTAGTCTACAAACAGCATTCTCACATATGTGTTCCTTTTTTCCAGATGGGAGAGAGCAGTGTGTATTGTAGATGCAATCATCAGTGGAGTGGTTGTTGCGGTAGGAAAACTGTAATGGGTCCAAAGAGGTGGGCAGAACAGAGCAGATGTAATCTCTGATTACAAGCCAGATGGTTCGCGCACGCTCTGATGACGCGGCCCGGAATGCCGTCTGGACCCGTGGCTTTACGGATGTTCACCTGTCGAAAGGATCTGGTCACATCCGCAACAGAGACGGAGAGTGAACCAACCTCTGTAGTATCGGCCGCGAGTACTCTCTTCACGAGGGCGGTGTTGTTGTCCTCGAAACGAGCATAAAATGTATTAAGCTCATCCGGGAGTGAGGCAGCGGTGTTCATGGCGGTGTTTTTATTCCGTTTGTAGTCCGTGATTGTCTTAATTCCCTGCCACATACTTCTAGAGTCAGTGGTGTTGAACTGTACTTCAATTTTGTGCCTGTACAGGCGTTTGGCTGCTCTGATAGAGTTACGGAGGGCATAACTGGCTTGTTTACGCTGCTCTGCGTTCCCGGTATTAAAAATGGAGGTCCGCACAGTAAGTGCTGCGCGAACATCGCTGTTAACCCATGGTTTCTGGTTGGGGTAGATCCGTATTGTTTTTGTCGGAACAACGTGCTCTACGCACTTCCTGATGAAACACGTTACACTATCAGCGTAAACCTCGATGTCGTCATCGGAGGCGGACCGGAACATCTTCCAGTCCGCGTGATCAAAACAGTCCTGTAGCATAGAGTGTGGTCCGACCAGCACTGGAACGTTCTGAGGGTGGGTGCTTCCCGTTTCAGTTTCTGCCTGTAAGCGGGCAGAAGCAGAACGGAAGAGTGGTCGGATTTGCCGAATGGTGGGCGGGGGAGGGATTTGTAGCCATCCCGGAAAGGAGAATAGCAATGATCCAAAACCCAGTCCCCTCGTTTGTTGAAGCTGATGTGTTGGTGGTATTTTGGTGCTATTGTTTTAAAATTGGCTTTGTTGAAGTCCCCGGCAACAATGAAGGCGGCCTCAAGGTGCGCGGTTTCCTGCTCACTTATGCTCCCATACAGTTCCCTGAGTGCCCGGTCTGTGTCGGCTTATGGGGGGGATGTACACAGCTGTGATAATGACCGCTGTGAATTCCCTCAGTAGCCAGAATGGTCGACACAGAAGCATGAGATATTCCAGATCAGGAGAGTAGAAAGACTTGATAAAATGTATGTTCCTCTGATCACACCATGATTTGTTGATCATAAAACATACACCACCACCTCTGCTTTTACCTGAGAGGTCTTTCGCTCTGTCCGCTCGGTGCATGGAGAACCCTGTGGGTTCGATGGCCGAGTCTGGAATCTCCGCAGACATCCAGGTTTCCGTAAGACAGATAACGCAGCAATCTCTCGTCTCTCATTGGAAAGAGATCCGCGCTCTCAGCTCGCAGAGCTTGTTGTCCAGAGATTGAACATTTGCAAGTAGAATACTGGGTAGCGGGGGACGATTTGTGCGACGTCTTACTCTGATGATTTTCCCCTTTTCCTTCTGCGATATGTGTCTTAACTGCTTAAATTATTAACCCACATACAATACATAATATTTTAATTCAATATGATCATATTCCATATCAAAACATAATAACAGCCGTTTCGACTGAACAAAGACATAATTTTCACTGTATTCATTTTTTTTTTTTTTCAATTACAAACAGTAACAGACTACACATATATTAGTCTATGCTCTGCACTGGTTCAATCGGGTGCTGTTTCTCCCATTATGTCTATGGTGGTCTTAATCCTATAAGATCATTGTTAGATCATATTTGGCCATATATTTCATAGCAACAGCACTTTGAAAATTAAAATCAGCCATTTGCGATCAGAATTTGTGTGATTTCTTCATAAAAAAGTTAATATCCACCAACAGCTGCTGCAGATCAATTTTGTCTAATAGAGCAGATGCGATAACAAGCACGGTGACCCATGAAGTTTCATAGTTTTTCCTGATGCAATGATCTGGTGGAAATTTAAAGAAGTTTATCATCAAGTGTTTTTGTCTTATTTTCTATTTAAAGTTGTTTAAAAATCCTTGAAACAAGATACATTTACTTGAGAAGCAACTTATAAGATTGTAAAACAGTTCACACTCACGGGTAAGGAAGAGGCGAGAAACCGGCATAACATATAAATCAAAGGTTTAATGGAAAACTCAAAATACAAACACATTAGACAACGGACATGTCCGTGAACAATCTCTCTCTGCCACACCGCCGTCCGCGAGTGGCCTTTATCCCTCTTGACGGCTTGATCAGCCTAATACGGGACCGGGCATGCGTAATCACACCCCGGTCCTGCCCTCCACCGTGCCACAGTGATATTTAGACTTGCTTTAAAAGAATGTTTCTTAAATATATGTGTAATTTATATGCTGCTTTTTAAAAGGATTTTTAGATATTTTAAAAGATTTGCATTTTTAATATTATAAAACATTCTCAGAATTTTTTCTTCTTCTGCAGTATAGCTGCTAAAGAAAATGTACATAGTTTTAAATGAGTTTTAGTTATTATATTGGAAAACAAGCCAAAACAAAATCAAATCAAATACGTATTTTGTTGGTGTGTATAACGTGTGAAGATTACCTTCTCACCTTTCTGTTCACTTCAATCCATCTTTAATTCACTAAAAACAAACTCTCTCAGAATGTTTCTTAAATATATGTGTATTTTATATACTACTTTTTTTAAAGGATTTTTAGATATTTTAAAAGATTTGCATTTTAATATTATAAAATATTCTGCTGTGAACTGCAGTGCTGCTCTCGCGTGCCATCATTACAGTTTAATGTGATCCCATGTTACGTTAAATGAGATCAAATGACTATTTGACAGTGAAAATTTTTGTCAACAAATTTTTATTGTCGACGTTGTCGATGATGGCGACTAATCATTTCAACCCTAGTTTCAACCTCACAAACAGCACTTTTTGGACAGTTTCAGCGCATTTTGAGCAAAGCGCCCATAGACAGCAGTTATTTTCTGGACTATCAAAAGAGTGTTTGTTTGTAAACAGTAACTTCATCTATAAAGTAAATATATTTCTGATCAGTACCGCCACTCCCTATGTGCATATTATGCAGTCTGTGGAGGACACCACAGACGATCGGCTTGCGCTCCTAGCCACCCACACTTAGGACATCACTTTGGCCAGTGGCTGCCCTGTTTATGATGTTTTTTTAAATGCTTGTTGTAATGTATCATGTAAAATGTAATTGTGTATAATCGCTATTAATCACAGAAAAAAGTACGATTCATTTGTTAAATGGTTTTTATAATGCGGTAGGCCAAAATAATGTCTGTTTCATTCGTTTTTTTCTCTTTAATATTTCAGTATAAATATATAATTTATACATAATTTCTTTCTTCTCTGTCTCTCTCTCTCAGGGGATGGCAGGGTCTGATTGCTCAGGGCTGTCACTCCAGTATCCTCATCATTGACCCAAAGACATCTCAGACCATTCAGGTCCTGGAGAGGCACAAAGCAAATGTGGTCAAGGTGAGTTTTAGGAGAGTATCACTCAGCCAGAAGTGACAATCTGCAAATAAGTCTGGTCCAAGTACAGGAAGAGACCTCGTGACTGCCATGCAAAGTGACCAACCCAAGTTAAATCTGAATAGTTCATACCACAACAATATATTATAGCAAAAGCGAACATGATTGTTGTTCTGGGACTAAAATCCCTTTTATTTTCTCAGTAGTAGTGCTGGATATTGATCTTATATTTCTGATTCACAAGCTTTCGATTCCAATTCGATATCGAGACAGTATAATCTTGTTACAATGTCCAATTTGCTGACATATGAAATAAATGATCTCTCAGCTAATGCTGTTAATTATAAATGGATCTTCTAACCTTTTATGTAAGCTTTCCAAGTACAATTCTAAAATATTAATTTAACAAATAATATTTTCATTACTATTTCATCATATTGGTCACATCTTAGCTTTTGAATTTTTTTTTATTAAATGTCTTGAAATTGCTTATATTCATATATATACTGTATATATAATTTGTTACATGTTTATTGTTTACATGCATAATTTGTACTATTTACAAGTATTTACACTGATACACTGTAGAACATGTGCTAAATCCATATGGTCTCTTTAAGACTACCAGCATACAATGTTTCAGTACTGGTGTTTGATTGGTTTTCACATCTGTGTCTCTAGTAGTGATATAAATGTTTTGTCTGGGGTTTTCATTTGAGCCAATAATCTGTGCTGTAAGTGATGTATCTGATCACTCTTGAGCCACAGGAAAATTATGCTGAGAATGCTGATTGGCTGTCGACACCAAAACAACACATACAATCCCAAACCCTTCACTAGCAACAATCTTGAACTGTGACGATAAAAGCAACTGACAGGGAGAAATATTAAGTTCATTGCACATTTGCATTTTAAAAGTCCATCTTCTGTAATTTAATAAACTACAGTTGAAGTCAGATGTTTACATACACTTAAGTCATTAAAACAAATGTTTTAATATTTCATATTAGCAAACATTAGTTTTGGCAAGTAATTTAGGACATCTACTTTGTGCATGACACCAGTAATTTTTCCAACAATTGTTTACAGACAGATTGTTTTACTTTGCTATATCACAATTCCAGTGGGTCAGTTGTCTTTAAGCATCATGCAAAATTCCAGAAAATTATGTCAAGCCTTTAGGCAATCAGCCAATTAGCTTCTGATAGGCTAATTGACTAGTTTGAGTCAATTGGCGGTGTACCTATGGATGTATTTTAAGTAGGGCTGTCGATTTAACGTGTTAATTTTATAAAAAATAACGCGTTAAATCGCAATTAATCGCAGTGCCCCCGGACAGTAATAAGGTAGATTCCTGAGAAATGCAAGCTTGTAGTACCACCTGTTTACTCCAAAGGGCAGTAAGTGAAACTTGTGAAGCTGTGTGGCAACGCACAGTTTATACTGGTAAGAAAACAACCTTCAGCAGAAACACAACACAAACATTCGTTACATTCTTGTGTTCAAAACAGTTGATGGATTGCAAATCCAAGCTGTGTTCTAAGTATTAAACTATATTTAACTTGACACAGTGACCTAAAAATGTTAGGTTTATGACGCGACGCACCCGAGATGCTACACAAGCATGTCTGATGCAGGTGTACATTGACGGGTCATTAAACAAGCCCTCATAATAAATCTCCAACTGATTGACAAATTCACTTGTGAAATGGATTGCTGTGAACTGTTTGGCAATGATTGACTTATGATCAATAATATGGTAGTGAACAATACATTGTATTCTAAAGCCGCTTTTTGTATGGTCTTTCAATGATTAACTCTTCTGCCACAAGAATGTAATGCATTTTAATTATCTGAATATTTTATATATATATATATATATATATATATATATATATAATTGTTAAATATTTAAAGATAACTATAATTATTTTATCATTATATATTGAATTATTGTTATACAAGGGGCTTTCTCTGCAAATATTTGAATATGCGATTAAATGCGATTAATCAGGATTAATTAATTGGGACACCATGCAATTAATTCGATTAAAAATTTTATCGATTGACAGCCCTAATTTTAAGGCCTCCGTTCAAACTCAGTGCCTCTTGAGATCATGAGAAAATCAAAATAAATCAGCCAAGACCTCAGAAAAAAAAAAAATTGTGAACCTTCATTAGTCTGGTTCATCCTTGGGAGCAATTTCTAAACACATTAAGGTACCATGTTCGTCTGTAAAAACAATTTTACGCAAGTATAAACACAATGGGACCACACAGCCATCATACTGCTCAGGAATGAGATGCATTCTATCTCCTAGAGATTAATGTATTTCGGTGTGAAAAGTGCAAATCAATCCCAGAACAACAGCAAAGGACCTTCTGAAGATGCTGGAGGAAACAGGTAGACAAGTATCTATATCCACAGTAAAACAGTCCTTTATCGACATAACCTGAAAGGCTGCTCGGCAAGGAAGAAGCCGCTGCTCCAAAACTGCCATAAAAAAGCCTGACAACAGTTGAAAGTGCACATGGGGACAAAGATATTACTTTTTGGAGAAATGTCCTCTGGGGTGATGAATTTTTTTTTTTACTTTTTTGGCCATAATGACCATTGTTATGTTTGGAGGAAAAAGGGTGAGGATTGCAAGCCGAATAATACCTTCCCAACCATGAAGCATGGGGGGGGCAGCATCATGTTGTGGGTGTGCTTTGCTGCAGGAGGGACTGGTGCACTTCACATAATAGATGACATTATGAGGACGGAAAATGATGTGTATATATTGAGACAAAATCTCAAGACGTCAGCCATGAAGCTCGGTCACAAATTGGGCTTCCAAATGGACAATGACCTCAAGCACACCTCCTAAGTTGTGGCAAAATGGCTAAAGGACAACAAAGTCAAGGTATTGGAGTGGCCATCAGAAAGCCCTGACAGACCCCCGATAGACAATTTATGGGCAGAAATTAAAAAGCATGTGCGAGCAATGAGTCCTACAAACCTGACTGACTTTCACCAGTTCTTTAAAAGCGGCATCGAGCGAGACAGCGACACCATCCCATTAATTTTCAATGAGATAACAGCGACTTCCGGCGACACAAGCTGTCACGACCATTGGCAACCAGATGTGGGCGTGTCCAGCGATGCAACAAAGTTGAGACAAGTATAAATTTATTCAAATTAATAGCAATTTACGGGAGCGACAGCCAATACGAGAGAAGACAGTAGAGTTCACATGATCCTTCTCTCTCACTCAGCAGTAATGGAAAGATCAGGGGACCCACCACAGCTCTGCAGCAGCTCATCAAACTGGATCCTGTCAAGCCTGAAGTACTGCTGGAACCGGAATTCATCCAGTCGCAGCTCCTACACCAGCCAGTGGTACTCACTGTGCTGACTCCAAGATTAAATTTTTTTGTGGAACAATTCAGACCGGCGTTTGCGTTTTCGCCGCAGATAAATAGCCACTATGGCAAAGAGCACGCCTTTTTTCTCATTCATCTTTGATATAAAGCATTTTATGTACTGATTCCATTTATATTTAGTCTTTTCCCTCCAAAATGTTTGTTTTAGTGGCAAGAAGACCGATTCGCTGTCAAAAGCAATGGAATGGCATCTGTGAATGTCATTTATAAACATTACTAGGCAACTAGAAGTGGGAACGCCCACTAGCGTCTAACTGCCAGCCACTGGCGACCTGCAGCAACAAAGTCGCTGGCAGTGTGAACACAGCTTTAGGATAGCCGTGAGCTGTAGTTACGGCATCTCACTGCCAGGTAGCAACCTGGCCAATGCTAATTAGCCAAATTTTTACCCCTTGTATTGCATATACTTGGGGTTAGTGATTTGAACAAACCCCCATCACTAGGTATTAAGCATTGTAGTGGGAATTCACCTGTAAAATGAGTCAGGCCACTCCAGTTGTAAAGATTAAGCAACGAAAATCTTTTCACGTGCCTGGGTAGCTACACAGCTTTAGCCCTCCTACTACCAAAGTATACCTCACAGAGCTACAAAGGTTAGTTCCAAAATACAGAATATTTATCCAACACAATCATGCATATTAAAAGACAAAGAATCAACTAAATGATTGACTTAATCTAAAAAGTAATTACCATAGAACATCCTATCTTTCTTCACCTTAAAAGGACATGCTCTATTCTTCATCCACACTAGTCTTCCTCAGCACATTCCATAATAATAAAATGTTTCAATCTTCTGCTGTGTCTTTTGATAAAACTGTTCTCTGCCTCCGTTTTCCTCTCTGACCTTGCCAGAGATGGCCATACAAAGAAACTTCAGTCAACTTGGCTACAAAAAGAGAAACTAATTATCAAAGCATTTGAACATGTTAATTTACTGGAAGCAATTTACAGTTAATAAGAGATAATTGAAAAGAAACTAAGCATAATGAGGATTAATAACAATTAAATTTCCACATTATGCAACTCATCATGCATTGTGTGGTGAAGACTTTAAATTTATATATTTTTCCCTATTGTGAATTCACAGAGCCACACCAGTTAAATTTGCCAAGGAAAGGTACAATTATTTAATCTGTTAGTTAACAGACATAGGAGAGAGAGTGATTATTTTAATTTTAATTATGATGTTATGCAATGGTCTTTGTTGTCTTTCCAATATTTCTCTTTTTCTTCCTCATTTTTCTCTAAAGAGCAGTCTTGCATCTTTCTCTGGAGGAGTTACATTTACAGGATGTATTTAAGCATACCATAGCAGTTTAAAATAACTTCCCCTCCCCTTATAATGTAAAAGACACGTCAACACATGCAACTTCAACTCATATAAGGAAAGCTTACACATACAAACTTGACGGCTTGCATATGCAACCTATATAAAGCTTACATATGCAACCTTGACTTACACTAGGCTTTAGACATGCCTTGACTTACACAGCATAACATAAAGACACAAGTTTTATTATGTAATACAAATTATCACTAATGCTACTGAATTAAATAATACTACTAAATGACTATGAATTCTAATAATGATTAATAATACTAATCAACATGAAAATTTTTGTCTACAGTGGTAATTCATTTTCTAAACTATCGAACTTAGAATTTCCACCTGCAGATGATAACACATGAGAGATAATAGTCCTGCATTAAAAAAGGGCTCAGACTAGAGTGGGGAAACATGAACCCATTTTTATTAGGAACCGGTTCCATTTAAAAAACAAAACAAAAAACATGATTTATGGTTCCTGAATGTGTTTTTTTTTTTTTTTTTTTTCTGACAATGTGGACCAAATTAAAATACTCTGACAGTGGTTCATGCTGCACTTTTCAGAGGCAACGCTGCCCCGCTACTGGCTCAACACGGTGAAACACACAGCGCGACTAGTGCCGTCAAGAAAAAAAAAGAGCCTGTTCTTTTTAGTGAATCAAAAATACTTCAGTCAGAGCAGTACTAGCAGTTATGACTTCCAGCATGTTTAGCTCGAAACTGGTTATTGTTTTACAGTATGTAATGTTGTCCTTAAGTCTCCTGAGACTTCAATGCAGTGCAGGTAGGCCTACATATTGTGACTTCTGTTCTAATTGTTGGAATTTTATTTAAAAAATATATAAATTAAGTATGTTAGCATATTTTGTTTTAGAATTTGTATTTAGTATATAGCTACAGTAGGAACAATTACTGGGTTGCATTTATGCTTCTACAATGTCATTAAAAGTGTGTGATGTCTTTTGCAAGAAAGAATTGTAAAAAATAAATAATGAAATTAGAACTGGAATCATACCATTACATACAATTCCAGTGCATAGCTCAGACCTATCTAGGGTTCAGAATATCACAATCGTCTACTTGGATGTAAGATCTTTTGACCAGGAGCAACCATATAGCAATGCCCTGGCAACCCTAGTATGGTGGCGATAAGTTTTGCATGGGCATACACAACACATTCTTTTCACAAAATGTAAAACTCGGAATAAATAAATAAATAAAGATTTATTGTCCTGCTTTTTCCTCCACTAGGTGAAGTGGTCCAGAGAGAACTACCACCACAGTCTCAGCTCACCTTACTCTCTGCGTCTGGCATCTGCAGACGCGGCAGGGAAGATCATTGTGTGGGACGTGGTGAGCGGTATGGCCCACTGTGAGATTCAGGAGCACTCCAAACCCATTCAGGGTCAGAACCATTCCTGCTTTTACAGTCGTAGTTCTAACTGAATGGAGAACTAAGAAAAGGAGAAATTTTGACAATAAATTGACAAACCTTTACCTTTTGTATCGCAGGTTGTCTGCTACAACAATCATGCCTTTTGTGAGCTAGTTCTTTTTAATGAATCACCTTTTGAATGAATCTCACATGTAATTGTTGTATTAGATATGGACTGGCTGTGGGCTCAGGACGCTTCAAGAGATCTTCTGCTGGCTGTACATCCTCCCAACTACATTGTTCTGTGGAACGGAGACACAGGCACCAAGCTGTGGAAGAAGAGCTATGCTGAGAATATCCTGTCCTTCTCCTTTGACCCTTTTGAGGCCTCCAATCTGGCATGTGTGTATTCATTTGCAATATTTTTGTACTAGAAATGCACAGATTCTAATGCTATAATGCCAGCATTGGCAACTGAGGTTCGAATCATAAAAAGATTGTTCCTTTGAATAATTTATTTTTTATAATAATAATAATAATAATAATAATAATTATAAATATAGCTGCAAGCAGCGATACCATGGTCAACCCAATTATCGGCACCATGAGCAGCAAAAGAAGATTTGTGACATATTTTTGGTTAGAGTCTGTTGAACAGTGTATGAGAAGTTAGAAAAATTAACCTTTCAAGGTTGATTATTAAAATTATTTGAGTAACTTTTTGTTGTGAGGGAATCTAGATGATGCAGGCCAATTTTCATGCAAATCGGACAAACTGTCTAGAAGTTCAAAAAAGTAGGTTTTCAAAACATTTAAAAATGGCAGACAGGAAGTTTGCTCAATCATGACATAATTAGTATCATTGTTCATGGCATGGACCACGGAATCTATCAAGACTAGTCTCATGACAGTAATTTACAGTAATAGTCAATAGCTATTATCATTTTAAGAAATAGCATTATACTTTTTACAGTATATATATATATATATATATATATATATATATATGCTTTATTTCCAAAAGTTTGGAATAATGCACAAATTTTCCAATTTTGGAAGGAAATTTGTACATTTAATTCACCTACTGATCAGTTACAGAAATACTCAAACCATCCCGTCTGGCTCCAACAAACATCCATGCGATTATCTAATCAGCCAATCGTGTGGCAGCAATGCAGTGCATAACCTAATAATAATTGATCTATTGTCACACATTATACATACGTTTCTGCATATATACAGTGAAATAATTTTTTTCACATATCCCAGCTAAGCTGGGGTCAGAGTGCAGGGTCAGCCATGATACGGCGCCCCTGGAGCAGATAGGGTCAAGGGCCCAACAGTGGTGTCTTGGTGGTATCGGGGCTTGAACCCCCGACCTTCTGATCAGTAACCCAGAGCCTTAACCGCTTCAGTTAATGTTCACATCAACCATCAGCATGGGGAAAAATGGGATCTCAGTGATTTGGAGCATAACGTGATTGTTGGTGCCAGATGGGCTAATTTGAGTATTTCTGTAACTGCTGATCTCCTGGGATTTTCACAACTGTCTCTAGAATTTACTCTGAATGGTGCCAAAAACAAAAACATCCAGTAAGCGGCAGTTCTTTGGATGGAAATACCTTGCTGATGAGAGAGGTCAACAGAGAATTGCCAGACTGGTTCGAACTAAAAAATGTAAACGCTAACTCAGATAACTGCTCTGTACAATCGTGGTGTGGTCAGAATACTATTCTGAGATGCCATTATCACTTTTTTGGCAGCACGAGGGGGACCTACACAATATTAGGCAGGTAGTTTTAATGTTGATCGGGGTGTGTGTGTGTGTGTGTATATATATATATATATATATATATATATATATATATATATGTGTGTGTGTGTGTGTGTGTGTGTGTGTGTGTGTGCGTATGTGTGTGTATATATATACAGTATATATATCTTGTAAACTATGGACTTTGTGCTTTCACTAAACTAATTCTCCAATTTCTTCTATTTGCTTCTACCCATCTTTTGCCATAGTGCTGACCAGTGAAGGTATAGTGTTCATCACAGATTTTTCTCACTCTAAACCACCTGGCAGTGGAGGAAAAAAGGTTTACATCGCCAGTCCTCACTCCAGCCCTGCCCACAGCAAACCTGCCGCTGTCCAACCCACCGGCGCCAAGAAAGCCCTGAATAAGGTCAAAGTGCTCATCACCAATGAGAAGCCCACGTAAGTTGTATATCAATTAAAATGTCCAAAACTAGTATTTTTTTTTTTTATTTGTCTTGACCTGGGTAATTGGAATGTGTGCCACCCAAGGAACAAAAAGAGACCAAGACAACAACCTTAGGTGGCACTGTTCTAGGTACCCTCAAGACATATTGCAGACGATGCCTACCAAGTTTTGTTACAATTTGACAAAACTTTCAAAATACCCATCAGTTTAAGTTACAATTCAAAATGACAGACAGGCAATGTGGCCGATGGCAAAATCCATATCATTGGATTCTTTATGACCCAAGGAATCCATAAACACCAATGATTTTAGGGAAAATGGTTAAAAAAAGTTAGAGCCAAAAAATATTTAATTTAGATTTATTGACCTGTAGGTGGCACTGTCAACAAACTTGACAAGTACCCTCAGATCATGGACCTAATGACTCCTACAACTTTTTGTTTCTATAGGCCAAAACATTGCTGAGATACAGCTTAATTTCCTGTTTTAGGTTGACATTGTTAACTTTGCGTTGCCGTAACCTTTTCAACAAATGTAAAAACTCCTGATTCCTGAAAACATTGTACTCTTTCTTTGTAAACATAAAACTCTAGTTTTAGCTCTGTCTTGAAGCATTTTTGTTTATAAGCGTGGGTGGACTGGAACTACAAAACAGTCCAGAGCCTTTGTCCCCTAATATCTGACTATCTGTCTGTTTGACGGTCTGTCGATCTGGCCATTCCATTCTTCTTATCATCTGTCTGATTGTTCTCTCTCTCTGTATGTGTTGTGTTGGAGTGTGATGTCAGTGGGAGTTTTTCGTCTGGTTTTGTTGTCTATTGATCGTGTCTCTTACTGTCGATGTGAGTGATGGTTGGTGTTAGAGAAGCCCCTCTGTCCGCATCCTGTCTCTTCTCTTCTTTCTTATTAGCAGTTGGGTTTCCCCTGCCCACATCCCATCACCCCCTGCTCTCCACAATGCACTCTGATTGATTGTGCTCATTCCCATAGTTCCCTTCCATCCTCTAAACATAAAGAATGACTCTCATTAGATCAACATTAGTGCTGCAGGACTTAAATGACATAAAAGTAACGAACATAACTGCAATCTGGGTTTAAAGGGGTTGTAGTCTGCATTTTTTTTAACACTTCAACTTATAATATTAATAAACCAATAGGCCTCAAATGGGCATGCACTGCAGGGATTTTGTGATGGGTATAACATCCTGTCTACACCGGACGCGAGTTGCGCATCGCGTCAAGAGTAATAGAACCCCATTATAATCAGTGATGCTGTCTACACTGGAAACGTCCATTGCGTCACATCTTCCATGGTCATCACATCTAGTTCCATTTTGCGCAGCACGCACTGGCGCTACTACGCAAATTATATGGCATAGAGTTTTTGTGTTGATGCGTACATTGTAGACAGCCTCAAGTCATTGCGGCACGTCACGTCACGTCAACGGATGCGCCCTGTGTAGACAGGGTATTATTAATAAAGCAAAAGGCCACAAATGGTTATGCATTGTAGTGATTTTGCGATGGATAAGGGCCGTTCTTAAGCACAACGCAAAGCAGAAATGGTTATAACAGCAACAACAGCAAAACGATGAAAGACACCCTCATTTTAATAAGCAGTTTTGTGTATTATTAAAAGAATAGTTCACCAAATTTTTTTTATTTCTTTCATCATTTACTCACCCTTGTGCCATCTCAAACTCAAATTGCTAGGTAATACATACAACTCCAATGGTTTAATCCATGTTTTCTCAAGCGATACGATCAGTTTTGGGTAAGAAAAAGACCAAAATATGATACATTTTTCTCTTTAAATCTTGCTTCATCATTCATGACACATGCACAGAACATGTGATTTTGGTCTATTTCTCAACCAAAACTGATCCTATCGCTTCAGAATACATGGATTCAACCACATGAGTCATTTTAATTACCTTTATGCTTGCTTTATGTACATTTTGGAGCTTGATTTGTATAGATATACTCTTTTGTTGTGTTCCACAGAAGAAAGAAAGTCATATGAGTTTAAAACAGCATAAGAGAGAGCACATGACGAGAGAATTATCATCTTTGGGTGAACTATTCCTTTAATGTTGAGAACAAAAAGTAGTTACTGTATATACCAACTTGAGTGAGTGGGTCAAGTTGCTGAACACCCAATAGGTGTTCTTAAAGGGTTAGTTCACCCAGAAAATAAAATTATCACATAATTTACTCACCCTCAATCCATCCTAGGTTTATTTGACTTTCTTCTTTCAGCCAAATACAATCAGAATTATATAAAAAAATATTCTGGCTCTTCCAAGCTTTATAATGGGAGTGAATGGTACTTTAGATTTTGAAGCCCAAAAAAGCGAATCCATCCATCAAAAAAGTAATCCATGTGGCTCCATGGTGTTAATTAAGGCCTCTGAAGTGAAGCGCTGCATTTTTGTAAGAAAAATATCCATATTTATAAACTATAATCACTGGCTTCCGGTAACAGCCGTCCACGCATTCACAAGAGAGTCGAGTTCCGGCGTATGATGTAGGCATAGTGTAAGCTCAGGTGAGAAGTGACGAATGTGGCAGCGCATGGGATAGAGCAAAAAAATATGCTAGTCACGAATTAGAAGACACAAGCGAGGATTTTTAAAGTAAAATGTTGGATTTTGATATAAGACATGAGGAGATTGAGTTTTTTGCCCAGCCCTATTTGTTTGAACCGGAGAACACCAACCAGGAACTCTGGGAGATGGAGGAGGCAGCAGCAGCGGCACAAACAAACGAATCTGGTAGACAGATAGTACGGGAGACATGGTGGTGCTCATGCAGGAAATGTGAGGTAATTCCAGCAGAGGCTGAGAGTGTTTGTTGCCATGAATGAACGATTGAAATGACTGGATAGATGCACGAACGCACCGTTTTAAGACTAATACAAATCTACAGTATAGATAAAAAAACTCACTTCTTTTCGCTGTTTTCCTTTGCTGTAAATAACGCACACTTCCTCGTTCATCACTTCTCATACACCATAACTCGACTCTCTCATGAATACGCAGACGGCTGTTACTGAAAGCCAGTGATTATAGTTTATAAAGTTATAAATATGGATATTTTTCTTACAAAAATGCATTGCTTCACTTCAGAAGGCCTTTATTAACCCCATAGAGCCGTATGGATTACTTTTTTGATGGATGGATTCGCTTTTTTGGCCTTCAAAATCTAAAGTACCATTCACTCCCATTATAAAGCTTGGAAGAGCCAGGATATTTTTTTTAATATAACTCTGATTATGTTTGGCTTAAAGAAGAAAGTCATATACACCTAGGATGGCTTGAGGGTAAGGTAAATTATGGGCTAATTTTCATTTTTTTTGGGTGAACTAACCCTTTAAATGTAGGTGGGCATGTGTTAGATATCTTATGTCAGAAATCCGATTGCAGAAAAAGCTTTTAAGACAGGGGCTTAGCGCAGGTTGGGGAGTGCCTGAAGGAATGGTCTAGGAAGCCAGCATGCAATGCTCTTAAAAGAAGAGAAGAGCTCTTATTAAATTGCGACTCTCCTCACTCCTGTTGTGAGCCTGGCTAAAGGACGGCGTTTAGAAAGTCAGGACGATGATGACATGAGGGAAGGGGCGGATTGTTCCGCCACAATGAGTACATTAACATTCTTGATGTGCACATCCATTGTTGTTGTTTCCAAGTTTTGTTACTGTTGTTTACCGGTGATTACATGTTCTTCTAGTGATTCTTTGTGACAACAATGGCTCAGTGGTGAGTGTTTCCACCTGGTGGACCCAATAATTAGTGCAAATATTCCAGGCACATGTGCAAACTTGAGTAGGCACGGTTAGAACAATATGGCAGCACACGTTCAGTGCTCGATACATCATTATAATTGTACTGTAAACTTTATTTTCTGTCCTTAATGATAATTTCTTGTCAGATTGTCCCATAAGACCCCATTTAGCTCTTGTATTGATTAAATTGTCACACCACATGCAACCGCTCTTCCGGGTTCTTCAGAGCAGTAGTTTTTAATGGTGAATATGAGCAGAGCTGTAGTTTTAATAATCTTTTTAATAATCAATATTTTTTCTGCAATAACAATATGTTATTAATAGCTGTAATGAAGGGATATCTACGGTTTATTGCAACAAAATTGTTCAGACAGAAATTTTTACTTGCTTTAATAGACCTGGTTGATTTTGTCAGACATGCAATAGGTTGCTGAATATACAACACTTCTAAAGCCTGAAAAACATGGGATGTAAAAATAAAAATAAAATACCATCAGACATGCAATACTGCTTTACTGCTTAAATTATTTATCCATGTACAGTGCAGTTAATAATAATAATATTTGACATATTCAATATTTACATGTAATAACAGGCAGTTTCAGTTGAAGAAGTTGTTTAATGGATTCAGAATAAGTACTATGAGAAATAGTACATTCTTTTTTTCACATATCCTTTTACAAACAGTCACTACATGCTGCAATGTTGGCGTGATGGAGTCCTTTTAGATCCAAATGAGTTTCTTGTTCATATAAGATCATTGTTAGATCATATATAGCCTGTGGTTACACTTTTGAAATTAAATTCCTTCTTGAAATTTTCAAATACCACTATCAGCTGTGTGTCAGTTGTGTCTTATTAGAGCAGATGAGGTAACAATGACGGTGTTCCGTGAAATGTCATACTTTGTCAAGTACTGGCAATGTTCTAATTCACTGAACTTGTTGAAATTTCAAGAAACTTTGAATGAATGAAGTTTGAATGAAGCACCCATTGAAAGCAGATATTTTCTGTGGTGCCAAAAGTTCCCGGATGTGCCGCCACTAAAGATGTGTTTGTAAACAATAATTCAATCTAAGACACTGTTGTAAAGACTGTTGCTTTGAGGTTGGTAATATGATTTGACCATGGTTAAGGGAGTTTTAGGCATTGTTACACCCCTTACTTGTGCAAAAATACTGTAAAGCATGGCCTTTTATGGCTTATTGCTTTAATAATTAATTAGGTGTTATCTTGAAAGTTTAAGGTATAACTGTGGTTACAATTATTTATTGTACATTTAACTGATTAGACTTTGTTTTATTAGGAATTAGGAATACCTTTATGATGCATTGTGTTTATAAGCTTCTTTGTTTCTGCCTTGGTTCATTCTGCCAACTTTGTTTCCACCAGTCAGTTTGTAAACAAAAGGAGGATAGCCATGTCTTTGTGTTTTAATGATGATATCACCATGGGCAGTGTGTGGGATGGAGCCTCATATCTGTGCCTGTAAAACACGTGTGTGTGTGTGTGTGTGTGTGTGTGTGTGTGTGTGTGTGTGTGTGTGTGTGTGTGCGCGCGTGCGCGCGTGCACACATGCGTGCGTTCTAGTGTGTGTGTGCGTGCATGTGGTGTTCTGACCGTGAGTGTG
Organism: Moxostoma hubbsi; assembly: GCA_032164185.1. Taxonomy (NCBI): domain Eukaryota; kingdom Metazoa; phylum Chordata; class Actinopteri; order Cypriniformes; family Catostomidae; genus Moxostoma; species Moxostoma hubbsi. Next base: position 39,984,466 of record JAVLUX010000021.1, read on the forward strand.
GGGGAGTAAAGTATAGGAATCTTACAGCTCAGGGGACGCTGTTCTGACACTGTTATGGTGGCCGTTAGTGTTTTTGATCAGCTCATACTGTAGCAGCAGCATTGAAGAAGATCAGAGATCTAACAAATCCTACGCTTCCACTCATCGTGACATTAAAAATAACAAATTCCAATGCTGGTTCACCACTCATTATAACACGCACATGATCAAAATGGAAAACTTCTGCTCAAGAACTTAAATTGTTTCCTCTGTATTTGACATTTCTCTGTTGCAAGCATTTCATCTAGTGGTGGGGACAGAATTGGCCATCCTTAAAAGGGGTGGGGACAAAATTGGCCATGGCACTTTTTGCCATGGCCAATTTTGTCCCCACCCCTTTTAACGGTTGGGAAAAATTTGGTCATGGCAAAATAAATAAAAATGGTGGGTGCATAATTGCCAATTGCAAAAAGGAGTGGGGACAAAATTCACTATTGCAAAAAGCGATGGGTACAAAATTGGCCATGACAAACAAATTGTGGGGAAAACATCAACCATGGACAAACGTTGAATTTTAAAAATTGATCAAGGAAATAATTCTTCTTATTTTCTACTGAAGACTGGAATTCCTGTTAATTTTACTGCTCCAGTATACTAGTTCATAATAAAGTGTTTCTTAATAATCTATACATTTATATTGAAATAATGTGTAGTTGGAGGTTTGTGTTTCTTTACATATTAAAGAGTTCTCCCAATTAGTTCCACACAATAATGTAAAGATATTCTAAACTGATTATGTAAAAACAACACTGGTATCGGATTGGGATCGGTATCGGCCGAAACTGAGATTTCCGATATCAGAATCGGCTCAGAAGAGAAAAAGTGGTATCGGTGTATCCCTAGTTGCCACGGTGTACAGTGTAGTGTTGTCACGGTACCGAAATTTCAGTAGTCGGTACCGATAACAGTTTCGATACCACAGCAAAAATATAATCTGCTACTGAACACAACAGTTTAGTTATTTTTAATTAGTTTAATAATTATAGTTTAATAATAATTATTATTTTCCAGAACTTTCCAGAACATTTTTTTAAAGTTTAATTTAATTTCATCAATAAATTCTTAAAACTTTTAACAAGTGAACAAAAAACTTTTTAACGTCATTGTTTTTTTTTTTTTTTTTTTTTTTTGCCAAACTATTATTCAACAGATGTCTTGCTTGTGATACTTTAATTATTATTATTATTATAGAGAATATTACATTTTACTATGAAGTTGTAATATATTTTTATTCAAATTCAGGCATCTAGATTTTATTTTGCATCATGCTTTTATTATGATGTGTTTATTGCCGTATGCGTCACTTTTCTGGATAAACAGTTTGCGACAGTGCGCAGTGTGATCATTGAAGACTTTTAAGTCATGTCTGCAATTTCATCTCTTTAAACTGGCCTTTTAAGTCTGATGAATGAAATGTTGGACAGTTTTGGAGTGTTGTCATTTTTAAAGCTTATGTTTTAAATTGTATCACTGACGCACTTTGATTAACTGTTGTTTTAAATGCGATGTAAATAAAGCTGAGCTGAGATTAGATCGCAGATGCTGTGACTTTAATTATATAAATGTATATTTTACATGATTCACAATGGATAAGTACTCTACTCAGAGTCGGCGCTGTGGTGGGGCATTCGAGGGCCGTGCCCCCCCTAGCGGTCACTGATGCCCCTCTTACCACAGGCCATGGCGTGGCCCAAAAAAAGTATCCCTTTTAGTTATTCTTTTAATATTAAATGTACAAACTGTAACTTAAATGAAATAAAATGAAATAATAAATTTCTAAATAAATAATTTTGGTTGTTCATGACATTACTAGGCTCGGTCATCATTGGTCAATGCTTATTGGTCGCTGAGTAAAATTGTTACATTTGATTTGCAGCGCGCAAAAGTTGTTGTTTGAATCGAAAAGAACAGTTTGTCCGTCTAAATTATCATAGACAGTTAGCGGCTAACTGTTACCCGGGCCTAATTATCGACAAAAAAAAAAAATGGATTTACGAAAATGGTTTAACGTTATTCCTCAGCCTCTTCCATCAGCAGACTCGGACACTCCGGCCACCACCACCAGTAGGCCTACCACTGTCTCTGAGAGCCGAGCTGGCCTTTCTTCTAATGCTAGCTCCGGACAACCGCCGGCGCCAACAGACTTAACTAACGTTAGCGCAGCCATAGAGCAACAATCTACAAGCCCTACAAGTCAGTGGACAGCGGTTGATGATCTCGGGACTGACAGGCCTGTCCAAATTGTGTTAAAACAGTATCCTGTAACTGTTCACAGTGGTAAGGGGCGATCATTCTTACTTAGACGGTTCAGCAGCAACACTCGTCGCCTGCAACTCTTCTGAGGGTAAGTCGTTTGTTAATTTCACTTATTGACTTATTGAAGCCAGCCCTGGCTTTTCCTACTAAGCAGGTGAATTGTTGATGAATTTTTCCTGGGTCTATCTGCATTTGTGTTTTATACTTGGCTGCCTGTAAGACCGCTGCTAAGTATAACACACCGTTGCCATGAAAAACAGAGCGTTGCCATGGACACAGTTCTGTTCACGCGGAAGCAATACAATCGTTTTTAAATCAAACTCCTTTTTAAATCAGTATTTTTTTGTGTCAAATTATTGATTTATTTGATAAGTAGCCACACATTTGCAAATAATAATTAATTAAAAAAAAAAACGTGTTTCGTTTTTTAAAGCATTTCTGCTGTGTTAGCAGAAAAAAATATTTCTCAAACGGCAGTGCCCCCCCGCCAATGACCCAATGCCCCTCCAGTAGATCTGCTCTGGCGCCGACTCTGACTCTACTTTGTCATCTCATACAACGTGAATGATTCTCAATGTTTGTGGAGTTTCTAGTGGATGAGAGGTTTGATTTATTTAACGTACACATCTCTTCCACAGTAAGATTGCAGCCTTTTATCGGTTTAATAAATCATACTAGGGCATGTCACAATTTTAATTTTGATTAATTGTCTGATTCAGTGTACAAGAAGTAACACAGCACGCATTCAAATTAAGCCTGTGTGCATTTTAAAGCTGTCGTGTGTCAACAGTCAAACTGTGCTCTGGTACCGGATTGATTCGGTGCTCGGTACTGCAGAAACACTGGTACTGTTTAATCTTTTTTATTTTAGTATCGACTTGTTACCGAAGTACCGGTACTTTTGACAACACTAGTACAGTGTTACCAGTTTTACTTGGCACAAGGGACAACACCGATGTGAAATTGTATACCGGTGGAAACATTATGAATGGAACTTCCAAAATATCCTAATGAATAGACTAGTTGCCTAATGAAGAGTTTGCAAACCATGATAAATTAACCTAAATAATGCATTGAAAGCCAGATGTTCTTTACCAATGTATCAAATTACACAGACAGCAAAGTACGAATGGACAGAAGACGTTTAATTGCTGGTAGCGAATATAATGTGCACGGTGGGTAACTGTGAGATATCTCAGATTTGGAATGACTGTTAGACACACAGACACAAGCTTGAAGAAACACTTTCTTATATTTTTGACAGATGAGAGATGACAGAAAAGACATGTATGCACATGTATGAGGCTGTTTGTATGGAGGTGTGCAGTCTCGTTGAACACGCGCATGTAAAAGGTTCTCACTCTTTTGTTTCAGCCTTCTGAAATTGTTTTGCAAGAACAGCATCATCTATAAGAATGCAAATAACCTCAGGCATCTCAACTCAGGAGGTGTTTTGAGTTCGGTTCACTTTATTTCCACAGAGCAGTTCATTGTGAACGCAACTCTCCAGCCTAAACATCTGTGATTTAAACATAAAATAATACAAAAACAAGTTCACCTCGAACCATGATTTATATTTCAGTGATTATTATCATCATAATTATTGTTTATATTTAGAATTGTTGTTAGCTTAATATGTATTAGTAATTTTCCACCATTGTTATATACGGATACTTGCCTGATGGTAACTGGAAAGGTGGTTATATATATATATGTGTTTTTTTTTTTGTTTTTTTTTACCACTTCATTATTTGAATTGCTTTTTAATTTCTTTTGAAGTGCAATTTGAATTTAGAAATGTCTTTGGTTTAATTTATAATACATTTAATTTTCAGTGCAAAATCACTTAAGCAAGAATATTCACCGATCCCTCAGCTGGGGTATACATACATACATACATACATACATACATATACATATATATATATATATATATTATAAAAAATATCGTGAACTTATTTCTTGCATATCACCCAGCCCTAGGAGGGAACAAAATGTATGTCTTCACACATTCAAAGTCATCACCCTTCTGAAGCAGCTCAAATGGGTCCTTTGATGAAAGGTAATAAGACACCTTGAAACACCCAGAAAATAAACACATTAAACTTGCAATAACCCACAATAAGTGAATAATACCCGACCAGTAGCCCATGATTGAGAGAATTCACAGATGAAGTTGGTTCGTTGCTCTTCACAACTGTTTAAAAGCCATCGTTCAAAAAGTTGAACAACACACATTTTAATTGCAATTCATTTTTTTCAGTTTCATTAGAATTTTTTGTTAAAATAAATACAAAATAAAGTTCAAAGTTTGAAATCAAGCTGCATTGCATTATTGCGTAGGCTATTACTTAACGAAAATTACCCCGAAGTACCACCTAGTGTCCAATCAGCGGTAAAACCGGTGTTAGTCTGTTTGAACATGAACACCGCACCAGTGTGAAAATGATGATACCATAGCAAGTCTAGTGGGACAAAATTGACTTCTGTCCAATAAGGACTCCGATGTCGAAAGAATCCATGTTGAAGCAATTAATAGTCATCGGCATGCTAGAGGCAGACATGTGAGGCGTCATCACCATTGACAGTGAAAACACTGCCTCACTGTATGCATTGCTGACTGCAAGGAGTGCTTTTGCAGGAGTGTGATAAGATGAAAGATAAATATCATAGTTGTTGTTTTTCCATAATTTTTTATTATTATGGTGGTTTGGTTTTCCTATTTATTTTCTTGTGTTTGTGTTTTTCATTGATGGATTTGAAAAGCAACAGGATCACAGCATGTGCAATTTATATTTGCATTATTTGTTTTCTGTCAGCGGTCCTCCTAGTAACAGCATCAGCGTAAATGTTTGAGAGAAATGGGGCATGTCAGATGTATGTACAAGTTTTCAGTGGGAGAAAGTATCATTTCAGTTGCCATCGATGAGCTTGTTGGAAATTAGCATTTTGAACGAAATGCTATTTTTGATGTTGTAAGTTAGGACTGGAGGCTAGACCTTTTATAGTTATTCTGTTGTTGGGCCGCTGTATTCATTTGTTGCACTGTTTATCAAAGAGCTTCAAATCAGATGTTTCTTATACACCTCACAGACTATTCATATGCTTCTATTTAAGAATGAAACTTGTTGGTGAGTGAAAAAAAAAAAAAAAAACTTGCTTCAAAGGGTCATGAAACACCCCTCTTTCAGCTGAAGTCCTCCTCACAACCATTTTGAAAAATGCAACTCATCTGGGCATGGACAGCGTGAGAGAAATTGGGTGGGACAGAGCAGTGGAGAAAAAGGGGGCGAGCAATCTATCATCAGTCAGTTGCCCATGCCGGATCTCACAAAATATCAGAATAAATATAATTAATTGTAAGATTTGTATGGCTTAGTCCAAAGTTAAAGTCCAGCTTAATTTGTTGAACGGTGTCAGGTTTTTTTTTTTTTTTTCTTTTTTCTTAAAAGATCACAACACCCCCTGTTTCAGCACAGTTGAGTTCTCGGCACATTTTCCAAAAGATGCAGCCAGTGGAGTGAGGGGAGAAGGAACACAACAACTGTCTGATCCAGTCACTTTTGCATTTTTTCACTAATGCAGTTAACAGCATCAAAAATTCTCATAATTACTTGTAACAAAATGCACAAATAAATTCTACACTGTTTTGTAAACTCACAATACAGTATACAGATATCAACCCTCTCCACTAAGGCGCTTGAAGGCAGCGGTGGTCATGTGGTTTATTGAATAATCATGACACGGTCTCATTAATAATTATAAGACACAGATGACGTGATGATGCACTATAGTACAGGGAAACTTCACAATGTGTGACGTTGACTCTGTTGATTTTAAACCAGATAGATGAAAATGGCACAAAAAATCTCTAAATTATCCACTTTCATCTTAAAATTAAAATGAATGGATATTAGTTAGTTGTCTATCATGTGTAACACATACGTATCTGGTAACATCTCAGAAAATGTAGTTTAGTGTTTCATGACCCTTTGAGCGATTTTTGCCGCACGCACTTCAAACACACAAACAAATGCAGACACACTTGGAGACCATTGTAATCAGTGATGGAGCAGATGGAGGGCAGAGGGTCACCTTGAGTGTCATTTCATTAAAAATCACATGCAGCACTTATAATGTCAGTCTACCTGTCATGCTCAGCGCTAAGGTTGTGGGTTCCATTCCCAGGGAACACATGCTGTGTGCAGTACTTATTAAATGGGAACTTTGAATGCTCTATAAGACACTTTGGATGACTTGCCAATTGCAGCGTCTGTCAAATGAATAAATGTATAGAAAGACTAAATGGATTTATTATTATTATAACCTTTATTTAACCAGGTTTGTCTCATTGAGATATAAAATCTCTTTTTCAAGAGAGACCTGGCCAAAGTAGCAGAACAAATTACATCACACAATCACAAAACAAACACAAAAGAAGCAAAGACAACTCAAGTGCATTTCAATTAAATAAAAAGTGCCTTTAATTAAAACATTTGCACGTGTGGATGGACTCATGTTCTATAGTTTTAACATAACCTTTAAAATCATTTAAAGAAATTAGACGCTGTAGTTTAAGTGTTTGTAGGTCATTCCAAGTAGAAGGTGCAACAAACATGAAAGCCTTTTTGAACAACTCTGTCCGGGCTTGAGGTACATTCAATGAAATAGTTTTCTGGGACCATAAAACATAAGTACTCTGTGTAAATGAAAGAAATTCAGATATGTAACATGGAAGCCTGCCTATAATGCCCTTATATATAAAAATATAAAGGTGAGTAAGCCGGCGATTTGATAGAGAAGGCAAATTTACTGTGGAGTAAAGTGTACAGTGATGAGTGAGGGGTCTGCAATTTGAAATAAATCTTAAAGCTCCATGAAACACAGCATCCAACCTCTGAAGACACTTAGATAGGGCATTCATATACAACAGATCACAACAGATTCAAACCTCACTTCAAATTGATTTCAATCTTATTCAAACATGGTTCTCTTCTAATTTGCTTTTATTGAATAAAAAGTAGTCTTATAGCATGCTTTTTGCAACCAGATCTATACTCCATAAGCAAAATAATTCTTTGGAGGTTAAATTTCTGGATGGTACACTTTTAAAGAATGTTGAGGAGTTTAAATATCTGGGCCTTTGGCTAGACTCCCAACTTACTTTCAGACCTCATATTGATTCTATTGTAAAAAAAACATACACTGTAGCTTAAGAATGTTATACCACTCAATTAATTGCTTTACAAAACAGATTAGATTAAAAATTATTACTCAATTATTATTGCCTATAATTGATTATGCTGATGTTGTTTATCAGAACACAGCCGTAACCAATCTTAAACCTTTGAATGTGATCTATAATAGTATCTGCAGATTTGTTTTGAGGTGCCCATTTAGAACTCATCACTGTCAAATGTATCAGTCACTGAATCTTCTTTCACTAAATGGCAGACGACAGTATCACTGGTTGCAGTTTGTTCATAAATGCATTTTCTCAAACTATCCATCCTATCTGAAACAATACTTGATTCCATATCAAACATCCTACAGCCTAAGAGACACTGACCATATTTTCTTTTCTGTACCAAATATATCCAAAGAAAGTGGGAGGAGAGCCTTTAAATTTAAAGCCCCTTCTGATTGGAATGGTTTACCCAAGTCTTTTAGATCGATCTCCTCTTTTTACCAGTTTAAGATGTCTCTTCTTAATTATTTGCATACAAGCTGTAACTGTTTTCTTCATGCTTGAGATATATATATATATATATATATATATATATATATATATGTGTGTGTGTGTGTGTATGTGTGTATGTGTGTGTGTGTGTGTGTGTGTGTGTGTGTGTATGTATGTATGTATCTTTTTTTTTTTTTTTTTTCAATTGTCTATATGAATGACCTCAACTGTTTATTGCCTAATTTCTAATGGTTGGATTGGGGAAGATATGGGTGGTTTTGGTGTGTTGGAGAGCTTTTGTCTTTGTTTTGTTAGTAGGTATGTATGCATGTTTGTATATGATGTATGTTTTTCTTGAGGTCCCCTCGAAAACGAGATGTCACATCTCAAGGGTTTTTTTTTCCTCTTAACAATAAGCTTTTGCTAATAATCAATAATAGAGAGAAATGTGGCATCGACTATCCTTTTTCGGGCAGAAAAAGTAAAACAAGATTTGTTCCTAAAGAAAAAACCTAGCTTCAAATTCAACTTTTTTACTAGATTCTGTATATGAAGCTTAAAAGAAAGGTGATCATCAATTAAAAATCCTAAATATTTATAAGATGATACTACCTCAATTGTTTTACCCTGATCAGTAACAAAATTCAGGTCTAACTCATTTTTCCTTGAGTTTGAAAAAAACATTACTTTGGTCTTCTCTGCATTAAGCACAAGCTTTAATTGATAAAGCTGTGCTTGCACTATATCAAAAGCAGTTTGCAAGCATTCATATGCCTTTCTAATGGTAGCTGCAGAACAATAAATAACTGTATCATCTGCATAAAAATGAAAAAATGCATGTTGGACATTTTCCCCCAGACAGTTTATATAAATAGTGAATAAAAGTGGCCCCAGAATGGAGCCCTGTGGGACCCCTTTACAGATTGATAACATTTTTGATGTTAGGCCATCAACTTGCGTAGCTTGAGTCCTATCAGCGGGGTAGTTGATAAACCAGCCCACAGAGTGCTGAGACAAACCTATACTGATCAGTCTCTGAGCTAATATGCTATGGTCAACAGTGTCAAATGCTTTGGACAAATCAATGAACAGAGACACACAATGTTTCTTGTCATCAAGTGCTTGACTATATCATTAATTGCTTTTATAGCAGCAGTGGTAGTGCTGTGTTTTTTCCTGAAACCAGATTGATGCTTAGATAAAATTGACTGAGCATTTAAATACTCATTCACTTGTTCACTAACCAAAGATTCCAACACTTTGGCCAATGCTGAATGTTTGGAAATGGGTCTGTAATTATTAGGCAAGGTAGGGTCACCTCCTTTCAAAAGTGGTAAAACCTAAGCAGACTTCTAAACCTTGGGAATTTTGTTTGTGACTGAGATATAGTTGCAGATATCATTGAGCCCCTTTGGAAACAGTTACATAATCTCTTATGAGATATTTGTGTATGCAGAATCACTTTCCAGAGCTCATATATATTATGTGCAGTTAAAAAGCAATTTATGTTTTAAATTTGAGACTGTATAAGGAGCAGGAGAAGGACCAATTTTTTTAAAAATAAATGAGGGAAATCACAATGTTCAATATGGCATAGAAAAGTGATTTAAGTCATATACTTAGCAAACAGTTTTTGGTCTTTCTGCATTAAAATTATTAGAACAGAACTAGCATGCCAAAAATAATTGCATAAATAGAGTTCCCATAGTTTGTTTTCCATGGAAAAATTTATTTTAAATAACATACACTTTTAAGACAGACTTGTGATATTGTGTAGGTCAGTATGTTTTCCATTGACAGCTGCTGTTTTGATATTGCACTCCTGATATTAGTTTCTGCTAATGATGTTTTCAAACAGTTTTGATGCATTACAATTTTAAAATATTTATTTATTTATTTTATTTTTTTTGCGGCAAATTACAGCTTTCTCGTAAATCTGTAAATTAATCGGTCAAAATGACCCACAAGTCCTTCCTAGGAATGTTTTTTACAAAAATATTAAAATAGTAATTTTTATGTAATTCTGTGTTAAAAGCCTAAAACGGGTCAAATTGACTCAGGGTTCTATGCAGAGGTGGGGGACTCTAGTTTCATGATGACTCGAGTTGCAAATTTAGGACTTGTGACTAAATGAAGAAAATTACTTGACTTTGACTTGAGAACCAGCGACTCGACAATGACTTGAATGTTTTTTTATTATTATTATATTCAGTAAGTTATTATGTATTGAAATGTGTTTAAAAAATATTGTGACTTCAATTAATTAATATGCAAAAATGTAACCCATCCAGCATCACTGATCTGCATCTGCACAGTTAACGCTGCGCCCACTACGCGCCAAAATAACCAGTTCCCAAATGAATCTCTTTTGGATATAAAAATTTCAAATTGGACTGTGTGAATAAAAAAAGCATGAAAATATGCAACGCAAAAATATCCGATACAACTACCACAACCTCGAATTTCATCAGACATTTCAAAAACCACAAGGAAAGGTAAGTAAATAATTTCTATCCAGAAAGATTCATTATGTAAAATTACGGATCAAATGTTTGAGGATTGTCAGTAAATTAAAATGATTCACGATTAATCTCATGTTTTGTAGCATGACAAGTTTGAAATTATCTGACATTGCCTTTAAATGTGTGTGCCTTTTATAAACCTTCTCAACGGTCAACAATATACCATAACCATTTGTTGGGAATATAAAAACATAACAGGGAGATTTGCAGTCACAACACTTCATTTAAAACATGACTGATTTCACATACACCTTGCAGGTGCGACCTAGACACATCATCAGTGACGTAACCTGGAGTCATCGGGTGTTTTGGGTCTTTAAACATCATACACCCTTGCCCTGGTGACCCACCCAGGGGTGATCAGTCCCCGACTTGTGACTAGGTAGCATGTGTGATCCACGGATCACCCCTTTTGATCCACAGCCATCTAGATGCCTTCTCAGTGGCATCCGCGATGTTCCTGATGGCTTTCTTGTTGTGCAGTCCCCTTATTCCCAAGAGGTTGCGGGCCCTGTAGAGCGATTGGCCGGTAAACCCTCGGCAGCCAACCTCGATGGGGAGGCAGCGGGTCTTCCATCCCCTGCTACGACATTAACCAGCCAATTCCTGTACTTGGCCCTCTTCCGTTCAAACGCCTCTTCCATTTGGTCTTCCCAGGGCACAGTCAATTCCAGTAGGACCCACCTGCCTTGATGATTCTGAAAGGAGGACCATGTCAGGCCTAAGTGTAGTTGTGGCGATGGTGTCTGGCAATTTGAGCTGCCTTCCCAGGTCAACCATTAGCTGCCAGTCCCGGGCTGTTGCCAGAAGTCCCCCTGCTGGGTTCCTGCTTTGTGGTGGTTTCTCTCCAGCCTTGACAAATGTAATTGAGCACTGTGCTGGCTGCTGGTGCCTGCTGAGGGAGATCCCTGTGCTGATGGCTTCTGCAATGACCCTTAGCACCTAATCGTGGTGCCACCGATAATGTCCCTTTCCCAGGGCTTTAGGGCAGCAGCTTAATATGTGCTCCAGGGACCTTCTATTTTGGCACAGTGGGCATGCGGGGGTGTTTATCAGGCCCCAGGAGAAGTGGTTGGTTGGGCTGGGGAGCTCATCGTAGACTGATCGGATAAGGAACTGGATCCGGTGTGGCTCTGCTTTCCACAACTCTGACCACGAGATCTTTCGGTCCATTATCTCTTCCCATTGAGTCCATGCCCCCTGTTGTCACATCCCCACCATCCTACTGATGTGTCTTTCCTCCACCCCTGATCGGATTTCTTCTTGGACCAATCGATGCCCGTCGAGGTCTTTGGATACAACCAAGCCCTGCACGTCCTGATGCCACTGTCCCCACCAGCACACTGTGCCGCAGCCGCGCTTCAGCCTGGTCGCCTGCCTCCTGGGCCCTCCACTTCCTACCGTCCTCACCTCTATACCAGCTGAGGAGACTTTGGTGTCAGCTGACTCTCTGTACAGCAGCACCTCTCTTACCCAGGAAACCATGAACTCCTCCAACAGGCTGCTGAAGGGGAGTTGTAGATTGTTCTTACTCCCATACAAGGCTATGCTGGTGAGGCTGCAAGGGAGGCCCAACTACCTACGTAGGGTGTGGCTGATCTTCCTCTCAAAGCCGATGAGGCGTTCAAGGCCTTGGAGGATCCATTTGCAGCCCGGTACAGATGTTGTGGTCACCGTCAGATCATCCATGAAAGCTCTGATGGGGGGCTGTCGCACACCTGACCGGGTAAGTGGGCCTCTGCATTCCACCTCTGCTGACTTAACTAGCATATTCATGGCTAAGGCAAACAAGATCACTGAGATAGTACACCCAGTGATTATTCCTTTTTCCAGCCTTTGAAATGCAGATATTGTTGATCCAAAGGTGACTCTCAGACTGAAACCATTATAATAGTTTAGGATGAGGTCCTGGTCTTGTCTGGAACATGGTGTCGAATCAGTGAGGTTTCCACCAGCTTGTGCGGGATTGACCCATAGGCATTGGCAAGGTCAAGCCACAGCACTGCCAGATCGCCGTCACCTTCTCGTGCCTCCCGGATTAGCTGGGTGACAACGCCTGTGTGTCAATGCAGCCTGGTACTTTTGGGATCCCACCTTTCTGTACTGTGGTGTCAATGTACTTATTCTTCAGGAGGTACTCCGTCATAAGACGGGCAACAATACTGAAAAATATCTTTCCCTCCACACTGTGGAGTGAGATGACTCTGAATTGCTCGATGTTGATGGAGTTCTCCTCCTTAGGAATCCAGACACTCTCTGTATATCTCCACTGATGCGCCACATTTCCCCTCCTCCAGATTACCTTGATAATTTTTCATAGTCATTGGAGGAGACTGGTGGACCTGGTGCTGAGTTAGACCTAGCTGCTTTGACAACCTCCTGAACCTCTCTCAGGGTTGGTTCCTTGAGGTTGAATGCCACACTGTGGGGTTATCAAAGTGCTGGATTGTCCAAGGTCCTGCTCTCTTGCACTATCGCTGTAGCTGGTGCTGAGGTACTTATTAACCTCTTCTTGAGTGCAATTGAGTCGACCGCTACACTTCTGCCCGAAGAGTCTCCTGGTGAATCCAAACGGGTTTGCAATAATGCACGTTTGCTCCACGAGACAGGGTCCCGTTGCACGCCTCTGAACAAACAGAGAATCAGAACATTGATCCGGTCATTGGGCATTGACGGCTTTTCTTTTGTCTGTTCTTAAAAATATAATAAAGTGTGAATCTTCAAGCGCGTCTTTTTGACTTTTTTATTTCTTGTCATGTTTCACTCCGAAACGTCTTACTGGTCACCCACATGTTGTGAGTAGAAGAGCAAAATTACTCGCGCATAAAATACATTTGGACAAGGAGCTCGCAAACTGGATTGAGCCTCGTTGCATTTTGCGGGTGCTATATCACACCCTGGGTGCACATAAAAAAATAACGAACATTCATAAAATCACTCGTAGAAATGCTCTTAACAGCTAAGATCAATAGTTATTGGGAAACGAGGCCCAGAACTCTATGAATGTGCGTGTCTATGAGAAGCGATTTCATTTTGTACTCGGAGCTCACTGCACACACACACATCAAATCAGACGCGCATCGGCAGCTTTTCTTTCATCTGTTCTTCAAAATATAATCACTTTTCATCAAACACGTATCTTTTTGTCTAATTTCTTGTACTATATCACTCCGAGAAGTCTTACAGGCTGCCTTTCTCAGTTGCTTGTCCATCAGCAAAATACTCTTCATGAAAAATCCACATTTCACGGGTGTTCATTTCAAACCTTGTTCACCAGGAGTAGCTATATGACAAATTCGGAAGAAAGGAAATCAAAACTGTCATTGACTTCAAGCTTAGCAATCACACCCACTTTGATTTGTCTGAACTGCACTTGAGACTTGACTCGAGATTTGATGGTTAAGACTTGAGACTTGCTTGTGACTTGAACATGTGTGACTTGCTCCCACCTCTGGGTCTACGGATGAGTTAAAAAAAAAAATTTAATAGCCGAATTCCTGTAGAAGTACTCTACCCATAATCCCAAATATATATCTACCAATCAAAGAAGTTTCTGTTACCATGGAAGTGGAAATTTCAGCCAAAGAGTTCAGCAGTGACTGCTCACCACCATAAAGCATTGCTAGTGATGTAATCAAGTTTCCCAGCACTCTCAAACTACAGATATATTTGTATAGATTGTACACCAAGGTGTATGTTTTTGGTGGTTAGATTACCATCTGAGAAAAAAGCACGATTATCCAGTTTTAAGATTATTTGCAAATTTTCTTATGCAACAGCACTGAGACAAATAAAGTTCAATTATATCACCTTTGAGCATGTTAGTGGAAATGTTTCTCAGGGACATATTGATGCTAAGTGCAGCTCTACAATATGAAAACTGATGAAAACACAACAAATAATGTAAATAGGATGTACATAGTAAGAGACCCTCCAGCATAGGGCAGAACACATGCTTATGTGCATTCCAGGCACAGAATAGTTCACTTCTATGAAACCAGAATGCTTGGAGTCCCTTCAAAAGTGTGTATTGTGGGTGTGCAACATGTAGTTTATGGCATCCATCAGTTTTTTTTTCTTCTGGTACAGTTTATTAAAAGAATCTGTCACACTCCACCATAAAGAATCTTCAACAGACTCCACAAAACACAAACATTGCTTACAGCAGGCGATTTAAAGTCTGATAATGACTCCGAAGGAAATGTATTGTTGAATGTGGTGTACACAAGCAATGCTTTAAAGAATTATGATTTCAAGGCAACTTCTGAAATTTTACCACACTGATGGTAACTACACACAAATGCACCATGCACTGTCAGCACGCTTAAACATTCCAAAAAGTTGTTAATCTCTCAATTCATCCCTTTAAAAGCACTACAGCTACAATATTAAACTCACTAGTGTGTTGTTGGACTACTGATTAGTGGAATATCCTTTCCCATTTGTAGGATGTGTACCTCCTTCTGATATTTTTTGCTTGGAATCAACAAGTCTTTCTTGCCTATGCAGAAAATGAATGGTGAAACAAAACCTCCAGAACCAAGTCCGCTAGAAAAGTGGGAGGCAATTGTTCACTATATTTCCTAGATAGAAAATAGCTCCCTGGGGTTGTTGCCAAGATGTCTGCTTAGTGGACTCACTTGTCTTGCAGGGACATTTTTAAAATGGAATCTGGTAATATGTGATGGCATTCTACCCGTACATGTGTGTTTTTGTGTGTGCGCACAGGGCTGAAGCGGTGACTCTTAATGACTGTCTCCAGCTCTCATATCTACCGTCTAAGAGGAACCACATGCTGCTGCTTTACCCCAGAGAAATCCTCATCTTAGACCTGGAGCTCAGCCAGACTGTTGGAGTGGTGGCCATTGAGCGCTCCGGTGTTCCCTTTATACAGGTGTGTGTGTGTGGTAGGGATGAGACAATCTGTATGCCTGCAAATGTGTCTTCTTACAAACAGTTTGTAACACTAAGCCTCTCTCCAAGCAGGTTACACCACAAATTATAATTCGAGGGGAAAAAAAACCCCTTTTATATCTAAGTGTAAAATAAACTTGTTCACATTGAAAACAAAAAAATAAACAACAAGATGGATGGATAACCACAAAGTGTATTAAATAACCAGCACCAACAATAATTACAATATATACATTGAGTCCGGTAAGTGTGTGTGTTTCTGTCCAATGTGTGTGTGTGTGTGTAGAATCGGCCTCACCGGTAAGCCGACCAAAGTCCGTGCACGGGTAGAGGAACAGCGCTGTCCTGTGTAGCGATCCCCCAAGGTGAAATAATCCAATTGAATACACCTATTTCCACGCGGAGTTCTTCCTACTCAGTCTCTGACAAGCCCCTTCAGCAGTGCGATCGATCGCTAGTTCCACGAGCCAAATTTGTTCCTCTACCCGTGCATGGACTTTGGTCGGGTTACCGGTGAGGCCGATTTACACACACACACACACACATGGACAGAAACACACACACTTACCGGACTCAATGTATATATTGTAATTATTGTTGGTGCTGGTTATTTAATACACTTTGTGGTTATCCATCCATCTTGTTGTTTATTTTTTTGTTTTCAATGTGAACAAGTTTATTTTACACTTAGATATAAAAGGGTTTTTTTTTTCCCCTCGAATTATAATTTGTGGTGTAACCTGCTTGGAGAGAGGCTTAGTGTTACAAGTTTTATATGTTTATTTTTTTTACAGTAAACTTCTGAATGATTTTAGGCATTATAACAGACAAATAATGTCTTCGTAGGTGAACTGTATACTTTATGCGCCACTAGCATCACCAAATGGAATTACAAAAATAATTGCTGTTTGCGATTTGTTACAATCACACAGTCCCACCCCAAACTCATGTCAATGGTTGACGCAATGATGCTGTGTCAGGTTGATTGGGATGCTGAAACATACATAAATGTTTTGACAGTGCCACAGAGCAAAAGTGTTTACAGTCTTCAGGGTTAACATTTCAAGCCATGTGCTCAAGGTCATAAAACTACAAGGCAAGATGTCTGTGACCCGACCAGAACTGGTTCATTTACTTAATTGGTTTGAGTTAATTTTTCAAATATAACTTCTGGTTTGCGTTGGTGTTAATATTATTATAATAAGTTAATAAACTTATTATATACAGTATATATAAAGGTGCTTTTATTCATTTGTTCTTGATTAAAAAAAAAGATTTTCTCCTAAAGAAGTGCATAGTGATTTTAAAACATATTTATAAAATCATGAGCACTCACATGAAATTCATTGTCCAGTCATATTAGTAACCTTATAAAAGCTGCTTTATACTACATGAGGAGGGTCTCTCATTGGGGCTGCCATGTTAGAATCACATAATCAATACCAGTGTTTCCCCTTAATTACCTAGATTGTGGTGGCCCGCACTGTACGAAACTGTTACAGTTGCATTTCCACTTGAGCACGGTTCGGCTTGGCATAATTATAAACTGTTCTCGGCTCGAAACCATTCTCTGCAGTGCTGGTTGAATGGCTTTAGTACGTGCCAACTCGTTTACTGTATCTTCATAATTTTATTATGGTTTAACTAGTGTTGTAGCCTATATTTTATTTTCTACTTGACTTTTTCGTCAGGGAAGTAAATTACAAGCTCATTTAAACAAAACAAAAAATCCCAAATTATTTCAACATTTGCTCAAACACCTTTGAGGTGAAATTCGACCCTTGATCGGTTTGGATTACCCTGGGCAAACCAAATGTCATGCAAAATTTCACAATCACTTTCAGCACTACCTGTGCTTTCAGCGAACGCAATGGTACAGCTCCTGGATAACGGGTTGCAGTACATTTTCTCTAGAAACTTCTTGAGGTATCACCCTGGGATGATTTTTAAACAGTATTGAAGGAGTTCCCATCTATGTTGGGCACTTATTGGCTGCTTTTCTTTATTATTTGTTCCAAGTCATCAATTTCAAAACTTCTTATAATGAAATAAATTAAGTTGGTTGCTCAATTATATTTTTGTCTACAAAACTAATTTCAAACATTTAAGCATACGCCTTCAGATCAAAAGATTTATAAGATCATGAGAAACTTTTCAGTCAAGTGTTTCAAATCTTTTGACCGGTAGTGTATATAGGGGACAAATGGCACCTGTTTTGTAGAATGACTCAAATGCAAAAAGATGATGCAAGCGTGTATTCTAAACTGTGTGTTTAAGTGTTTTTGTGTATGAAATTGTATTTACAGCTCCATGCCCTCCCTCAATCTTACAGTTCATTCTCTCTTTGTCTCTCTCTCTCTCTCTCTCTCTCTCTCTCTCTCTCTCTCTCTCGCTCTCTCTCTCTCGCTCTCTCTCGCTCTCAAACACACACACACACACACACTCACTCTTTCTCCCTCTGTGAGTCTTGGTGTTGTTAAGTGTCATAAAGCACATGTCAGAAAGGCAATTTGCATGACTGATGGTGCAGCTGCAGGCACTCATACTCTGAGACTAGACTGACCGTGGGAGCCTGGAATAAGCCAGCTACACACACACACACACACACACACACTCACAAACTTGTTTTTTATATCATTGTGGGGACTCTCCATAGACGTCCATGCATTTTATGGATTTTATACCAATCTAATGAGAATTTCAATCCCCTACCCCTAAACCTAACCCTCACAGAAACATTTTTGTGTTTAAAAAAAACAAACATTGTTTAGTATGTTTAATAATCCATTTCCCTGGGGACCGCTGACTGGGCCACCCAAGATAGGTGATCTCAGGTTTTACTGTCTTTGTGGGAGCATTTGGTCCCCACAATGTAGGATAAACATGTGCAAAGACACACACACACACACACACACACACACACACTCTAAAAGCTCACATGCAATGCCACCCATTTAGTTGTTCTATTACCCACCAATTTTCACCTGTTTTTACTTTTCAATTTACATTCAGCCAGCTACACACATACAGAGACATGCTGATTTGAATATGCAAAACAGTCACTTTTAAAAGATTAGATTTTTGCATTAGATTATTCCCTACTGGGTAACACTTTATTATAACTTTCATTAATAAATCCTTAGCAAACATTATATGATACTTAAAAGATAATTAATTAATGCAAATTCTGTAAATACTGTATTAACCTGAATGATTCATAAATGAGCTCATGCACTTTTTACATTTACAAATGTTTTCAGAAATTGCTAGAATTTTTCACCACTTTACACGGTATTTATTGTTACAAATTATTAATTAATGCCCAACTAATTAGTTACCGTGGTCTGTAAACGCCAAACAGTTTGTGTTTGTTTGTTGGGGTACTGTTTACACATCTTTACAAATTAGTGATTCATTATTTGTTCATATTTTTGCAGTACCCAGTATAAAGTTGAAAATATGAATCTATGTGTAAATGTTTATAAAAGTTTTACTAATAATTATTTAGTACCTTAATGGGCATTTGACTTGGAGCTACTGAAACAAGGTTTTTGTAAGGGGTGGTTTGTTCAATTTTGATGTATGTTGATATAGACATTAAAGCTGCATGCAGACATTAAAAACAACACATAATAACAATAATAATAAGACTCAGTTTATTCATTTATTTTCAATAACACATTTATTTTTGTCTGTTGTCTTGTGTGTAGGTAATCCCCTGTGCTCAGAGAGATGCTCTCTACTGCCTCCATGAGAACGGCTGCATCACACTGCGTGTGTGTCGCTCCACAACACTTTCTCCTGATGAAACAGGCAAGAAAGACCCTCCCACCCACCTGCTTGCTTGTCCGTCTGTCCGAGATTCATATACAATAGTCCGCTCTTTATAGTTTTAAATTGTTTCAGTTGAATTGCATTTAAAGCCAAAATTTGGGAAGGATTTTTTTAATTAACCTTCAGATTTGAATTATATAAGATAAACATTTTCACCTTCTAATACTGATTCGCTGCTCATCATATGCCGCACACAGCCGCTACAGAGCGCTACTTGCTAATACATGTCTGACAGAAGCGCTTAATGCAGACTATCATTTTAAATGCAGTCTTTTGTGAATTAGTAATCAAACAATTTCATATTGCAATTTCAGTCTTATTCCAATCCATCATGCAGCCTTGATGGATATCACACCGATGTCTCAGAGATCAAAGTCTGCATGTTTTACCATGTTCTGTGTTTTTTATTTTACCCAATTTTGTTAAAAATGACAGTGAATAAAAAGGGCCAAGTTGTCTTTAGAGTATAGATTCTGTGACTGTTATTATTTATGGATTGTACCTTTCAGTTCACAAAGTTTTTACAAAATGCTCATTGTCCTTTATTGCCATGTCTGTACTGCAAGTACATTTGCTGATCTAAAATGGGGAAAAAATGCTTGTCCATATATAAAGTCCAGTTTCTATTTGCTGGGGTTTGCAGAACAGATGCTTCAAATCAATGGCAATGAGTACTTTATATGTGAAGTTAAATTCCATGTCTTCACTGCAAATGCCAGGTTTACAAATCTGGAATTGACCAATTGTCTAATAAAATTATCTCTAGAATTTAAAGGTGTTATATGTGTGATTGACAACAAGCATTTCAAATGGGTACTGCAGTCCAAATTCAAAATATTGGAGAGTTTTATGCCTCGTCCCAGACTCAAAGCTCATGCGGGTTGCCAGAAAGTTGACATGCAAATTACTAACTCATCTGTTTTAAAGGATTTCTGGGCTTTAAGCTGTCTCCATCTTCCAAAGGCATCTCCAGTATTTATCCTTGTTTCACTACGCCTCTGGTCATGGTGGTTTTTAGACGATGGCGAGGCTTTTTAGGTCGGGTGGAATCTGTTATCTCTAATTCAGTTTGTTTGCTGGCTTCCATGGCTGCAGGACACAGTGTTGTTTGCCTGCAAACTTGTTCATTATCTGGCAACCTGGTGGTGTCGAAATACTATTGGTTATTGGGCAGTGGCAGGATCACACAGGCCAAAACATAAACATAAATTCCGGCCCAGAATGGAAACTTAAATTAGAACATACTGGCTGTAGCATTGTTATAAGCCAGTATTACAATTTAGCATTTTTCCTAATTCTCTAATGACATATTATGTACATTTTATGATTTAGTGCTGTACAAATATTACAGATAGCACCTTTAAAGCAAGGGACATTACTTTGCCCCAAATTATTAACTGACTAGCAATAGCAAGCCACATATCATGTCATAAACTAAAGGCTATAGTGTGCAACAGTCTGGCTCTGGAAGTAAAAATCCCATAATATTTTTTTCCATAGGTATCATAAAACCTTTAAATAAAAACCTACTGCAAAATCAGAGGTTGTTAAACAATGGTATATGCTGCTGTTGAAGCCATTAGTCTGCGTTATTTCAACTTAATAAAAAAAAATCATCATGTTTAATAGCAGAATTTCTTGTCAAGAACTACTCTTACCCATCTACACTTTTATGAAGGATTTTATGAAATCCCAATGGAAATAAATAGTTCAGGATCAAGAAGGCTGAAGAAGGGGGTGTGCACTGTTGTGCTCTTTTAGCTTGTAAAAAAAGAAAAGAGCCCTTCAATATGTTTATAGGAATTTAACATGGATCTTCTAATAAGATTGTAGAGCTAGAATGTTTTCCATTTTATAATTTGCTAGTAGTCATGAATTTTCTAGAAGTCAGTAAGTACTGGTGAATTATGTCCTAATGATGAGGGATGTGTTTTGGAGTTTCCTGTAAACATGGAATATCTTCTGTGTTGATGCAGTGACAGATCCTGAACAGAGCACACAGGAGTTGGTGTACGACCTCCGTTCACAATGCGACGCCATCCGCATCACTAAAACGGTGCGGCCCTACCGTGTGGTGATCTGCCCTGTTAATGAGAACAGCGCTGCCTTAGTGGTCAGTGATGGCAGAGTAATGCTGTGGGAACTCAAAGCCCATGCCAGTAAACCTTCATCCAACCTGAGGTATGGTTCATTAAACAAAGCAACTACAGTATATGGGTACTTTGATTAAATGTCAACTGTCAAGTAATAATAAAAAAAATTACTAAAACGTAATTCTGATGTTGAGGCAATGAACTAGACCTTCACAATATTAAGATTTGTAGATTTGCCTTGAGATGCTGAAATTAAGGTGAAGTGTGTTCGTTTGTTTAAGTGGTCTGACATATCAACCTCTAGGTTAACCAATAGTGTGAGTTTGGGACATGACTACATTTTTGTCTGACCAAGTCCAGACAAGGCATGTCTTTTGGAAAATTATATAATATAATAAAATTGTATATATTTCATCGAGTGCTAAAAGCCTTTTTTAGGGTCATTAAGATTTTGTACTGTACATTGTGACATTATTTTCATAGCAGTTAATAATTTTACCACCAATTCTCATTACCACAATGTGTATGTATGTAGGTATATATATATATATATATATATATATATATATATATATATATATATATATATATATATATATATACACAAACATAAATACATAGTTGAAGTCAGATGTTTACATACACCTTAACCAATTACATTTACTTTTTCGCAATTCCTTACGTGTAATTATTTAAAACGTCATATGTCAGTTAGGATCACTACATAATTGTAAGAATGTGAAATGTCAGAAAAATAGTAGAGAGAATTATTCATTTCAGCTTTTATTTCTTTCATCAGATTCCCAGTGGGTCAGAAGTTTACTCACTTTGTTAGTATTTGGTAGCATTGCCTTTTAAATTGTTTAACGTGGTTCAAACTTTTTGGGTAGTCTTCTCACAGTACAGTGCATCCGGAAAGTAAACACAGCGCTTCACTTTTTCCACATTTTGTTATGTTACAGCCTTATTCCAAAATTGATTAAATAAATTATTTTCCTAAACATTCTACAAACAATACCCCATAATGACAACGTGAAAGAAGTTTGTTTGAAATCTTTGCAAATTTATTAAAAATAAAAAATGAAAAAAATCACATAAGTATTCACAGCCTTTGCCATGACACTCAAAATTGAGCTCAGGTGCATCCTGTTTCCACTGATCATCCTTGAGATGTTTCTACAACTTGATTGGAGTCCACCTGTGGTAAATTCAGTTGATTGGACATGATTTGGAAAGGCACACACCTGTCTATATAAGGTCCCACAGTTAACAGTGCGTGTCAGAGCACAAACCAAGCCATGAAGTCCAAGGAATTGCCTGTAGACCTCCGAGACAGGATTGACACAGATCTGGGGCATTGATTTCTGCAGCATTGAAGGTCCCAATGAGTACAGTGGCCTCCATCATCTGTAAATGGAAGAAGTTTGGAGCCACCAGGACTCTTACTAGAGCTGGCCGCCCGGCCAAACTGAGCGATCGGGGGAGAAGGGCCTTAGTCAGGGAGGTGACCAAGAATCCGATGGTCACTCTGACAGAGCTCCAGCATTTCTCTGTGCAGAGAGGAAAACCATCCAGAAGAACAACCATCTCTGCAGCACTCCACCAATCAGGCCTGTATGGTAGCGTGGCCAGACGGAAGCCACTCCTCAGTAAAAGGCACATGACAGCCCGCCTGGAGTTTGCCAAAAGGCACCTGAAGGACTCTCAGACCATGAGAAACAAAAGATTGAACTCTTTGGCCTGAATGGCAAGCGTCATGTCTGGAGGAAACCAGGCACCGCTCATCACCTAGTCAAACCTAGACTAACTAGTCAGGATCGAGAGAAAGATGAATGCAGCAATGTACAGTGTCATCCTTGATGAAAACCTGCTCCAGAGCGCTCTGGACCTCAGACTGGGATGAAGGTTCTTCTTCCAACAGGACAATGACCCTAAGCACACAGCCAAGATAACAAATGAGTGGCTACGGGACAACTCTGTGAGTGTCCTTGAGTCACCCAGCCAGAGCCCAGACTTGAACCCGATTGAACATCTCTGGAGAGATCTGAAAATGACTGTGCACCGATGCCCCCCATCCAACCTGATGGAGCTTGAGGTCATGGAGGTCATGCAAAGAAGAATGGGAGAAACCGTCCAAAAATATTTGTGCCAAGCTTGTAGCATCATACACAAAAAGACTTGAGGCTGTAATTGGTGCCAAAGGTGCTTCAACAAAGTATTGAGCAAAGGCTGTGAATACTTAATGTAAAAAAAATTTTATTTATTTTTTTTGTCCGTTTTCTATTTGTAATAAATTTGCAAAGATTTCAAACAATTTTCTTTCACGTTGTCATTATGGGGTATTATTTGTAGAAAATAATGAATTTAATCCATTTTGGAATAAGGCTGTAACATAACAAAATGTGGAAAAAGTGAAGCGCTGTGAATACTTATACATACATTTTTGCTTAGAAAGCCCCTCAAATAACAATAAATAAATAATGATTAAATTCTTATAAATAGTTAGATTTAAATCATTATAAATTAAATATATATTGTAAAAATTATAAAATAGATCATTAAAATGCATTACATCATTTTGGCACATGAGTAAAGCATTTAAAAAGATGGTAACACTTTACAATAAGCTTCTATTTGTTAACATTAGTTAATAATATTAGTTAACATGAACTAACAATGCACAATACTTTTACAACATATACCAATACATTTCTCAAATCAAAAGTTGTGTTTGTTAACATTAGTAAATGCATTAGGAACATACAAACAACAATTATATTTGTATTAACAAACATTAATAAATGCTGTAAACAATGTATTGTTAATTGTTTGTTCATGATACCTAATGCATTAACTAATGTTAACAAACATAACCGTATTGTAAAGTGTTACCAAAAAGTGGCTTTAGTATGCAATATTTTGTTTATTTCCATATTATTGAACATATGTCATTTGCCTGTCTTTCAATCCATTTTGCCATTGAATTTGTCAATCATCCGAGATTTATTATAAGGGCTTTTCTAAGGATGCATCAGTGCACACCTGTGTCAGGCACTTTTGGAGCGTCTCGTTTGCGTCATAAACAAAGTTTTTGGTCGCTGTGTCTCGTTAAATATATTTTGAAGCTAAGAAAAACACATCTTGAGATCCCTGTGTTTGTATTTGCTCTCCATCAAGCTGTGTTTGAACGCAAGAACGTGTTCTCATGTTGTTTTGTCTGCTGTCAGTGAGTGTGGTTTCTTCTCTGTATAAACGCATTCCCCAAACAACTGTAGTTTCGCTTACTGCCCCCTGGAGAAAACAGGTGGTACTACAAGCTTGAATTGCTCAGATGAACGGAATATTCCTTATCACGGTCCGGGGACATGATTACTTTGGTTATTTTTTTTTATATATATATATATAAATAATCACACTGAATTAAAGTGTTAAATCGACAGCCCTAATATGTATAGTGTGTGTATATATATATATATATATATATATATATATATATATATATATATATATATATACACACACACTGATCAGCCACAACATTAAAACCACCTCCCTAATATTGTGTAGGTCCTCCTCATGCCGCCAAAAGATATAGCATTCAGAATAGTATTCAGAGATTATATTCATCACCACAAAATTGTTAGAGTGGTTATCCGATTTAACGTAGACTTTTATTAGTTCGAACCAGTCTAGCCATACCCTGTTGACCTCTCATCAACAAGACATTTCTGACCCGTTAACATAAACTGAAGCTCCTGACCCATATCTGAATCATTTTATGCACTGCACTGCTGCCATATGATTGGCTTATTAGATAATCGCATGGATGATTGTTGGTGTCAGATGGGCTGGTTTAAGTATTTCTGTAACTGCTGATCTGATGCTGATTGTCTCTAGAATTTACTCAGGATGTTTTCCAGTGAGCGGCAGTTCTGTGGACAGAAATGCCTTGTTGATGAGAGAGGTCAACAGAGAATGGTCAGACTGGTTTGAAATGACAAAGTCTATGGTAACTCAGATAAGCGCTCTGTACAATTGTGCTATTCAGAATTCTATTCTGAGATGCGGGTTGGCGCCGTTTTGGCGGGACGAGCTCCACAATATTAGGCAGGTGATTTTAATGTTGTGGTTGATTAGAGATTTTTGTGGTAAAATGTGCTTATGTGTCCTGTAAATAATGTCACAATGCACAAAATCTTAATGGTCCTAAATGTAGGCTTCATTTTCTTAATGTATCGATAAAAACAAGTATCAAAGTTTGCACACTGTTGCTCCCAAATCAATTTAATGACCTTACCAAGAGATTAATTCTTATGAAGATCATGTAGCTTGAAAAGTCACATTCGTTTATGTCTCGGTGAGGTCATTAAATAGTTTTGGGAGCAACAGTATGCTGACTTTGATGCATGCTTCTATTGAAACTTTTTTTTTATTTTCTTTATGCAAATATAATTTCATATTATCAATTTTTCTTTCCTTGATTTGGGTTTAAATATGACCAGGACATTTGTGTATTACATTTATGGCATTATTTAATAATTGTATTTAATAAAACAGTTATTCTATTACAGTACTTTACTGTAATGCAGCCAGAAAATGAATATTATATTAATGCACATCCAATGAGTATCACATTGAGAATAATGAAAATTATAAGCAAAGTCAATTGTAAAATGTCCAAATAAAGCAATACAATGACAATTTTGGAAGACTAATGATTCATTTTTATGAAAATTTCCCAATGCAAAAAATCTTTTGGTCCTTTAAACAGATATTCATGAGATTTACCCAGTCATATATCATCTTTCTCTTAGTTCTGGCCAGCCGCCTCTGTATTCCCCTGTAAATTTCTGTGGGACACCTTTATGTCAGAACCAGAAATGCATCCCGGATCTTTCTCTCAACACAATGATTGGTAAGATAGCCAACACACACACACACACACACACACACACACACACACACACACACACACACACACACACACACACACACAAATGCCTTCGCTTTCTACTGGCACCTAAATATAAAACATTTAAACAGTCCCCTGAGCTTCATTCTCCTTCCCTTTATTTGAGGAGATATTTCCAGGCTGAAGACCCCAAGGCTTCCCTCTGCTATCGGTCCTTTTCAGCAGGCGGCTTTTGTCTGCACATCTTATGTTACCTCTTAGAAGCCCACCACTGATAACACTGTTGTTGTCTATGGCCTGGTTTATCTCCTTTTATGTCTTTAAACAAAGGCATTAAATAGCATTGATGAGTGCTTCCTCTCGTATTTTGTGCCTGGACGATTTGGAAATCAAGCCTGATGTAGTCTAGTGTGTTCTTGTTTGCAGGCTGTCATGTGAAAATGTGAGTGTATATGCACACGATTATATATGGCATACATGTCTCACACTTCATTTTTAAAGAAGCTTTTTTTTTTTTCAGTTACTCACCCTCATGTCATTAAAAACCAGTACAACTTCCTCTCTACCATGGAACACAAAAGGCAAATTATGGAAAAAAAGTCTTGGTCATTTATTTACGTATAATGAAACTGAATAGGGATAAGAGTAGTCAAGCTACAGTCTTTTGAAGTCATACAATAGTTTTGTGTGATGGAAACACCAAAATTTAAAGGAATTTTTCAACCATAAAATAAAATATTGTCAATATTTTCTTACCTTTATGCTGTTATAAACCCATATGAATTTCTGTCATCTGTGGCACACAAAAGGAAATAATTTAATACAGAGTTCCCAGAGTCCCACATTTTACTGTCCAAATAAGGGAATTTTAAGCAAATATAGAAATACCATGATTTCCATGACCGCGTCATGCCTCATTTTCCAGTCTTTTCGTTATCTGAGCACACCAAATGAATCACAGACCGGCCACACATCAGAAAAGCTTCTGAAGAGCACGTAAAGATGAATCACTTTGAAGCACTGTGATGCATGCGCCTTTTGCCAAGCGTCTCCCGCTATAATACAAGTGAGGATTTTGATAGTGAAAGCAAAGCACTACGTTTCACTTTAATTTAATGTTTGCATAATGGCAAATTATTTGGGTCCATTAATACACGCTGTAGTAATGAAACGCATGAGAAGACGCCCGCTTACTTTATTTCTGTTAAGAAACATATTTTTAAATAGTCATCGAATCTTGTTTCATTTTCCTGCATGCAAAATAATGGTTCTTGGGTTTAATCGGAGACCATAATGTGAAAATGAAGAATTTAGGACAGAAATATATTACTGTTGCATAATATTAGTAGAATAGATTAGAATAGAATAGAACAGAACAAAATTGTCTGGGTTGTCTTGGTTATATTAAAAACTGTGTACATGTAAAGTTGATTAAAAAAATGTATTTGGAATTATTTTAACATTTAAAATATAATTTTTCATGTCATTCTATCACTGTGCAATATTTTAAGTTTTAAAACCTTAAAGGAAATCATATAGCCCTTTTATGTGATTCCAAGTTCATTATTAAGCCATTACTACATAAGATGAATGTGTATTAAGCACACATACAGTACACCTTAAGAAGTATGACCATTTATCACCATAATCACAATTATACGTATCACGATTTATTGTTAGCCAAATTACATAATCATGACACCCGTGGGGTCTGAGTTCTTATAAGGAGCTGTGGTGCGAGCAACAAAGGGTCTGAGACCACATCAATGCTAAACGGACCAAAAAAAGAAACTGGGTCCTCCTTTAAAAGCACTGAGGTCATTTGCAGCAGGTTCTCCTTTTGGTTCATTTTAAATGAACTGGGTTTGGGGTCATGTAAAACTGACTATTTGTGAGACCATCCTTATTTCCAGGCCTGGAAAAGACATGAAAATGTATCATAGTTCCCATAGTTATGGAAAAGTCATGGAAATTTCAAATAGTGAATGTAAATTTTTCTAGTTTTCCTCTGCACTAAAATATCTCATCAGCTAGATAATGCTTTTGTGTAGAATAAAACTTGCTTTCAAACCATAATTATATCCGATTTGTGAGCGAATCATTCTTATGAGTCAGCTCTTCTTAATGAATACGTCAAAATGGTTCCCAAATCAGTCTGAATAATGCAATATCGAATTGATCTAAAACAAATGAATAATATTGTAAAGGGAACAGGGGAAAGGAGGAGGCGAGAACCGACTTGCCACCTGTTAATAGTTTTATGAAGAAATAAACCGAAAGACACAAACACACACAGGACGGACAGCTGCCCATAAACATTCTCTCTCTCTATCGCAACACCATACGCATTCGGGCTTTATCCCTCTCTGAGGCTTAATTAGCCTGATAAGGGACCGGGTGTGTAAAATCACGACCTGGCCCCCGCCCTCTGCCCTGTCACAAATAATAATACCAAAAATGCCTGGAAAGGTAATGCAAAGTCATGAAACCTTGTGAATAAATGTTGTGGTGGTTGAATTCAGTACAATGGCAGTACATTTTTGCTCACTTTACCAGTTAAGAAAGCACCCTAGGTTTTCAAAAATTATGGCTAACCGATTAAGTTCTGACATCTCTTATACATATATATCAGGTGGGGTTTATTCGGGCCGCAGCTCTTCAGATAACATTAGGCGTTTTATCATTATCATGTGGTCAGTGGCGAATGACCAGACTCTGGTCGCTGCCATCTCACTTGATACTGAAAATGCATTTGATTTGGTAGAATTGGATTATATTTTTAAGATTTTGGAAATATATGGGTTCGGGAATACATTTATTAGATGGATTAAATTTATAGTCACCTGGTAGCGGCGGTACAAACAAATTGATTAATTTTGATTTATACTCTTTCCCCCTTATTGTTCTGTTTCCTGTTTGTTTATTGTTTCCAGGTGTGGTGGCAGGAGGTTTGGAGCATAAGCTTTTTCTTTACGCAGATGACATTTTATTATTTGTCTCCAACCCTACTACATCTATGCCTTGCCTCCACAGAATTATTCATTCCTTTTCTAAGTATTCATTATGCAGTGTTAATTGGTGTAAATTCGAAGCGTTGGCTCTGACAGCATACTGCCCAGCAACGGCTTTCCAGCCGAGTGCCTTCGGTTTTCGAGTTATTTGGGCAGGTGGGCTTCATTCATTACATTTATCTATGATTGGGAAGGTTAATGTTATTAAAATGAATTGTACTCCAAAATTCTACTACCTTCTACAATCTTTCACTATAGATGTCCCCCTCTCTTATTTCAAGCAATTTGAGAGCCCTTCATTTGGAATGGTAAACTTCCCAGATTACATTTCTATAAGTTACATAAGCCTATTGACAAAGGTGGGCAAGGCCTACCCAAGAATTAGTTTTATTATTATGCATTCAGTCTCAGACATATGGATAATTGGTCGTTTCCACCTGAGAGAGCCCCTTCCTGGTTTTGGATTGAAGTTCTTATCCCTATTTCACCTTTGCCTTTCTATCAAACTAACTGGAGAGGCTATGTTACATCCTGTTATCTCTTATTTGCACTCGGTATGGACAAAAATGTCCAGAGTGTTTACTTCGGAAAGTTATTTAAATGTTGCCTCAGGCATATGTTTGAAACCTAAATTATGCATTAATAAGTCCCCTTTCTGCTGGTCTGACTGGATTTTGAGGGGGGTTACTAGAATTGGTGACCTATATGAGAGTGTACCCACATGGGGAGGTGTTTTGGAGAATTTGGTTCAACATTTTGGGATTCCCAGATCTCAGTTCTTTAGGTATTTACAGCTGCGCCACCTGCTCTGTATTGTTTTGGGATAGCGTACACCCCCCCCCCCCCCCCCCAAAGCAGCAGATACTCTGGGAGAGGTGATTACTGCTTTTGGAAAAGGTCATGAGGCATCAGTGTATTACTCCCTGCTAATTCAGAGTCTGGGGGACAGCGCTTCAAATTCTCTCAAGAGATTATGGGAGAAATACTTGGTTTTGGAGGAGGGAGTGTGGGATAGGATTCTAAAAAAAGTCAAGACTGCATCTAGAGATGTAAGGGTTCACATTATGCATTTCACATAGATTCTGTTAGACCCCCTCTGCTGGTGATTCCAATCAGAAGATTGAGACGCAACCCATGTTTTTTGGGGGTGTCTTAAGATCCAAGAGTTTGGTTGAAGGGTCAGAGTGTCATATGGGATGTTTTAGGCACTCAAATTTCATTTTGCCCCAGAATCTGTATTCTGGGTGATGGGCTGGTCATAAATTTGGGGGACAAACACATAACAAATTGGGTCATGTCCAGTATTGTGATATGTCTCCGCTTTAATGCGCTCAACAAGCCACGTGATAAGATGCGTGGGTTGACGGTCTCAGATACGGAGACAACTGAGTTTCGTCCTCTGCCACCCAGATTGATGTGTCACTACGCCACCACTAGAACTTAAGAGCGCATTGGGAATTGGGCATTCCAAATTGGGGAGAAAAAAAAAAGCACCCTAAAGTGTCATTAAAGTAGTGCATGCAACTTGTGCGTCATATTCCAAGACTTCAGAAAGCATACTATCACTTTTTATTATGAACAGACCGTAAACTGTGCTAAAATCCAGCATAGAGGCTACGTGAACAAAATCAAACCTCATTGGTTCTTATCTCATGACTAAACTTCACAACCTCATGTCTTAAGAACCTGCAAGGTATGATGATATCAACATAGCCACCATGTTGGAATTCAGTGCTGTTTATGACTTAATAAACATAAATCGTTTAATTTGAGAATTAATAATATCTTAAATTACATTCTGTTCAACATACAAAGGGATTGTATGCCTTCAGAAGACTTAGTATCTGTGTTGGGGAAAGCTAATTTGTTACTGTAGCTTCCCAAGCTGCAAGCTACTCATAACTTAAAATAGTTATACTACAGTCGAGCTACTCTTTTTTTTAAAAAAAAAAAGTAGTTTTAAAAACCCATTATAAAACAGTAATTGTTACTTTCTACAATATTACTGTAAAACTATAGTAGTGATTTTTTTTGTTTTAATTGAACATTGTTCATTTACAATTACCATCAAAAAAGAACCAACTTTCCAATGCAAAATTTAAGGGAATAATTTATTTTAACTGATTAATTTAAATGAACTGTCCCAAAGAACCGATTCAGTTAAATACATTTTTTTTCCCCAGTGCTACATGAGAGAAAGAAACTGTTTAGGTGAGCATGATTGATTACTCATTATACTTATTATACTTATTATTGATTGCTTTCGCAAACAATCTAGTGTTATGTGATGGTACAGCGCTAATCATTGGAAAATGTAGCATTGGAAAATGTAAATAAAAAGCTAACTATTGTGAAAATATTTGAACTGCTGTCACACTTCTGAGAAATGTAGTTAAGTTAGTTGCGGCACTACTTTCAGTTAACAGCTCCCCAACACTGCTTGGTATAAAACAGAAATCCTGTTTGCTATGATCTGAGCTCGGTTGCAACAAACCTCTTAAAGCTCAGGGCACCTTCACACTAGTACTTTAGTTGTGCTTCCGGGTCCGGGTGATGTCAAAGTTTGATTCGTTGGGTTGATGTGAAAGCTGTTTTCCGAAATTGGGTATGTACTCAAGTACATTTAAAAAGTGGTCTGGGGGTACGAAATCCAGTGTAGTTTGCTGCTGATATGAACAAAATCATACTAAATTGTAGAAGTAAAACACTATATGATGTAAAAGTGTCTCACTTTCTAAATACGTATGGAGAGCACTGTATAATTTGCATCTTTACATGGTCCTGGCTGCCAATGGCGTCTCTCCTGAGGCGCAACCTAGTTAGAGTGTTAACAGCTGCCACTTGGACTCATGGTGCTCACGTTGATGATGCCATCGTGTTGTACCATGGTTCAGACCCAAATAATACATTGCGAAAAGAAACCTGCAGGAAAGGGGTAACTGAACTCCAGTTTGGACCCTAAAAAAAAATCCTTAGTCACTAGGATATTCTTAACTTAATGGGTTTGGTGCAACCGGCAGCTGGGACCTTTAAAATGTTATTCCCACCCAACAGCCTCTCTGAACTGCTTTATTGTGTCATTCAGTATTGCATTAGATCAATTATCTGATCGGTCCTTGTTCCAGCTCACAGTCTTATTTCTGGAGTGGATCCCCCACGACCCATGGCTGGAGAACAGGAAGTGCATCTGAAGTTCCTGTTGACAGGGTTACTGTCTGGCCTGCCATTGCCCCCCTTCTCCCTCCGCATGTGCCCACCGCTCACCACCAAGAACATCAGCCACTATCAACCCCTGCTGGCCGTGGGTGAGTTCTGCACATTCAAACACAACAAAGTCACACTTTTTTTTTTTTTTTTTTTACACATAATCCTGTATTCAAATGTATTCAACATTATATCTGTTGGTGTAAATTAACTCTTGAAAATTACATTTTTATAGATGGGCTTGAAATTACAAAATGTTTATATATATATATATATATATATATATATATATATATATAAAATTGCATTTTTGTCAACTAGAACTGATTAATGTTTAAAGCTCCAAGGTGCTGGAAAAAGATGATTAGTATCTTGAAAGTGCTGGAAAAGTGCTTGAAAGCTGTACAAACCCTGTACACAGCGAGAGGAAACACAGTTACTGCAGCAAGAATTCGAGAGAAATAAAAATTGTGAATATGATAAAAATATAACAACAGCTGATTTGAATATGTATAGGTCCAGAACAAGAGCGTGCAGGCTTATTAATTATTAAGAAAAGACTTAAGAAAAATAATGTTGGGAGAAACCTGGCTCACTCTGGGGCCCAGGTCTAAACAGCATGAATACAATGCCAATATTATTTTTTGTTGATAGTGCAAGTTATGACTTAAATTTAGCTAAGTGTTAAGTGCCAGTGTTTAAGATTTTGTATGAACTGTAAGATTAGTGACGAAGTTCACATTGATGCGTTGTCCTTTGTTAGTTGGCTGATGAAGGTTTTTGTTTGGCAATTACTTGATAGTCTGTGTATTCTTTTTTAAGAGTGTAGTCCATCATTAGACCAAGGTGATGCTGATGGTGATCAGTGAGGTGCATGGTGCAGTGAGGTGCAATAGCACTTGTAAATTTGATCTGATGTTAGACACCCAAGCCCCTGAAATGTATTTATCAATAATGGCTTGAGTCTTTCCACGTTCCTTACAATATAATCTCCTATAGGAAGGGCTCTTTCAACATGATTCTCAGTGGGTGCATCACTGAGTGGGGAGAATTGATTGGAAACCTAATAATATGAGCAGATGCCATGGCTTACCACAATTGTTTGTTGTTGTTGTTATGGTTCTTTTTGAGCGGCAAGGGTTTGATATCGATGTTAATCCTTCACTCAATTGTTTGCTGTTGTGTTCTGGGAGGAATGTCACCTTGTGGCCATCAAAATAATATCCTAAATTTATCTTAAACACTGTTTATAAGCAAGTAACAGGATCAGACAGTTTAAGACATTAACTTTATGAATACAAATAAGACTTTATTAAACTATTCTAAACCTAATACATAAAGTATTCTAGCACTCGCACACACACACACACACACACACACACACATACATACAAAGTGAACAGTAAAGAAAGCAAGTTTTGGAATACTGGAAATGTAGAATATTGTGTTATGGCCATGTATGAAATTTAGCAAACCATGACAGAACAAACCATCAATCTATCCGTTTCACCTTCATATTAGCCTGCAATAGCATTATCGATTTTTATCTAAAATACCAGTTTAGCGGACATGAAAATACTGTACTTGGTTACATGGTCGGTTGATGATTTGTTGTTTCATTGTGTCGGCGGTCTGGGAGTCGAGCCAAAGATGACGTGAGTGGTCAGAGAAGCCAATCAGGAATAATGAGTCAAGAGATGAATGAGTTGGGATTAATGCATAGGTAGGTTGTTGCGGTGGATTCAAGGGCCAAAGGCAGTTGTGGCAAAGTAAACTACATTCACGGAAGTCTTTACAGAAAACAAAGACTGGATGATAATGTTAACAGCTCAAAAAGAAAACGTGGACTCCGCATAGACTTTGTCCATCCATCCATCCATCCATCCATCCATCCATCTTCAACCGCTTATCCGAAGTCGGGTCGCGGGGGCAGCAGCTCCAGCAGGGGGCCCCAAACTTCCCTATCCCGAGCCACATTAACCAGCTCTGACTGGGGGACCCCGAGGCGTTCCCAGGCCAGTGTGGAGATATAATCTCTCCACCTAGTCCTGGGTCTTCCCCGAGGCCTCCTCCCAGCTGGACGTGCCTGAAACACCTCCCTAGGGAGGCGCCCAGGGGGCATCCTTACCAGATGCCCAAACCACCTCAACTGACTCCTTTCCACGCAAAGGAGCAGCGGCTCTACTCCGAGCTCCTCGCGGATGACTGAGCTCCTCACCCTATCTCTAAGGGAGAAGCCCGCCACCCTTCTGAGGAAGCCCATTTCGGCCGCTTGTACTCGCGACCTAGTTCTTTCGGTCATGACCCAACTTTCATGACCATAGGTGAGGGTAGGAACAAAAATTGACCGGTAGATCGAGAGCTTTGCCTTCCGGCTCAGCTCTCTTTTCATGACAACGGTGCGATAGAGCGAATGCAATACCGCCCCCGCTGCCCCGATTCTCCGGCCAACCTCCCGCTCCATTGTCCCCTCACTCGTGAACAAGACCCCGAGGTACTTGAACTCCTTCACTTGGGGCAATACCAATAGACTTTGTGTTCAGTGTAAATTCGGTGCTCAGTATAGACTTTGTGTTCAGCATAGATTCTTATTAGGCGTGGTCTCTGCTTCAGCATCGACTCAACGCCACTCAATGGTTTGTTCATTGTCATGAGGTTTTAACCTTTCTGACTGGGCACAACCCAGAAGATTTGAAGTTATAGGATTTTACCAAACATCACCATTCTGGAAATTAACTATGGACTTCATAGATACCAAATATGAGAGTAATAATAATAATTGCAATGGTCAAGTCAAGTGGTTTTTATTGTTATTCATCCATATACAGTTAGTACAGTACACAGCGAAACGAGACAACTTTCCTCCAGGACCATGGTGCTACATAAATCAACATAGGACAAACACAGAACCACATGAGACTACACAGACTAAATAACATTTCTGAATTAAGTGCATGTGCAAACATGTGCAAAAAAGTACAGGACAGTACAATAAATTACTAAAAGGAACAGGGCAATAGGCACAGTAGGAGACAGTGCAGGGTCGACCAGTACACATTTCTAATAGAGTAGTGCAAAAAGATGACACTTTCTAAAATGCTAAATGTAAACATAACATACTATGAAATAGTGTTTTATGGACATAGCATATAGATATTGAAGTTGCAGCCAGGTATAAAGTGACAATGAAGTAAAGTGCAACTCTGGACATGTGCAAAAGTTTGATGGTGTACAGATGTGTATGTGTGTCAGTCCAGTCTCTGAGTATTGAGGAGTCTGATTGCTTGGGGGAAGAAGCTGTTACACAGTCTGGCCATAAGGGCCTGAATGCTTTGTTACCTTTGGCAGGAGTGTGAAGAGTTTGTGTGAAGGGCATGTGGGGTCATTCACAATTCTGGTTGCTTTGCGGATGCATCATTTGGTGGCGATGGAGTTGTCTGTTGAACGGTTTGGACGATACGCAAACTGCAGTGGGTCTAGCGAGGGGGGAAGCTGGGTCTTAATGTGCCTCATGATGAGCCTCTCTAAGTACTTCATGATGATGGGTGTGATTGCGACGGGACGGTAGTCATTGAGGCAGGACCTTGAAGACTTCTTTGGCATGAGGATGATGGTGGTGGCCTTGATGCACTTTGGAACAATGGCACTGCTCAGAGAGATGTTGAAGATGTTGGTAAGAACATATGCCAGCTGGTCTGCACATCCTCTGAGCACTCTAGTATGTAATGTAATAACATTCATGATAAGCGATTAAAAGAGTAATAAGAATAAATCATATGGTTAAAGGATAACATTACATGAGGTTGTCTGACAATATTTAAGGTAGACATACATATGAGAAAGACAAGAACAATGTTAGTTCCATGTTTTTAAGAGGGTAAAATGTTAGTAAACCCAGTCTTGGAATTTCACAGCTTCAGATCTCTCTCTCTCTCTCTCTCTCTCTCTCTCTCTCTCTCTCTCGTGCAAGAAAGAGGGGAGAGGACAACCTCCTCCTTTTTTCCTAGACTGAGAGCTCCCTAATAGGATATCAGATTAAAAGTTATAATGGTTAATCTATTAACTTAGAGCATGGTGATGCTTGAATATCTGTTATTGTAGATGATATAGTCAGACTAAGGCTGGTGTATAAAATTATCTTGTATGTTTGGTCCCACATGCATAGAGAGTAGGACTGTGTGGAAAAGTGTTTTAGCAGAACGGCTAAGCCATTTGGCACAACCATTAATTATCTCAAATCAACAACCTGAAGGAACATCAGTCTCTCAACAGGGGACTTCCCGAGGGGAGTGCAATCTTTCACATAGTTCTGTTGTTTAGTGAAGGGTCAGAGGATGCAGCTGAGAGAGACTTTTGGCACCAAATCTATAAATTCATAGTTTTATTGCCTGGATATGCCATAAGGACATTCTTCCTGAAGGTTCACTTATTGCTTTGTGTGTCCTTGGGAATGTCCTACAACAATAATCTAGTATTGAGGTCATGAGTGCATTAATTAGTTGTTCAGCATCACCAACAGAGAGGATGTTTCGTGACTTAGCAATATTTCTGTAGAAGAATGCTGTTCTACAAACATTGTAAATTTGATTTTCAAAGGACAGATTGGTATCAAATGTAACACACAAGTTCCTCACTGTAGAGGACAATGTAATGGGTACATCCTTCGAGATTCAAATGATAGTTTAGAGGCTTATCTGTTAGAGGTTTTTTGACCAATGCTTCGTAATTCTGCTTTGTCAGAATTGAGTAGAAGGAAATTTCTGGCCATCAAATCATTGATTTCATTGATACCCTGCTAATTTGGAGAATTGTGAATTTCGGGTTTCAAAGAAACAAAGTTGGGTATTGTCAGCAAAACAGTGGAAACCTTTTCCAAGATTCACGATAATATCTCCCAGGGGTAGCATACAGTATATAAGGAGAAAAGCAGAGGCCCTAAAACTGATCCCTGTGCCACTCCATACTTAACTTTTGTTTGATTTTGACAATTCCTCGTTTACACAGACAAAGTGGTAGCAGTCTGCTAAATAGAACCTAAACCATGCTAATTAAGTCCACAAATGCCATCATAATTCTCAAGCCTATCCAAGAGAATGATTGAGAATGTGTATGAATGATACAAGATGGTGGCGTGGTAGCACGCAGCGGTCACTCCGGATCCAAAATGGTGCTATTTTTGTTTAAAAAGCCTGACTTTTGCAGCACATGGACATCGGAGCAACCGGTGTTCGTGTCTACCATCGCCAAACACTACTAAGATATAAGACTCATGCAAAAACCAAGCTGCATGATGAACTGCGCGTACTTGGCTTGCTACGGAAACCAGGCCTCGAGGCCGGTGGCCGGGAGAGAGGACGTTGTAAGCGGTGTGCGAGAAAGCGGAAGCGCGGCAAGAGGGCGGGGGTCCATGCTAGGCTAAAAACAAACCCTAGCCGGCCGGCTCTCCCATCTATCCTGCTCTCAAATGTTTGCTCCCTGGACAATAAACTGGACTATATCCGACTCCAGCAGGCTACGCAGCGTGAGTTTAGAGACTGCTGCGTCTTTGTTTTCACGGAGACATGGCTCAGCGACAGAGTTCCGCCTCGTTTCGTGCCGACAGAAATACAGCTCTCTGCGGTAAGACTTGCGGTGGTGGCTTGTGTGTTTACATCAACACGGAATGGTGCAAGAACTCTGTGCTAGTCTCTAGCTACTGTTCATCGCTGTTGGAGCTTGTGACTGTTAGATGCAGACCTTTTTATTTACCACGGGAATTCACCACTGTTTGCATAACCGGAGTTTACATTCCCCCCAGCACTAACGTTAAGGAAGCACTCTTTGAACTGTATGGGGCTATGAGCGAACTGCAGAACGCTCACCCTGATGGACTGTTTATTGTCGCCGGAGATTTCAACCATGTGAATCTCAAGACAGTGCTCCCATTCCATCAGTATGTGGACTTTGCAACGAGAGGGGCGAACGCGTTTGATCTTGTTTACACGAACATCCCAGGCGCGTACCGGGCGGAGCCCCGCACCCACCTCAGCTACTCAGACCACATCTCTGTTATGCTAATTCCAGCATACAGACCGCTCGTCAGACGCACGAAACCGCTTAAGAAGCAGGTGAAAACCTGGCCAGCAGGAGCCATCCCTGCTCTTCAGGACTGTTTTGAGTGTACTGACTGGCACATGTTTAGGGAGGCTGCAACATATGGCGATTCTACCAACTTGGAGGAATACACAGCATCAGTGACCAGCTTCATCAGAGCTGGTCACTGCTTCATGGATGCCCAGAGAATCCACAGTCACTTCCAGGACAGCGGTGACACACGGCGCATGTGGCAGGGCATCCAGGCCATCACCAACTACAGGACAACATCCATTGCCTGTGACAAAGATGCCTCCCTTCCAGATGCGCTGAATGACTTCTACGCTCGGTTTGAAGTGCAGAACGACGTGGTGGCGAGGAAGATCACCCCTCCTCCCAACGACCAGGTGCTCTGTCTCACCACGGCGGATGTGAGGAAAACTCTACGTAGAGTCAACCCACGGAAGGCCGCTGGACCAGACAACATTCTTGGCAGAGTGCTCAGAGGATGTGAAGACCAGCTGGCAGATGTTCTTACCAACATCTTCAACATCTCTCTGAGCAGCGCCGTCATTCCAACGTGCTTCAAGGCCACCACCATCATTCCCATGCCAAAGAAGTCTTCAGTGTCCTTCCTCAATGACTACCGTCCCGTTGCACTCACACCAATCATCATGAAGTGCTTCGAGAGGCTCGTCATGAGGCACATTAAGACCCAGCTGCCCCCTCACTAAACCCACTGCACTTTGCATGTCGTTCAAACCGTTCAACGGGCGATGCCATCGCCACAACCCTCCATCTGGCCCTCACCCACCCAGACAAAAAGGACTCATATGTTCGAATGCTGTTCATAGACTTCAGCTCAGCATTCAACACAATAATTCCTCAGCACCTGATTGGAAAGATGAACCTGCTGGGCATGGACACCTCCCTCTGCTACTGGATCCTGGACTTCCTGACTGGGAGACCACAGTCGGGAACAGCATCTCCACCACCACCACACTGAGCACTGGGGCCCCCCAGGGCTGTGTGCTCAGTCCACTGCTGTTCACTCTGCTGACTCACGACTGTCCAGCAATGCACAGCTCGAATCACATCATCAAGTTCGCCGATGACACGACCGTGGTGGGTCTCATCAGCAAGAACGACGAGTCAGCATACAGAGAGGAGGTGCAGCGGCTAACGGACTGGTATAGAGCCAACAACCTATCCCTGAATGTCGACAAAACAAAAGAGATGGTTGTTGACTTTAGGAGAGCACAAGGTGAACACTCCCCACTGAACATTGACAGCTCCTCTGTGGAGATCGTCAAGAGCACCAAATTCCTTGGTGTTCACCTGGCGGAGAACCTCAGCTGGTCCCTCAACACCAGCTCTATCACCAAGAAAGCCCAGCAGCGTCTCTACTTTCTTCGAAGGCTGAGGAAAGCACATCTCCCACCCCCCATTCTCACTACGTTCTATAGAGGGACTATTGAGAGCATCCTGAGCAGCTGCATCACAGCAGCTGTTTCAGCATTCGGGCCCTCACGACCAGACTGTGTAACAGCTTCTTCCCCCAAGCCATCAGACTCCTCAATACTCAGAGCCTGGTTTGACACACACACACATGTCCTGAGTTGCACTTTAATAACTGTCACTTTATAACTGTCTGCTACCTCAATAACTGCTATGTGCATAGAACACTATCTCATAGTATGTTATGTTTACATTTGGCATTTTTAGTACCTGTCATCTTTTTGCACTACTGTATACTGGTCGGCGCTGCACTGTCTATCACTGTGCTTATTGTAATGTTCACTGTTAGAAATTTATTATACTGTCCTGTACTTTTGCACACGTTTTTGCACGTGCACTTTATATAGGTATTATATAGGTATTTTTATTTAGTCTGTGTAGTCTCATGTGGTTCTGTGTTTGTCCTATGTTGTTTTATGTAGCACCATGGTCCTGGAGGAACGTTTTCTCGTTTCACTGTGTACTGTACTAACTGTATATGGTTGAAACGACAATAAAAATATGGTGTCGAAGACAGCACTAAGATTTACAGTAAAAGCACTAAAAGAGAAATGCATACGCGATCAGATGATAAGAACAAGTCATTTGTAACTATGATAATTGCAGTTTCTGTACTGTGATGGGTCCTAAATCCTGACTGAAAATGTTATATGAGTAGCATCGAAATTCCCCTTCTGTGCCCCTAAGAGTGAGTTATTTCTGCATGTGACTGCACAGCCGATAGAGGGGGGGGGGGGGGGGGGGCATAGTGTAGATGAGTATTTTTTTTATTATTTAGATTTTCTGTCATTTAAAAAAAAATTATAGTGTAGTAAACATGTGAGCAAGTGGGCTATATGTGCTGTGCTGTATTTATTTTATTTATATAGTCTTACAAAATTTAACAAACAGATAATTTCAGCAGTCCGGTTTGCCACTGTGGGACATCTCTGTGTGTGTGTGTGTGTATGCGTGTTTATGCATGTGTGTATGCGTGTGCGTGTGTGTGTGAGACAAGCAATAATGTAAACAGTCGTGGCTGCATGATAATCACCTCTGCATGCATTCACTGTGAGTATTCGAGTTTTAGACTGTTATCGTGTTGCTTTTGTGATCTATAACTAATAAGCAGACATGGCTGTGTGCATGGGAAGATCGCATTTATATGTGAATGGCTTATATTATGGCTGCCCCCTGATAGTTGACTAACCATTTTTCGATGAGAAGAGTCTTGTTCAACCAAGTTTTGATTGGGCGGTTGGTCGAAAAAAAAAAAATCTCTGCAGGAAAACGACGAAAACCAGTATTACTGCTGGTTGGATGCTATGGGGTACTATTGGATAATTTACGTTAAGTAGGGTTAGGGTTAAGCCTACACAATAAAGCAAAACACCTTGATTTCAAACTTTGAATGTTATTGTTTATTTATTTTAAAGAAGTTCAAATGAAATTGGAAAAAATAATTGCATTTACAATGTGTCTTATTCAACTTATTGAAAGATGGCTTTTCAACAGTTGTCAACATCAGGCACAGAAGCTTCATCTGTGCATTCTCTACCCGTCAGATAATCAGTTATCCAGGAAAATACATCATGTGTGTGAATAAATTCATTTTGTTCCCTCCTTCACTATATATATATATATATATATATATATATATATATATATATATATATATATATATATATATATATATATATATATACACTCACCTAAAGGATTATTAGGAACACCTGTTCAATTTCTCATTAATGCAATTATCTAATCAACCAATCACATGGCAGTTGCTTCAATGCATTTAGGGGTATGGTCCTGGTCAAGACAATCTCCTGAACTCCAAACTGAATGTCAGAATGGGAAAGAAAGGTGATTTAAGCAATTTTGAGCGTGGCATGGTTGTTGGTGCCAGACGGGCCGGTCTGAGTATTTCACAATCTGCTCAGTTACTGGGATTTTCACGCACAACCATTTCTAGGGTTTACAAAGAATGGTGTGAAAAGGGAAAAACATCCAGTATGCGGCAGTCCTGTGGGCGAAAATGCCTTGTTGATGCTAGAGGTCAGAGGAGAATGGGCCGACTGATTCTAGCTGATAGAAGAGCAACTTTGACTGAAATAACCACTCGTTACAACCGAGGTATGCAGCAAAGCATTCGTGAAGCCACAACACGCACAACCTTGAGGCGAATAGGCTACAACAGCAGAAGACCCCACTGGGTACCACTCATCTCCACTACAAATAGGAAAAAGAGGCTACAATTTGCAAGAGCTCACCAAAACTGGACAGTTGAAGACTGGAAAAAAGTTGCCTGGTCTGATGAGTCTCGATTTCTGTTGAGACATTCAGATGGTAGAGTCAGACTTTGGCGTAAACAGAATGAGAACATGGATCCATCATGCCTTGTTACCACTGTGCAGGCTGCTGGTGGTGGTGTAATGGTGTGGGGGATGTTTTCTTGGCACAACTTGAGGCCCCTTAGTGCCAATTGGGCATCGTTTAAATGCCACGGCCTACCTGAGCATTGTTTCTGACCATGTCCATCCCTTTATGGCCACCATGTACCCATCCTCTGATGGCTACTTCCAGCAGGATAATGCACCATGTCACAAAGCTCGAATCATTTCAAACTGGTTTCTTGAACATGACAATGAGTTCACTGTACTAAAATGGCTCCCCCAGTCACCAGATCTCAACCCAATAGAGCATCTTTGGGATGTGGTGGAACGGGACCTTCGTGCCCTGGATGTGCATCCCACAAATCTCCATCAACTGCAAGATGCTATCCTATCAATATGGGCCAACATTTCTAAAGAATGCTTTCAGCACCTTGTTGAATCAATGCCACGTAGAATTAAGGCAGTTCTGAAGGCGAAAGGGGGTCAAACACAGTATTAGTATGGTGTTCCTAATAATCCTTTAGGTGAGTGTGTGTGTGTGTGTATATATATATATGAGCT
This sequence comes from Moxostoma hubbsi, assembly GCA_032164185.1. Lineage (NCBI taxonomy): Eukaryota > Metazoa > Chordata > Actinopteri > Cypriniformes > Catostomidae > Moxostoma > Moxostoma hubbsi. The sequence continues at coordinate 40,027,457 of JAVLUX010000021.1, forward strand.
GTAAATGTTGATCTTGGCACTTTGGTGATGAGTTGGATGTATGTGTATAAAATAAACATATCGTGTGCTTCGAAAGACTACATGGGTAACTGTTTGAGAGAATATAAATTACAGATTCTTGACCAGAGCAGCTTGTGTCGACTTGAAAGCCAATTTGAATCTGGCAGCTCATAATATAACTGGCTGTTGCAGAAATACATACTGTATGTGTGACACTACTCTGCGTGGCCCAGTTATTAACCCTCTGGGTTCGACTGCTGGATTTTTCTGTCATTACAGCAGAAACATCATACAATTCTCCATCATTTTGGGACATACATATAAGTGTAAGACATCATTAGACACTATAAAGGGTCTACTTTTATTTGTGTACACTCACAATAACAACAAAACCTTTTGCCTTTGTAAAATAAAGAAAATAAAAAGCTGTAAGTAGTCTCTGGGTTCGCGAGCATATAACTGAAACACGTTACAAAAATTGAAACTCCGCTAATACTTATTACACAAACATGAAACATATGTCTAAAGAAAGCTTAAAATGTCTACTTTTAAATACAACAATTAAAACTTAAAACAAATTTTCTCCTGCAATGTAATCTGTTTGAAACAAAGCGATGTACAGTTTCTACTGGCTCATCTAATTATCTCTAATGTGACCACACCTACCAGCAGAGCGCGCCATTCATGTGCTGAGACGATCAAATCTGTGCCTTACTGTGCCTTAAAAACAAAGTCATTCACTTATCTGCAACGTTTGGAAGAAGCACGACACACAAGTGATAAAACTCCTGGATAGTGACGTAGAGTTAACATTTTCCTCAGAAGAAGAGTGGGACTCCGATGAACGTTTGTATTTTGAAGAGAGACTTGATCCAGCCGAGGATACAATTTCAGACGAGTAAGACATTTAGTTTTCATTAGTTGACATGCTATTTTATATAAACATGTACATATTTTACTAGTGAGACTGTTTCCAGACTTGCCAGCCAGGATTCAGAGTATTGACATTTGAAATATGACCTAATAAGCAAGATTTAGTTACATTTAAATGCTGTTTCGGCTAAAGCAGGTATTTAAATTGTATGCTGTATGATATAAATATGATATTAATATAATATGAATGTTTTGATTATATTTTAACTAGTGTTTATGCTGCCTCATTATCATCAACAAAGCTTGTGCTTGCAAATATGTGTTCAGGTTAAATGAGTAAAATGCACTTTAAATATGCCCATATTAGAAAATCACCATCTTATAATGATTTCTGAAGGATCATGTGACACTGAAGACTGCAGTAATGATGCTCAAAATTCAGCTTTGATCACAAAATGGAAAACTGCTCTTTTAAATTTTTAAAAATTGTTCAAAATATCATTGTTTTTACTGTATTTTGGATCAAATAAATGCAGCCTTGGTGAGCAGAAGAGACTTCTTTTAAACGGTAGTTTAGGTCTAAAATTAAGTAAAGTCTTTACGTAAAGAAACTGTTAAGTCTTATTACTGCTTTTAACTTAAAGCTTGATTTTGATCATTAAGTCTCCTCACATTCATTCTCTTTCTGTCACATTCCTTAGTGATGGGCCTAGAGGAGGGGTCTTTGTCTCCTCAGGTGTGAATTACAATCAGTATTCATGATCATTCACGCCTCCTCGCATATGAACTTTCTAACACTAAAAGTGTCTTACAAAGTTCAATTACTATATTATTTTGTATGAATGAGATCAGGATGGTTTTCACATCATTTTGTTGCAAAAGCTCTAGGCTACAAGATCCAATTCTCAAAAGTTTTGTGGACAAATGTTTAGTGTGTTATTTCAGATTGGCTTAAAAATTTAGTTTGTTCAAAAACCATGCATAAACTTTATTTTCTCAAAAATACAAACATGTACGCACATGTTGCTCACATTTTAATGTAGCCCAGTTTGTGTTGAATACAGTGTTATCAGACCTTAGCCATTAATGTGTTTTTAAGCAACTGAAAAAAGCACAAATGTCAAGGCATGTCAAAACTTCTCCAGGGCCCAAAACAGCCTCAGACCTCAGAGGGTTAACTGTCACATATGTGTGATGGTACGTAAGAAATGGTTAATAAGCATATTTGAAAACTGCCATTTTAAAGTTTCTTGGGACTTCTAAGGATAGGGAAAAGTTAACAATATTTAGAAAAGGTTCTGAGATTACAGGGAGCACCTCTTTTAAGAGCTTAGTTGTTATTGGATCTAACATTTTTGTTGTTGCTTTTGATGTTTCGATAAGTTTTGTTAGCACTTCGTGAGCTGGTGTGTATGCAACATCATTCAAAATCAAAAGTTTCAGTTATAGATAAGTTGAGGCGAATGGAAGGAGTAATTTTATGGTGGCATCAGACAACTGAGGATATTCAGTCATCACAGTCAACCAAAACGAGGGCAGAGTGCAAGAGCTATAGAGGTGTCGCAATCTGGTGTCACTCTTTAATTAGACTAACTGCTCCTCCATTTTGATTGTAAGGTCTTTGCATGGGCAACTGAAGGGGTCTCTGACCCAAACAAATTAACTGAAATCCTCACTGAAATAATTGCTGAGTTGTTGTTTCAGTCCATCAACATGGTGATAGATTGTGCCTATCAAAGGAGAGATATTTATCCTAGTCTCTTCCACACAGGAAACGAAGTTGGGAAACATCAACATTTTTATTAATCAACTTAACATGCCAAAAGATCCTGTTTGCCAACAAATGTACTGACTTTGTCTAAAAGAAGCAAGATGTTCGCATCTCTCCCTTGCATTGATGTGTTCAACAGATTCAACCTATCAAAAATGTATACTAGGTATAACAACTGCACTAACTGGCAACACGTTTTTTTCCACTTCATTAATACAGAGGTTAACATCATGGAGACAGAAGGTCATTTTGAATGACCTTTATACATATTTTCTAAAGGAGATGAAGTATATTGATGTTACACATTCTAATTATGTTTACAGTCACATTAGGCACATGTATATTTGCTCTGTACTTCAGTACTATTTTAAGTTAATCAAAAATTCAACTTTGAAAAAAATTTGCGCCCCCATTTTGGGAACCACTGTGTTACCCAGAACAAAACCTGCTAGGTTAGTCATGGAGCGCAAGTTTCAATGATGATTAACACCGGGGGACCTGGAGAGCTCAGCGAGTAAAGACATTGACTAACACCCCTGGAGTCGCGTGTTCGAATCCAGGGCATACTGAGTGACTCCAGCCAGGTCTCCCTAGCAATAATTTAAGAATAAATAATTATTCTTTTAAATAAATAATTATTTTAAATAAATAAATAATTTAAAAATAAAAAATTTGCCCAGTTGCTAAGTGAGGGTAGAGTCGCATGGGGTAACCTCCTCGTGGTCGCTTATAATGTGTGGTTCTCGCTCTCTGTGGGGCATGTGGCGAGTTGTGCGTGGATGTCGCGGAGAACAGCGTGAAGCCTCCACACACGCTAGGTCTCCGCAGTAACAAACTCAACAAGCCACGAGATCAGATGCGAGGATTGACATATCAGATGTGGAGGCAACTGAGATTTGTCCCTGATTGAGGTGAGTCAATATGCCACCATGAGGACTTGGGCATTCCAAATTGGGGAGAAAAAAAATTATGATGCACACAGGTAAAACCTGACCCACCTTCATGGTATCAAAAATGCAGGGTTGGCTCTGAACTAAATTTACCAGGCTAAAATAAAACTTTCCTGCCTAGCCACCTAAACCTACACTGGCTGCATATCATTCAGCGTGTACAGTATAAGTTCCTCATTCTCTCTTGCAAAGCTCTTAATAATCTTGTGCCTCAATATCTAGCTGAGCTACTCCAGGTTTATTCTCCACTACGTTCTCTAAGGTCCTCTGATGCTGGCTTTTTGGCTGTTGCAAAATTTAGACTAGCTTCAATATGTGCTAGGTCTTTTAGTGTGGCTCCCCCTAATCTTTGGAATTCATTCCCTTTAAATTTCAGGGCAGCACCTTCTTTGTCTGATTTTTAAAATCAAATGCTCAAAACATATATTTTTCATATTATTTTCAGGATTAATTTCACTTTCAAAATTATTATAATTATGTGCTCTGTATTTATGTTTTTGTGTTGTTTGATATTTCTATTAACCAACCTTGGATTTTTGAAAGGTGCTATATAAATAAAATATTATTATTATTGAACAAAATCATAATAATCTAGTATTCTGGTAAAATCTGGTATTTAAAAAAATAAAAAGTTCTTGAATCTCAACCCTACATTTAAATTTGTTTCTTCCCAATTATCTTTTTTAAAGGATTAAAGAACATTTCATAACTTTTGAGTAACTTTTCCACCCCCCCTTTTTTGTCAGCCCTTCTCTGATGGTCCTGACTGTTCACCACTTTAGCAAGCACGTCATTGTAATTGTCTTAACCTTGAAAAGAGAATACCTGCCAAAAATTGCACTTCAGACTTTCTCTCTCTCTCTGCTGCATTGCACCAGAACCTTTGACTATTCATTCCCAATAGCCATTTTAGTCTTAATTAAAGAGCCTCAAAGAAGAGATCTTGACGAGTGGTCATTTTAGCACTTGAGGGTGAGAAACTCCATCTGTGATTGATTCTCATGTCATGCCGTTTGAAGCTGCACAATTGTACCATTTTAGATACACCGGTATAAATCAGTCTGGTCTACAGAGGAACTGTTAGAGCTTGTGACCCAAAACCCAGAGTCTCGGCTTCTCAGAGAGAGATGAAGTGAATGGTAATCTGTCTGAATCACTCATGTCTGAAATTACTGTCCCTTGTCTTATGAAACTTTGTGATTTCATGAAAAAAAAACTCAGTCTGCCATGCACTTACATCTGAAGTGGCCATGCACCAGGGACACAAGAAAGGCAGTGCCTCCTCAAAAACTTTGGATAAGAATTCAAAAAATATTATAAAATACAAGATAACATTTTTGGGAAAAAACAAACAAATCTGAAATAACACTTGTGATGTGAGAGAAGGGAGAAATATAGGTGAAACGTCATGTAAGAGGAGCAATGGTCCATAAATCAACTTGAATGGATCAACCTGGTGGAAATTGAGATTATTGACAACATAAACAACTCATGTCCACTTTTAGTCACATCTGATTCTAAATGAACTTGAAATGATGATCTGTGAGTGAGTCAGTTTCACTTACAGTTGAAGTCAGAACTCATTAAAACAATGTTTTTTCAATCCACATATTTAATATTAGCAATCTATAGATTTGGCAAGTCGTTTTGGACATTTAAAGTAATTTTTTCAACAAATGTTCACAGACTGATTTTTTCATTTTTAATTGACTATATTACAATTCCAGTGGGTCAGAAATGTACATACACTAAGTTAACTGTGCCTTTAAGCAGCTTGGAAAATTCCAGAAAATTATGTCAAGACTTCAGACAATTAGCCAATTAGCAACTGATTGGAGGTGTACTGAATTGGTGGTATATTTTATTTTGTATGTGTATTTTAACGCCTACATTAAAACTCTGGGAAAATCAGATTTGCCTCTTTGGGAAAATCAAAATAAATCAGCGAAGACCTCAGAAAAAAAAATTTTGTACCTACACAAGTCTGGTTCATCCTTAGGAGCAATTTCCAAATGCTCGAAGGTATCATGTTCATCTGTACAAACAATAGTAAGCAAGTATAAACACCATGGTACCACGCAGCCATCGTACTGCTCGGGAATGAGATGCATTCTGTCTCCTAGAGATGAATGTTATTTGGTGTGAAAAGTGCAAATCAATCCAAGAACAAAAGCAAAGGACCTGGTGAAGATGTTGGAGGAAATGGGTGGACAAATATCTATATCCACAGTAAAACATGTCCTATATCGACATAACCTGAAAGGCTGCTCAGCAAGAAAGAAGCCAGTGTTCCAAAACCGAAATAAAAAAGCCAGACTACAGTTGCAAGTGCACATGGGGACACATATCTTACATTTTGGAGAAATTTCCTCTGGTCTGATGAAACAAAATTGAACTTTTTGGTTATAATGCCCATCGTTATGGAGGAAAAAGGGTGAGGCTTGCAAGTTTAAGAACACCCATCCCAACCATAATGCATGGGGGTGGCAGCATTATGTTGTGGGGGTGCTTTGCTGCAGGAGGGACTGGTGCACTTCACAAAATAGATGGCATCATGAGGAAGGAAAATGGTGTTGATATATTCAAGCAACATCTCAAGACATCAGCCATGAAGAAATCTTGGTCGCAAATGAGTCTTCAAAATGGTCAATGACCCCAAGCATACCTCCAAAGCTTTGACAAACTGGCTTAAGCACAACAAAGTCAAGGTATTGGAGTGGCCATGACAGCCCTGACCTCAATCTGATGAAAATGTGTGGGCAGATCTGAAAAGTATCTCCGAGCAAGGAGGCCTAGAAACCTGACACAGTTACACCAGTTCTGTTTGGAGGAATGGGCCAAAATTCAGCAACTTATTGTGAGAAGCTTGTGGAATGCTCCCCAAATTCTTGACCCAAGTTAAACAATTTAAAGGCAATGCAACTAAATAAAAAAAAATTGTATATAAACTTCTGACCCACTGGGAATGTGATGATATGCTTGTTGATGTATTATTGTTATAACAGGACACTTTATCATCATTAAACAGAGTGATTTTGCTGTTGCAACAGTGCAACCTCAAAGTAAAAACTGTAGAAAAGGATATGAATACACATAAATAAGGGTGCAACAATCTAAAGTATCACTGCAAAGTTGTGAGAAGTAGATATTGAGAAATCATTGTATCTGTGCAGCTCTGCACTCACGCCAACAAATTTGAGAAAAAAAAACAAACATTTAGCCTCTGCACTCGACATTCACTGTCATACTGCCTCAGTGCTGTGGCCATCAAAATCTCAACTCTTCACTTTCAGTCAAACTGCCTCATTTACAGTCTTATCTTTCAGCTCTGCTGCTCCAAACTTACTGCTACATGAGTGATCTGTTTAGACTGAGCAGACTGTGTAATGGACAGTGACATTAGCTGGGTTTCCATCATCGTTTGTTGATGTGCATATTTGGATAACACTTAAAAAATACTAAATGGAAATACAAAGATGAGAATAAACCTCCAAATGCACATAAAAGACATACGTTCGCTTGAGGTATATTTTTTGTTCGTTAAGAAGACATGCACAAAAACTTTAGATGCATTCCATAAGAATATATTCCATCAGAGATATACATTTGCATTAAAATGTCACTTGTCACTTTGCTTCAACAAGCCATGTGAATACATACTTTCTCAATTATTTGGCGCTGAACTCTAGCAAACATGAAGATCGTAACAGGATTTTGTCTGTGCTCCAAACCGCAGGTAATTCATTTCATTTAAGAGCCACAGTGGCTTTTGTGCCAATATCCTCAGATGGGACTCTTCTGTTCTCTTAAACACATGGTATGGAAACACTGCTTTATTTGCAAATTGTTTTTGTGAGATTCCAATATTTTTTTTAATTTATCAGAACATGCTGTAAAGTCGCAAAAATCTGTAAAAGCCAAAACAGTAAATTTTGTGTATTTCTGCTACTTTTGTTAACTTTTAGTTTATTACTGTTTAGCAGTGGCGGCCTGTGCATTTTAAGTCTAGGCCTTCAGTGTGATTAATGCCATTAAGAAAACACCATTTCACACTGATTAAGACACCTTATGGACATCATACATTACATCGCAGCCAACTAATAATACCAATTGACATTTTGAAAACCCATCAATGAACGAATGCTGTCTGAATGCTCAAGGTAGACTAATTGTAACTGCAGCATGATTGTTTTGTTAAATATATTATTAAATAAAGAGTTATATACGTCTTTTGGACCGACATTCAAAAATCTTAATTTTTCATATGAATCTACCAAGGAGGTCTATTATACTTGGAAAAAGCTATCTGATAATATTTGCTTGCAATACATTTCACTGAAGGCTCTAGCCATCCTATGAAAACTCTTGATGTTGCTATAATAATGCAAAAAGCACTTACCAGTTTAAATGAAGTGAAAATCAGCCCTCCATTCCTGTTTAATAAATTAAGCGACCACACGGTCATGCAGAACGTCTCAGGTTTATAAATCCATAAGGATCTCTTTCTCTATGGCAATAAAACCAGCCGTCTTTGTCTTGATCTTGCCTCTCGCGCTCTTCACTTTCGAATTACGTACATTACTTAATGTGTGATTGCGTCACTCAAGGCCAGCTGGACTATACCCACCAAGAACAAATCAATCTGATTGGCTGATAAACCTGACAATCTGTTATTATGTGTCTTTTCATTTGAACTATTGAGCGGTTCATTGGAAATTCTGAAGGCCTTACGTGGGTGGAGCTCAGACTCACGTGCTGCTTCAGCTAACAAGCTCGGCTTCAGGAATCACTTCATTTGTAAGCGTTGAGGAATTCGTTAGTAGATGAATTAATTGTGAAGTGATTAAAAATGCATAGGTAAAAAGGTGAATGAGAAAAAAATATTTATTTATTAGGCATGTTAGGCCAGCAGAGAAGGCTTTGCTGACCCTGAGAATTTACCTCTGCTGTACTCACCTTATTCAGCCCCGCCCCTTTTCCATGCTCCACTCTTCCGAATTTTGTCATCTAATTTCTGGTTTGTATTGAAGCTACTGTGAAGAGTCAATTCAAATGGATTACGCGTGAGAGCATAGACAGCATTTTTCACCAAGTGTTGATGATGTGAGTCTGCAGCACCCCTTTACTATGTGATAATGCTCATTAGGTGTTTTTTTTTCTTTTTTTTTTTTTTTTACTGTAAATGCTCATTTTTACCACACCCGCAGAGGTAAATTGGACCTGGCAGATCACATTCGGACAGCTATGATACACTTCACTGTTTCTTAATACAAGCATTTAATTGTTATACTGCTTAATTTTTAGATTTCAACTTTTGTTAAAATGTGTGGTTGATATGACATTTCCAACAGTGACAGCTCATATTGTTACACATGGAATTTCAAAAGAGAATTTCAAATGCACTTTATAAAATTAATGTGGCACCCTACATTTTTAGAGGCTTAAATGTGATTAAAATTGTTGTAAACGGAATATAAAAGAAAACATACTCTTTCCTGTGTGTGTGTGTGTGTGTGGGGTGGATGGGATAAATATAGCAGCACCCCTCCCCCGTTCCGGTTTAACGCTCAAACAATCTACTCACATTAACCATAATGCGATGGGTGAATGACATGAGATGATGGGCAGACGTGTCACACAGAGACATTTGTCATGACTGTGTTGTCTCTTGAAGTTTCATGAGCACAAAAGGCACATCAGTACATCCACAGCTTGAAGGTAGGATCGTGTGTATTCATGAATGATGTGCTCTTGTTTTAAAATCTCCCCGATCTGCTTCCAGTTTTTATGACATCCCCTGAACACTTTAAAATACTTGTGATAGCTTTTGACAACTTTATAACCTGTAAATCCACTTTACTAGCAAATTACACTTTGACATCAACACCACAGATCTCCGTATTGAACCGCTAGAATGGAAGTTCAGAGACAAAAATTTCAAGATGGCTACGTGCTAATTTCTCTGGTGCATAAGGTGAATAGTCTGTCCATGGTTACCAAGCAACATAGTATCTTGCTGCATTACAGACTTTTACTTGCAAAGGCGCATGTTTTGCAGATGTGATTTTTAGGGTATTAAATTGGTAAAAAAATATGTGGCTCCATAGTCCCGGTACTATATAGTTGTGATGACTGTTTTTTGACAGTGCCTTAGCCATCAAAATTTAAGTAGTAGGTATGACATTAAGCAATGGTCAAAGTTAGTTATATTGAGTTAAATTAGCCTAAACTCAATTTTACTTTTTTTTTTTTACATGGTTTCTTTTAAGGACTGGAACCAGAAAACATTCCAGCGGCAATCAGAAATATAATGGTGCCACCCAGAGGTTGGTCAGGAAAGCTGTGTATCAAGAATAGAGTCTGTACAATTAATTGATGAATTGGTGAAGGTGATGAACGATTGATTCATTTTAATGGACATTTTTGTAAAAATTAAAAAAACTACAACAACTAAACTGTAAAATTAACACTGATTATGGACATGCAGAGAAATACTGTATAAAGTAGTAGTAGTATTATTTCCCTCATTCTGTCTCACACAAACACACTCTCAAAGACGTCATACGCACTCAATGCAATTAAAAGTTTATGACCGCTATCTAAAATTTTTCAATCTGCCCTGGTGTCATTACATTAGGAACCTTTGATCAGACACAAGCAGCATTTTTCCTGGAAAATGACATGATATGAAACATTATTAGTAAATCAAATGATGTATTCATTACATATTTTTGTGGACAGCAGTGGTTATGGCCAATTAGTTAGCATCATGAAAAATGATTCCTTATTGATCATCATAGTTTGCAATGTTTTTTCTTTATATACATTTGTATACAGTGTTGGGTGAAATCTAATTGCAAAGTAATTGGTATTGTATTCAAATGTATTTTGTACAAAAAGTAGTGGATCACATTACATTTTAAATTCTGTAATCTTATCAGATACAGTTACTGACTTTCCATTAAAAATATTACTTTCATGTACATTACTTGACATTTTTAAAAATGTATTTAAGTTGAATACATGTAAAACAAGAAGGGAAAAACACATGGGGCTGAGTGTATGATTTGAGTGTGACTATGAACAAGGAGGAAATATAGACATTATTTAGAATTTGTTTTTAAAGAAGTCATTTGTAATAGAATACTTATTGGGATAACTTACCCAATGCTCTTTGTTTAGCTCTTGGTTCATAAACATAATACTGAATATTGCAAAATCACATAAGTATTGCTCTGAGCAGTTTCATATTTGTATCATATTTTGTAATATGTCATGTGCATTTGTAGACCTGATACTAAAGAGTAAAAACCAAGATCCTAGCTTCTATAATTGTCTCTTGGTCATTCTCTTAAAATCTCCTTACATCTACACACACACAATTCATGCCCAGGTGAATTGGTTTGCAATTTGTTGTAACCTTTCTTATTCAAAGTGCCTTGTTTCTGATGATCAGACGTGTGTGTGTGTGTGTGTGTGTGTGTGTGTGTGTGTGTGTGTGGTGTTTTCACCCCTTAGGTACAAGCAATGGCTCTGTGCTTGTGTACAACTTGACCAGCGGCCTCTTGCACAAAGAGCTGAGTGTTCACTCATGTGAGGTCAGGTAAGATAAGACTGCTATACATCCATACAAAACATGATGCAATAGGCATTTGCTACTAAAAAGTGCAGGAAAGTGGTAGAATGAACAGTACCAAATATTGCCAGGCAAAACATTTTTTGTGGATTTTTGAGTAGATATCTGATACCTAGTAAGCTACCTTGCAGTCTATTGCCTACATAGGCAGCAACGTGGAAGCACTTAAGTTGGGGTGGGAGAAAAATGCAATGCATTGCGATTATTTCTCTAATGATTCTGAATTGATTCTCAAAAATTCAGAATAGATTCCGAGTTTAATTTAAACCGGGCAGCGCAGTGTCACTAATGTGCATGCACACTACAGAACTGATTGCAGACTGGTTGTGTCAACCACACTACCACCGTCCTGAAACTATGATACTGAAATGAATTCATAAACTCAAGCACATAGCAACAGGAGAGTTTATTCATGTTAGCACGTCAACAAACAACACATTTGAGATGCTTGATTGATTTCTTAAGCGGAATCCCTACTATTTGTGTCACTTTACCATCACTTAGGGTGTTGAAAGGAGAAGCTGACATCTGCACTCTCACAGAAGCAGTTATCTCATGTAGCCATCCTGGACCAGCAACAGATAGTTATGGTTATTTACAGGCTAGAGATCGATACATTCTGAATGAAAAATGTAATACTGTTTAATACTGAGTGTGTGTATTAATAATAAAAAAAGTAGTAGGGCAAGATGCATCGTGATGCATCGAGAATCGTAAGATCGAAGATTCGTGGCTCTGCTATTAACTGAACAATTTGCAACAGCGTACATAGACAGAAACACTGTGTGTCATACAAATAGTGCTCTTAAAGTGAAGAGCAAGTGAGACTCAACTCACAATTGATTTCAATAGAGTTTGGCATTAGCATGCAGCTAAAAATGTGATACCCTAATAAGCATAACAATTTGGGGTTTCCAATATTTGCCATTGCCTTAAAAGAAATATTGAGTGGAGCACTATTGTGGAATTGCTGTGAATATTGTCATTGTATGATTTAAATTTCCTATAAAAGTGAAATATGATTCCACAGTGTTTACATACTGCATTATGGTTGGCTGAGGGCTGCAAAACCCAATCTCAAGAGATTCATCAAGTGATGGTCTGCATCTAAACTTATAAAGTTAATATTTGTGTTTGTGAGTTCACAGCAGGGTTCAGACCCCATGACACACCAGCATTTTATTCATTACCCTTCCTTTAATGAAAGTAGACACCATTTCTCCCTGACTAATTTAGCAAGACAATGAGTCAATTACAGTATGTCATTAAGCAATAGACCTTTTTCACAAACTGTGATGATGCATTTCTGCATTATTTAGCAACAGAAATCTAGCAAACTTTTTTATATTAGCAATTTAAATTTTTTTTAGTTTCAAATAATAAAATAATGCTTTGTTATATTACCCTGGAATTAGTTTAAAACATTAGTTACCACAGCTGTGAGGGGGTTTCTTATACAGCTGCTGAGAGAATGACAGGACATTTCGCATTTTCTCTCATCCGTCGTAATCCACCGCTCTCTATTTTGTTCCTCTTTTGGAAAGTAATTAATAAGTAATATTTGCTGTGGTCTCCTATTAACTCCCATTCCGCAAGCTTTTATTTCTGCATTCCAAAACCCGGATGGTGAAAATGGTCTGTTGATTGAAAACAAACGGCATCCATTGTCAATATTCCATATTAAATTGGTGACTCTCAGCACAGTTTGACTTTTTATTATAGAAAACATTTGAATTTTCAAGTGTCAGTGCAACTTAATGAATTAATGAAGTGAACAACACTTTTCCGATGGCACATCCTGGTTAAAAAGCAAAATTTGCTATGTTCCATAGGTTAAGTAAGTAGAGGTTGTTGAGCACAGTCAGTTGTAATTGATGTCAGCTGGACAAACAGATAAAATCCTCATTCATAGAGATGGTTGTCATTGAGTGTGTTTACAAAGCAAGAAATCAGTGTTTACATTACATTTGAAATAATAATGTTATTTCTCTACTTTTGATGTCAAATTGTGAAGAGGCATGCACTCAACATGTGCACACATTGCATGAGCCGGTCAGAATGTTGGGTAAGGTGTTTACATGCCATGTGAAATCGGTGTAATGGGCAAAAATCTATCCGTTTCGATCAGTTATTCTTACGCCGTTTATGACCTTATAAAGGAACGCCGTTTATTGCATTTACATTCCTTTATTTGTAATGCTACGAATTAAAAATTGTCCAATTCTTATTCCTAAATCCCAAAAAAAAATTACTAATTCATGCATATTCCCATTGTCTTCTTTCACTTTCATGATCTTGTAAGCACCTTCGTTTTACTCTGACTGACAAATAGTGAGTTGCTGTTTGAATTCATGTTTACTAATGTTTAATGAAAGGTGTGTTAATTGGGACTTAATGCATTTAAAATTAATGATTAGATGTTCATTAAAACATTCAGTAAGTAATACAAAAGTAATCAAACTAGATTATCTAAAAAGTACCTGAACTTTGGCCATGCAATCTCCATCTCGCTGGACGAGCCGAGATTCTTCGTGTTTCGCTCACGGATCTGAAGGAGACTGCCGAGCAGTGAAGAAAGAACATTTCTCTTCCTCTTTCAACCAAGTCGACTTCACTAATATCTCTGGCGAGAATCGGCTGCCGTACCGCCCAATGACAGAGCGAGGAAAGGTGTTGATGTTTGTGTGTAAAGAAGGTCTGGGCGGGTGTGTGGTGTGAGACTGGGCTTTTCAAATGTACTGTAAAACACATTTAGGGTTAGTAGGTGGTGTCTTGTAGTTGTTAATGTCTTTCAGGCCACTCCACACTAATGCAGGGTCGTTAGCTGAAAACTTGATTGTCATCTTTTCAGAGTAGTGTACTCCTTTGTCAGTGTGTTTTTGGCCATATTATACAAGATTTTATCCCCACTTCTGTAAGCATCCTCTTTGGCCTATCGAAGCTGCCTGAGTTGTGCTGTAAACCATGGTTTGTCATTGTTGTATGATAAATAAGTCCTAGTAGGAATGCACATATCCCCACAGAAACTTATATATTATGTCACAGTATCTCTTAGCTTGTCCAGATTGTTGTCGGCACCAAAAATACACTCCAATCAGTGCAGTCAGATCAGACTTGTAGTTCCAGCTCTGCTTCATTGGTCCATTTATTTACAGTCCTTACTACAGGCTTAGCTGATTTATGTTTATGACTATAGGTCTGAAGAATATGAAGAAGACAGTGATCAGAGAGTCCCAAAGCTGTTATAGGTACAGAGTTATATGCATGCTTTATTGTTGTGTAGCAGTGATCCAGTATATATCTGTCTCTGGTGGGGCATGTAATGTGCTGTCTGTATTTTGTCAGTTCACAGGTGAGATTTGCTCTGTTAAAATCACCAAGTATAATAAGCGAGTCCAGGTATTGTTGACTACTTTGAAGATGCTAAAATATAACACAGTTTTGATTTATTTTGGATTTTGTTTAGTCACAACATAATTCCCATATTTCTATTATGCCATAGTTTTGATGACTTTACTATTATTCTAAAATGTGGAAAAAATGAATCAAAGAATAAGTGAACCTACATTTTTGAAAGGTAGTGTACATAATTAAACTAAACTTCTCTCTTCCATCCCATCTATACACCAACTTTCATTGATGTAAAAGCATATTCCACCACCTCTCTTTTTCCTCGATAACTTCATGATGCGATCCAGTCTGAACATCTGGAAGCCCAGCAGATGTAATGCGTTGTCCAGAATGACTTCACTCAGCCAGGTTTCTGTGAAGCATAGTGCAGCAGGTTAAAAAGGTTAAAAAGTCCTTGTTTGTATGGGTGAGGAGAGGAAGTTTTGTCCGTTTTGTTAGTAAGAGAGCGGAGAATCGCTAGATGAGTTTCACCTACTGTTGCACTCGTGTACACAGTAGTGTGACAATAAAGTGATTTGATTTGATTTTGATTTGATTTGAGTACTCGGCAGCACTGTTCGAAAGCCGCACTGTCGGAGCTTGACCGGCACGTTGGCTCGCTTCCCTCGCTTGAGTCTCTTGACACGCTTGAACAACACCGCTGCTCTTCCAAATAAAATGTCCAGCAAAACTTCCGAATTGTCAAAAACCGTGAAAAGATTGTCTGGTATTTGCTGCCGAATGTTCAGCAGTTCGTCCCTGTTAAAACTGATTGAAATAAAAAAAAGACTAATCACAGGACAAACAAACAAGTACCGCAAAAGATTTGGAGAGCTCAACACTGAGGCGGCCATACACGGCACCATCATGTGACATCATGTACATTCACATAAACTTATCAACATTTGTGTGTGTGTGTGAAACAAAACAAATTCGGTTCATGTTAATAATAAAAGTGTCAGTGTTTTATATTATGGACATGTTTGTTTACTCCTGCTCTTTTTTTATATCAGCTGCATATTTTCAGGAGAAGTGGGCTAATTAATCATGCGGTCATTTTTCTTCTCATTAGTCATCTCTAACCAGTTCACCCTGTCGGCAGACTTCCCCACGGTCTCATTGCACAGAACATAATTCCTTCTTTTTCTCTTTCCTTTTTCTGAATGCACAGAAAACTTTCTCTAGACTGACACAGAATTCTGATCTATATGTTTCAATTTAATGAAGACTGTTCATGCTTGGAGGTAGCTACAGCATCACTAAGATCAGTGCGGATAAGGTTGTGCTTTGTAGGAGTCAGAGGAGTGAGTTTGAATGGAAGATCAGTAAGTGAAAATGCAGGAAATTCAGAATATTCAATCAAAGTTTATGTAACACTCCTAGAATCAGTCCCTTATGGGACCATATCATTGAATACCAGATTTCTCTTGCTCTTTTAAAATAAAAGGGTTCAAAGTAGTATGTAGACATACTCAAACTTTCAAAATGCAAAGCTCCTTCCCCAGTCCACCTACTGCATTTCATGTCGTTCCAAACACATAAGGAGAAATGCTGAAAAATCTTCATACTCCATAGGACCCTTTTTCTATATTTCAAGTCTTATGAAGTCATATGATAGCTTTGTGTGGGAAGCAGACAGAAATGTAAGTTATTCACTGAAAATGTTGCCCTCTGCCTAAGCACTCAAATGCCATTTGCATTTAGATAAAAAACAAATGGCATGCCATCATGCCGCACATCACTGATGCCAAAATGCAAAAAAAAGGCAAGTCATGAGATTAGAGAATGATATATGGAACTACATATATAATGATATATGGAATAATATGAGTGAAGAAAAAGTTAATCTGTGTCTTTAGAAGACATGGAATATAGTGCATGAGTCATATGGATTACTTCTATGGTGCTATAGTGGTGATTTGATTTCCTTTTTGGAGCTTGACCGCTATGGTCAAAATTACACTGCAAAAAAATGTTTGAGGATTTTTGTCTTGTTTTGTAGTAAAAATATCTAAACATTCTTAAAGCAAGAAGTGACAATATATTTTGTAGATTTCAGAGAAATCTAACCCAAAAAATATATAACATTGTGCTTGTAACAAGAAAAAAAATACTATTTACTAGTGGGGTAAGAAAAAAACTTGATTCAGTGGGAAACGTTTATTTTTCATACCCTATTGGCAAATAGTTTTTCTTTGTTTCTAACTGAAACTTTAAACTGAAAACGTAATATCTAATGCATTCTGCTTCTCATGTGTGTTTCTCATATATATATATATATATATATATATATATATATATATATATTAGGGCTGTCGATTTAATGCGTTAATTCAGTGCGATGAATTTTATTAAAAATAATGCGTTAAAAAAATGTACGGAATTAATCGGCAGTGATTGAAATTTCAGCTGTATGGCAACGCGCAGTTTATACATTGAAGAAAACACTTCAGCAGCAGAACAACACAAACATGCGTTACCTTCTTGCATTCAATACACTTGATGGAGCGCAAATTCGAACTTTGTGGGATCACAAGCTGTGTTCTAAGTATTAAACTATATTTAACTTGACACAGTGACCTAAAAATGTATGTTTATGGCGCAACACACCCGAGACACTACACAAGCATGTCTGACACTTGTTGAAATTGACGGTCCTTAAACAAGCCCTCATAATAAATCTCCAACTAATTGACAAATTCACTTGTGAAATGGATTGCTGTGAACTGTTTGGCAATGATTGACTTATGATCAATAATATGGTAGTGAACAATACATTGTATTCTGAAGCCGCTTTTTGTATTGTCTTATCAATGATTAACTCTTCTGTCACAAGAATGTAATGCATTTTAATTATCTGAATATTTTTTATATTAAATATATAAATTTGTATGTAATATGTATAATTTCATCATTATATATTGAATTATTGGTATATGAGGGGCTTTCTCAGCAAATATTTGTATATGCGATTAAATGCAATGAATCACGATTAATTAATTGGGACACCATGTAATTAATTCGATTAAAAATTGTAATAGATTGACAGCTCTAATATATAGTATTATTATTTTTTTAATATAAAATGCAGTGTAACTGTTGTTTAGAAAAGAGCTGCACAAAGATTCCTCAAATATTCTCTTGGTTACAGAATTTTAAGTTTTCGGTGAACTATTCGTTTAACATATGACCACCCATTTTTATATATCAATGCCTCTTCTGTGTTCAACAACGGTACGTGGATATGCTTTTCACATGTTAGGTTATATACATATACAAGTTGTAAAGGTACTATAACATTAAACAGTTTAAGTCAAGGAGTCAGAGAGAGGGTGGAAAATGGTCATGAATGGTCTAATAAACTTTGAACTCATCTTTTTCTTTCTGTTGTCTATTCTTCTCTCTCACAGAGGAATTGAATGGGTTAGTTTGACCAGTTTTCTGTCCTTCGCCACCTCTGTTCCCAACAACCTTGGACTAGTGAGGAATGAACTACAGCATGTGGATTTACGCACAGGTACATTGTTATTATTAATCATTTTTACTATTCTTTATTACTTAAAAATATGCTGTTTGCAAGATCTTGGAGATTTGCCAGGCCAGTATTGTAGCAATGTTTCAGATCTTTCTGATTCCATTTAGAGTCATTTTAACCTCTTTAGCTCTTCTGCATATTGTGGCTGCTGCCTGATTTTTCACACTCAAATTTAAAAGCTCATCTTACACATTTACAGTGGACTAATTCAAAAATATTTGTCTCATTTTACAGAAACCATAACAAAAAAATAATAAGTCATAATTAATATTGTATGTTTATGATAAACATACATGTATTTATTTATTTTAATGTTGTCTTTGAAAGTCTGTGATTTAGCCTCTGTTTGTTCTACTCCCTGCAAAAAGTGGTAGTTGATTCCTCTGGATGTCAGCAAGTTCTAGGAAAAATACATTTTCCTCTGTCACCTTTCATCACGATATAAAGATCTGAAATGCAGGTGGTGCTCTAACGCAACTGAGCGCTCACCATGTGCTCATCCATAGACATATATATTTTACAGTATATTTTTGATCCCACTCACCTACCTTGAAGTTTAAGTTGATTATGTCGGCCTCTGAGTGGACTAGAGGCTTAATCTAGATGATGATATATAATATTTCATCATCAGTATTATCAGAAACTATTTGCCAATGGTTTATTCTTTTTTTGTTGTACTGCATATTTTGTTCTGAACATCTTATACACTGCATTGGATTATTGATTTAAGCAAGCTCACAGACAAGTAGAAAATCGTTTATTTAGAAGAAAACATTCCAAGGTATGAGCTGATATAGAGTTTGTGGCAGAAGCAGTGATCGGACCAGACATGAGATGTTTGTTTGTGTTGTCTAACAGATCATTTTTCACTTTGTGATTCTTTTGATAATCATTGGAACTGTGGTGTGGGGAGTTCATAGTCATATTCCTACATCATCACCACAGTGTGGTGCATATTTATGTCATGGAGGTTTTCAGCTCTTACAGTATATTATTTTATGTAACTTAACATCAAAAGTTCTTGAAAAGTTCAGATTCTGTACTTTCAAATGGTATCCAGGGGCTGTTCAATTTTAAAGAAAAACTTCTGGCCCCATCCACATTGGTATGCAGAGTTGAAGTGAAAGGTTAGAATAAACCACAACACCTCATAAGGGTTAAAAACTCTCGTTTGACACATTATGTGTCTTATTTGCTTTGCACACTGTCAAACAGTTTATACAGAAAGACTAAAGATGTCCCAATGCTCACATCAGTATTACCAGTGTTATTATTTGAATTAATGTTTGAAAGCTGTGTTTAATCATGCAGGTCTGTACAGACAGTGACGGATAGAGAATGTCTCTCTCCTGTCTATAAACACATTCATATATCACAGTTTGAGCACTTCCATCTGTCTGCTAGAATAGATGAGTTAATTAATACTGGACATGCCTTTAAAGTCTCTTTGTAGTTTATCACTTATTAACAGTGTTTTGATGCCAATTATACAACAGTGCATTACATGAATGAGTGATGTTCTGACCTTGCAAGCAAATGCCCTGATTCCCTTATTTTTGTGCCACAACATTTTAAACACATGTACATGATTGGATGATTGGAACCATAATAAAAGTTACATCTGATTATGAAGCTTTTATGTAATTACAATGTTTTTGGACGTACTGTAAGGACCACAAATCTGGCAGAGGTCACAGTGAGTGGAGTTTTAGAGGAATAGTTCATCCAAAAAAAAAAATTCTGTCATTATTTACTCACAGTGTCATCCAAAAAAAAAACACCATACAAGTATAAAAAGAGTAGACCAAATGATTTTAAGTCTTCTGAAGCCAAATGATAGCTTAGTCAAACATTTAAACGTGCATTTTTTGGATCACTCGCCCCATTTGCATCTTGGCACAGTAAATTTGAATTAAATGAGACATGCATGAGAGCTACAGAGCAGGGTTTTCAGTGAATAGGCAGTTCAAAGTGATTGTTCACCCAAAATTGAAAATTCTCTCATCATTATGCACATTATGCATTTTTTTTTTTTTTTGCAGAACTCAAACAAAAGATTTTAATATATTAGTCTGTAAAAAAAATAACCTTAGAAACACAGCAGAGTCATTATTTTAGTTTTACGCAAAGATAGGCATGTCTATTACTACGTCAGCACCCCTTGTTGCATAATGAGCCAATTGTGTGAGAAACACTTTTTTTTTTAGAAACATATCTGTTAATCTGAGCATAAAATAGAATTGTGTATCGAGCGTAGAACCACTCTCAAACTTTGGATAAA
The DNA here is from genome assembly GCA_032164185.1 of Moxostoma hubbsi. NCBI lineage: Eukaryota > Metazoa > Chordata > Actinopteri > Cypriniformes > Catostomidae > Moxostoma > Moxostoma hubbsi. The sequence goes on from JAVLUX010000021.1 coordinate 40,047,893, forward strand.
AGTGTCTGCCAAATGAATAAATGTAAATGCAAACTACTGAAAACACTGTATCATGATCCTCATGCGTGCTCTTAAAATTTTGACTAACACAATACAGACAGAACAGAGTTGTGCACATAAACTTTGAAGTGAGTGGTGCGTGCAGACTGTTCATTTATTTAATTATATCGCAGCCATTTGCAGTTTAATAATCGCACAATGCCATATTGTGATTTTTATTTTATTTCGATTAATTGTGCAGCCCTACGGCACGGTGGTGCAGTGGTTAGCACTGTCGCCTCACAGCAAGAAGGTCATGGGTTCAAACCCTGGTTGCCCCGGCCTTTCTGTGTGGAGTTTGCATGTTCTCCCCGTGTCTGCGTGGGTTCTCTCCGGGTGCTCCGGCTTCCTCCCACCATCCAAAGACATGCAGGCTAGGTTAATTGGTGTCTCCAAAAATTGCCCTAGGTGTGGATGTGAGTATGAGTGTGTGTCTGTATATGTGTGGCCCTGCGATGGACTGGCGACCTGTCCAGGGTGTACCCCGCCTTTCGCCCAATGTTAGCTGGGATAGGCTCCAGCCCCCCGTGACCCTGTACAGGATAAGCGGTTGAAGATGAATGAATGAATGTGCAGCCCTAATCAGAATCAACATTTTTGAGAGTCCAAAAATATACTGTTATTGAGAATAAATGAAACATTCGGGTCTTCAGTTCTTCATGAGACCCTGCATCCACATGCATCTACATTGTATTTGTCCTCGCTAATGTTACGCATAATTTAAATGAATTTAAACCGACTGAACTCTCTAGACTGTAATCTAAGGGTTAAGCATTTTTTTAAGGGTCACATGACACAACAACATGGCTTTGATTTCCGTGAAGTTCTTCTATGGGCGCAGAGCCAACAAAAGTGCATCTGGTAAGAAATGTCTAAGTTACTTTTTTTTCTCTCCATTGAAACCTGTTTGGGTGTAAAGAGTAGCTTCTCTAGTTCTGTTTGATGTTCAGCTTTAAAACAGTTATTATTAAGTAAACATGATGTGCACTTAAACAATATTTCCACAAACGTTTACAAAACATTTTGTTCTTTTAATTTTAATATACATGAACACATCTGTTTTCATATTTTCATATTTTATTTTGTTATCTCTGTACAATAAGGTTCTATTCATTAACATTATTAAATGCATTGTGTGTCACGTACTAACAATATACAATGATTTTTATAGCATTAATCAAAATATCAAAATGTTTCTTCTCATTAGTTCATGTAGTATAAACTAGTGTTAACATATACAACTTTTCACTTAAATGATGCATTAGTATATGTAGAAATGAACATTAACGAAGAATAATAAATGCTGTACAAACATTGTTAATTTATTGTGACAATTAGTTTTTGAAATGGTTCTGCCATAGTTCAATTTGTTAAAAATACAGAGAGAACACCGAGGTTTAATAATAGATAAGATTACATGGCAAATTAATATCAAGCAATTTGCACTGCATTTGGGCATACTAGTATTAATGGTCTTGTCCATCTGTTGTGATTGTGTTTGCTTGACAATGCATAGAGAATAATAAAAAATGTATAAACTGTTTGATACATGGCTGAATGTCATGAGCTTAATTAATTCTATATAATTATCAAACCTGAACATGATCCCACTGTTCACATATGTGGGCATACATTTTTAGGAAAACTATTTGTAATATATATATAGTATATAGTTTAATTATTTTTTTCATGTTTATGAGGGGCAATTAGTTACAAATCATAAATAAAGTGATGTCATCAACGCAGTGAACAGAGGTTCGTGCTTCTTAGCTTTCATTTTCCTCAGCTGGGAAGCAGTACATTCTGTATTTCGGGTCTCAGTGGGATTTTTAGGAATTGTCTTCAATCTCTTTTAAATGCTGTGATTATTTCTTGCAATGACTGAATTCTTTCATTGTGTTCCTTTTTGTTCTTCATAATTTTCTCCTTCAAAGGGAGATATCCTGATTTGCATCTACCAAGGCAATGTCTTGTTCCAATTTGACTAATTCTTGTGTTCAATTGCCTTTTATTTAATGTAACTCAAACTGTTGTTTGCTTCACCATGTTAGCACTTGCGGTCAGATGACCATGCTGATAATGTTTCTTGAGAACTTGATGACAGCGACACAGCCAATTAAATCACACTGCCATTTATTTATCTTGTTTTATCAGTTTCACATATATGTACGATTTGTTTGAGAACAGACTTTCAGAAATCAAAATGTATGCATTTTTTCTTCTTATAATTATATTAAAATCAAAGTATGATCTCTAATAGTCTGGGTGGGCCTGGGTCTAATTGATTAGGGATCCAATTACCAAAGGTGCTGAACCCATTGTTTGTCTTCAGAAGAGGTGGAGTATATTTGCACACGAGTCATATGGAGTGTGAAGATTCACATTTCTCCTTTTCTGGAAGAAAGACAGTCATCTGTTTTTGGAATGACATGAAATGCTGTTCCAAACTGCTTTATGATACTTGTGATTATTTTTGGAGTTCAACACCTTCCCCATAGTCCCCATAATGGAAAAGTCCCAATAACTGAAAAGAAAATGGACCTTTACCAACAACTAAACCTAACCAATTTGAAATGAAAGCACATATTCTGAAGCAACCACGTCATTTTGTGTCGCTTCTATGGCACTTTCATTTTTGAAGGAGCACTGAACGGAGGGGTGTGTTTGTTTGCCTGTTGAGTTCAAATATCAACAGTCTTTCTCAGGAATCGCTTTAACCATCTTTAAAGTAAAAGTGTTTGGCTGTCATAACATAGCGGGGTTGAATTGAGTAACAGAGCAAAAAATATGTGTTTATAAAGTCATAATCAGCCATGTCCTCGTGATTTGTGTGAAAGTGAATAAAACGAACAGTTGGTGTTGGGCCTCTGTTGTTAATATCACCAGGAAACTGCAGCAAAACATAGAAAGTGGCACATAAAAGTCAGTTTGCAAAAATGGATTTTGAGTAACGTTCATTGTATGAGAACAATTTTGAAAAGAGCACTTTAGACATTCTGCAAAATATCTTCTTTTGTGTTCTACAAAGAAAGTGATTGTGAAGTGAAACAAGATTGTGAATAAATTCCATCAGAATATTCCAATTTGTTGGTGAACTATTCCTTAAAATGCTCCCTTTATTCACCGAATTCCCTAATAAGTTGACTTTACTTAATTTATTAAGTAAACATGTTCCCTCAATGAAATTGAGAAATGGTATCTCCAAAAATGTCGTAATAAAGTTCACTTAAAGGGATAGTTCACCGAAAAAATTTAATAAATATATCTTGTCATTTACTCATCCTCATGCCATCCTAGAAGTATTTTACTTCTTTCTTCTGCAGAACACAAATTTCGATTTTTTTTTAGAAAAATATCTCTGCTGTATCAGTCTGTATAATGCAAGTGTATGTTGACCAGATCTCAGATGGTCCAAAAAGGACATTAAGGTTTTGGTGTTCAAATAGAATAAACTTAACCAAAAGGGACATAGATCACCCAAAACAACATAATTCTACATAAGAGCACCATTTCCTAATATCAACTATTTAAATGCCCCCATAATTTCCCTTTGACCAAGAACACATAATTAAATAATGCAAGCACAAGGGATTATGGGCATTCCCTATTGACTCAATTTTGTACTGAATCGTTTGAGGTTAAAGTCATAAGTCTATCGATTTTTAAGATAAAAGAAGTTAAAAGAATATTGATATTTAAGTTATAAATCCACATTACATTTTAAGGTATGTTAAATTAAGACAACTTGATTTTTCCAGTAATGTCAACATTAGTGTTAACAGTGAATAAACTTGTTATTCTACAGCCTCAGATTTTAAAGTGGAGAAAATATTACGCCTGTGGCAATGAGGCTGCATAAATGCGGCATATCCTGTAGCCTTTGTTTGTTTACATTTCCAAAACACAATGTGATTGATGACACTGTGTGTGTGTGTGTGTGTGTGTGTGTGTGTGTGTGTGTGTGTTAATCTGGTTTTGATTCATTCTGTTTTATGTTTATGGGGTTTCACTTGTTTATGACAGTGTTGTTCTGAGATTTTTCTAGGTCATTTCTGTGTGTGTGTGTGTGTGTGTGTGTGAGTGGGGTAGTTGTGCAAGATGCAAAGCACGACCCTCTTCATCACTTCTGTTTTTTGTTGTTGTTTACTCTCTGCTGCTGTCTCCAGTCTTCATTAGGACCTTAATGAGAGCACTCTCCATACATACTTTTGTCTCGAAGAAACACTCCCATGCACACATGCTAGTTAGACACTTGAGTGTCTGGAGAGTAAATTAAGGCTAAACACATTCTCACATCATTAATGACTCAAGAGAGAAGTAGCTGCCTAAAGTTAAAGGTCTTTTTGTTTATATTTAGTTGGCTAAGGGGACAGTCGTCTTAGACTTTATACTCACACCTCTGGATGTTGTGGATCCAGCCTCATGCAAAAGCAAGGTTTTCCGTTATCGATGCCGTTGAAGAAATACCTATTCGCAGTCAGTGATGATTAACCACACAGTCATGAGGTATTAAGGCAGTGGTTCTCAAAATGTGGGGTGCGCCCCTGTAGGAAGACTGACCCGTCCTCAAATCTCACTTTCACACGTTCAACAAAAATAGTGAAAATACACATAAGATCCGATGTGCGCAGTTTCTTATCCTCTGCCTTTTCTCCTAACTTGTTTAAACTTTTCGTGTCCTGAGTGCATAGCTCTTGACAGCCCAAAGCGTTCATGTCAGGTGTGCTCATGTAAACAAGGTCATTCTTGCATGCACACCAGTTTCAAATTAGTGAGGAGAAATTGAGAACCACTGTATTAAGGAGGGAGTAGGATAGATCGTATTATTTATGAATACAGAACAGCCAATGATAAGAATTGTAAGGATTATCGGAAAACCTCAGCTCATTTCACATGTGAAGAAAGTATTTACATGGAAGTCTTAAAGGCATGGCAAAAAATGGCCAGTTTAAAGGAATATTACAAATTCAATACATGTTGAGCTCATTCAAAAGCATTTGTGGCAAAATATGGATTTCAGCAAAAAATAAATTGACTCGTTCGTTCTTTTCTTTAAAAAAAAGCATAAATCAGGGTGAGAATGAGGTACTTACAAAGGAAGTCAATGTGTTAATGTTACTCACCAGTGTTGTGTCCAGACTTTTTTGACAGGGGTGGTCCTTGTGGGGAACAGGCTGATTGAAGAGTGGCAAAATTGCTCTGTTGCAATGTTAGATATGTATATTGGGATGGAAGGTGACAGAGATCATTTTTTATATATATAGATATGTATTTGCAATATTAGAATCTTTGTTTTTTAAAATGAGATCAATATTTTACAATTAGCCCCCACTGTATGTGTATAAGGATAGCTTGTAGGTGAAAGTGGAGAATCAATGAAATACAAGTTGTAAAATCAATCCAGTTTAAGAAGATTTATTTTTTGGAAGAGACAGCATGATGTAATGTCCACTGCCCAGTTCTGTTTGGTAACTCCAATGTCACAGAAATGATACACTTGCTTTTTTGGGGTCCACTTTAGATGAAACTGTAACTCTGTCATAGCAAGAAAATAAATTGCAAAGCTTATGCAGTCACAGCTTTATCGTTTTATAGTTTTATTGCAAATATGAGTAAATATTTCTCCTCTCTTTGTTGCAGCATTATTGTCATAAAATGCCTTTGTCTTATTGACCCACACTCATTTAATATTTTGTTTTATGAAAAACAGAATATAACGTTCTCTCTTTCTCTCTCAGGGCGGTGCTTTGCATTTCGGGGTGAGCGCGGGAACGATGAACCAGCCATTGAAATGATTAAAGTGTCACATCTGAAGTGAGTTACACAAACAAACGCACACTCACACTTCTGGCTTAAATACCTCAGTGAGCACTTAAACACTTCAGTCCCAGTGCGTTTCCTCAGTGGTGATTAATGTTCAGCAGGCACACACAATATGCTCTTAAGAATGATTTCCTGGAAGGTGTCTGGGGCACATTCACTTCCACTCTCTCAATCTCTCTCTTGCAGTACTTTAACCTACTCAATCTGAGCACATCTAGCCATTGTTTTGTGAAAGGTGAGGTAGCCCACTGATAAGTAGTGATTGTTTAACCTTGCAGTAGTAGGCATTTTATTTATCGTTTGTCATTGTTTCACAGCTATCATCTTATTTACTTCCCAAACTTCAAGTGCTTCGGTCAAGCTTGAGTGAATCGGTGTCTGCTGGTTATCAGTCAGCCTTGACACTTTAAAAGTGCAACCACCAGTTTCTGCTGCTGACTGATATTTACCAGAAAAAGAAATAAAGTACCATCATATACTAAGCAGTGCATGTTTGAGATCTATCTAGAGATTTTGAATAATATTAAAGTCTGGGAACATGACAGCTCATTCCATTTATTTGTTAAAGTAATTCATGAATTTTGAGGTATGTCTCTGATCATCGTCTGGTTGTAATATCCATCCGCTTTTGAGCATTGTTTCGTCACTAATGTAGGACAGATTGTGTTCATACCAAAAGAGTGCAACAGTGTTCCCCACCAGCACACACTTTCTTAGCCTTGGTTACTGAAGTATTTTTCCTATTTCTTTATTTATTTTTTTTTCCATAGGAATTTTTTAAAAGCATCCTACCAAAATCAAATCAACCAGCTCTGAGGTGAATCAGAACATTACAAACTTGAATTTATTGCAATATGCATTTGACAGTCGGACAAGAGTCTAAGGAACAAGACTATATACTTTCTTTCATGTGGGAATGAACTACCATCCCATGAAGCATTGGACTGACATAATCGTATTAAAAACGATGCGAAAATGTCAAAATATTGATTTAAAGTTGTTGGTTATACGTATGTACTGCATAAAAACAAGATGGTTAATTTGATTGCAAATCATTCACATATATGTAAATATAAATGTAGTTTGAGATTGTAGGGAGATTTTGTCATTCACTGTGCTTCATGGAAGTGGGCAGTGGCTGCAGGACTCATTTGGTGTGCTTTGTTTGCCACAATTCTCTGATTGGTGAATCGTTCAGGAACGATGTTTACATGAACAGTACTGCAGAGTTCAGAAAGATCCTTTCCTAGATTTTCTGAATGCCTGTTCAGGACCAGTAAACAACTGAAAGTATTTTTGAGTAGTGTGTTCTGTCTTTTGCAGGCAGTATCTGGTGGTGGTGTTCAGAGACAAGCCTCTGGAACTCTGGGACGTCCGCACCGGAACCCTGCTGCGCGAGATGGCCAAGAACTTCCCTACTGTCACTGCCCTGGTATTGTAACACACTCACAACTCACATGGGTTATTACCAGTTCTCAGACGAGATATTACCCTTCAGCTTTCCTCTCTCTCAGCAAAGTGGCTTCATGACTTCATTACCGCCCAGTGAAACTCAGAAAGAAGCAAAGCTCCTGTCTCGCTCTTTCTGAATGGGCAATAAACATTGTAATGATGCCACCAGCGACGGCTGGTGAATAACCCCAACAATAACCTTAATAATACTTGCAGTCCCTCGCCCATCAAGCCCTGCCAGCTCATTTGCCTATTGATTGCTCCCTGAGGCTGTGTAACTGTTCCAGCTACTTCTAACCATCAACTAGTGATTTAAAGCTCAGAGAAATGATATGCATAGCACTCAATCCATTTATGAAGTTTGTTCCTGTGTTTGTTTTTTGTCGTCTACGCATGTGTGTTGGAGAAAAGTTTGACTCCTTGGCTGAATTTTTCAGACTGTCAAAAATACACTTTTCACAGAATTAGGTTTGTGATGGAACTGCGAGTGGTTCGTTAAATTGTGAAAAAAAAAATGTCTATGCTAAAGTAAAAATTCACTTTTACATGGTGTTTGTACATAAATGTGAGTCAGCAGTGTGTGTACACAACCACTCTACAGTGTTATAAGTCCACCCACTCCTCTTTCTTATATTTCTATAAATCTAAAACATTGTGTCAAAATGAATGGTTTTCGTTTCTGCTCTAAAGTGACGTCACATTACAGCAGGCCACGCCCACGACTGGTGACGGACTCCACGCTATTATCATCTCCCCTACGTGATCTATACACAGTCCACCATTTTTTTCAGCACTGGAGCAGATACAGTAAGAAGAAGAATGTCTCAGCTTCATAAGCATCATAAGTGTTCTGTTGTTGGCTGTAAAATTCAACTTAAGAGTCTTCATGTACTCCCGGCACCGGAGCCACTGAAGACATTGTGGACAAGTTTTGTTTTTGAAGGAAATGTGTTACAGTTGTCTCTGATTTTATTAACTGAGATCAGAGCTATGTCATTATTTTTAGCTTACTGTCTGTATAATTCATAACCACACCTTTAGTATGCACAATACAGTAAGGCGATTGTCTTTTTGAAAACTAATGACATTTTCTGTGAACATAAGAGAGTTGTACTAAAAGTGGAATGTTTACTTGCAAAGGTCAGCTCATCTGCCCAACATATCAGTACCACAAGGGATTTTGGTTGCCAGACTGAATCACCACAGATTTGTAGTGTCAATTAATCATTCAGAAACGTCCTGGTGCATTCTCACAGTTGTGACTTCTGCCGGAGTCTCTTCCTCATCAGTGTCCAACTATGGTTCATACATATATTGCTGAACTCTGGCATTTACGCTGTCAGTTATATTGGTTCTGATTTGTAGTATGCTTTTGGTGAGTCTCTTCTTTTTATATAAATGTTAATTCTGTGAAACTTGCTAAATAAACATTAGCTAGCAATACTATGTACATTTTTAACTAAATATCAATAACTTTTTTTGCCAATTTTGTCATTTGTAAAAATCCGTCTGAAGTAATGTGAGGCAGAGAGCAGACGCTGTTTTTTTTACACTGTTCACGAGCTGTAAAGACACAGCCCTCTTCCTGAAAGGGGTGGGGAGCAGCAGCTCATTTGCATTTAAAGAAACACACACGAAAAACGTGTATTTTTGATTCTACCCAAAAAGAGCCATTTTCAACATGGTATAGTAAATGATCCGTGGGGTATTTTGAGTTGACACTTTCTGGGGACACCTGAGACTTATATTACATCTTGTAAAAAGGGGCATAATAGGCCTCCTTTAAAGTAATAAAATAAGGGGTGCTCCAAGCAAATGACCAGTCTCAGGGATTTTGCTCACAAAAAAAGTTATGATTTTAACTAAGTCATGTGATTAATCAGGATTAATCATTGTACAATAAGACATTAATATTTTTACAGGTATAAATATTTGATACAAGTGTACAGTGTATGTGTGCATGCCATAAAATTAGTGGGCATGTTGTAATTACAATTTGGGCAAATTTTCTGGCATATTCCAGTTGACTTTTTTAATAATACGATCAAATGATCAGATTGAATTCATATAAAAATGTATTGGCAAGGCAAACTTAAGTGTACATTAGCAATGCATTATTAGACACTATACATACAGATATAAAACATATTGAATGCTGAAGTTTAAAATCTCAAAACTTTTATTTTCTCTGACTGCTGTTCAGTCTCTAACACCTCATGCGGTTTCGCCTTTGACTCTGGAACAGATGACAGTGAGTGAGTGTTTTCGGGTGATGTGAAAAGATAAGGCAGCTTGCCCGCATCTGGCTCACCACTTGTGGGTGAAGTCTCCATTCTCTGTGCAGTAAATCTGCTCTTGTGTTTATGATCCCCAGGACATGTGTCGAACACAACGAATAAGCTTGTACTGCTCCACACAATCAGTTTCTGTGCTAGGATGTGCAGTCGAATCTAGCGTGTACCTCCAGGAAGTTTATGAATTCCAATTTTAGTAAGGTTTACATTTTCAACTGATGTGCGGTCACTGGTGTGCATATGCACCTTATTTAACAACAATTTTGAATGTGCCTCTTCCATTCCAGTTTTATGTGTACATAAGACAAAAACTTTTGGTTAGTAAGAAAAGATGTGTACCAACGTGTTTGTGGTTGCTTCAATCACTGCCTTCACTTTATGCTGTGAAATTCTAGCTGCGTACCATGTATGTCTTTGAGCATTTGTTCTGTATGGTAACATTTAGTTTGTATTTCTAAACAGGAGTGGTCTCCCTCACATAACCTTAAAAGTCTGAAGAAAAAGCAGCTTGCAGCACGAGAGGCCATGGCCAGACAGACTACTCTCGCCGATGCTGAGCAGAGCAGTGTTGAGTCTTCCGTTATCAGGTCTGACCTCTGCTTAAAGGAATTGTTCAGCCAAAAGTATAATTCTATCTTTAAAAAAAAACAATCATGTTCCAAATTCATATGACTTTCTCTCTTCCATGGAGCACAAAAGCAGATATTGAGCAGAATGTTCTGGAAGTCAGGCACTGATGTTGGGTAACGTGGCCTGGCTAGTAGTTCCAGTTCATTCTAACGGTATCAGTACCGTTGATATTATTGAGTACTTTTATGGGGCTTTTTGTCATTTTTGGAGCTTGGCATTAAAAATCACCTCCACTATCAATGATAGTGAAACTGTGAAAATAGAGCAAACAGCTTGGACATTCTATTAAACATCTCCTTTGGTATGCCATGGAAGAAGGAACTTCATCAGGTTTGGAACGACATGAGGTGAGTAACGGATGACAGAATTTTCAGTTTAGGGTCTACTGTCCCACTTTAATCCACAGTCAACAGTATTGTGGATGTTATACTTTATACAGTGTATATATATATGTGTGTGTGTGTGTGTGTGTGTGTGTGTGTGTATATATATATATATATATATATATATATATATATATATATATATATATATATATATATATACACACACACACACACACACACACACACACTTATTAATCTCTCTCTCTCTCTCTCTCTCTCTCTCTCTCTCTCTCTCTCTCAGTGCATCCGTTTTCAGTACATAAGTATTCACAGCCTTTGCCATGACACTCAAAATTGAGCTCAAGTGCATCCTGTTTCCACTGATCATCCTTGAGATGTTTCTACAACTTGATTGGAGTCCACCTGTGGTAAATTCAGTTGATTGGACATGATATGGAAAAGCACACACACCAGTCTATATAAGGTCCACAGTTAACAGTGCATGTCAGAGCACAAACCAAGCCATGAAGTCCAAGGAATTGTCTCTAGACCTCCGAGACAGGATTGTATTGAGGCACAGATCTGGGGAAGGGTACAGAAAAAAATCTGCAGCATTGAAGGTCCCAATGAGCACAGTGGCCTCCATCATCCGTAAATGGAAGAAGTTTGGAGCCACCAGGACTCTTCCTATAGCTGGCCGCCCGGCCAAACTGAACAATCTGGGGGAGAAGGGCCTTAGTCAGGGAGGTGACCAAGAATCCGATGGTCACTCTGACAGAGCTCCAGCATTTCTCTGTGGAGAGAGGAGAAACTTCTAGAAGAACAACCATCTCTGCAGCACTCCACCAATCAGGCCTGTATGGTAGAGTGGCCAGACGGAAGCCACTCCTCTGTAAAAGGCACATGACAGCCCACCTGGAGTTTGCCAAAAGGCTCCTGAAGGACTCTCAGACCATGAGAAACAAAATTCTCTGGTCTGATGAAACAAAGATTGAACACTTTGGCCTGAATGGCAAGTGTCATGTCTGGAGGAAACCAGGCACCACTCATCACCTGGCCAATACCATCCCTACAGTGAAGCATGGTGGTGGCAGCATCATGCTGTGGGGATGTTTATCAGTGGCAGGAACTGGGAGACTAGTCAGGATCGAGGGAAAGATGAATGCAGCAATGTACAGAGACATCCTTGATGAAAACCTGCTCCAGAGCTCTGGACCTCAGACTGGGGTGAAGGTTCATCTTCCAACAGGACAACAACCATAAGCACACAGCCAAGATAACAAAGGAGTGGCTACGGGACAACTCTGTGAATGTCCTTGAGTGGCCCAGCCAGAGCCCAGACTTGAACCCGATTGAACATCTCTGGAGAGATCTGAAAATGACTGTGCACCGACGCTCCCATCCAACCTGATGGAGCTTGAGAGGTCTTGCAAAGAAGAATGGGAGACATTGCCCAAAAATAGGTGTGCCAAGCTTGTAGCATCATACACAAAAGGACTTGAGCCTGTAATTGGTGACAAAGGTGCTTCAACAAAGTATTGAGCAAAGGCTGTGAATACTTATGTACATGTGATTTTCTCTTTTTTAATTTTTTTTTTTTAATTTGCCAAGATTTGAAACAAACTTCTTTCACGTTGTCATTATGGGGTATTGTTTGTAGAATTTTGAGGAAAATAATGAATTTAATCCATTTTTGAATAAGGCTGTAACAACAAAATGTGGAAAAAGTGAAGCGCTGTGAATACTTTCCGGATGCTCTGTATATACACACACTTATTAATATCTCTCTCTCTCTCTCTCTCTCTCTCTCTCTCTCTCTCTCTATATATATATATATATATATATATATATATATATATATATATATATATACACACACACACTTATTAATCTATATAAGCTCAATCGACAGCATTTGAGGCTTATTGCTGATTACCTTAAAATGTATTTTACATCCCTCCTTTTCTTTTTGGAGGGTTTATAGGCAGAAATTTGAAGCATATAATTTTATAAAAGCACTTACATTAATTATTGTTAAAACACATGTATTACTTGAGCTGTAAATTTGTTTAGATTGTAATTTTTACAGTTATTTTAGGGTTTGTTGACAATTTATTGTCACGGCGACAAAGTTGTAAAATTGACTAACTTAACACAGAACAGATTGATTTTATTACACTAAATTCGTGTTTACATGCATATTGTAAAAAACTTTGAAACAGTGAGTATTTGAACCTTCAAAAATTGGCCCCATTCACTTCCATTGTAAGTGCCTCACTGTGCCCATATTTTTTCTTTTTAAAAAGAAAAGGAGGGACGAGTCAAAATGAATTTTTGTGTTAATCTATACTATTCCACAAATGCTGTCGATTGAGCTTAATTTGTATTGAACCTGGAATATTCCTTTAACAACATGCCTTCTCTCTCTCATAGTCTGCTGCAGGATGCTGAGAGTAAGTCTGATACGAGTCAGGGCATCTCGGCTCGCGAGCACTTTGTGTTTACTGACACGGACGGTCAGGTCTATCACATCACTGTGGAAGGCAACAGTGTGAAAGACGGTGCACGAATCCCTCCTGATGTGAGTGTCCCTCATTTGTATGTGTTATGCATCCTCGTGCCCATGTTCCCTTCTTGAATTCTCATTACTAAAACTTTCAATATCTTTTTCCTTGTCAGTCTTTTCCTCAGTCAAATCTCTCAACCCTGAACACACACAAAGGCCCAATTCTTTGTTCAATTCACAAATTGTGATAAAATAGCAACATTCCCACTTTGAAATGTACGTGATCACTTAATGTGATTAAGATTTTGATCAGTTGAATGTTTTAAAATAAAAGTGACATTTCCTTTTAATGTCTCTTATTTTGACCAAAGTTATGACATTATCACTCTCTACACCTAAAACCACTTGTCAGACCATAAATCAGTTCTTGAGAAAAGCCCCGAAATGAAGATTAGTTACAGACAACATTGTGGCAGATGAGTAAAACATTGAATAGACGTTTCAGAAAGTCGCTTTTACATACAGTGTATGTATTATTGTACAAAATATATGTGTTATATCGAAAGTGCTTGTTTTTAGATGAATATCTTCATCCTTCTTTTATCCTTGAATCTGAATATTCTGGATAGAGCTGTAAATAATCTTCTTCTGCATGGATCAAATGAGGATTTGAACATTTTCTTGCATTGTTTTTTAATAAAATGTGCAGTTTCTAACTTTTGAGTTAACAGGAGATTAGAGAAAATGGCTCTCTGCTCTCATTATCCTTTCATCTGCTGTTGGGCTTCGTTCACATTATAACCCACATGCTTATTTCCGATTCTCAGATCCAAACTTTTTGCTTTGTCGGCTCACATTTCGTGGTTATATGCGACCTATATTTGTCAGCTGTGATACAAGACATCATATTCTTTATTATCCACGTTTGCCTTTCAATTTTTGCATTCAATCTTAGAAAGTTCAGACAGGAATAGTAGCACACTGCTTACTACTATTATAACAAATAATAACAATTCGTTTTGGTTGTCTATCGATGACTCCAATGCTATCGGACAGTATTATCATCAGTGTTGTTCTGAATTGTCTGACTTGACAGTTGACTTAATTGTATTTATATTTCTTTTTGGTTTTTCAATTTAACCAGTATTCTGCTTTTATACCAGGTTACAAAAGTATTAAAGTATTCCATCTTTTCTACTGTACTTCGATTTCAATGTATCTGATTTTAACATGCAATACTAGTAGATTCAATATTTTTGTAAAAAGGAGTACAATTAGTTTAATTAAATCATGTTGTTTGTTAGATGTTACATTTAGGTTACAAATGAACCATTCTTAATTGAAACCTTAGTTCAAACTGTGGACTTGTTTTGGTTGTGATCCCACTGTGAAAATAAGATGGACTTTATGTTTGAAGTCTGGTTTGCAAAGAAGGATATAATTGTCAGTTTTTTGTTTAATAGCTTTCATTTTCCACATTATTTAAAGAAGAGCATCGGGCATCATCCTTTATAAATCTAATCCTGGAAATAAATTCTATCTAATTAATTGAAGAAATAATCAACAGATTTATCTCAAGTAAGAGTAGTATGGTAGTATGCCATTCTGGAATACTCTCTGTCTCTTTTATATTTGCTCATTTTATTCTCATTATTATTCAACAGTCTGTAAGTGTCAGTCTCTCTCCCTCTGGATATTTGTGCAATTTTATATTTCTACTCTGGTTGTCCTGTGAGACTTTCTCTTAAGTTTGATCTCATTAGCCGTCCTGACCCACAACATAAGATGAATTTCGAAATGGGTTGTATTAATAAAGCAAGAGTCCATTTTCATTAGATTTTGCCTGAATGAATATGAGATGAAATCTCTTTTGCCAGTGAGGACAGTTTGCATTCTCATATACAGTATCTGTTCCTTTATTTAGAGTTTGAATGTTTTGATAACATGTCAGCCACAATATTTGTACCCTACAATGAATAATTATTGATATGCACGTTCTATGAACAGTAAATCATCAATTGTGCATTGTGAATCACAACATTACAATCTTTGTTTTGAAGCAAAAATTATTTGAAAAATTTAACAAAAAGACAAAGTTACAAGACTTAACATCTTCATGTTCTTAAGGTCTTTCATTAGATAATAAACTACTATCCCATGATGCATTGTGAATGACATAATACAATTTAAATCAATGGTATTTATGGTATTTTATAATTTAAGAAACAATATAAATTCAGCAAAAAAGAAACACCCTTTTCAGGACACTGTATTTTAAAGATAATTTAGTAAAAATCCAAATAATTTACAGATCTTTATTGTAAAGGGTTTAAACACTAACATCTTACAGACGGTAGGCAAATAAGGTCACAGTTCTAAAAACTTAGGACACTAAAGAGACCTTTCTACTGACTCTGAAAAACACCAAAAGAAAGATGTGCAGGGTCCCTTTGTGTTTGTTTTTGTGTTGTCACAGTATGCAATAGACTGGCATGTCTTAAGGTCAATATTAGGTCAAAAATGGCACAAAAAAAAAAGTGACAGCTTTCCCTAGAAACTCATCAGTCAATCATTGTTTTGAGGAATGAATGCTATGCAGGCCAGATGTACAACTAAACAAGAGGATAAAATCTAGTTTGAGAAATAGATGCCTCACATGTCCTCAGCTGGTAGAGCGGGTTGTCCAATAATCGCAGGTTTGGTGGTTCGATTCCCGGCCCACACAACTCTACATGCCGAAGTCTCCTTGGGCAAGACACTGAACCCTAAGTTGCTCCCTACACTCTATACAAGGCTAGCACCTTGCATGGCAGCTCTTCCGTCATTGGTGTGTGAATGTGTGTTTGAATGGATGAATGAGACGCAGTGTAAAGCACTTTGAATACCACTAAGGTTAAAAAGGCGCTATGTAAGTGCAGACCATTTACCATTTCATGTAACAGTAAAGAGAAGGCTCAGGGTTGCAGGCCTTATGGGAAGAATTGCAAAGAAAAAGCCACTTTTGAATCAGAAAAACAAAGTGGACAAAGTAACACAGGCATTGGACAACAGATAATTGGAAGAGTGTTATGGATCTTAACCCCATTGAGCTTTTGTGGGATCAGCTAGACTGTAAGGTGTGTGAGAAGTGCCCAACAAGACAGCCACATCTATGGCAAGAGCTACAGGAAGTGTGGGGTGAAATGTCACCTGAGTATCTGGACAAACTGACTGCTAGAATGCCAAGGATCTGTACGTGGTGCACGTGGGGATTATTTGATAAGAATTCTTTGAAGTAGTTTAAGAAGTTTTGAATTAAATACTTAAATATATTGTGATCAGTTGAATGCACTTTGGTGAAAAATAGTTCCAAAAAAAAAAAAAAGGATAATTGTAAAACATTACTGTGTTGACATAATGAGAATTATCTTTAAAACAATGGGAATATTACATTTTAGTTACGTTTTGTTAGAATTACCTTTTAACTAATGATCTGTTCAGCATTATGCAGTATAATTTAATAATGAGTGTTAATGCTACTCATCGACCTACTCATTACCAACTTTTAAAACATATCTTTCAAGACTGCTTAACAAACCAAAAAAATATTATCTTTAAATGGAGAGAAATATTTTATATATCTGATGTTTTGCATGTCTTATATACAAGAATTTTTTTTTCCCTCACTTTCAGGGCAGTATGGGGAGCATTGCCTGTATTGCATGGAAAGGAGACACTCTTGTTCTGGGAGATGTAGATGGAAACCTAAATTTTTGGGACCTGAAGGCCCGACTTTCAAGGTACAAATCACTATAAGCACTGAAAGTCAAACTAATGACTCTCCACATGTTTGACACTGTCTGATCATGTATATTCTCTAGGGGTGTACCTACACATCGTGGATGGGTGAAGAAGATCCGTTTCGCTCCAGGGAAAGGCAACCAAAAACTCCTGGTCATGTACACAGATGGAGCTGAAGTCTGGGATACCAAAGAGGTGCATCTACACTCCTTAAAACTTATCTTTGTTTTTTGTTTGTTTGTTTTTTTACCAATTGATGTTGTTTCTAATGGAAATAAGATTGTTACACAGATATCAAGAACAAGAAAAAAAGCTCACTCTTTTGTAGTGTGAAGCACTAAACAGTGACATTGAAAAGGTATTGTTAGCTTATAATCATTAGAGTAAAGCTTTATGGAGTATATATGGAGTCATTTTCAGTAATTGCCAAAACAAATTACAACCAACCTCTATGAAATTGATATAGCAGAACACTGCATTAACTATTTGATATTTACACTCTAGCTCAAGCTTAGAATAGAGCGCAACAATGACTGCTACATTTTGCAGCAGCCTCAGAAGTAATTTTCCCATTCATTTTCTCCATATGCATTTTCATTTTTGATTACATTTTTTCAAATCATGCAGCCCTAAATCTTACATTTAGAATTCTGCTCTACTAATATAGAGTCATGTTTTTATAAAACATAAATTACACAGAGTTAGGTCTTTATATATATATATATATATATATATATATATATATATATATATATAAGGTCAACCTTATTCTTTCTCTAGTATTACCTGCAGACATTTAGAGCTTGTGAGTAGCTCAGGGCTCTGGCAGCTAGCTATAAGATGGATGATGTTAGCCACAACTGAGTTTGAGCAGAATCTCATCCTGACTTTAATTGGTGTTTGGTGGAGCTCTGCCTGCAGGACACCTCAGGGGAGAATGTGATGCTGTGCACCCAGAGACAATCACTATAATGGCCCTTCAAATCAGGCTCTTCTATCTGTCTTTCTCCTCGTTTCTTCAAGTGTTTACTTAAATCAGAAGCATTTTCATCGAAGTTATGATTTCTGAATCTTGACAATTTAAGTTATTTTTTTCCTCAGAAAAGGTCAACATTTTTGTTGTTGAGATGATGGACATATCATGGAAACAGCATGACAACAAGACCTTAAAATAACAGAGCTTATATATTGATGTTTTATTCTTTAGAGTTAATAGTTAATTTGATTTTTGATATCCTCTGAGAGACAAATTGCCAAAACCTTAAAAAGAAAATGTCAATAAACAATACAAAAAAATAACTGCAAAAATGTGAAAAAAGTTTGGAAAAACTAATTTTGTGCGAATTTGACATAGACACGTACATGAAAATGTCGTTTTAAGGTAAAAATTAAAGCATTTTGTACTCCACTTTCTGTAACGTTATTTATAAGTGAAACAGAATATTCAACAGGAAAGAGGATTAGAGGGTTGGAAAATAAGAGGACTTGGTGACGTCAGCCGAACAATAAGAAATTGTTTCAGAGGCCTCTGCTTTGTTAGCACCAATTGGATGGACAGCTAAGTTTAAAGCATAAATTGAAATAAGACCACAAAATATTCTATATTCACACACTGTAATCACATTTCATGTGGTAATTCAGCTTAAAATTGGAAAACAATAAGTAGTGCTTTGCCTCAAATTTGCCACAAATTAACATAAATTAGCAGAAATTAAAAAATGTTGTTACTGTACCCTGGGTCTTGTTTTGGTTTTATTCGAGATCATCCTAATGACACACATACACACACACACACACACACTTGTGCAGGTGCAAATGGTGAGCAGCATCAGAGTAGGGCGCAACGTGAGTTACAGGATTCTGGATATCGACTGGTGCACATCAGATAAAGTGGTGCTGGCATCAGATGACGGCTGTGTGAGAGTTCTGGAGATGGCCATGAAGTCTGCCAGTTACAGAATGGATGAGCAGGACCTGACAGGTGTGTGTTTCTGACTTAATTTTACTTATAGGGACAAATTTGCTGAAAATTGTCCCTAGACATTTTCTAAATATTACAAAACCTGCTTTTTTGGACATCCTCAGAAGAATAAGGATTACTTATCCTGGTCATATTTACAGAGGCAGAGAGGGAATTTATTTTCTGAAATACTTTTTTGTTGTCTCGTAATAGCTTTGTTCCCTTTCAAGAAGTATTGCATTCCCTCACTATAGTTTGCTCTCCCTCACTATACGTATATCACTAACGTTGTTGTGTGACACTGGAATCAGAAATTGTTGGGTGGGGTGCTTCTTAATTGTCTAATTGATGCTTCCTCATTTCCACACTCCTTTGTCCCCCAGCCCATGACCCAGATATTGCTCTTAAGTGATGCTTGATTGAGAAAGGATATTCTATTTAACAAATACCCCTTGCTTAGATTCCTTGTCCTCACATTACTTTACAATTAAAACTTTACAGAAACGGTACATTTAAGTTTTCTTTTACAGTTGTAGAAGCATTGATTGTGAGTTATTTCATAATTTCTATTGGTTTTGCTGGTCACAGACTTGATTTTGACTGATGTGTTTCTGTAGATCCAGTGTGGTGTCCATATCTTCTGCTGCCACGTGCTGCTCTCACACTGAAGGCTTTTCTGCTGCTACAGCCCTGGTCAGATACATTCACCATGGACATCGCACATGTGTGCGTGACACCTCATTATACTGTCAGATCATTCAGAGCATGACTGCCTTGAATTTATGGTGGATCTGCACTTACCAAAAATTAACTATATATATATATATATAAAATAAGAAAAGATGTTTTCCCTGAAAAAACTTTACATTTGGTGTGAAAAGGCAGGTTAAAAAGAATCTTTAAGCAATTTTATACATGTATACATTACCTTAAAGCTTTCAAGGGCTAATTGGCCTCTCGGGCCAAAGCTGTTCCCATCCATTAAAAACTTAATGTGCATGCCAGTCTGAGGCTTTTTGAGGTTCACTTTGATTTATTTGATACAAAACATTTTAGAAAAATGTGGAGCAGAGTTTTACCAAGCATTGCATAATGAGCTATTGCCAGTCTATTTTCTCTGTCATTTAAATTGAGCACTGTAAAGCAGTTCAATGGAAAGGAGGCGGCGATAACCATCTTATAATATATATTATATTTAGAACTAAAACCAAAAGACACAAACACACACATAGGATTGACAGATGCCGGTAAACGCTCTCTCTCTGACACACCACCGTCCGCAGTTGGCCTTTATCCCTCTCGGAGGCTTGATTAGCCTTATAAGGGGTCGGGTGTGTAAAATCATGACCCAGCACCGCCCTCCGCCATGTCACAAACACCTTCTTTGTACGTTTACGCACATTATTTACTTGCAGTGGTACATTGTTATTATATTAATTAAATGTTCCCTGCATTTGCAAATTGGCATATTGACCTAGTATTAATTGCTGTTTCTAGCACGCTGCTGCTTATACGTCAACTTTGATGCACTTAGATGTTTTCCAGTTTTGAATATTAATCATCATAAATTAATTCCTTCATTTGGGGTTTCCTGCAGGGTTCCCATGGTCATGAAAGACCTGGAAATGTCAGGGAATTTTAAAATATGATGTTCATGGAGTGTTTTTGTAGAATTAAACATTTATTAAATTAACTCTAAAAATTGTTATCCAGTATTCGAGGAACAATTGGAAAGGTCATGGAAATTCATTGGTCAAAACGTTTTTAAAACCAAAGTTTTGATTATTTAGTATTGGCCATCCAGTCTTTGATATTATTAATACACTCTGTTTATTTGTAGAGTTGGGAAATTGCATGAGGTCTGGAGGAAATATAAAGTTGAGTATTATTGGCATAACATTGAAAACTAATTCTATGTTCTCTTAAAGGAAGCGGATTCAAGGAGAACAGCAGATGATCTAATACAGAGCCTTTTGACACGCTATATTTAACTTGCATGTGATTTGACAGTTTCTTGTTTACACAAATATAGTGGTAATCGTCAGACAAGTATGATCTAAACCAGGCTAATTCCTTTCCACAAATGGCCTACATCATTCTCAAGTTTTTGTTCTATGAAGGGGCCTGAATTCTGACAAATTATTCACAGATAAATCATTTTTGTTTTTTAAAACAAATAACATTGCTATTTTTAAAGCATTTTACACATAAATTGGAGATTTGAGATAGGTCTATAATTATCCAATTCACCAGGAACAAGTTGTGGTTTCTTGACAAGTAGTTTGATAACTGCTTAAAGTTTCTCGGGACATGCCCTAAGGATAGCGAGGAGTTAATAATATTGAAAAGAGGTCCAGAGATTACAGGAAACACCTCTTTCATTAGCTTAGTAGGTATAGGATCTAGCATATGTTGTTGATTTTGCTGCTTTAATTTGTTTAGGTATTTTAGTTCTTGTATTATAACAGTAAAAGATTGAAGTAGCTCAGGGGGGATATGAGACACTGTCTTCTGTGGTGATGGTTGAATAATTAAAATTTTCTATGTTTTACATTTTATCAGGAAAGAAATTCATAAAATCATTACTACTAAGCTGTGATGAAAAACCTTGTTTAGTCGAAGCTTTTTTTCTTTTAAATCTAGCCACTACACTGGCCTGTATCATTAAGTAGTGGTCAACTGATGAGCTTTATATATATATATATATATATATATACATTTACTTATCATATATATATTTACTATTTACTTATCATATATATATTTACTATTTACTTATTATATATATATATATTTACTTATATTATTATTTAGCCATATTATTTTTTATGGCTAATGCCAACAACTAGAGGCCTGGGGGAGTCGATGGCTGATAAAATGATGGTATCAACATGATATAGGATGATGCAATTTAGATATAGCAACTGAGATAGTACACATATACTTAGAAATTAAACACTTTTTGCACAGTAAACACATTTTCACTAAAATATTTGACAACAGAAATTGTACGTTATCCATTAACCAAGCTGTTGGTAGATTTTGGAACTGACTCAAAGGAGACTTAATTCTTCTTTTAATAAAAAAGTAAACATTTTTATTGGCCAATGCTGATAATCACATGGTCAAATCTCAATATCTGAGGTCAAATAATATTTTGCATTTGACTTAGTGTGAGCAAAGCTTAAGGTGTCCACAACTGACCATCGTTCTGATACAAAACATTTAAGAAAAACGTATTTTATTGTGTATTTGCATCCACAGAGACTACATGGAGAAGGATGAAATAAAGGGACTGATCCAGGAACAGCTCAACTCTCTTTCCAAGTACGTCAGCTGCCAGAAAAGAGCACTGCACAATTACAAAGATAATGCAAGTAGGGCTATTTAGGGCTATTTCCTTTCCTTCAAAGAAGCATCTATAAATAAAAGCAGGGATACAATCGTCCTCTGATGCACACTGTGTTTTATGTGCAGGAGCTTCATAAAAGAGCTTTCTGTCCTCTCACATGTTGTTTTCATCCATCTTTGGGAAATGTAACTAGTTCTTTTTTCAGCGACCTCAAAATTATCCTGTTTTTCTGTTTAGTGACATCAAAAGTGTTCTCCTGGATCCAAATCTGAACTTGCTGCAACGCTGCCTCCTTGTGTCAAGGTGAGTGTATGTCCAGCTATTTTGAATTCAACCTTGATTCATCTCATTCATTGTACATTGTTCTCGAGAGAATTGTCATTGCTTGGAAGTAATGGTGATAGCATTTGACATTTGTTTTTGAATGTTTCTGCTTTTGGCATCCTTGCAACAGACACCTTTCACAAAATTGACACAAAGAAAAGGCAGATAGGAAAATGTCATTCCATTACTGCTCAAATACACGGCAGTATATTGTGATTACCAATTTGATTACTTTTGTGGTTAGATGATGAAACTTTATGGCACAGTTTACATTTACTTTACATTTATTCATTTAGCAGACTTTTTTTTCCAAAGTAACTAACAAATAAGAATATAACAAGAGGAACACTTCGAGTAGGTTATACTCTACCTATTGGATGCTAGAATATAGGACTGGCTTCCGATTCACAAGCTCTCGAGTGGAGTACTATTCGATTCTGGTTCTTGTGGGTATATTTCATTTATTATAGCCATTTTGCTTGAACATGAAATACATTCTCAGCTAATGCGGTTAATTACACAGGGAACATTTTAACTTGGTAAACTTGATAATTGGTACACTTAGTACTTCTACAATTTGTTAAAAAAATTATAATTTTTCAGATTTTATATAATTGTTAGTTTTTCATCATTTTGGTCACATTTTAGCTTTTAGAAAATTTACAAATTCCATGTACCAATAAATGCACAGGGCAAGCCATGACTGCTGAGTGCATGAAGTGACCAACATTCCACACTTTTTTCAGTTGAAGAAGTATATCATCCAAGTATTTTTCTTTTTGATACATTTTCAGTGTAGGTGTACAACTCACACTAATTACACTACAAAATGCAGTTGAATAGTGCAGAAATGTGCGATTTGGTATGTACAGTACCTATGGTATTACGCGCATTACGTCATAAAACATTGTTCAAGTCCTAAAAAAGAACAGAGGATTTAAAGCATTGGCCTATTGGTTATTGGTTACCTGCATCATAGTCTACGAAACTGTGTACACGCAAAGTGGCCGTAATATTACATCTTGAGTTGAAAAGAGAAGAATGCTTTGAGCTCCCCCTGCTCTTGCTATAGATGTGCTGCACAGCTTCTCCAGGGATTGGATGAACTGTATGAAAGACTATTGTATAAATACATTATGAAGTCACTTTCGATAAAAGAATCTACCAAATGCATAAACGTAACAATTTTCCAATTCCACTGAACAATTTTTTTTACCATTTTTTAATTTATACCACAGAATGTCGTAGATATTCCCTGACGATCAGTGTAAAAATGTGACCCATTCAACTTATTCAAACACTTAAAGACACTTCGACATTCATCCCATGACCGTTTTTAATTCTATGACTGCAGGGAAACAAATAAACATCTGTGTTCTCTTTTGAGTCTCATTCATTTTTCATCATTTTATCAGACTGTTTGGTGATGAATCAGACCTTCAGTTTTGGACGGTGACGGCTCATTACATCCAGTCTTTTGCCAAAAGCCAGCAGCCCAGTGGATCAGCCCCAGAGGGCCTGGCACCAGCTGAGGGCCCCCAGAGCACTCTTGTCAGCCACCTGGACATCTGCCATGACACCCTGTGTGAAAGCTCTTTCTTCCAGGTATGAGTCACTGACAGCTCATGTGCTGAATAATACATGGAGGAAGAGAATATTACAGGCAGTGAATAGACTAGAGAAGAATGCTTTGAGCGCCCCTCTGCTCTTACTTTAGACGTTTTAGTCCATTATTTATTTTTTATTTTTGTTGGGAGGACTGGTTAGTGGTCTTTGCCAAGGCAAGCATCACTATTACTATTGCTTATACTAGAGGTTAGGGATTTGAACAAACCTGTAAAGCATTCCCTCACAATATTTTGTGCTCAATTGCAATAAGATTTGCTTTTTGTCGCAATTATGTTGGGTTCCCTTGAAATCGCTTTATTCATCCCTCACAAAAAAATTGCTTTGGTTTTCCTGTATTACTTCTATGGTTTAACCATGCATATCAAAACATAGTTACTGTGGTAAAACCAGGTTTACTTTAGTAAAACCAGCGTTCATTTGCATAAGGGATGGATAAAGTTATTGTAATGGAATGCAAAACGTATTGTGAGGGAATTTCAGAAAATAAATGAACTCTCTGTCCTCTCAGGGGCTCTGTAGCATTTAAAAACATACAAATTTCTTCTATGGAAGACGAAAGGTGAATTTTTGAAGAATAAATTCTGTCCGCAATTATAAATGTAATTGAAGTGAACAAGGACTGGGTCTGTCAAGCACCAAAATGAGGAGAAAAGCATCATAAAAGTAGTTCATATGATTTATAAATGAAGCCAAACAATAACTTTTTGTTGAATGGAATCAAAGGAGCTCAAATTTACAAAAGCATGGAGATTAGAATGGGTTAGAGGCATACGGTGAATTTATGACACTGATCCTTGAGTGTTCCCCCCAGAGAGAGCTGTGAATATTAGCACTTGAATATTTAGCAGAACTTCAGGGTTTAATTAGAAAAGACTCTTATTACTCGTCCTAAAGGGAGAACGGCTGTCATGAGATTGGAATCATTGGATTAAAAAGGATTGAACAAATTTGAAACCTGTTATTAAAAACAGTATGTAGTACAGTAATAGAGAATGTGTCGCAAACATTTTTTTATTAATGCACCAACTAGCAGCAACAAATGTAATTGCAAAATAACTGGAAAACAACTAAAATGTTGCTCTTGCCCATACGAAACCAGCCCCAAACTCACGATTTTAGATGAGTCGAAGTGTTGAAACTCTTCAGGAAAAATCAACCTGACCTTACTTAAAACTCTCTCTACCCATTAAAAGACTTGGTCACCCAAAAATAACTATCTTTTTTGTCATCATTTACTCACCCTCATGCCTTTCCAAACCTACATGACTTGCTTTTTATGCAAAACACAAAAGGTCTTTTCAATACAGTGGCAAAAATAACAAATATTCCATGCAACGTGTCATATTCCAAATCTTCCAAATGCATAGGATTACAGTTTGGTAAATAAAAATGTAAATCATTTATCAGCATTGAAGCTTGTTGAAATTGGCTTGTATGTTCACATGTGAACTTGTGTTAAAAACTTCTTCTCATGTGAATATTATTAATACAATCAGTAAATTAGTTATTATTTACATTAGTAATAATTACACACTTCACTTAAAATCCATTTGCAGTAAAATAATCACCATTAAGTTGACATAAATAATATAATATCTACATAATTTGCCTAAATGAAGCTTCTTAATTGTAGAATATTGTCAAGAAATTGTCCTGATCCTTTTTTACTCTAACATCTAAATAAGAAATAATATTTTGCATATAGAAAGTGAAGCCTATTTTTAGGGCAATTCAAATTTGTACATTATTTGGCATAGTTTGACATTATTTTAATGACAGTTATGCAAATACTTACCGCAATTATTATTCTTATTTTTTTCTCTCTTTATTTATCCACTTGCAATCTCTACAATTTGGAATGCCCAATTCCCGCTACTTAGTATGTCCTCGTGGTGGTGCGGTTACTCACTTCAATCCGGGTGGCGGAGGAGAAGTCTCAGTTGCCTCTGCTTCTGATTCCGTTAATCCGCACATCATATCACGTGACTCGTTGTGCATGACACTGCAGAGACTCACAGCATGTGGAGGCTCATGCTACTCTCCACGATCCACCCACAACTTACCATGTGCCCCCCTACAAGTAGGTTAACCCATGTGACTCTACCCTCCCTAGCAACCGGGACAATTTTGTTGCTTTGGAGACCTGGCTGGAGTCACTCGGCATACCCTGGATTCGAACTCACGACTCCACGGGTGATAGTCAGCGTCAATACTCGCTGAGCTACCCAGGCCCACTTTACCCCCCAATTCTTATTAACGCAACAAGAAAATAATATGTATTGTAGAAGTATTTATAATACATAGTACTGTCTTGTTACTGCCTCTTAATGCCATTTTTGCTGATTTTAATGTAGGAAATCATTTTACACAGCATCTTTTTTTAAAAATAAAATCGAATTAATACAAATTCCAAATCATGGAAAACAATGGGAATAGTAAAAGTAAAACGTCCACACGTATTATGGTAATGATAATGTGGGTGAAATGTTTGTGTCCTGAAAATAATGTCACAATGCAAAAAAAATCATAAATGTTGGAGATCCTTTTGTTTATACAAAATATAAATTTGTGGGATTTGAGATTAAATACCAACAGGACATTTTCTTGACAGGTTTAATGAGAATCACCCTTTTGAGCACCTTTCCTCTAACTGATTCTATTCTGCATTCATTTCTACTTCTCCTCCTCATTTAAATAAGGCACAGGTGAAATGTCTGCCCTCATTTGCTCTTCCCGGGGGGCGATCTATTTGTCCCGCCACTGGTTGAAAAGACACCAAGACAAGAAATGAGTGTGCCCAGACAAGCAATTCAGCAGTGCTTGCTTTTTTTCACCCTCAATTACTTCCTCCTGTTGTCTCACTGAGGGATGTTGGCGACACTTTGTCTGATTGAGATATGTGATACAGTTGACATGAGTCCTGCAATCTTAATAGCTGCAGAGCAGAACAGCTGTATCTTTCTGTATCAGCACAGTAAAAACTTGATTAATATTTGTGCTGTAAAGTTGACTATATTGATCCTTTTTGAGGAATTATTACTTTTCTAGGTGGATGAAGCTTATGGGTGTATTAGAGTGCAACATTCCCCACACACTTTTTTCAGTCGTCTTGGTTCCGAAAGTATTTTTCCCATTACTTAAAAAAATGTAGAAAGGGATTTTCTAAAATCTTCCATAAAAGAGTTCTAAGCTATGAACCAAACCAACTAGCTTGGATGTGAATTACATTACAAACTTTGAATTGAAGCAAAAACATTTTTGAAAATCAGACCATTTGTGTCTTTAATGAGGGAATGAGCTACAATCCTATAAAGCATTATGAATTACATAATCAAAGGATGGGAAAAATATAAAATTATTGCTTTAAAGTTGTTGATTTTAAGTATAGAAACATTATATTACATTTTTCTTGCAAAATATTCAGATACTTTATAAACCAGTAGTTTGAGAATGTTAGAAGACTTGAGTTAATTGCGTCATTCACTGTGCATACATTTTTGTTTGATACGCTTTGTTCACCGAAATTCTCTGATTGGTGGATTGGTTCTTGTCAGGATCTGTAGTAATGAAGTTCTTCACAAGGAATTTCTCTACTAAACACGATTTATGGGAAAAAAGTTTATATAATGTGGACTGATGGCTTTAACAGAAGCATGTACCATCGGTTAACAACCTTTGAGCTTAAGGTAGGTCATTCCTAAAAGGTTTATAAGTTACCGTTCAAAAAAATTATTTGCCTATGGGAAAAACTTTACTGGATTTTTTCTTCCTGAACCCAGCAGTTCTATTCCTGTGGGCAGCTTGCTCTATGTAAACAGTGCTGTAAAGATACTGAAACTCCCTTAATGTTCCTTTCTGGAATCCTTTCTGGCATTACATCATCATGACAAGTTGAAAGACTGAAAGAAGCACCAAAGAGTCATAACTTAAGAGACCACTTCCCACCCTCATTTGAACCTTAAATTAAACCGTTTTTGCAACTGAACCTTTAAAGACACATTGAATAAAAATGTGACTTTCAGGATCACAAATATTAAAAATAAACTATTGAAGTTAACTCCCTTAAACTCCCTTAGTATTTCAGACAGGTCAGGAAGATTATTAGTGAAGCTATCTTTAGTGGTCTAAAAAAATAGTTAAACTCAAATGACGTGTTGTTAAATTCAGTGACCTTAGCTAAGTGCAACATATAAGAGATGAGGTAATGACCTGAGATGCCATCACTCTGTTGCAGAATTGCTATATTATCAACATCACCTCCATAAGACAGAATTAGATCTAGCAATTATGGCAATGAGTTGGTCCTGTCACATGTTGTCTGACCCCAACAGAGTTGTGAATATCGATAAATGTTAACCTAATGTGTCATTTCCATTATTTATATAGTCTGTGTATGTTCCTCTTCCTCTAGTCTGCGCCTCTTCAACATCGCGTGGAAATCTGGGACATCCTAAGGAGTGGCAGAACGGGGTGGTGGTTCCCCTCTTCAAAAAGGGGGACCAGAGAAGGGGTATCACACTTCTCAGTCTCCCTGGTAAAGTTTACTCCAAGGTGCTGGAGAGGAGGGTGTGGCCGATTGTCGAACCTCAGATTGAAGAGGAACAATGCGGGTTCCGTCCTGGCCGTGGAACGACGGACCAGATCTTTACTCTCGCAAGGATTCTGGAGATGGCCTGGGAATATGCCCATCCGATCTACATGTGTTTTGTGGATCTGGAGAAGGCGTATAACCGGGTCCCCCGGGAGAGACTGTGGGAGGTGCTTCGGGAGTATGGGGTGGGGGGGGTCCTTTCTTAGGGCGATCCAATCCCTGTACGTCCGAAGTGAGAGCTGTGTCTGGGTCCTCGGCACGAAGTCGAGTTCGTTCCATGTGGGGGTTGGTCTCCACCAAGGCTGCGCTTTGTCACCAATCCTGTTTGTGATATTCATGGACAGGATATCGAGACGTAGTCAGGGTGGGGAAGGTGTGCGGTTCGGTGAGCTGGGGATCTCATCACTGCTTTTTGCAGATGATATGGTCTTCATGTCATTATCGGTCCATGATCTTAAGCTCTCACTGGACTGCTTGGCAGTCGAGTGTGAAGCGGCTGGGATGAGGATTAGCACCTCTAAATCTGAGGCCATGGTTCTCAGCAGGAAACCGATGGAGTGCATACTCCGGGTAGGGAAGGAGCTATTGCCCCAAGTGAAGGTTGGCCAGAGAATCGGGGCAGCGGGGGCGGTATTGCACTCGCTCTATCGCACCGTTGTCACGAAAAGAGAGCTGAGCCGGAAGACAAAGCTCTCGATCTACCGGTCAATTTTTGTTCCTACCCTCACCTATGGTCATGAAGGTTGGTTCATGACCGAAAGAAATAGGTTGCGAGTACAAGCGGCCGAAATGGGCTACCTCAGAAGGGTGGCGGGCTTCTCCCTTAGAGATAGGGTGATGAGCTCAGTCATCCATGAGGAGCTTGGAGTAGAGCCGCTGCTCCTTTGCGTGGAAAGGAGTCAGTTGAGGTGGTTTGGGCATCTGGTAAGGATGCCCCCTGGGCGCCTCCCTAGGGAGGTGTTTCAGGCACGTCCAGCTGGGAGGAGGCCTCGGGAAAGACCCAGGACTAGGTGGAGAGATTACATCTCCACACTGGCCTGGGAACGCCTCGGGGTCCCCCAGTCAGAGCTGGTTAATGTTGCTCGGGATAGGGAAGTTTGGGGCCCCCTGCTGGAGCTGCTGCCCCCACGACCCGACTTCGGATAAGCGGTTGAAGATGGATGGATGGATGGATGAATGGATGGATGTGTATGTTCCTGGGGGTCTGTAAAGAGTAGCTAGAACAAAAGACCACAGAGATTTTTCATGTGAGGGTGTGACCTGTGTGATGTCTCAAGGCAGCTAGCAGATGGTTGGTTAAGCCAGTCTGTTTTCTTCCTGAGCAAGCTACTACTCCGGAGGCTGCTCAAATTTCTTCCGTGCCATGGTGTGCAATTTGCGTAGATTTCCATTATATTCACCCAAATCATTATCAAAGTACGTAGATTATTTAATCTAGCCATCACTGGATGATATATTGTGAGTATGTGTCTTTCATATACCCTACACAACATTTTTTCAGTTACAAGTATGTATTTTTGCAAGTTGACCACTTGAATGAAACCTATTCATACAAATTGCATAATAAACATCACCATTTCTAATCGTACAGTTACACAAGTTTAATACACTAACCTGCAAACTCATCAGCATCACTTTGTTCATTCTTGAAGATGTACAAAAATCTTCAGAACTTTTGTGTGTATGGTGACTATACACAAATTTGGACTGCCATCTGCACCGCATCGACACGTCCTGTCCTAGCCGCAATGTGGCAAGACGCTTCTTGTCTGTTTTGCGACCACCTTAACACTATAAAGACTATAAGCCAAGTAACAAGAGAGGAGAGGGGCACCTTCCCTGAAGGGATGGAGTCTGTCTCTCTTTAGCATGTCAGATCTACCTCAAAAAACTTGTCCAATTGTCTATAATTCCTATGCTGTTATACGTTCCCTAAGCACATAGTTACGTGATTCAGGCAAGGAGACATCTTTATAATAACTTTATTAACACAAGATTACCACATGTCATGATAAACCACCTCATGGCAAAGTATTTGAAAGGCTCTTTATGAATGTAGACTGTTTTTGGCAATAAATCTGCTTGGGTTGTGATTCATTCATTTTGAGAAGTATCAATCAAATCCAGGGAAAGTGTGTTTTATTGCGAGTCTTGCCACAGCAGAGTGAGAGTTTGTGCTGTGGTGAAAAGCTCTCAATGCAAAATGAGCCAGCACCTTTCACTTTTGCCTCCAGACAATCACAGATCTGAAATTGCACAGAATAAAAATGAGATTTTCTAAAAACCAAGTCTCGTATCTCCAAGGCTTGATAAGCAGAGTTTATTTTTGTGACATGTCATTCAGAAAGCAATCTGTCTGATAACTTTATGCTTCTCACATGCAAGTATTAAAAGATAGCATCTAAATGTCACCCTTCACTGACTTCCAAGATATTACTGAGATAAAACTGCTTGCCCAGGGAGACTTTTTCCCACAATACTTTCGAAAGGATTTTTTATTTTTAACACAAATCACACTGCATATTTTATCTATGTTCCTGTGATAAATGAAGCTGTACAAGTCTGGTGTCATTTGAAGTATTATTTATTGATTTTTCATATTAATCTCTGCTAGGTCTCAGGTTATGACAACAAGAAAAGCTACATTTTTATAAAGTGTGATCAGTTAAAGACATCTGTCTTTAAAAACACCTGATTTGCAGGTGCAGCATTCTGCTTTCATGCCTCCATTGTACAATTGAGCAGTTGATTGTTAAAGATTTCCGCTCTTGCATAGAGAATATAATAGCAGACTTATCTCACTCAATTGACCGCCTGTTGCTTTCAATTTTTTTGCCTCAGGATAAAGTGGCACATAACTGCTGGTCAGTTTCCGAAAGCCATGTCCACAAGTGAAACGGAAAAAACTGACTCTAGTTTAGTGGTTGGCGATAACATCATAGCCGACATCTGATGAACGACTTTGCTCGCTGCATTCATGCAGAGAAAAAGAAGCTATATATGTTTGTACATTTAGGGGAAAAAAAAATAAAAATAAACTGTAGGCAGTGTCATTTGTGAATTAAATCATTTTTATTTGTTTCTGGGATCATTAAACATGATTTCATCTAATATACAGTATATACTTTATTTTGGACAAAATCTTATTTATTTTTTATTTGTTAAATCCATGGTTAAACCCTGCTGTACATATAAAGAGTGCATATATACAAGTCCAGATTCAGTTTATGCTGCTTGAAAAATATCAAGGAAAAACAAAGGGGCACATGGTATCTGCTAATATAATAGTTATTATATGGCATGTGTGCTAACAAAGAAATATTTGACTGACACAAATGATAAAAATGTCTGGTAGACCCGATTATCTAAAAGCTGTTGTAAACCATTACAAAATAAACAGTGAGATGTTATATACTAAAACACAAGACAATCGCTAAAATTTCAGATGTGTATGTAACTAAGCATTTCATAAATTAATAAATGTCTGACTATAGCCCATAGTCTGTATTTCACCCAGAGGGGCACCTCAGACGATGTGGGCAAATGGGCACTGTAGCTACCCCCTGTGTACGTGCTTGGAAACCAGTATACTACAGAAAAATGTAACTAACTTTTTTTTATCGGTGAGCATTACTTGAGCGGAACGCCCGCTTGGGCCGTGAGCGGTTGAGCGGAGCGCACACATGGAGCGGTTTATTGAGCGGAGTATCAAACCGTTCTGCTTCGCTCAGATGCACTGTTGTACCAAAGGCTAAATATCATTTATATATTTATACACATACACACACACTCTGGCAGCCAAAAGTTTGGAATAATGTTCAGATTTTGCTGTTTTGGAAGGAAATTGGTACTTTAATTCACCAAAGTTGCATTCAGCTGATCACAAAGTATAGTTAGAACATCACTATTTGAAAAATGACATTTTTATAAAATCTAGACAGGCCCCATTTCCAGCAGCCGTCACTCCAACACATTATACTTGAGTAATTATGTTAAATTCCTTATTTCAGATCTTGGTTATTTGAAGGCCAGTGCAACACCTTATAGTTTTCATCATGTTCCTCAAACCAGTGTGTGCATTGTGGCAGGGTGCATTATCCTGCTGAAAGAGGCCACTACCATTGGGGAATACCATTGCCAGTAATGGGTGTACCTGGTCAGCAACAATGTTTAGGTAGGTGGCACGTGCCAAATGGACATTCACATGAATGGCCCGACCCAGGGTTTCCCAGCAGAAGATTGCCCTCCACTTGCTTGTTGTCTTCCCACAGTGCATCCTGGTGCCATCACTTCCCCAACTAAATGGCGCACACATACACAGCCATCCACATGATGTAAAAATACTGAACTCATCAGGCCAGGCAACATTCTTCCACTGCTCTAAGTTCCAGTTCCGACTCTTGAGTGCCCATTGTAGGTGGTGGACAGGGGGTCATCAATGGCTCTCTGTCCGGTCTGTGGTTACGCAGCCCCATACGCAACAGGGTGCGATGCGCGATATGTGTTGTGACACATTCCTCCTATAACCATAATTAAAATTTTATGTGACTTGTTTCCCTTGCGCATCTATGAGCCTTGGCTGCACAACACCCTGTTGCCGGGTTGTGGTTTGTCCCACCTCGGATCACTGTCGGTAGGTACTTAACACTGCTGACCAGGAGCACCTCACAAGCCTTGTCATTTCAGATATACTCTGACCCAGTTGTCGGGCCATAACAATTTGGCCCTTGTCAAAGTCGCTCTGGTCTTTGTAACTGCCCATTTCTCCTGCATTCCAGACCTTTACCTGTGAGTGATCATAATGTTTTGGCTCTTCGGTGTATGTATATACAGTGTGTGTGTGTGTGTGTTTACATACAGTTCAAGTTTACATTACTTAGGTTGAAGTCATTAAAACTAATTTTTTCAACCGTTCCACAGATTTCATATTAGCAAACTATAGTTTTTGCAAGCAATTTAGGACATCTACTTTGTGCATGACACAGGTAATTTTTCCAATAGTTGTTTACAGACAGATTACTTTGCTATATCACAATTCCAGTGGGTCAGAAGTTTACATACAAGTTAACAGTGCCTTTAAGCACCTTGAAAAATTATGGCAAGGCTAATTGGAGTCAACTGGAGGTGTACCTGTGGATATATTTTAAGGCCTACCTTCAAAATCAGTGCTTCTTTGCTTGGCATCATGGGAAAATGAAAAGAAATCAGCCAAGACCTCAGAAAAAAAAATTGTGGACCTCCACAAGTCTGGTTCATGCTTGGGAGCAATTTTCAAATGCCGAAAGGTACCGTGTTCATCTGTACAAATAATAGTATGCAAGTATATACACCATGGGACCATGCAGCCATCATACTGCTCAGGAAGGAGATGCATTCTGTCTGCTAGAGATGAATGTAGTTTAGTGTGAAAAGTGCAAATCAATCCCACAACAACAGCAAAGGACCTTGTGAAGATGCTGGAAGAAACAGGTAGACAAGTATCTATATCCACAGTAAAACAAATCTTATATTGACATAACCTGAAAGGCTGCTCAGCAAGGAAGAAGCCACTGCTCTAAAACTGCCATAAAAAAGCTGACTACAGTACATGGGGACAAAGATCTTACATTCTGGAGAAATGTCCTCTGTTCTAATGAAACAAAAATGTAACTGTTTGGTCATAATGACCATTGTTATCTTTAGAGGAAAAAGGGTGAGGCTTGCAAGCCAAAGAACACCATCCCAACCGTGAAACATGGGGGTGGCAGCATCATGTTGTGGGGATGCTTTGCTGCAGGAGGAACTGGTGCACTTCACAAAATATATGGCACCATAATGAAGGAAAATTCTGTGGATATATTGTAGCAACATCTCAAGACATCAGCCTAGAAGTTAAAGCTTGCTCGCAAATGGGTATTCCAAATGGACAATGACCCCAAGCACACCTCCAAAGTTGTGGCAAAATAGCTTAAGGACAACAATATCAAGGTATTGGAGTGGGTATCACAAAGCCCTGACCTCAATCCGATAGAGAATTTGTGGGCAGAACTGAAAAAGTGTGTACGAGCAAGGAGGCCTAAAAACCTGACTCAGTTACACCAGTTCTGTCTGGAGGAATGGGCCAAACTTCCAGAAATGTATTGTGAGTAGCTGATGGAAGGCTGTGTGTGTGTGTGTGTGTGTGTGTATATATATATATATATATACACACACACACACACACACACACACACACTATACCTAATAAATAAAAACAAATACAATCTTCTAGAGCAAATATGGTAGTTTTCTTAAAAAATTATGTCCACATATGTGGAGAGCAAGACTAAGTTGTGAAAAGTTACAAAATGCTAAGCTTTAGAAAGTCAGTTTTTTAATTATTATTATTATTTTATCCGTTTGTTTACTAAGTTTACAGGAGTGTTGGTTATTCATGTTTTTGAGACTTTACAGACATTAAAACAGTTTTTCTGTAAAGCTGAATAAATAATTCTTATTCAAAGTAATGGCCAGCACCATACAATCACCACCAACTATGTTAAAATTATCATTATATATTCTGAATATATGTACTGATTATCATTGTCCCATGTCCGCCAAACATTTTGAGTGGTCCAAACATCATCTGCAGCCTGAAACTGAACATTTGGTCAAATTTTAAGAGTAAATTGCTTGGCTGCAAAGAAAGCTATAGGATGTCCCTTGCTCCCTATTTAGTGAATGCCATAATCTCCATTGTGCTGTCTGTCTGCACTGGTTGCAGGACAGTACCTTATTTTCATCCTAACTCCAAATGAAGCCTCAGAAAGCAACATTTGTCAGCTTTTAGAATCGCAATAAGGTCAACGTAATTATTAAGCTGCAAAACACTGTGATTTTAGTTAAATAAACAGTTTGCACGATTCACAATCTGTGAGTGCCGGACATTTATGATATGTTTATGATATATCTCATAATATTCTGTTGATTAATCACTACTCATGTTTGTTAAATTACCATGTTTACTGTAAAGTGTTTATATTATAGTTTGCTATTCAGTAGATGGTGGTAAGAGTACATATTTTGTTTCCCTTATCTGTTTGTTTGAGCAGTTTAGAACACAGACATTTCAAAATAGAGTCACTGATGTATTTCTGGCTTGTTTGTAGTTAAAAGTACCATGCTATTGACTTTTTTCTTTTTTGGTTGCAAATCATTGGTATTTTGGGTGCATTATAAACAGCATCTGGAATTTTTTTTATTCTATCTGGACTCGTGTAGCCTCTATAATTTTGCCCTTTAAACTATATTTAAAGGGCAAAATTTTATAAATCTCCTGACTAATCTGTTATCAACTTTCTTCCAACACCTTTGTTATCAGTATCTGCATAATCCAGTATCAATCAACCTCTTATTCCACCCTCTCTTTGTCTTTTTCTTCCATTCAGAGGTTTCAGTTGGAGCGGGTTCGTCTTCAGGAAGTGAAGAGGTCCAGCTATGAACACACCAAGAAATGTGCTGATCAGCTCCTGCTACTGGGTCAGGTTAGATACTACAGTCTGTAAAGTACCCCTATATATATATATATATATATATATATATATATATATATATATATAATGTATGTATGTATGTATGTATATTTACGTAAGAGTGCTGTATGTTCAAGTGCTGCAGGTAAGCACAGCCATGCTGATATATGGACAATACAGCACAGTTGAGATGAACAACAGGTCAACGAATAAGTAAATTAACCAAGTTATTGGATTAAGAGAGAGATTGGGTGTGCGTCTGTCACGACTCTAAAGCAATGATGAACAGTAATGTTGTAGCTGTTTGTTTAACTCTATTCCTCAGCTCTAGTGTGGTAGTAATCCACTGCTGTATAATTCCTGAGGAATTCTTATTTTCACAATGACACAGAAACCATACTCTCCTTTGCCATGTTGAAAGTTTATGTCTCCTCCCGACTTGGATATAAGGGGGGCCCGGGCATGTGTGATTACTTTATCTGTCGCAACTCTCAGCTTTGATTGGCATCTGGCATCTGATTCTCTGGTAAGAGGAGGATTCAGACTGAAATGAAAAGACTACATATATCAGATTAGTTTAAATGGGTATTAAAAAGCTTACCTCAACTGCCGTTTTCATCAAACATGAAGAAAGGAGAGAGTAAAAATGCACTAAATCATCAAGATGCAGCATTTCAGCACTGTTAGAAATGAAAAGCAACCAAACACAAACACAACAAATACAAAACATTGACGTACATATTAGATAATGGGAAGAACTGACTGTTCTGCTGATATCAGAAAAATAGTAACCATGTCGTCCTTGAATGTCATGTGTACATCTATGACATGCTCTTTATATACATGGAAAAGGTAGTGCTCGTCGGGACTAATTAGATGTAGGTTCTATTAAAATATAGATAATATAAGTACATACTGAGCATCTGCCATACAGTACAACATCAAGGCTTGTATTAACTGTAATTGTCAGGGACATCATTTTTTGTTTCACTATAATTCCAGAGACATGCACTCATGTTTGATAGTAGGGGCATTTTGTTTACTTTTCTAAGACAAAGAATTTTGGTACCGTAATGCCCAATGTTAAATATGGGTCTTCCAGCAAAATCTCTTGATTAAACTATTTGTTTAAATATAAAGTGGTTTTAATGGGTGGCGTGTCAGTAGCTCCTTATCCCAAAACATCACACAGATCAGCATTTCTATTACATAAGCCTGTCCTGCAGTCTCCTGCTTTCTGTAGAGTTGGTCGAAGCAGAAATCAATGCTGGCTATGTGAGAGGAAGGGATTCTCAATTACTGGCAGACCTGTAGATCACCCACAGCATACGACCTTCAATTACTGCTACATTACAAAACACACACCTCAATCATTCACAGCTGTCCTTTTAAGAATACTTTCAGGAGTTCAAAACATATGATCAGGGGTACACAGCCCGGATAGCACACATACATGTTTCATCTGGAAAGCATCACATTCTAATTAAAGGGTTAGTTCACCCAAAAATTCAAATTCTCATCATTTACTCACCCTCATGCCATCCCAGATGTGTATGACTTTCTTCCTTCTGTAGAACACAAATTAAGATTTTTAGAAGAATATCTTGACTCTGTAGGTCCACACAATGTAACTGAATGTGACCAGAACTTTGAAACGCAAAAACACACAAAGGCAGCATAAAAGAAACCCATACGACTCCAGGGGTTAAATCTATGTCCACAGAAGTGATATTATAGGTGTGGGTGAGAAACAGATCAATATTTAAGTCCTTTTTTTTTTACTATAGATCTCTAATTTCACATTCTGTAAGTGGAGAATTATTGTAAAAAATGACTTAAATATTGATCTGTTTCAAAAGAAATCGATCAAATTGTACAAGTTGTAACTTGTACATGGCTGGTGCAACTGACCCCTGATGATCACGTTAAAACTTTCTTTTTATTTCAAAGTTTCTATTAGATTTTGAATCCCAGATTTTCAATGTTGACAATGTTTTGGACCCCACTGTGTGTCGGCTTTCACAATAACTTTGAATATGGCTCATCCAGTCAGAATCCAGTCTGGTTCATAATTATTATTTTCACTTTCGTTCCTCAGACGGACCGGGCGGTGCAATTACTCTTGGAGACCAGTGCAGATAACTCCAGCTACTACTGTGACTCACTCAAAGCCTGTCTGGTGACCACCATCACCTCTTCTGGCCCCTCTCAGAGCACCATTAAGCTGGTGGCCACCAACATGATTGCCAATGGCAAGCTGGCAGGTACAGCTAAGGAATAGTTCACCCAGAAAAAGAAAATCATATACTCTGCCTGGTTCTGGCTTACGTATAACTCAAAAGGGGATATCTTGAAAAAAGCTGTCCAAGCTGCTCTTTTCTATACAACAAAAACCAACACATTCTCACACCCAACTCGTCACATATTGACGCTTTTGACAGGACCCCTTGGCGTCACATTTTAACGCCCTGGGTATACCTTTGGTGTCATTTTTCGACGCGTTGGGTAGTCCGATATATTTCTATAGAGTATATAAAAATATAAAAAACTTTGATTAATTGAACAAAATTTTAAAAATAAAAATATAAAAAACTTTGATTAATTGAACACAATCGTAGCATATTAGATATATTTATTAACATCAACAAACCTCCGATAAAAATAGGTTATCCAGCATGCTCTAGTTACCAGTACCTAAGAAAACGCTTAAACTGCTTACTTGCACACGCCGTGGAGTGTTGTTAAACTCACCTTTGAATGCCGTTTTGGTTAAGACTACCCAACGCTTCGAAAAATGATGCCAAAAGTATACCCAGGGCGTTAAAATGTGACGCCAAGGGGTCCTGTCAAAAGCATCAATATGTGACGAGTTGGGTGTGAGAATGTGTTGCAAAAACATACAGTGTGACCAAGGTCTGTCAAGCTCCAAAAAGGATAAAAGAGCACAAAATAGTTGTCCATAACTCCTGCTCTTTATTCCAAGTCTTCTGATAACATTAAGGCATAAATTCATGGAAATACAACAAATACTAATCATTTATTAAATAATAGAATTAATATATAATTTAATAAATAGATTATACGTGATTATTAATCCACGGTTCCACTGTTCTGTTTTCCATCTAAGATGAGAATGAGCCCAGAGAATTCAGCAGCACTTCTGGACAGTGTTGATGTACGGCTTCTGCTTTGCATAGTAAAGTTTAACTTGCATCTGTGGATGCAGCAGCGAGTGGTGTTGACTAACAAAGGTGTACTAAAGAAATCTCAAATCCATGTTCATTACAAATAAATTATATGTTTTTAAGAAGGTGACATCTGAGGGATCAGAGATCACACACATTCATAAGTGGTTTTCGTCTTGCCCTTTACACACCAAGATTTGACCAGAGTCCTTGAATCTTTTAACTATATTGTGCACTATAGAGAGTGAAATGCCCAAAATCCTTCCAGTTTGTCTTTGGGGAACATTGTTCTCACAGTGCTGGATTATTTGCTGAAGCATCTGTTGGCAAATTGACAAGTCTGGAATGATCCTTACTCTTGAAGGACTAGGCTGTTTTTGGAGGCTCCTTATATACTATGACACGATTGCCTGTTTAACATCTCCTGTTTCACATCACCTTGTTATTTCAACTTGTCAAATTGTTATTAGTCTTAAATTGCCCCGTTCTCAACTTTTGGAGCCTGTTGCAATCATCTGATTTTAAATTACTATACATAAAAAAAGAAAATCACAAGGTAAAACATCATATAATTGTAGTGTTTACAATCTAGCAAAGGATGAATATAAATTACAAATCACTTGTTTTTATTAGCATTTTTCATATTGTTCCAGCTTTTTTTGAATTTGGGGTTGTAATTTATACAATATTATAATTGTTATTTTATTATTATTATTTGCATTATACGGTAAAATTATTTAGGTTCTGTGTTTAATTTTCTGTGTTAAAGTAATTAGATACTGTAATGTAATTACTTTTTAGTCAAAATATAGTGTAGTGCCTTGAATTTATTTTACATTAGTGTGATCAGAGTAGTTACTGACTTCCAATTACTTTAAATACTTTTAAGTACCGTGCTTGCATTACACATACTTCTAAAAATAATGTAATGTATAATAAATACATTTAAAACATAAATTATGTTAATTTGTACATCTGTTTGTGGTTCTGTGACAGCTGAAATGTCACTAGCAAATCATTGTAAGGGAGAACCGTGTGATAAATGACACGGTTTTTGAACAAGTAAAAAAATATGGGCATTATTTTGAATTTGTTGAGCAGAAAAACTTTTCTGTGAGTGTTTTAGAAAGTAACTTAAAAATTATGAAGACTATGAAAAAGTACATTTTAAAGTTGCTTGAAGTACTTAAAAGCAATTAGTAATGCTTAATTACTTTTTAAGAATTTACCCCAAGAAACACAGTCCTACAATAGACTTTATTTTTTAAACAAATTATGATTTCTTATTGCATTATTTTGATAATGAGGTGAATTATGATTTGGAGTAATATATGATTCATCCACCTACTGTTTGAAACTCATTTGGTGTTAAGATTGTATCTATAAGATGCCTAAAATTAATGCCTAGGTGGGCAGCTCACTAGAGTTTTTCAACAGAGCTGGAGTGTGTGAATCATGTGAAAGGTTAAACAGACTGTCCTTATGAGCTCAAATAGTACTCTACAAGCCTCACTATGTTCACCTGTATATACTGTAGATTCAGACACTACAGCTTTATTGGGCCACATGCACAGATATTCCACACAAATGCATCTGACAATGTGCTTTCTGTGCCAGTAATTGGCCATACCCACTCACTGTATCTATATATTTCTGTCTCTCTCTTAGAGGGTGTGCAGTTGCTCTGCCTGATTGACAAAGCAGCAGATGCGTGTCGTTATCTGCAGACGTATGGAGAGTGGAACCGTGCTGCCTGGCTGGCCAAGGTATCTCACACCGACATTTTCACTTTCCATACGTGTAGTAGTGTTGTGAAAGGCAAATATCTGACAGTTACAGTCACTTAGAATGAACTGCACCCACTGATAGCGTCATTTATTTGCACATGCAGTATGTGTTGTTTAAGCTCTACATTCATTAAAATAATTATTCTAATGAGATAATGGAAAAGATCATTATTATTTTTTCCCCAAAGGTGGAGTGCCTATAACTCCAGAAGTATTTAAGATCTTAATATCCTTAAGTTGCTGCTTCTGAACAAAATTTCCTTTTTGTATCAATGATTCAATGGTCGAAAACTAATCTTGGGTCACATGTCATGAAGCAAGTTTTTATTGTCCAACAAAACAAAGTACAAATAATTTTGAAATTAGACATTACCTTTATTATTATTCATACAAATACAATGTAAGATTCCAGAAATAGGCTTTTCTTAAGAATAAGTTATTGATGAGCCTCTTCAGTTGCAAAACCTATCTAGTTTGCTTTGGATTGCATCATTTAGTGTCCAAAAACCAAAATGACTAAAATCCTTTTATTCTTTTCGGAGTGTCTATATGCAAGCCGGTGTAAATAGCATCTGCCACACAGGGCAACTATTTGCACCCCAATAGTCTGATGGAACCACAGAAATATACCACAAACTAGACAATAGATGTCGCTGCAGTGGCGTGGTGTGTAAAGATGGTGTGAATGTGTACTGTTGTCCTTGCGAAAGTGGTTTGAACCCGTGTTTTGTCCCACTCTTTTCCCATTCGATTTCCTATTTCCACTCATAATATTTCCTATAATACTGCTAAAAATAATAGATAAGAGTTAATATTAATGTTGATTTCATCACAGAGATTTGGTCATGGTGAATGTCGAGGAGTGCATTGAAGGGTTTGATCTGGAGGAAAGGTGTGTCGATCGCACTAGGTCCCGTGGCTCGACATCGCTTGTGTGTATATTGCATCACTGTATTACTAATATTTTTAGTAACTATGTTTTTTGGCAGAACCCATAGTTTTAATTCAATTAACCATGGTGTTACAGTACCGCAGAAATATGGTGATGTGATGTGGCGTGGCATGCCCGCCCGACCCCCAATCGGGCTAATCAATCGAGAAAATGGTTTAAGGTAGCTGTGTGCGACAGTTCGGAAGAAACATGCAGCTGCCATGTGTGCATTTGTGTTTGTGTCTTTTTGTTTCATTAAATATTACTTTGACTGTTCAGCTGGTTCCTGCCTCCTACTTGCCCATTTGAACCCTGTTACAGGTGATTAAATAGTAACCATGGTTAATTTTGTGGTTACTGTAGAAAACCAAGGTTATAGGTAAGGTTATGGTTAGGTTTTGGGGGATGGGGTTAATGTAGTGTGTCTTTGGGACTTTATGCTGTATTAATATTTAAATATGGGTGCAAATAATATCTGCCACTATTTGCCATGAAAGTGCTGGGTTTATTCTGGGTTTAAGAGACTGCAAAGTCTCTTAAAGAGCACTGTATGTGAATTTTAAACATTACAAGAAAAAGCGCTATTAAGACGGAGAGAAAACGTGAAGATCTTGAAAAGGAAAAATATTGACAATGGTTAGTCTATGTGGGATGGTGGTGTGCCATAGAATTTTTTTTGTCGTAAAAAGTGTGCCGTGGCGAAAAAAGGTTGGGAAAAACTGGAATGATTTAAAGTATTTACATTTTTTATCAATGTAATAAGTGCTGATTCTTTCCTAGACTTAATTACAATATTTAATTTACTTGCTATTAAGTACCTCAAACAAACCACATACAAACATTGTTCCATGGACATTCTATCTATATGTATACGTATCTTTAGATCTCTTCTCCTTCTATCTCTCAGGTGCGTCTGAACCCAGCAGATAGTTCAGATGTTCTGAAGCGCTGGGCAGAGCATCTGTGTTCTCCTCAGGTCAATCAGAAGTCAAAGGCAATCCTGGTCCTGCTCTCACTAGGGTGCTTCCAGAAAGTTGGCGAGATGCTGCACAGGTCTGCTTCACTTTTCTTTCTCATCCCTCCTTCAGTCCATCAAATAGCCTGTTGCATTCTGTCATTTCATAAAGTTTCAAGGTGTATCCTTTGCCATTATAATTTAGTCACTGCTGTACTTTAGTTCATTAACTGTAAAAGAATAAGTTCAGCCAAAAAATATCAGTTCTGTCAGCATTTACGCACGCTTATTTGGGCTGGGTAAAAATATTGATTTTCCTGAATGATCCAGATATCGATTTTTAAAATCCCAAGTTCAATCTTTTACTCTATGGGCAACTGTCTTTAAATCTGAATCAAATCAAAATCTGACTTGAATCAGGAAATCTATATCAATACCCAGCCCTACCCTCATGTCGTTCTAAACACTTTGGAACTTTCTTCTGTGGAACACAAAAAGAGAAGTTAAGCAGAATATCCTGGCCATTCTTTTTACATCACTTCTAAGTAATTATTATTAATAATTGACCATATACAGCACTAAAACAAAAGTCCTTACAACTTGTGCACTACATTCCAAGACTTCTAAAGCAATAATATAGCTTTGTGTTAGGAGCAGATTTGAGACCTGAAGATTTTCAGTGAATAAGGACTTCAGTGTCTCGCATTATGGAATCATATGGCTTCTGAAGTCTTGTAATATAGTGGAATATAGAGTCCCATTTTGGATCTTGACATTGCCTGTCCATTAACTTACATTGCAAATATAAGAGCAATGTGAAGATTCTGCTAAACATGCCCTTTTGTGCACCATGGAACGACTTAAGTGTAAAAAATGATAAAAGAATTTGGATTATTGGGTGAACTATTCTTTTAAAACTGTAATCAAAGAAATGAAAAAAGTGATACAATTTTAAGTGATAATTTTTGTTGTCATAATATAATAATTTATCTGTTACAATGGATTAGTGTGTTCCTTATTTCCAATCACAGGGAATATTGA
Organism: Moxostoma hubbsi; assembly: GCA_032164185.1. Lineage (NCBI taxonomy): Eukaryota > Metazoa > Chordata > Actinopteri > Cypriniformes > Catostomidae > Moxostoma > Moxostoma hubbsi. The sequence goes on from JAVLUX010000021.1 coordinate 40,091,988, forward strand.
TTGGCATATCCTTTTCTCAACGCAAGTAAACTGTGTGAGAGGCACTGCATGTGGAGAAATGCAGCAGGCACTGATTTGACATTTGAATGTGCATGATAACAGACATGATGCTCTGATGTGTCTCAGAAATGTCTTCAAATTTCCCCACAGCATGAGATATTTCGACCGCGCTGCACTCTTTATTGAAGCCTGTTTGAAATATGGTGTGATGGAAACCAATGATGACGTTAATATCCTTCTGATGCATCTTTGTTTTTCAAAGAATAGTCAAGCCCAAGAGCCAAAATACTACATTTATATATTAGACATTATTTCCTACAGAATTGTGGAGTTACGGAGCACCTTATAGAACAGGGATGGAATTTATTTTCTGTGTTCCCTTTCAATAATTTTGGGTTCCCTCAGTACATTTATCCATCCCTTATGAAAATTAACCATGGTTTTACTACAGTTATCAGTTCAACTATGGTATTTGTGGTAAAATATAGTAACCACATAATATACCATGGTTTTACTATAGTTACCTTGTTTTAAAAGTGATATTTGTGGTTAAACCACAAGTGGTGGTGGTGTAGTGGGCTAAAGCACATAACTGTTAATCAGAAGGTTGCTGGTTTGATCCCCACAGCCACCACCATTGTGTCCTTGAGTAAGACACTTAACTCCAGGTTGCTCCGGGGAGATTGTCCCTGTAATAATGCACTGAAAGTCACTTTGGATAAAAGCATCTGCCAAATGCATAAATGTAAATGTAAACCATAGAAATAATAAAAAAGCCCAAATTATGGTATTTAAAATCATCAACATTAAAATCACTATAGTTTCTGTAGTTAAACCATGTTTCATAAAAGATGGAAAAAACTGTTTTAAGTGAACTTGAAATAATCGAGAGGGGAAGCAAAAACTTTTTTAGACTTCTAAGGGGCTCCTTCTGAACTAATATAGCATCTTTATAACATATTTTATTATTATTATCATTATTACATTTTATGTAAATAAGAAATATTAAAGACCCCATGACATTAGATTTTAAGTTTTGTGGCTTTTAGTTCATGCCTGTTAGCTCTGAGGCTAACATCTATATGCTAGAATTTTTACAATTCTAATTGTAAAAATAAAAATTTTATAATTTTTACAAAATTAACAATTAGCAGATATACACATTTAAAAGTCTCCCTCTTCTGGGAAAATGACTCTGATGCACAGGGTGTAAATATATGGTATTTGTAGTAAAACTATAGTAACCACAAAATTTACCATGGTATTTCTGCAGTAACTATAATTCAACTATGGTATTTGTTGTAAAACCATAAGCACATAATATATCATGGTTTTACTATAGGAACCATAGTTTAACTATATATATACACACACACACAGTACGGTGCAAAAGTTTTAGGCACTTGTGAAAAATGTTGCATAGTGAGGATGTTGTCAAAAATAATGACATAATGATGTTTATCAATTAACATCATAAAAAGTCCAGTAAACATAAAAAAGCTAAATCAATATTTGGTGTTGCCACATTTGCCTTTAAAACAGCCCCAATTCTCCTAGGTACATCTGGACACAATTTCTCTTGGTTGTTGGCAGATAGGATGTACCAAGCCTCTTGGAGAATTCAACAGTTCTTCTATCTATTTAGGATGTCTCAATTTCTTCCACCTCTTTATGTGTAATCTCAGGCTGACTCGATTTTCAGTGGGGGCAATGCCATCTCTTTCAGAGTGCCCAATTCTTCTATTCTAATCTTTTCTATTTGCAAAAGTACTGTTTGTCTAAAATGTATTTTTCCTATTGACACACTAAAGCTGAAGATATACTGTAAATAACCATCAAGTTTACAAACACAAATATTTTTGTGAAACATCATAAATGTTTACAGACAGATTGTTTCACTTTTAATTGACTATACCACAATTCCAGTGGGTCTGAAGTTTACATATACTTAGTTAACTGTGCTTTTAAGCAGCTTGGATAATTCCAGAAAATTATGTCAAGACTAATTTAGCTTCTGATAGGCTAATTGGAGTCAGTTAGAGGTGTACCTGTGGATTTATATTAAGGCCTACCTTCAGTGCCTCTTTGCTTGACATCATGGGACAATCAAAAGAAATCAGTCAAGACCTCAGAAAAAAAAATTGTGGACCTCCACAAGTCTGGTTCATGCTTGGGAGCAATTTCCAAACACCTGAAGGTACCACATTAATCTGTACAAACAATAGTATGCAAGTATAAACACTGTAGGACCATGCAGCCATCATACTGCTCAGGAAGGAGATGCATTCTGTCTCCTAGAGATGAATGTAGTTTAGTGTGAAAAGTGCAAATCAATCCCAGAACAACAGCAAAGGACCTTCTGAAGATGCTGGAAGAAACAGGTAGACAAGCATCTATATCCACAGTAAAACAAATCTTGACATAACCCGAAAGGCTGCCCAGCAAAGAAGCCACTGCTCCAAAACTGCCATAAAAAAGCCAGACTACAAAGACCTTACTTTTTGGAGAAATCCTCTGGTCTGTTGAAACAACAATTGAACTATATGGCTATCATGACCATCATTATGTTTGGAGGAAAAAAGGGTGAGGCTTGCAAGCCAAAGAACACCATCCCAAACGTGACGCATGGGGGTGCAGCATCATGTTGAGGGGGTGCTTTGCAGCAGGAGGGGTGCACTTCACAAAATACATGGCATCATAATCCCCCTGACCTCAATCCAATAGAAAATTTGTTGGCAGTACTGAAAAAGCGTGTGCGAGCTAGGAAGCCTACAAACCTGACACATTTACACCAGTTCTGTCTGGAGGAATGGGTCAAAATTCCAGCAACCAATTGTGAGAAGCTTGTGGAATGCTCCCCAAATTCTTGACCCAAGTTAAACAATTTAAAGGCAATGGTACCAAATACTAAAAAAATGAATGTAAACTTTTGACTCACTGGGAATGTGATGAAAGAAATAAAAGCTGAAATAAATCATTCTCTCTACTGTTATTCTGACATTTCACATTCTTAAAATAAAGTAGTGATCCTAACTGACCTAATACAGGGAAAATTTTCTACGATTAAATGTCAGGAATTGTGAAAAAACTGTTTAAATGTATTTTGCTAAGGTGTATGTAAACTTCCTGTGTGTGTGTGTGTGTGTGTGTGTGTGTGTGTGTGTGTGTGTGTGTGTGTGTGTATACATACACGTACACTAATCAGCCACAACATTAAAACCACTGCGGTAAATTTAATAACATTTATTATCTTGTTACAATGGCACCTGTCATGGGGTGGGATATATTAGGCAGCAAGTGGACAGTCAGATCTTGAATTTCGAGTGTTGGAAGCAGGAAAAATGGGCAAGCGTAAGGATCTAAGCGACTTTGACAAGGGATAAATTGTGATGCTAGACGACTGGGTCAGAATATCTCCAAACGACAGGTCTTGTGAGGTGTTCCCGGTATGCTGTGGTTACGTTTAGAGCTTTATTAATTCCCATGGGGCAATTCATTCAGACTGTCCTGGTGCTTCACATATACTAACAACACTGAATACACATACAACAAAAAAATCTAAATACATAAAATATATAAAGTAAAAATCATATTAATAATAAATACAAATAAATAAATAACAAAATAGTCAATTTTGTTTGTTACGTAAACTAATTGCTTCAGGCACAAAAGTAAATTTCAACAGTTTGTGAACACCTGATTGACCTTAAACGCCACCCGAGGGGCAACCACTCGAAGTAAGGGTTCAAAGGGTGTGTGCTATCTCCCATTATTTTATGTGCCATCCTCAACACTTGCTGTTCATAATAGAATGTTAAACTACGTAAAGAAATACCCATCATTTTTGAGCACAAGTTTACAATACCTTGCAGACGATTTTTGTTCTTCATAGACAATGAAGAAAACCAACATAAGAAAGAAAACGACAAAATACTTTCAACAAATGAATTATAAAAAGACCTTAGGATGGGTACATCAAAAGAATTAAGCTTCCTCAACACAAACAATCTTTGGTGTGATTTTTTATTTTTTTTATTTTTTAATAATGGCATCAGTATTTTTATCAAACTTCAACATGTTATCAAAAATTGTCCCTAAATACTTGTATTACTCTGCTACATTCACCTGTGTACCATTAATGATCAAAGGTTGAAATGAAAGTGTTTTCTTACTAAAATTGATAACCATCTCTTAGTCTTTGAGACATTCAATTCTAGTTTCATACTGTTACACCAAGAGATAAAATCGAGTAGAGACAGCCCATAATCCTGGTCTGAATGTGAAAGCAAGGATAGAAGAAAAGTAGCATTTGCATATTTTACCAGATAACTGTTACCTTGTAAACTCTGACAATCATTAGTGTATAATATAAAAAAGATTGGAGAAAGTACACAACCTTGTGATGAACCTATAGAAGTGTTTAATGTATCCGAAAAAAAAACTCCATTAACGCTAACCATTTGTTGCCTATCCATTAATAATAAATAAAAATAATAATGTTCATAATCCATGACACTAAACCATGATTAAAATTAAACTGACTAATATGTTTTTTCCCTAAAATAAAAGGTTGCAGAGTGTAAAATGCTGACGAGCACTCCACAAACAAAAGCTGCACAAACTCCTCACTTTTTTCCAGATGTTGATGAAGAGTATTTAACAGAAACAGATTTGCGTCATCTAAGCCTCTTCCAGTGCAATATGCAAACTGCAGCGGATCTAAAGCCGAACGAGTAACTGTCATCATATGCTTTTTGATCTCTTTTTCAAAAGCCTTCATGACCAAAGAGGTCAAGGCAATTGGACGATAGTCTTTAAAAGAATCTGGCTTAGTTATTTTAGGTATTGGAATAATAGTTGAGCTTTTCCACACCCAAGATCTAAGGAAGACTGTTAATGTAAATGGAGAACTGTTCTCCATAAGCTGTTCAGCACAGTTATTCAGTGTTCTACCACATATCCCATCCGGGCCTGGGGACTTTTTAAGCGGTGTGGCCTTCAACTGTCTCAATACTCAGTGTCTTTAAAATCTACCATATCATCAACTGTAGCAAATGTATCGAAACGGGCAAAAAAATTATTAAACTCATTAGATAAAATGAAATTGGTGTCATAGTTTTCCATTAGAATATGCTGATTCAATACCAGTGTATTCACTGGAGCCATACTCTTAATTGCCTTCCAGGCAGCTCTAAGATTACCTTGCATAAACACTCTCTCAATCTTATTTTTATAATTACGTTTAGCAATTCTTATTGCCTTTTTAGCTTCTCTATTTATTTAATGATTCTCCTCATTAATCCCTGAGAGAAATATTCTTCTTCATATTCAATATACTTTAACTCCTTCGTGACACAAGGTTTATTGTTAGTATACAAAGTCATCTTTTTTGTAGGAATAACAGAATCAGCACAGAAAGTGATATAGTTAGAATTAGTAAGCACCTGTTCATTCAGACCAGAACATGTATTCAAAAACATCTTCCAATCTGGGCAATCAAAACAGCCCTTTAAAACCTCAATATTAGATATTAAATATTTAGTACCTACCAAAAGTGGTCCAAGGAAGGATAACCGTTGAACCGGCGACAGGGCCATGGGCGCACAAGACTCACTGATGCGCGAGGGCTAGCCTATCTGATCTTATCCAACAGAAGAGCTACTGTAGCACAAATTGCTGAAAAAATTAATGCTGGTCATGATAGAAAGGTATCAGAACACACAGTGCGTTGCAGCTTGCAGCGTATGAGGTTGTGTAGCCGCATACTGGTCAGAGTGTCCATGCTGACCCCTGTCCACTTCCGAAAGCACCTACAAATTGGCACATGAGTGTCAGAACTGGACCATGGAGCAATGGAAGAAGATGGCCTGGTCTGATGAATCATGTTTTCTTTTAGATCATGTGGACGGCCGGGTGCATGTGCGTCGTTTACCTGGGGAAGAGATGGCAGCAGGATGCAATATGGAAGAAGGCAGGCTGGCAGAGGCAGTGTGATGCTCTGGGCAATGTTCTGCTGGGAAACCTTGTGTCCTGGCATTCATGTGGATGATAGTTTGACACGTACCACCTACCTAAAGATTGTTGCAGACCACGTACACCCCTTCATGGCAAACTTATCCCCCTGATGGCATTGGCCTCTTTCAGCAAGATAATGCGCCCTGCCACACTGCAAAAATGGTTCAGGAATGGTTTGAGGAACATGACAAAGAGTTCAAGGTGTTGACTTGGCCTCCAAATTCTCAAGATCTCAGTTCGATTGAGCGTCTATTGTATGTGCTGAGCCAACAAGTCCGATCAATGGAGGCCCCACCTCACAACTCACAGGACTTAAAGTAACTGCTGCTAATGTCTTGGTGCCAGATACCACAGGACACCTTCAGAGGTCTTGTGGTGTCCATGCCTCAAACGGGTCAGAGCTTTTTTGGTGGCACAAGGGGACCTACACGATATTAGGCAGGTGGTTTTAATGTTATGGCTGATCTGTGTATGTGTATATCAAAATAAGTGTATATGTGTGTGTGTCTGTGTGTGTGTGTGTGTGTGTGTGTGTATATATATATATATAACAGTTAACAATTAGCATATATTCACATTTAAAAGTCTCACTCACGTACTGATGATTCTTGCACACAGGTGTGTATAAAAACATTTGTCTATTAAAATTCTCTATAATGATAATGCATCTAACTATCATCTTACAGAGTTTTGTGTTCCTTGCCACAGTCGCCTTTGGTTTGCTCACTGGGTGTCAAAAGACGAATGATGTTCTTTTCTTTTTTAAGGCATAATTTGCAGACAGTTTTTTATTTATTTGTTAATAACCCTCACAGTGATGACTTACAGCTTCATTTTCTGTTACAAGATCATTTTCTGTAAAACTGCTTTGAAACGATTTGTGTTGTGAAAAGTGATATACAAATATACAGTGTATGGCTTCACTTGACTTGACTGGAATTAGCAAGCAAATCATATTTCATGGCTGTGATATAAATTACAGGTTATTGGCTATTTAAAACAGAGGCATGAGCCCCTGCATATGTCCCGCCTTAACGTCCTGTTTAAATGTGATATAAATCAACAAAGATAAGAAATCAAAAATGTAATCACCTTAATTCATAACGATGCGAACACTAGCAGAGTTTTGCAGGCCAGTGGCAACTTTACACAAGATACCAAAGTGTGGGAAACGTTTTATTATTCAATTATTGCAGGTTTGAGTTCTCTGTTTTGATGCAGTTGTATCGAATCAGCTTTTGCCTGTTTTGTGCGAGGCAGACCATAAAAGAGCGCTGTTTAACAAATCTGCGTTATGAGCATCCACAATGCGTTAACAACGGAAAAAGTAAGTGACTAATAGAGATTTAAATATTTGAATTGATTGACAGCCCTAATAGTTTAATTGCAAGCAATGCTTAATTATAAACACAATGACAACAAAAAGTGTTTGGACACTTAAGTTGCAAGTAAAAATGTTTGAATGTTTTTGGATTAGATATCAAAGCTAGTGGCCATTACTTTAGAAAGTTAGCACAAGCATAATTTTAGTGTGCTTTTGTGAAGTTTTCAGAAGATTTTCTAGGTTTAAAGTTCTAAAATAATATCTATTAACTTTTCATTTCATGGGGTCTTTGTGTTCAAATACCTTTTGGGATCACAGTTGATGTAGATGCAGTAACTGGTGACATTAAACTGGTCTTTTTAATGATTTATATGACCACACAAATACATTCAGTGCAACACATTTTTATTCCCAGCACTTTTCCTTAACCAGCCATCTCCACATAAGCTTATAGGTACTGCCTTTACCGACTACGCCAAGTTGCTCCGCTCCATTGGGCTGAAACAGGGTGCTGTGCAGTGGGCCTCCCGAGCGGGAGAGGCAGGACAGAAGCTGCTGGATGAGCTGTCCCAGACAGAGGGCGCGGGGCCAGAGATCAGCCCCCGAGATGAAGAGGCAGAAGACACTCTAGTGACTATAGAATGACTTGCATCAAATGGAATGGTGGGAGAAGAGGGTACGCTTGTTAAAGAGCAGTTATAAAACAAGAACTGTCACAGCATGTCTTCACTGCAAACGAGCGGAGCGGTGCAATGTCAATTATAATGGGAGTGTGATCTTTTTTTTTTGTGCTGTAATTTCGCACCACTCAACTGCAGTGTATGCATGTTGTTTGATTTATGCATGTATTCAGACAGATGACAAACAAACATGTCTTTTGTCATAGCTTCTAATTGTTTCTTTGTTGTATTTTCTATTTGTTTGCTGGTTGTGAGGTATGCTGTGATGCTGTGTGTCGTTTTATTCACGCCAAGAAGACATTCCTCTAACACCTACCATCATACTGTAATGCATTCCAAACCTGTTTTTGCACTTTTATTGTCAACCAAAAACTTTTCCTTGTGACATAAATTATATAATGCAATATCTGTGTTTGATGGTGAATATGCTTAAAATTCCACATGGGGAGCCAAAAGATTGTTTAAAGGCAGGATATAGTGAAGATTTCAGAGAGATGTGTTTAGTGAGTCAATGGAAAACATTTTACTCCAAAATCAAAAGAAAATATTAATAAATTGTTTATTTTGTGTTAAATCTGAAGCATATTTTAAGGGTTATTAAGAATTTTTTGCATTGTAACATTATTTTCATGACTTTGTGACAAATAAGCATAAATTAAACTTTTTTCACATAACAGTAATGTTAATTACATTTTCATTCATTACAGTAATGAGAATGTGAGGGGAAATTTGCTTAAAATAACTTTTAAGCAAGATATATCTTCTAATTTCTTTTTCATTTTGGGGTTAAACGTGACCCAGACAGGTTTTCAGTTTCAAACTATTAGACTGATATTATATGGTTATTAAAAGGTTAAGTGGCTTTTTTAAATGGTTAAAAGTTTATGCCATTTTTTTGATTATTATTATAAGTTTTAGGGGGGGGGGTTTTAGTTTTTTTTGAGTGCCTGGTTAAACTTGGGGGTTAAATAATTCTGCTTTTTTTTTTTTTTTTTGTAGCTATATTGCCACTCTTTTAAATGTTCAACTTCAATATCACAGAGTGAAAATTATGACATGCTTATTTCAGGATCATTTCATTTCTTCTTCACTGAATCTGTCTTCAGCCTATAATCTAACTCGACACACTGCTTCCTTTATACTATCAGTAACACTTTACAAAAAGATTATTACATGTTACAGTAAGTAATGCAGCATATAGTCATCTTGGTTAATGTTAATGTATATCTACATATACTAATACATTTTTACATTAGAAGTCGTATAAATTAACATTAAAGTATTATGAGCAAACAATAGCAAGGACCAATAGTATATTTATAAGGTAACATTAACTGAGATCAATAAAGGCTGTTAAAAATAAATTCATTTAGTTCATGATACCTCCATGTAATGCCTATTATGCATTAAACAAAGATTATCGAATTGAACTTTACTGTAGTGTTACCATAATATCTTTCAGCTATTGCAAAGTGATGGATATATATAATATTTTACAATCTATAATGCAAGATATTTAATCAGTTCAGATATAAAGAAAAACATTGTGTACATGTTCCTACACAATATTAGGCAGGTGGTTTTAATGTTGAATGTATGTATATCTATGTATGTATTTGTTTGTGTGTGTGTGTGTGTGTGTGTATATATATATATATATATATATATATATATATATATATATATATATATATACACACACACATATATATGCATAAATATACATAAAACATTAAAACCACCTGCCTAATATTGTGTAGGTCCTCCTCGGGCTGACCCACATCTCAGAATAGCATGATGAGTAGAGATGCAGAATAGAAATGCTATTATTTTCACCACACTTGTATAGTAAAGTTGAGCGGTTATCTGAGTTACTGTAGACTTTGTCAGTTTGAACCAGTCTGACCATTCTCTGACCTCTCTCATCGACAAGGTGTTTCCATCTGCAGAACTGCCGCTCACTGGATATCTTTTGTTTTTGGCACCATTCTAGTAAATTCTAGAGACTGTTGTGTGTGAAAATCCCAGAAATACTCAAACCAGCCCATCTGGCACCAACAATCATGCCACTGTCACTGTGATCACATTTTTTCCCCATTCTTATAGATGATGTGAACATTAACTGAAGCTCCTGACCCTTATCTGAATCATTTATGCACTGCACTGCTGCCACATTATTGGCTTATTAGATAATCGCATGGATGATTGTTGGTGTCAGATGGGCTGGTTTGAGTATTTCTGTAACTGCTGATCTGATGCTGATTGTCTCTAGAATTTACTCAGGATGTTTTCCAGTGAGCGGCAGTTCTGTGGACAGAAATGCCTTGTTGATGAGACAGGTCAACAGAGAATGGCCAGACTGGTTCAAACTGACAAAGTCTACGATAACTCAGATAACCACTCTCTACAACTGTGGTGAGAAGAATGCTATTCTGAGATGCAGGTTGGCATTATTTTGGCGGCTCAAGGGGGACCCTACACAATATTAGGCAGGTGGTTTTAATGTTGTGGCTGATCTGTGTGTGTGTGTGTGTATATATATATATATATATATATATATATACACACACACACAGACAGTACACACAGTAAGTTATATATATAGAAGTCTGTTCGTTATTGCATCAGTCGTTAACTTTCTTGTTGGTTGGCATATGTTGCTGCTGTAATTTTGCTGTGACATGCTGTATGTTCTGTCCAAAAACATTCATGACTATGGTGTCAGAAAATCCATTTTCCACTCCTATTTCCTGAGATTTGCTGTGCCGTTATGGTTGTATATTGGTTTCCACATTGCTTTAGGCCTCCTCCTAAGAGATATTTAGATGTTGTCATTGAAATAATATGTTACAACGTACACTTAATATTTGTGAGGGTACGTTTGAGTCTTTGAATTAAAAACAGTCCTATTTATCAATCTTTTTTAAATGACTAATTAATTTACACCGATAAGCCACAACATTAAATACACCTGCCCAGTATTGTGTAGCTCCCCCCTCGTGCCACCAAAACAGTGCCAACCCTCATCTCAGAATACCATTCAGTGATGATATTCTTCACCACAATTGTATAGAGTTACAGAAATACTCAAATCAGCCCATCTGGCACCAACAATCATGCCATGGTCCAAATCACTGAGATTACATTTTTTCCCATTCTGATGTTTGATGTGAACATTAACTGAAGCTCCTGACCCATATCTGAATAATTTTACGCACTGCTGACACATGATTGGCTAATTAGATAATCGCATGGATGATTGTTGGTGTCAGATGGGCTGGTTTGAGTATTTCTGTAACTGCTGATCTTCTGGAATTTTCACACAAAACAGTCTCTAGAATTTACTAGAATGGTGCCAAAAACAAAATACATCCAGTTAGCAGCAGTTCTGTGGATGGAAATACCTTGTCGATGAGAGAGGTCAACAGAGAATGGTCAGACTGTATTGAACTGACAAAGTCTACAGTAACTCGGATAACCACTCTGTACAGTTGTGGTGAAGAATATAATCTCTGAATGCTGTTCTAAGAAGTGGGTTGGCATTATTTTGGCGGCATGAGGGAGACCTACACAATATTAGGCAGATGGTTTTAATGTTGTGGCTGATTTGTTTATGGGCTTAACATAATTATGTTTTTTGGAATTAACTTCCTTATTTTCATTTTGTTATGAGTAATGAAGTTTTGTCTTTATCATTGAAATGTTGTTCCTTTGTAAATGTTTACAAAGAGTGAGTTCTGCACGTATATGTGCTTACCATATCGTTATATGTATATAGATAAAGCAATAAATCGTTTAAAAGGTATTTGCCCCCATTTTATTTCCTCTATCATTTGTTGCACAATGCTTTTTAAAACACAATTATTTTAAAAAATACAATTGAACATTTTACAATGAACCATATTTAATGTGGAAAGCAACAACATGAGCATAAGCTAATATCCACCATATGCTACCTAAACTTCTTTGTCAGTCATTGCTTTGGGGGAATTTTGGTTTAATCTTTTTCACAGAACTGCTTAACCTTCCTATAATGTTTGGTTACCGAAATCGCTTTTTCTGATTTCATGAAAATATAGCAGTACAATTGCAGTACAAGATTTGGTGACTTTTCCTCCATTTTTCATCAGAATGTGCGCACATAAAAAATTGGGCTGGATTAGAAAAGTCTTAGTAGTCATAAAATAAATAATGAAATCAGCCACAATGCAGAACAAACATACACAGAAATGAAAGGGTGCAAAACAGAGACATAAGATCTTAAAAAACTAAAACATAAAAATCCCAAAGGAAAGTGCATGATGTTATTGTTTTGACTTCAGGGAACAAAAAAATAAAAAATATTTGAAAACTGGTTAGTCATCCACATTTCAAATACATTTTATCTTGATTTACGGTATATTGGGACAAGTAGTATTTCATCTTGGTATTCTAAGCATACATATATTTTGCATGTTAGCATTTAGTCCATGTTACAAATGAACTGGGAAAATAATAATCATGAGACTTTAAGAATATAAAATATATATATATATATATATATATGCAGTATTCAGTGTAAACACACAGAAAGAGAGGAACACTTTTGCTCTCTTCAGATCTGGATGCCACCTTCAGTCTCAACACTTATCCATCAGTTCCCTCTACAGGATATCCTGTATGTCTTTGGTATTTGAGATATCCTGAATGTCTTGTTTATTGGGGGCCTGCAAAGGAGTTCCTAACACTACTGTTCTTCAGGTATAAAGGTCTGTCACACAGGCAGAATTTTGGGTTACAAACAAAACAGCTATGCTACATAATGGATACCGATAAACTCTTTTCCCTATCGAGAACTTGGTCAGGCTTACTTTTCTTTTATGTATTAGATGAATTTTAATAAGAAGCCACCTGATATCAGATCAGCCAAATACAATATCTAATATATACAATATCTTCAGTGTTAACTTACAAATTCTAGCCCAGCCCATTTAATTCTGCCTTCAAAGTATCTCCGACCCAGATTTCTCAAAAAATGTGTCACTCACCTAGCAACAGCAGTTGCTCATGCCGAGTACAGGTGAATTTCCACCACAGAACACAGCCACTGAATCCACGTGCTGGCAACTTTCTGCTCACTTTAAAGTGGGGAGGGGCGATGCCACCAGAGCTCCTAGCAACCATAACAAAAACTGTTAAAAGATTGGGGAAAATATAGATGTACAGTACAATGATGAGTGAGAAAGTATTCAGGGCTATAGCTCGGAAATCCCAGGGCTATCCGTAACCCTGTTCTAAACTTTTCCACTACATTGCCTAACTCCTAACACCCATTTAGGGAATAAGCTTGCTCTGATCAATTATATTCTGCCTCAAGTATTTTACTGATGTTAGAAAAGATATATAATGTGATGCATCGTTTGCATGGTTAAGACATCTGCTGTGAACTCTTTCATCCATAATGCAACTAAACTTCGAGCATCACTCTTAGAAAATTCTTTCACAATACCAATCCTCTTCCCAGTGGCAAACGTTTGTAGGCCCCCATATATTTCACTCCACCAGTAATGGAAACCTTTTGACATGGCCGTTGCTTTGACCTGCAGACCCATTGGTCCCCTCAGATGTTACAGTTATAGGTATCTCTTGTAGTCGTCGACCGAAATATCACAGAGGCTATTTGGTATTTTACAGTTTTTCTCGATTGCTTAAACACTATAACCAGGCTTTTGAACTAAAATTTCAAAACCATAATGCCATTTATCAAAAAGCACACCCATTTCACTGAACTATGAACACTATTCCCCTGTTTTGACACATTAGTCAGATTTGTTGAACTGTCACAGCAAAACTCTACACACAAATCCCTTCATTTCTCATTGCCTACACGACATGGTCATTTAGAAAGCACTAGCATTCAATATTGTTCACTCAAGTCAGCATAGTTTCAGCTCAATTAGCACACAATTACCCAGGTGAAAACACTAAGAGTCACAATTTAACACACACCAATCAGAACTTTCAAGACACATAAAAGTGCCAGAGTCAGTTCATTTGAGTTTTGGAACAATGGATCCACAAAGAAATGAAGGAAGAGGTCGAGGAGGGAGCGGAAGAGGACGTGGTGAAGGAGGAGGAAGAGGACGTGGTGAAGGAGGAGGGAGAGGAAGAGGACGTGGTGAAGGAGGAGGAAGAGGACGTGGTGAAGGAGGAGGGAGAGGAAGAGGACGTGGTGAAGGAGGAGGAAGAGGATGTGGTGAAGGAGGAGGGAGAGGAGAAAGAAGAGGAAGAGGACGTGGTGAAGGAGGAGGGAGAGGAAGAGGACGTGGTGAAGGAGGAGGAAGAGGACATGGTGAAGGAGGAGGGAGAGGAGGAAGAAGAGGACGTGGTGAAGGACGAGGTAGACGAGGGGGAGGTGGTGGTGGAGGAGGAGGAGGAGGAAGGGCAAGGAGACAAGCAGTCTCGGATGAAATTAGAGCCACTTTAGTTGATCATGTCCTTGTCCATGGCATGACTATGAGGGAGGCTGGGCAACGAGTACAGCCTAATTTGAGTCGCTTCACCGTTGCGTCCATCATCAGAACTTTCAGGGAGGAAAACAGGTAGATGTACTTACAGTAAGACTGCTCTGTACAGTAACTTGTGCTGTACTCTGTGCTTTGACATCACATCTACTGTTGCACTATGTAATATGTACTACTGTAATAAAGAAATGCATCAAATTGCCTCGCATACAGATAGTTTCAGTATGTTTCCATTTTTTCCTGTAAAAAGTATGTGTGAGTTACAGTAATGAGTGCTTCTATTTTTTTAGGACACAGAGACGACCACCTGGTGGAGGCAGGCTAAGGCTTTTGTCGGAGGAGCAAGAGAGGGAGCTTGTAAACATGGTCATTGCCAATAATGTAATCCGCCTGCGAGAGATTCAAAGGAGAGTGATTGAGGATAATAATCATTTTCGAGGAATAAATGCCATCAGCCTCTCCACAATTGACCGCATCCTCCGAAAGCACCAGTTCCGGATGAAACAGGTATACCGCGTCCCTTTTGAACGAAACTCTGACAGAGTGAAAGACCAACGAGTGGAATATGTTCAGGTATGAATTTTGATATCGCATGAAGTATTGTGTACCATCAGAGTATAGCAGTTTATGCTGCCATTTGTGCCCTCTTGAACTGTGCTTCAGCATAGTGATTTACTCTACTGTGTTTCATGTGTTTTGCAGAGAATCTTTGAGATTGAAGGCTGGCCTGTTCCCCATGAAATTATCTTTGTGGATGAGGCTGGTTTCAACCTGACCAAAAGAAGGAGAAGGGGGAGGAACATAATTGGCCATCGGGCTATTGTAAATGTCCCTGGTCAGCGTGGAGGGAATGTCACTATGTGCGCAGCCATCAGCCAACGAGGGGTACTCCACCGCCATGCCATTTTAGGACCCTATAACACTATGCTCCTCCTTGCTTTCCTTGACGGTCTAAGAGAGCATATGTTCCAGTTGGACCACAGGGAACCAGCACAACCAGACCACCCTCACTACGTTGTTGTTTGGGATAACGTCAGCTTCCATCGTGCTGCTCTGGTTCGAGACTGGTTTACCAATAACCCGAGATTTTCAAACATCTTTCTGCCTGCATACTCTCCCTTTCTAAACCCAATAGAGGAGTTTTTTTCGGCATGGCGATGGAAAGTGTATGATCGAGAACCTTATATGCGTGTTCACCTCCTCCAGGCCATGGAAGAAGCCTGCCTAGATGTATCAGTAGATGCATGCCAGGGGTGGATCAGGCATGCAAGAGGATTTTACCCCCGCTGCCTGGCTAGGGCTAATATAGCCTGTGATGTGGATGAGATTCTCTGGCCTGACCCAGAACAAAGACAGGAGGCTGAGGCGGAATAATCTTCTTTTTTTTTTCTTTTTTTTTTGTGTTGTACTGTGTACATGAATGAATAAAAATGTGCCAATGTATCCATTGGTTGTGTCTTTTGTTCATCATGTGAAAAGGTTTGTGAGGAGGGGAACCACAAATAACATATCTTACCAGTTTTGGAAATGTTGTTTTTAATTTATTGCACCAGTGTGTTAGACTATGTTGTAGTGTGTGTTATTTTGAGGGCTTGTGTGTCCTGTCTGAGGGCAAAGTTTGGTTTTTCAGCAAGAGTGAATGGTTTTGAGTGTAGAGCTTCATTTTGACCTGAAAATAGGTTGTTTGGAAAACTGGGTGAGACGTTATGGATTTGTGTTTACTGTTTTGAGAATACGAGGCATAGTTTCAAGAAACGTGTTTAAGCAATCGAGAAAAACTGTAAAATAATTGGCCAGTAAATTTTTCTGTTTGACCAATTTTGGTGGTAGGGGAAACTCTAAAATTGGGTTATGTTGCAACCCCCCAACACCCCTATCAAATAAAATAATTCCATGATTAATGTAGTGTTTATCAAAGATAAGTGATGTATTTTAAAAGTTGGCAGCCAAAAATACTTATATTTATACCTATACAATACCTATAATTTGTATTCATTCTGGCAAACAGCCATAAAAGGGAATGTAAATTATGGTATGTGTGCTACATTTTAGCATACAGTGTTTATTCGCCACCTTCTGGCATCACCAGAAATGGTCACTGAAAGAATCATTAAATGGATCTGAATGAATTTTGGTGAAGGTAGTCTAAACACTCGAACCACTTGGATTAAATCAAATACCACAATACACAAGCACAGAGTAAAAAAAATAAATTGTCATTATTGTAATTGATCAAATAATTTATTCAGGACCAACTTGTGCACAGTCTTTTATTGTGAAACAGAAGCAAGTGCTCCACAAGATGAACAAGATTTTTTTTTTTTCAATTAATTTGCGATACTTAAATCTAGTGTTGAGTTCGAGTCCATCTTAGTCGTGTCAGAGTCAAGTCTGAGTCTTTAAACAATCGAGTCCGAGTCCATAACAGGCAGAGTTAGAGTCCGAATGAATCTGTTCATGAATCGGAATTAAAATTGTAACCATAAACTCAACATCAATATTTTAAGTTTATTTTAAACTTCATAACTAAGAAAAACAGTTTGTCAATATAAATTTAACAAAAACACCTCTGTTGCATTTCATATACACATTTTATGATTAGTATCCTGCTGAATTAATTTCTAAGTGGTTTCAGAATGAAAGCCTATTCTTTAGGTGTATGAAGGCAAAACTGGCCTTCAACACAAATCTTATTGTGTTCTAATCCAGTTATTTGTTGCTTTTTCCCCTCCACTCAAACAGACTAAATAAACTGAAAGCTGCATTAGTCATTACAACAATGGTTATGTTTTGCATTTTTATTTAGTTTTTATTTCTACTTCATTTTCAATTTGTCAATTAAATTTTATTCATTTTTAAAGTATCCCTATCTAAAGAAATAATAGTTTAAACTGAGATTTCTTTCTGAATCTTTTGGGAAAATACAGTACGTCTCACGATTTGACTGCAAATGCTACATCCAAAAACACTGGAAAAGCCCACTGATAACATTAAGGCCATGTCATCACGGACATGATTTTAATGCAGCAGCTGCCAAAGAAGATAAAAAATAATAATAATTGATATTTGCTTGAGCCGCAGCCACGCTGGTCACCAATCAGTCTGAAACCTTAAAATACCAACCAAAGAATATTTCATTGAGCTCTTCTTCAACCGCAAAAACATGGAGAATAATAATTCGAGTCATAAATTTAACAGAATTGATCTTCAAAAGTGCCAGAGATGCAGACTAAAAAAAAAAAAGCCATGTTACCCAATGGTTTACAAAAAAAAAAAAAAAAATGATTTTAAGTCTTGGCTGTGTTATGTATTGTAGCAAACTGAGGCAATGATGAAGGCGAAGTGTAGGACCCAAGTGCAGATTTATTAACTAAGATGGAGATACAGGAACTGGACACAAACTAGGAACAGGGACAGACTATGGCTCAGATTCTCTAACTAACATTAAATTACTGACAGGCAAACATCGGGATAACATCAGGCAAACGTCGGGATTACAACAATACTCGACAAGGGACAAGGTAAACATGAGGACTTAAATACAAAAACAAGGGGAAACGTAAGCCAATGGAAAACTAAAACTCAAAACAAGATGACAAGGCAATAAACTGAAACCAATGACAAACTAGAACTGATAACAAGGTAATTAAACAATGAAAATCAGACACATAGACATGGAGGGAAAACAGGACATAAGACAAAGACCAGGAAACAGGAACTTAAAAATTTCAAAATAAAATTACATAAACAAAAGACAATATGGAATGTAACAGGAGGCAGGGTCAGGAGGCCAGGGAGGCGGCCGTAGGACAGGGACCGTGTCTGGAGGTCAGGGAGGTGGCCACAGGGCAGGGACCGGGTCAGGAGGCCTGGGAGGAGGCCACAGGGCAGGGACAGGGTCAGGAGGCCTGGGAGGAGGCCACAGGGCAGGGACAGGGTCAGGAGGCCTGGGAGGAGGCCACAGGTTAGAGTCAGAAGGCCTGGGAGGAGGCCGCAGGACAGGGACGGGGTCAGAAGGCCTAGGAGTAGGCCACAGGACAGGGACGGGGTCAGAAGGCCTAGGAGTAGGCCACAGGACAGAGTCAGAAGGCCTGGGAGGAGGCCACAAGACAGAGTCAGAAGGCCTGGAATTAGGCCATAGGACAGGGTCAGAAGGCCTGGGCGGAGGCCACAGGGCAGGGTCTGTAATAGGAGGAGTCTCAGGGGAAGTGGGCGGAGCCGCGGAAGGCTCTGTAGGTGGGGCCAAGGAGGGTACAGGGGGCGGAGCCGTGGAAGGTGGAGCCAAGGAGGACTCTGGGAGCGGAGCCGTGGAAGGCAGAGACCAGGAGGACTCTGGGAGCGGAGCCGTGGAAGTCGGAGACCAGGTAGGCTCTGGGGGCGGAGACGTGGAAGGCTCTGGTGGAGGAGACGTGGAAGGCTCTGGTGGAGGAGACGTGGAAGGCGGAGCCATGGGAGGCTCAAGGGGCAGAGCCGAAGAAGGCGGAGACCTGGTAGGCTCGAGAGGCGGAGCCATGGGAGGCTTGAGAGGCGGAGCCGTGGGAGGCTCGAGAGGCGCTGGCTCTTGGACGGTCGAGGCTACAGGTGCTGGCTCTGGCTCTGAGACGGTCGAGGCTACAGGCGCTGGCTCTGGCTCTGAGACGGTCGAGGCTACAGACGCTGGCTCTGGCTCTGAGACGGTCGAGGCTACAGGCGCTGGCTCTGAGACGGTCGAGGCTACAGGCGCTGGCTCTGGCTCTGGGGACGGAGCCGTGGAAGGCGGAGACTGGAGAGCGGAAGCCTTTCCTCTTCTCCTCCTCCTCCTCCGGGCAGACGAGGCTGACAACACTGGCACTGGGAAGGACGAGGCTGACAACGCTGGCTCTGGGAAGGAGGAGGCTGACAACGCTGGCTCTGGGACGGACGAGGCTGGCAACGCGTTGGCCGTGGCAGGCGTGGGCGTTGGCTCGTTGGCCGTGGCAGGTGTAGACTGGAGAGCGGAAGCCTTCCCTCTTCTCCTCCTCCTCCTGGCAGACGGGGCTGTCAACGCTGCCTCTGGGACAGACGAGGCTGGCAGCGCGTTGGCCGTGGCAGGTGTGGAGGAACGAGTTATGGAAGGCTGGGGGGTGACCACTGTGGGAGGAGAGGTAGCGTCCTCCTCAGCAACGCCCACAGTGAATGGAGAGCCGCAGATCCTCAGGGTCTCTTCGACGAAGTCAAGGAGCGTCCAGCAAGGGGGTCGCTGGTGGCAACCGCTCCCTTAGCGAACTGTTAAGATTGCTCCTGAAGAAAGCGACCAAGGGAAACTCCGGGAAGTTCGATAGATTTGCCAGCTCCAGAAACTCAGACATGGGCCTCTATTGGGCGGTCCTCTTGTCTGAGGCCGAGAAGCTGGTAGTTCACCTGCTGGGCTGCTGGGTCCATTGTTGGTCGAGTATTCTGTTACGTATTGTAGCAAACTGAGGCAATGACGAAGGCGAAGTGTAGGACCCAAGTGCAGATTTATTAACTAAGATGGAATACAGGAACTGGACACAAACTAGGAACTTGGAACAGGAACAGGAACAGACTAAGGCTCAGATTCTCTAACTAACATTAAATTACTGACAGGCAAACATCGGGATAACATCAGGCAAACATCGGGATTACAACAATACTTGTCAAGGGACAAGGTAAACATGAGGACTTAAATACAAAAACAAGGGGAAACGTAAGCCAATGGAAAACTAAAACTCAAAACAAGATGACAAGGCAATAAACTGAAACCAATGACAAACTAGAACTGATAACAAGGTAATTAAACAATGAACCAATGAAAATCAGACACATAGACATGGAGGGAAAACAGGACATAAGACAAAGACCAGGAAACAGGAACTTAACAAAAATTTTAAAATAAAAGTACATAAACAAAAGACAATATGGAATGTAACAGGAGCCAGAAACTTAACAATAATTTCAAAATAAAAGTACATAAACAAAATACAATGTGGAATGTAACAGGCTGCACATGCCAGACACAATTTTACCATTTGTCAGGTCTACCCGACAGTGTGAAACTACCTTGTTAAGTTTCAATTACATTGGAAACATACCCATCTTTATGTTTTCGTCATGCCAGCTACCTCAGTAGTCTCTGTAGTAACATTCAAGTGTATTGGTTGACTGATGAGTGTGCCTGTGTGATGCATATGTGTGTGTGCATGTGTTTACTTAAACACAGTGAAACAACTCTGGTTACGTCTATGACTTCTAAGGCTAATACAGGTGCATGTAGACAGAGATGTGTTCATTAATTTCTGTTTTATTTATTTATTTCATTGCATCACAAATTTCATGTATTCAGCTGGACTCCCGAGTCCCAAATCCTCTAGTCCAAGTCAAGTCTGTGACAAGTCCATTCAAATTTGACTTGTGACTCGGACCCTAACCCGCTTTTCACTTTTTCTCAAGAATAATCTGGGTAAGGAATTAAAACACTGCAGATATAAAGATGCAATAATCTCACATATGAGTGAAAATATGAGTATTATTCTGCAAAATATCAGTTCACTATCATATAAGTTCTACACTTTAAGAGGTATGTTTATTTTGTTTTAAGTTTATATTATATATATTAAGTTTATTATTACCTTTGATATATTTGACTGTGCTCTAAAAAACATGGAAGTAGTAGTCAAAGAAAATTTGATAGTACCAGACTGTGTTATGATCAGTGGGTTAAACAACACTGCAATTGATTAAGTTTTTTGAAACAATATGGGAGTATCTCTAGAATAATTGAGATTGCAGATAGTAAATCAGAGTACTTTGGACAGGTGACAGCTGAATTCGACATGGCTCTGTCATGACAGCTTTAGAATCACTCTTCCTACCTTATCACAGACAATGTCACGGTGATCCTGAAGTAATTCACTACATTTAGAGTCTTGCAAGCCTAAACCATTGGCACCACGACCAATAAGCCTTATTTGTCTGAATTGAAAGAATAAGCTAAAATGAGTGACAAGCCGTTTGAAGATGCCCTGAGTGATGAGCTCAGCAGGATTAGTGATTCAGTCAGTGACAAACCTGTGCTTAATGATGGTGACACACGTTTGGTGTCTGACTTTCCCCCCTCACCTTGTGAGCCAGTAATGATGCCGAGTGAAATTACTCAGTTAGATTCATCTAAACCTCCCATGAACACAATTCCTCAAACTCCCAAAACAGTTGAAGTCCCTGCGGGTGTTTCTTCCTTTAGAGGTGACAATGTCCTGTTATATTGTCACCCAATCAGCTCAAAAACCCTGATGTCCAGTGTGTTGAATTTGAACATGTCAGTTGGAGTAGTGAGTTTGCTTCTCAGCCTCACACCATTGAACTTGAAACACTTTTCTGGAAAAGTTCCACATACAAATTTTGAAGTCGACTATGATACATGGTGCACTAATGTTTACTTCTATCTGAATGATCCTTTGATATCTGATGCACAAGTTGTGAGCCTCTCACCCCCAGCTTCAAACATTGACAAATCATTAGGTCCACTAGCTTCTCCAAAAGCTTACCTTGACCTGCTTGACTTTGCTTATGCTACAGTTGCAGAAGGGGATGAGCTTTTAGCTACATTTCTCAACCTTAATCAGAATGCTGGAGAAAAGTCCTCTGATTTCCTGGATCGGCTCCAAACAGTATTGAATTCATTTGTGAGAAGGAACGGCCTTGCAGTTTCAGAGTTGGACAAACAACTCTTAATTTATTTTTGAGGTTTCTGTAATAATGCTTTTATCATTAATCTCCAGCTTGAGCAATGCAAAAAGCAAAACACCCCATCTTTCCCAGAATTATTACTTGTGTTGCGCACTGAAGAGTACAGGAAAGCAGCCAAAACTATACGGATGAGACCGCATCTTGGGGTCTCAAAGCCAAAGACCCAGTCTAGTGTGTAGGTTGCATGTTTACCTTGTTTTACAGACCTTGACTTACCTGTTGAAGGTGATTAATTACCCTCTGCCGCTGTTCAACCTTTGCAAAAGCAAATAACTATGCTGCAAATGCAAATTGCAAACCTTATGGCTACTAAGGAGAAACTAGTGAAAGGGAAGGCCTCATGAAAAAACAAATCAGGTCAATTATAAACAAGACAACAAGCAGTTAAACAGATTGCTACAGCAAACCCAAAGCCTAAACCCTGGTGTTGTTTCAGATCAGTGGCGGCTGCTGGTCTTTCAAAGAGGGGAAGCTCATTTTCGGCCTACATTATAAACTTGTCCATTTATTTAAAAGTAAATTCTGCCCTACGTTCCTTTTCGAGAAAATTATTGCAATGATATCAAGAAATAGGTTGCAGCAGTTTGTCTTTCGACTACACTTGAGAAATCCACGATGGGACTAAGCATGAATAGCTTCAGCGACTTCTTATAGTACAGATTCACTGTCAGTCAAAAGGAGATGCAGTCTTTCGACAGATCCTCCAATCATTACGCGGAAGCCCAGAGTCCGGGCCAGCCCACTCCTCATTCACCCCCAGAGACGCTGAGCGTCCGTGGGCGGGACATAGTTAACCCTTGTTAACTGGCACTAACACAAGAAACTGGATGTATCTTTAATGCCAGTTCAATTGGTGATGAGACATGGGCTTTATTAGAGCAACCATCAGAGTCTGTACTGGCTGGTGGGGTGTTTGTGGATAACTGTCTGATAACTCTACCAAAGACCAGTCCATTTATAGTGCCAGTCTTTCTAAGAATGAAACAATCATGACATTACACTTCCCAGTATTTGTGTCTTAGCTGAATTTAGTTTTCCACATCAGCTGATTCAAGACCCTTGTGAAAAATTGACATCTGGATGCTGGTCCAGTCAGCAAGTGAGAACTCAGAATGCTAAGTTCCAGTTTGATTTTGGACAGTCTCCATTACCTGTTGAGTGGAAGAAACACATTATGCAAAAGTTTAATTCTTTCTCTGATGTGTTTTCGCATCATGATTTTGACTCCAGTCATGCAACTAAGATAAATCATCATATCAAATAAAAAAATGAGACAGTGATCAGGCCTATTTCACCCATGAGGTTACGAGGTAGTAAAGAGGCATTTGCAAACCCTTGTCAATGCAGACATACAGTAATCAGAGAGTCTGAGTCTCCTTTTGCCTCTCCCATTGTTGTAGTTTGCAAAAAGAATGGTGAATCAATTTAATATGCAAACCATACGAGATGCTTATGCACTGCCCTCTGAGTCTAAAATACTAAAAAATAGTCAAACTACTTACTAACCTCACAGCTGGTTACCCACCTAATCAGAAATGAAGTAGGTACAGAGTTGAAGATAGCAAGTATATGAGCACCAAAGATCCTTTTATAGAATGTTGGAGTCCTGCTTGCATGCGTTCATTGCAAAGTTAACCTTTGCTCCTGTTCTTGGGTTCGCAGATCTAAATTACTGTACACTCTGCATATAAATGCTAGCTGACTGGCTTGGGAGGCCTGGCAAACGACGGATGAATACACATTCTACCTGTGTCCTCACGTGATCCAAGTAAGAGGTTTTCATCTGGGCAGAGATAGAATATTATAGTGTGTTATTCTTGTCTATCAAGGTTATTGCTTGTACAGTTTACGGAGCACCGAATCTGCTCATGGCTGCTAAAAATACTCTTTTTATTAATGTAATGTACTGTTACCACAAATTAGATTTTCTGTGTTGTAATGTGCAGACCATCACACTGGGTTTATCCATTAAAAAACCAAAGACCATGTCTCTTAGTGATAAACTAACAGCTCCTCTCTCCCATGATCGCACTACTTTATTCACTCTCTGTCCCCTCACAAACATTTAACTAGTAGATAACTTGGTGATAAAGCTCAGCTTTGTCCCCAATTTATCATACCATCGGAGACCAACGCAGATCTATGTTCTTTTCAGTGTCACTAAATGGAAGTCAAAAATTGGGGCAGTGGTGGCTCAGCGGTTAAGGCTCTGGGTTACTGACCGAAAGGTCTGGTTCAAGCCCCAGCACCATCAAGATACCTGTAACAGATACTCAGACTCGAAGGTAGTGTTAAACCCGGAGGTGTGTTTATTGAGGAGATTGAGTGGAGTGAGAGGACCTGAGTGAGGATGGCAGAGTGAAGGTGAGGAAACAACGGGAACCAGATGAAGGAGCAGTGGAGTTTGGAGATGAACACGCTGGAACAATGGAGTAAAGGACCAGGAAGTACGTCGAGGGAACGATGGAGCTTGGTGTTGAACATGCTGGAGCATTGGAGTAGAGAACTAGGAAATATATCGGTGGAACGACGGTGCAAGGCGTCTTGAGATGAAGACAGTAATGTCTCGAGGAGAGAGCAGGTAAGTGAGTCCGTTATCTTCGTTGAGACCAGACAAACAGTGACAGGAGTGAAGGGCTTATATGTGGTGACGTTGATTGATGTGGAGATGAGTCTCAGGTGCAGGTGATTAGTATTCGGGAGAGAGGGATCGTGGAGTGAAAGTGTTGGGCGTGTCAGGAGGAACTCTGACAATACCACTGTTGGGCCCTTGACCCTACCTGCTCCAGGGGCACTGTTTCATGGCTGACCCTGCGCTCTGACCCCAGCTTAGTTGGGATATGCGAAAAAAAATGCATTTCATTGGCCCTGTACTCTGCACAATGACAATAAAGTTGAATCTTAATCTTAAAAGATTGTTTCCAAAGACTGCATGTGATAGGGACTCAACAAAGGGAAACATCTTCACAGTGATCTATTCTAATCATCCAAAAGTGTGGTAGGATTTTTCAGAGCTTTGAAATTCTTAATTATTTTCCCTTTTGGAATCCATATCAGACTGTGCCTGAGAACATTTCTTCCCCAAGTGAAAATAATTTTTTGCCTTTTAAAAGACAAAAAAGAGGTGCACTTAGTGACCAATCTGGGGTCAGCTGAGATTTTTTAACAGAAACCACAACTACACAAATACACATATACTACAACAAAACTCATACATACACAATGTTCTGCTTTGTGCAATTATTAATTCAGTTACATTTACTCCACTTACCTGATGTTCTTGTGTGACTTCCTGTTAATACGCTGTCATGTGTGTGGTGTTGGGGCAAAGTGGTGCTGTTTATCAGGGCTGGATTTATGCCTCGGCAAGGTATTCTTAATATAAATTAGCTGATATTCATAAATGAATGGTAGTTTTTCAAAATGGGATTTTAATTTGAAGCCCACGCTATCTTAAATAGTGAAATATATTTAACACAGAGACAAAAAGAATCAGTTGTAGCAATGGAATTGTTCTGGCTCTGCCAGTTATTTTTTCTTATGATGTCAAGCGACCCCTTGTGGTCAAATGGGGCACAGCAGAAAATTTAGAGAAAGTGACCTCATATGGATGGAGATAGTCTATCAGGGTGTTAGTTGAGTAGATACAGCAAGAAATAGTGCATGTTTGTATACTGAAGTCCAAGGACATCTTCTCTTATAAGCTCTTGATAAGGCATTGCCTGTAAGTAAAATAGTTTGTTAACATACATAATAAGTTTAGTTTCATTTTGGTTTGTAAGAATGTCATAGTGATGTTATCCAGGATGTTATGTTTCTATATTGTCAGTTCTATTCATTTCCCCTTATCTATCAACCAGTTATGTTGCTTTAAAGGAATCAGAATGGTGTATCTTTATAAGATATAAGTGCAATTTATAAATTACAGAAATGTAGCTCAGCCCTTTGTTATACGTACATGTAACTTACCAGTGTTTGTATTTGTTTCACACCATTCACATGATAAATTTACATTCTCAACATCACCTTATGGTTCCGGCAGTTATTGTGCGATGTGATTAACTTACTGATAATTGTTTGAGGATTCAGTTAGGCCAGTATAGTGAAAAGGGTGCATTGTCCCTTATAGTCCCCAGGCAAACACGACAACTTCAGTAGCATGCCTTGATTGATATTGGTACCTCAGACAAGCCAGAGCTTCAAGTTATCCACTTAATATGCAGCACACAGGCTTAGAAGTTCAATCTGTCACCTCCTGTTCAGTCAAGTCATCCCACTCGACCAAGTCATCCTGTTCTTCAGCTGTATTAAATGCTAGCATGGCAGCAACTAAGGCACGGGCTGAGATTGCCCTGGCTCTAGCTTCATTCTAAGAAAAAAAGAGATTGAAATAAAAAGAGAAGCAGAGGTGCACTAGCTAAAGCTGCGGTAATGGAGGCTGCAGTTCCAAACTTGGAGTCAACAGAATTTGAAAACTGTACTGATTCTCTACATTAGCAAAGCACACAACAATGCACTGTAGCGTATATGAATGAACAGTGCCTGAGTTGATGGTACACATTTACCTAGAAACAGATCTATGAACAATATCAGCCAGTAACACTCACAGCCCTCTAACTTATCAGCAGATGGAGGGTTGGAAGATAAATCCCCTCCACTAAGGGGGCGTCTAATGTCTGCCAAATGCGGGTAATGCATATGTGAGCATCTTATCGGGCAATGGAGCCATCCTACTCCCTTGAAAAATCAGTAACACCATTGTAAGGAAATACAGTTATACCCAGTAAAGAGACCAGTGTGAACAATGATGACCAGGAGTCAATGTTGAAGATTAAATCAATAGAGAGAGAGTTTACTGAGGACAAAGTTCTCCACATTTCCAAAGGCAAACGATGGAAACAGAAAATGAGTTGAGGATCCAACTTCGAACTTAGATTACAGAAATAACAGTAATTATAAGCATATGCAAATTAATTGATATCATTTCTTATGAGTACAGAGATCTGATATGTGAACATTACAGACAATTCTTGAAATCTTACAAACATGATGTTCTGTTTAACTACGTGAATGCAATCATTCAAAAGTTTATATTTTTAAAACACTAAGTCAAGTTAGTAAGCAGAAAATGTTTCAGAGATGAGTCTTCTCTTTAGATAAACTGGCATCCAGTTCCTTTGTCTTAGTCACGTGATTCTCAAAATTACAAACAATCCCTCCAATGACATTATTAGACAGAACACAAAATAGGTTCTATAGGGTCTTTTCTCTCAAGGTGGAGACACACTCACTGGGACTCACTTGGCCTTATCCAGCTGTAACAAACATGCATTCAAGCACAACAGAAAAGATAGGCAGGAAAATACTTTTAGTGATGAATGCAAAGAATGTACTCCTGTCAGTAATTAATAACCTGAAACTTAAAACATAATAAAACTCATAATTAATTTGATCAATGAATAAAGTAAAATTTTACATGTGTACTTGTTCTTTGGGAGGTGGGCAAAATGAGAAATCACTGTATCTAACTGGATTCCTGACAAGGCTCAGACACTCAGTCACACCTCAGAGGTCAAATACACAAATGACATGTAACATTTATGATTTTAACATAACCGGAATAAATGAATATGACTAAAAATGCTTTGATTAACAGTTGATTATTACAAGTAATTTTAAATGTATTAAACTCATCAATAGGCTGAAAAGACAGGTTAATCCACCCCTTCACCATGCTATGAGCATGCCAGCTTGCACACATTACCCAGGTCACCATAGTCATTATCCGACCACTCCTGCCCGCCACTCTGGTGATACGGCCTCAACAGATTTTGCGATATATCTAGCGAGAAGCGTATAGTGTCAACTGGGCTTAGTGTCTATAGTGTCAACTGGGCTTACTAAATTTGATGATAGGACAGAAAATTATCTAGCATGGAAATCATCATTCCTTAATGCTTTTGAGACCTTGAATCTCACTGCAGGGGAGGAGCTGGATCTTTTAATTAAGTGGTTGGTTACAGACTCTGCAGAAAATGCTCAACTTGTTAAGTCAGTAAAGGTGTGGAACCCATCGGCTGGGTTAGATCTTATATGGGATAAGGTTGGATAAGATGTACAGGTCACAAGAAGCCATTGAAGGTGCACTGTTTGCAAAATTAGAAACATTTCCCAAAATAGCCCCAAAGACCACCTAAAGCTCATAGAGTTAAGTGATTTGCTGTGTAAAATAGAGTATGCTAAGCAAGAAGGATACCTACCAGGGGTTTCAAATCTTGACACTGCTAGTGGAGTAGACCCCATAGTTGAAAAGCTTCTATATGGGCTTCATGAGAAAGGATGGAGGGCTCTCACTATAAGCAAGAAAACAGAGTTGCCTTCCCACCATTCCCTTTCTTTTCAGAAACTCTGCACAGGCAAGCCAAGCCTCACAATGAGCCAAGTTTTCACCTCACCTAATTTTCACATCAATGCCCGCAAGACAGTTACTGTGCATAAAACTAATGATTCGCCAGCTTCTAATTCTCCACCCATTGCCGATGAAAATCCAGTGGACCATGTTCCTAATCTATTGTATATTTAATTTTTAAAACCTTAATTCCAGTTGTTACTTTTTAATTTAGAATCTCACAATACATTTAAGTTATTTTTCAACAATGAGAATAGTGATTACTTATCATTAGTTAAATTTCTAAACTGCTTTTTTTTTCATAAATTATTACCAAGGGCTTCAAACAGTTACCATGCATAAAACAAATGATTCTCCAGCTTCTAATTCTCCACCGATTGCTGATGGCCCAGACAAGCAATGCCCTGTACATCACAAACCACATTCACTGCAAAGCTTCAGATAAATGCTAATTTATTAATGTAAAAGAATACGGAGAGCACACAATATCCATTTATGCTGTGCCTCAAACACATGTGGCTTGACATTGTGAGGCAACTGTGCAATGTTCTGAATTGAACAGCAACAAACATCCATCAGCCCATCATTCAGGCTCACCATGACATTTCAAACCCTCTCTTTCACCTAAACAGCATGGCGGGGAGAAGGAAAATACATCTGATGTTGGTGTTTCATACAAATGTACAGAGGTATGTGGTGTAGTCTTCAAAGGAAAATCATGCTCGAAAATATGCCTTGTTGAATTATACCCAGATGGCAATCGCCACAAATGCAGAATAATTTATGCTATACTGGTTGACCAAAGTAATAGGTCACTAGCATGGTCAGAGTTCTTTGATATGTTTAACATACATGGTCCCATGGCCCAATATACACTGAAATCCTGTTCTGGGGTAACTGAAACAGCTGGTCAACGAGCTTCTGGCTACATAGTAAAGCTTGTTAATGGTAAGAGTCTTTCACTACACACACACTCCTGGAATGCAATATGATTCCTGAAAACAGGGATGAAATCCTTACTCCAGAAGCAGCAGGCAGTCACCATAACCTCAAACACATATCACATGAAATACTACCTCGATAAAAATGCTGAGATCCTGTAGTTGTTAGGGCGGGACATGTTAAGGGTACACAAATTCTGCCAACAAATCAATGGACCATGTGATGCGGCATATGCCCAAAAGCTGGATCTGGGCTTATAATTGGTGAGTGCACATCAGCCCTCGGAGATCACTAGTATGAAGACTTACATTCTTGAGACTGGCAGGCCTAGTCACTTTCTTCCATGTGAGAGCTATTTAACAGTTAAGGAAAAGTTAATGTCCCCTCCACAGAACTTGTCTTTCAGGTGCAGTTCTTGCAAGAATCCCTTGTCTGGGGTCAACAATGAAAATACTGTTCAGTCAGTGTTTTGCCAAACCAAGCATGACAATAAACTTGCGTCTTTAATAGAGGACCTCCAGTTTCACAGGACCATGGAAAATTAATTTTTCCAAGATTCCACAAAGAGCTTGGTAGCCCCATTACCATTTCGTAATCAAATGTCTGCTTAACAACTGCTGTGAGTCGATTCAAGTCTCTGAGCCGAACACTTGAGAAACATTCAGAAATGAATGGAATTCATGCAGAAGATAAATCGACAGCCACCATGCAGAGCTTGTGCCCCAATACAAGGCAAAGAGTACTGGTGTCTGCATTATTTGAAGTGTACTACCCACAGAAGCATAATCAATGCATGTTTTTTTTTATTCCAGTGCTAAATTTGTTGGTATTTCCCTGAATGATGTGCTACCTTCTGGGCCAGACACAAACAATAGCCTGTTGGGTGTCCTGACGAGATTTTGGAAAAATCCAATTGTGATCACAGCTGACATCCAGCAGATGTTCTTAGTTTTGTCTGGTATCAAGACAATGACTCAACTAAAGATGTAGTTGACTACAGAATGAGGATTTATGTGTTTGGGAACAGCTCCTCACCTGCAGTAGCAATCTATGGGCTATGTAGAGTAGCTCAAGAGGGAGAAGATGAGTATGCCAGGGATGTGCACCACTTTGTTGAAAGAGACTTTTACATGAACAATGAAAGGTGTCTTTTCCGATGCTTCCGTCAAGGCCATCTCTGTGGTCACATACCTCAAGGTCACACTGATGATGGAAAAACAGAAGTGGAATTTATATTAGGAAAGTCAAAACCCCTCAGCCAGATTTTACAGTTCCCAGGCTGAAGCTCTGTGCAGCAGTGATGGCTGTAGAGATTGCAGAAATCATAAGTGACCTAGACCTAGAAATCATAGACCTAGGTCAACTACTTTACAGACAGTAAAGTGGTTTTGGGTTATATTCACAACCAGTCATGCCATTTCTGTCTATGTAAATAAAAGAGTACAACACATTAGTCTATCAGGAAGCTAGATGAGTAGACACAGCAAGAAAGAGTGCTTGTGTGTATATCGAAGTCCTATGACATCTCTAATAAGCTTTTGATAAGGCATTCCCTGTAAGTAAAATAGTTTAACATACTGTTACGACCCGTAGTTTGGTCACTCAAAATGGGTCACAACAAGGGAAGGGGAAGACAAGAAATATTTACAAACCTCAAAGGAAAACTCAAAACAGTATTCTAAAAGGTGCCAGGTTTTCCCTGGCACCAGGGGTGTAAAGTAACGAATTACAAATACTCACTTTACTGTAATTAACTACTTTTTCTCAAGAATTCTACTTTTTTAAGTAGCTTAAAAATGTTATGCTTTTACTTTTAATCGAGTAAATTTTAAGAGCTGTAACTGTACTTTTACTGTGCTATTTTCCCACCAAGTGTGTTCGCTACTTCCCTGTCCTGAATGTATTTTTATCCATCAACTTGATTGGCTAATCGAATCACACGTAAAAAACTTGAATAGCAACTGCACATCTGGTGCCAAATGTGAAGAATGCCTCAAGCGCAGTTCAAAACCTCAACATCACGGCTGCACCTGAAAGGGATTTTCACAGTGCAAAAGGCCAATTGCTTGATCGTGTCATGCAAGTTTAACTTTCTCAATCCATATAAAATCATTAATCCTGCCTCTAAATTGAAGAAACAAATCAAGGTAAATTTCATATGTCTGCTTACTAGATTCTATTACTAGTAGATTCTACTACTAGAATCTACTACTACGTTATAGACACTTACTAATGTCTATAACGTAACCTGTAATTTCACTATCACTGAGATTATTGGGCTGCTGTGAGAGGTTGATGCAATGTTATCAATAGGGCTGGGCAATACAAATTATTTACATGTTTATCGGAAAAGGAGAAATGTTCTCGATCAAACTTTTGAGTAGTGTTCTATATTTAGCCTGTGTTCTACATCTAGAACAGGGGTGTTCATTACAACAATCACGATAGCAACTGGTTGGTTGATCTAGAATCTAGATGAAATATAAAAGATTGAGTTTGATTGAAAGGCGGTTAATGTTTGTACGCTTTATATACACGTGTGCTCTAAGAGGGCAAATGTGGGTTTGTGTCTAAATGATCCAATATACTTTATAATTCCGCCAATGTCCATCTTGGTGAGGATTTAAAGTAAACGCAGTCATATATGTCTAAAGTGAACTTTAAACAGTGGGACAAAAAGTTTATTTGTATCAAAATGTTGGACTTGAAGTGCATGTATGTGAATTGAGCACTGTCTAGTAGGCTATGCCGTATAAAGGTTATTAATCAAAGGTTGTTATAAACAAAATAACAAGAAAACGAGACAACGACTCTACATTTGGCTGAATAATTTGAGTAGTTCTAAAAATATTCATGTAACAGAATAAAACAGTGACATTTTTAATAATAATATTTTTTTTAAATATTGTTTGTTTTTAATAATACTGACCCCTGATGTATAGTATAATAAATTACAATATTATTAAATTATAATATGGTATAATAAATTACCAGGAAAGTAGAGATGATAAAATAATTTATAATTATGCTTAGCCTTTATAAAGATCAATAATTGTACAGCAATGCTTCAGGCAGAACATTATCTCATCATTTACTCACTTTCATGTCATCCCTGAGTTGCATGATTTACTTTATTCAGAACACAAATGAAGATTTTTAGAAGAATATTCCAGCTCTGTAGGGCCATACAATGCAAGTAAATGGTGACCAGAACTTTGAAGCTACAAAAAGCACATACAAGCAGCATAAAGGTAATATATACAACTCCAGTAGTTTACTCCATGACTTTAGAATTTATATGATAAGTGTGGGTGAGAAACAGATCAACATTTAAGTAATTTTTTGCTATAAATTCTTCTCTCTACCCAGTACGTGGCGATATGCATGATGAAAGTGAATCACCAAAATCATAAGAAGAACAATGTGAAATTTAAAGTGGAGATTCACTGTGCAGGGATGAGAATTAATAGTAAAAAAGGAATTAAAAATGTATCTATTTCTCACCACATCTATCATATCGCTTCTGAAGACATGGATTAAACCACTGGAGTCAGGTGGATTAGACTACTTTTATGCTGATTTATGTGATTTTATGAGCTTCAATATTTTAGCACCGATTCACTTTAATTGTATGGACCAAAAGAGCTGAGATATTCTTCTAAAAATCTTAATTTGTGTTCTGCAGAAGAAAGAAAGTCATACACATCTGGGATGGCATGAGGGTGAGTAAATGAATTTTTGGGTGAATTATTTAA
Organism: Moxostoma hubbsi; assembly: GCA_032164185.1. NCBI lineage: Eukaryota > Metazoa > Chordata > Actinopteri > Cypriniformes > Catostomidae > Moxostoma > Moxostoma hubbsi. Next base: position 40,125,341 of record JAVLUX010000021.1, read on the forward strand.
GCGTGATGTAGCCCCTGTACCAAACCACTTTTCCCATGCCTGCTCTACCTCCTCTATTGTGCAGGACATGACGTGCCAAGTGATCCTGCTTATTTAGCATTCATTTGCGTTACTTGCATTGTTTTTAACATGTTTTATGCACAACAATAACGCTCTGTCGGCATTAAGGGAAATTTAGACCTACACATAAACTGATTTTAATGTAATTGTTTCATACATTACAATTTAAAATGGTGATCAAATTGAAAATAACTTTTTAATCTTCATTTCTGTTATCATGTCTCCCTATTATTTTTTGGAATCAGATTCATGTAGTGTTTTTTAGGAATGGGATTCATTAATAATTTGGTATTTGAATATTTAAGACGAATAAAAACGAATATTCTATTATTTAAATGAAGGTAATTAATGAGAAAGGGTACAATTACTATTATTATTTTTTTATATTTAAACAAGGAATGCGTGAAAACAAAAACAGTATAGAATGAAAGCATTTAAGCTCATGCAAAGCGAAGAAAAAGAAACCTGCTAATGAAGTAGACTGACTCAGTTAATGCAATAAACACACTGCATATAATAGTTATCATGTTAATATTGTCTCTCATGCCATGTTTTTGTTGAGAAAAACAAGCTTAGTAAACTATACTCGTTTATACACACCCGTTTAAATGATTAAAATGATTTCGCGGATGCCATGTTTGTTTTTTACAGAAGCATCGCAGGGATTAAGTTGCTATGGGAACGCTACTTTCTGATGAGCTTCACATATATGAGGGTAAAGTGTACACCGCTTATCCAGTACATTTAAACAGGAACCCAGCTTTCTCACAGTAAGCCACATTCTCACAATAACCCGCTTTTTTGGTGTCCATCTGTACGTACTGACAGAACCGTTTGCTCAACAAATGTGATCAACGTGTGTCCACATTCAACAGCACCTCCCAGTGCATTGTTATTCCGCCGCATGCTACATACCCTTTCTATGTGGTTCAGACCCTGGTTCCTCACTTTGGGTACCACTCTAGGTGTGTCTTGCCGTCACAGTTTGCTAACGATAGACGCCTCCCTGACGGGCTGGGTAGCGGTCTTAAGTGGTCGTCCAGCTCAAGGGGAATGGGAGGGTCGTCATCTCGATTGTCACATTAACTGTCTCGAGTTGATGGCTGTATTTCTGGCCCTGAAATACTTCCTCCAGAGGCTGCCATGTCTTGGTGCGGGTGGACAACACAGCGGTAGTCTCTTACATAAACCATCAAGGATGTCTACAGGATGGCCAAAACAGGATATGGTTCTTGGAGATAATGTCTCTCCTCGACAGCTCGGTTTGGGCGATTCCAGACAGGAGGGACCTTCTGTCTCAGGCGCAGGGGACAATATTTCATCCCCGGCCCAAGCTGTGGAACCTTCGTGTTTGGCCCCTGAAGGGTACAAACTGTGGGTTACTGGGCTTTCACCTGAAGTTATCGAGACCATTCTAAGTGCTAGGGCTACCTCTACTTGGAACAAATCTGGGTGAGATTTTACAGGGCAGAAGTGTACCTCTTCTCCTCTCAACAAACAGTGCAATGTCCCCTCTACTTCTCTCTGAGTCACCCAGCCCCCCTGGGGCTGGACGCGATGGCGCATACATGGCCCAGAATGTGCCTGTATACGCTTCCCTCTACTAGAAGAAGTTATAGTTTGGATGTTCATGCCACTCTTATGTCCTTGAGTCAACATCACAAGCTCATGTCTCATGTCGTGCTCTTGTGAGCACACTAAACAACCGTAAGGGGTCCGGACATCCACAGTGCGGCAGCATGGGTATTCTCATTCCCATTCTCATTGCTGCACTGGGATGCCCCAGGACTGCTCTTCAGACAAAATACCTGACGATGCACCTGTGGCACATCTATTTATAGCCCTGCTACAGGTGCATCCAATGTAGCCCTGCTACAGGTGCAACACTGGCAGAGGCTATAAATTCTGGTAAATTTTCATTGACGTGTTGCACACATATTCACAGCTGGTCACACCTAAAGTTGTTCCCAAAGCGCTAACTCAGCGAAGCATCTCGTTCCGCTTTTATCAGGGAACAGGAGTTACAGTTAAGTAACCTGATACTTTTTACTCTTACTTGAGTAGTCTTTAGGACAGCTACTTTTACTTTACACATATTACATTTTTGGGAAGTAACAGTACTTCTACATGAGTATGATTTTTCAGTATTCTTTCCACACCTACCTAGTACTCACAAAGAGTCCAAATAAAGACTCCAACTTCAAAAACAAAATAGAAGGGAGGAAGAGGCAAAAATTTACCTGAAAGTATAGATAATTACAGAATTCAAAATAAGAAAACTGAGGCAAAAAATTTAACCCAAAAAGAAACCACTGAAATAACAGGAAAGAGGTAAACAATTTACCTCAGAAAGGAGGGAGGAGGAAAACAAGTGGGAAGCTGATGTTGCTTTATAGAATCAGAATGTTGTATCTTAATAACATAAGTGCAATTTATAAGTTAAATTAGCTCAGCCCTTTGTTATACTTACCTGGAAGGCCAGGCAGGCCAAGGGGGTGACCAAAAATTAAAAAAAACAAAAAAAACAGCTAAATGCTATTAAAAAAAAAAAAGAAGAAGCAAAACTAAACTTAAACATACATACAGTTTTTTTTATGAATACACTTAGAGCAGTTTGTGTGCTATAAATTACTATTTGATAGGCTAAAACAAATCTAATCCTCAAAATAATGCAATAATCCACAATAATAATTCTGTATTGTAATACAATTTAACTGACATTTTACAAAAAATGTGTAAAGTTTTTTAAACATCTTGTAAAAATGTAGATAAATAATGCATTTTATTATTGTGTTGTTATATATTTGTGCATTTAAAATAAAATGATTCAATGTTATTCTTTGTTGTGTTTATTAAGTGAAAAACGTCACAAGCTGCTGCATGCTAGAAGCAACTGTGTCAGCCGCATGTAACCCTCCCCAACGCCCCCAGAAAAGGTATCATATACAGACCTTTGGTTCCCAGCACCCCTGAGGGGGGAACAGGTGCTACATGACCAGCATGGGAGGAAGCCCAGCAACCGTGGCCTTTTCTCTCTCTTTGTCTCTCGCATAGAGTGTGAAGTGGCTGGGGCTATCTTAACGCTATGAAATGTGTGGGGGAAGGTGGTCTTTCCCGATCCTGTTCTTTCAGGGGGAAAAGACCCTGTGGACCCAAACTAGGGGGAGGTGATATGTGGCTAATACACCACGTGGGTTGTCAAGCCACATGTGGGAGTGGCGCGGTGGTAGGGCCTACCTGATGAGGGAGGAGCTCTACAAACACAGCGACTGGGGGCAGTGGGACTTCCCAAGGGATACGTGGGTCTGCAGACTGCGACCGAACCATAGAAAATACATCACAGGGAGTTGCATGAAGACTCGAACTAAGCCTGTGGAACCCTACCCCAGTAAAGAACACTTGTGGCTCATAGTGGGTCTGGTCGCAAATTGCTCTGCTTAATTCGCAGGCCAGAAGGCTAGGAAGGAAAAACATCCAGGAAGCAACCCTTATTGGCTAGCCTGGGAAGAAAGTGCACTGGATCAACTTGGTGAAGGATGCTAGGTGCAAGCTGATCACCTGGTTGGCTGTTCCGCATTACTGAGTTCTACCGGCTCGGACCTTACAAAACACGGGACAAGACCGACTCAACCCTGAGATTGTAAAATCTCATAAAGGTATTAGGTGTTTCCCAGCCCGCTGCCCTGCAGATGTCTGCTAGAGAGGTTGGCCAGTGCCCACGAGGATGCCACAATTCTCATTGAGTGTGCTAGAACCCGCAAGGGGGTGGGCACGGCCTGGGTCTGGTAAGCCAGAGAGATGGCGTCAGTGACCCAGTGAGCTAACCTCTGTTTGGAGACGGCGTTCCCTTTCCACCATCCACCAAAGCAGACAAGGAGCTGCTCAGATAAAGCTCTGCGTGCTCATTTAAAGCTCTGCGTGTGGTCCAAATAGATACGCAAAGCACGTATCAATGAAACACACAGCAACGAAAACACACAGCAACGAAAAGGCTGGGTCTGCCTCCTCCTGGGGCAGCGCTCGCAGGTTCACGACCGGTGAGTGAGCTTTTTCTCTCTCTCTCTCTCGCTCTCGCTCTTTCGCACCATGTTGGCCTTTTCCCTCGCCTATTTAGTTTTTTTGTTGTTGTTTTTTCCCCTCCTGTTTCCTCCCAGGTCGAGGAAGGCTATAACCAGCCGGCAGATGGGTCGTAAAGCACGGCCCTCCCCAGGGAAAGGGGGGGGGGGTGTATGTCATGCCGGTTGTACCCCGGCCTAAGGTAACGCCGGGAGGAGTGTGGAGTGGAGGGGGGTGGGGACGGGCTGGAATGTTGCACGGTTCGAGAGAGAGAGATCAATCACGGATATGTCCGTTGTGTGTGTGTTTGTGCTTTTTGTTTAAGTTCTCATTAAAATATTATTTACATTGACAAGCCGGTTCTCGCCTCCTCCTTGCCCATCCTAAACCCGTGTTACACAGTGCAAGAAGGCTCACTGGAGGAAATGCGTACTTGCACAGCCGCCGGGGTGTCTGTCCCGAGAGGGGCTTCTGTCAAGGAGTACTAGAGTGGGCAGTGAGTGTTGTCCTAGGAAAGAGATCTACCTGTGCCATGCCGAATCGGCCCCAAATCAGCTAGACCACCTGGGGGTGGAGCCTCCACTCTCCGCTGGGCGAAACCTGTCGCAACAGCACGTCCACTGTCGTGTTGGGGTTGCAAGGGATATGAGTGGCAGGTAGCATCCTGAGTCGCTGCTGACTCCAAAGGAGGATATGGCGGGCAAGTTGTGAAATATGACGAGAGCGCACGCCACCTTAGTGATTTCTGTACGCTACCGTCACGGTGCTGTCTGAATGGATCAAGACGTGCTTGCCCTGAATCAGCAGGAGAAACATCTGCAGGGCAAGGAATACAGCCAGCAAGGAGAGGCGTCTGTGGTGACCACGACACATCTGGAAACCTGCTGTAGGGGGACTCCGGTCCGCAGAAAACAGAGGTCTGACCAAGGGTTGAAAGTCTGACGGCAGGAGGGGGTGATTAACACATGGTATGTGCCGCGGCGCCATGCCCATCTTGGGACTCGAGTCTGAAGCCAGTGCTGAAGCGGTCTCATATGCATCAACCCGAGCGGCGTGACCACGGCTGAGGATGCCATATGCCCCAGGAGCCTCTGGAATTGTTATAGAGGAACCGCCCTGCTGGGCTCGAAGAGAGCGAGGCACCTGAGCAATGACTGCACGTGCTCACTCGTGAGGCGTGCTGTCATTCAGACTGAGTCTATCTCCATGCTGAGAAAAGAGATGCTCTGAACCGGGGCAAGCTTTCTCTTTTCCCAGTTGACCTGAAGCCCTAGACGGCTGAGGTGCCTGAGCACCTGGTCCCTGTCAGCGCATAGTAACTCTCGAGAGTGAGCTAGAATGAGCCAGTTGTCGAGGTAATTGAGTAGCGGGGCAAGGGCTGCCTCTGCGACCTTGGTGAAGACGTGTTGGGACAGGCCGAAGTGGAGGACCTTGTACTGATACGCCTGGCAGTTGAACGCGAACCGTTTAAAGGGTTGATGTCGAGGCAAGATGGAGACATGGAAGTACGCGTCCTTCAGGACTATCACCGCGAACCAATCTAGCTGTCAAATGCAGATTAGAATCTGTTTCTGCATGAGCATTTTGAACAGGAGTTTGTGCAAAGCCTGGTTGAGAACTCGCAAGTCCAAGATTGGTCGCAACCCACCGTCTTTCTTGAGTACGTTGAAGTAAGGGCTGTAGAAACCCTTCTTCATCTCGGCTGGAGGGCCCTATCGCATCCTTGAGACGTAGAGTCATGATCTCTGCCCTTAAAGTGCTGGATTTTTCACCGCGTATGGAGGTGGAGCGAATAATGAGGTGGGAGCCGGGCGAATTGAATCGCGTAGCCTTGTCAACCAACGTGACGGGTTGAACAGCGAAAGCCATGCATCCAGACTCAGCATGAGGGGCACTAGAGGGACGATCATTTTCAACATACCGGGTAGGGTTTCGCGGCAGGGGAAGGGTGAGTAGGTAATAGCGCGTTCCGGGGCAAAAGCGCGTCCCGAGGCAAAAGCGCATCCCGAGGCTTGGGAGCTGAGAAAAGACTCAAAGCACTTAACTTGCTACGCGTACCCTGCTGTGGGCAGGTTAGAGACTGAGGGAGAGGTCCTGGAAAGGCGTCTTCGGAACTCCTCAGTGCTGGCCTGCTGGGCCTGGGCTGTCGCGGGTCCAGAGGCGAGGTGACTGCGTCCGGGGAACTGAGACAGTAGGATTTTGGACCCGGGATGCTGTGAGAATGGCACTTACCTGCTGCATGACCCGAGGAGTGAGGAAATCGCTCTTCTATTGAAAATGTGGGTACGGGCTGCGGCAAAGGAAAATAAGGAAAACAAGGATTGTCAAAGCTGCCTGTTGTTTGGCAGCAAAATTACAAAGAGGCCAAGCTAGGAGATGGGGGTATGGGAGAAAGCGTGCCTTTTCAATGTCACGCATCTCGACCATGTTCAGCCAGAGGTGGCGTTCCTGGACCACAAGGGTGGCCATCGTCCGCCCGAGTGCCTGCGCTGTGACCTTCTAGGCCATCGCATCCAGGGCAGTGGCGGCCTGTCCGGTGGTGCTATAGGCTTTCGAAGTAAGTGACAATGTCATCCTACTGGCCTTGGAGGGGAGAACCGGGAGATCCCACCATGTGGCAGCGTTCTCGGGGCACAGGTGGATCGCAACTGCTCTGTCCACCTGGGGGACCTCTGTGTACCCGTGGGCCACGCCACCGTCATGGGTAGTGAGTGGACGAGTGAAGGGGTCGGTTCCGGGCAGTAAAAGGTGCCCTCCACGACCTCATCAGCTCGTTATCCACTTCCGGGAAGAAAGGTACCGTGGGGGCATGGCTGGGAGTGGCGCCCTGACCCAAGGTACCAAACGTCGTGAATGCAGTAGGGAGGACGGAGGGTTCCAGTCCAAGCCCATGCTCACGGCAGCCCGGGCAAGCATGTCGGCCATCTACGCGTCGGCCTCAGACTGGGTGGGCTGACCTGAAGACTACAGCCCAGTCGAGTCCAGTGTGTCAGACAGATGCTCTCTGATGCAGCGGCGATGTCCTCAACCAATTTCGGGGGCTCAAGGGAGAATGCCGGCTGGTCGCGAGGCAAGCCGCACTCATCCCGAGCTTGGACGGAAGCAAGCGAGCTGAAGTGGCATTCACCTTAAGAAAGGAGAGCCGCGACCACAATGCTTTCATGGTCATGTTCTCGCAATGAGTACATTAGCCATCCACAAATGCCGCCTCAGTGTGATCGCTGCCCATGCACACGAGGCAGTGTCTGTGGCCGTCGGTCTTGGAGAGATATCGACCACATCCAGGAACTCCACAGAGGTGGAAAGGCATCTTTAAAAAGACTTGTCCTGAGAAGGACATTCAATGCCTGCTTCTGTATTGCTCTTTTAAGAGTGAAAACAAACTCTTTTAGAGAAATCAAAACTCTTTTAGGAGGGGAAAACACTCTTTTAGACAGAGAAAGCACTGTCGAAGAGCCCATTGGCGTGTACTGCATAGCGTGCAGAGAGAGAGAACGCCGCTGTAAATGCACTGTAGGATCCAAGAGCAGTGCTTCTTGCCAACAGATGTGAGTGAAACAGTGGTGAAACTTCAGCTTTCTGCTGCACAACCGCTCGGCTCTGAAGAAAAAAAAATCGGACTGACAGACACACTCCTGTTTCCCTTTATTTCCCTTTGTATGTCAGGGGGCGGGACATGCAAATTCTGTCTGCCAATTTCTCATTGGCCTTTTCTCAATTTCAGAGGTACGCGAGGCTCCGAAGGAAGACCCCCTTGTGTCACTTCATTGTGTCACTTCAATACGGCACAACGTATCGTCATTATAACATTAAAATTAGACATTTTAAAATACATTTTCAGTAATTTTAGAGCAAATATATCATTATTGATATACAGTGTGTGTGTATGTGTATGTGTGTGTATATATATATAATCAGATTAAAGAATAAATAATTTTATAAATTATACAAGGCTTATTTGTTAAATGGACACTACAAAAGTAATAGAGTCACATTTAAAATGGGCTTTTCATTTAGTTTTGATGCATTTCCGGTTTAAGTCCTGCTTATCTGGTTTTATCCAAATTCTGATACAAATAATTTTGTCATTGTAACAGATACAGACAGATATAGATAACGGCTTCACTGCACACCCCCAATTATAGGTAATTAAAATCATATTGTGCTTAGAATTGACTGGAGTGCACTGGGCCAGGTGAGCATATGTATTTTCAGATGTCTGCTTATGTCATCTGATGCTTTTAGTTGGCACAGTATGTTTATTCTGAGATTATAGTTGGCATGTGTGTATAGCAAGGCAAACTTATGGAATTACAGTTCAGTCAAGGTGAAGTACTGCCTGAGACAATCAGAGACATGGTTCAGTTTACAGTTGAGTTGTCTTATTGGCATGACTAATAAAATACATTTGCATTACAATGTAACGTATTTGCTGCTTAGCTGCAAACAATGAAATAGTGACCTAGTACGTGAAATAAATTAACAATAATTTGAAAGGAAAATAACAAATCAAGAAAGATTAATCAAAGATTCAACATAAAATAAACATATTTTCATTATAACGATTTTAGAATTATTTATTTTTAGAATGTTTACAATTTTATTTATACAGAACAGACTACAAAAAACTTTGTTCTTAAATTATTAAATAAATGCTCTTTTAAATTTGTGTGAATTAGATTGAGGTGTGTGCATGCTTTCTGATAAGTCAATGGTGGTAATTCCTTCTAGTGTTACTCTACTCTTTACTGCATAATTATTCATATTAATTAATAAATAATACATACATAATATAAAGAGCAGACTATACTGTAAAGCCACAAGGGTTATTAAGTATAAATATGAAGTGTATAAGTATATTAGGAAGGTTATTAAGTATATTATGGTATTAAGTATAAATGCAAACAGACAGCACAATGTTTTGAAATGATCTTATTTTCTCTGTGGAAGAGTGGAGTATATATAAATGGCCAAGTAATTGAGCTTGCACAACTTATCCCTCTGAATAATTATATTTTAAGATAAGAGAGTAAGTATCTCAATCAATCAAAAAAGTTATCATTATAAATTCTCATATTAAATCACATGTACAACAAGCTCTTTTAAAAGGAGATGTGGTATTCAACTCTTTTGGTTCTAAATGTAAACACCCTTAATGAAATAACTTTGGTCCTAATGTAATAAAGGTTATGAAGCAAGCATCCTGAAGCAATGCCTGGTATTCTGTAATGAATTCTTTATACTACAAAATGCAGGAGCAAGGCTGAGGTTTATTTGCAGGTTGGCAGAATTTACACAATGCAAATAAAAAATAAGGAACTCAACAAAAGCTGAATCATAGATCCATCCAATAATAAGATAGCACATAAGCAGCATGCATACATTCAGTGCTACCTAAAGACCTGAATGAAACTGAGGAGATATACTGTATAGGGGTGTGATCTACTTTCCTGATTGCCAACAGGTGCTAGAGATTCTGCTGAGACTAATTCAATAATAATAATAATAACAACATTGAACAATACTTTCACAGCATTTATTAATCTTGGTTAAATGTTAATTTCTATGTATAAGCCTACTTAGTTTCATTTTAAGTTGTATACATTAACAATGAACAATTACATGTATTTAAATGGAACAATATTTTAGATAAATGCTGTAAAAAAAAAAAAAAAAAAAGTAGATAAATAATATATATATATATATATAGTTTTTATCATAATTTTTATTATAATTTGTATCATTCCAAATGCATTTACAAACTGAACCTTATTGTACGGTGTTACAAAATAGTGAATAGTCCCCTGTTGCATATGTAATTAAAGGTGAGGCATTAACAGAAATTGAAACTTTTTAAAGTGTTGTCCAGCAAAGGAGTTCTATTACATTGTTTACCCTGCAGTTGCATACCCAACTTAAAATTGTATAGCGTACTGAATCTATATCCAAGCCTAGTATTATTATTCTGTCCTGGCAGATACGTCACTGTATTGTTAGACAGATAGCGAACATCAACAATAAGACTCAGTAGGCTTGACTCCAGGTTGAGTGTTTTCTTTACTGAAATCTTGGTTGTTTTCTTTTTTGTAAAACTGCAATACAGTATAAAATAAACACTGTTACAGTCAAATATGTGCAACATCAACATAAATATAATAACCACAGCACATATTACAATATGATTCACTCAAAGAACATAAGTAAATGGGCTAAATAAAACACAGGCAAGAAATAATCATAAATGAGGCTTAACAGCCTGCTAACTCTGTATATATAACCCAGCTAAATCCATGCTAGCGGTTAGCATCGCGATTAGCATTAACCCGATTTTCACAGAAAATAAATGCTTTTAAACAACAGTAGTAGAACGTCTACACGTTTTAACTACTTAAACAACTGAGCGACTATACTCACTGATGGATCTATTCCAAGGATAGACAAATAACACTGGAAGAGGAGCATTCAGTCTGCATGTACACCTGATGACAATCTCCTTACAAGCGCAATGACCCACAATACCACCAGATGTCGCCACATAACATTAATAACAAAGCACTGACACTGATAGGAGTCAGAACACTCTCCGCTTGGTATAATCATGTTATACCACTCTTCACTCTTTTTCCTTTGGTATCAGTAACACAACATCACTAATTGGCCTAAAATACTCCTTAATTGTCCCTTGGCTAAAGGCCTTCACCATAACCTTGCGGATTCTACCGTCAGAGCTGGGAATGGCCTCAACTTCTTACAGATGACACATTTGAATATGATGCTGGAGATGAGCCTCTTCCCTCCTACTATCCAGACTCCAGCGGCACGTAGTGCACCCTCTGTAAAGTGGCGACCTTGGTGTGCCACCTTTTCATGATAGTGCCGGACTAAGAGAGTGGTTACATGATGTCCAGCTGGAAGGATTAGTGGGTGTTTCTCTTGATCTTTCAGATCTGCTTTGTGTATCCGACCTCCCACTCTAAGCAGTTCATTCTCGTCAAGGAAAGGATCCAACTTTACAAGGGGGCCTTGGTGGTGAACTTTGATGCCCTGAGTTAGACATTTTAGCTCCTCCTGATACACATCCTCCTGCACTGCCTTGAGGATATTTGTCTTGGCTTGACAGCGCTCTGTGGTGTGTGGCTGCCGACATTGATGCCATCCCTTACATTCCTCATTCTTAATCTCACCGGAGAATGACTTTGCTACATGAATGAGACTTGTCATGCCTCTTACTAGACTCTTCCAGGTAGAGAAGTTTTCAAATCATTGTGATCCAAGAGACTGCTCTGTGACTTTGGTTGCAAGAGAGGTGACTTCAGGCCGAATGTCTTTGTCTGTATCTGGCTGCACTAGCTCAAATGATTCTGCTTCATCCTCTTGACGTGTGTTTGTCTGGCAGAGAAATTGAGGGCCAAGTAACCAAGTGGATGAGGCCAGGTAAGCTGCTGGAATCGGCCTGGTTCCATGGTCTGCAGGGTTCTCATCGGTTTGTACGTACTGCCACTGAGTTGGTTTGGTGGAGCTCCGAATGCGAGTTACTCTGTTAGCTACATAGGTATAAAACCTTCTTGATCTATTGTGAATGTAGCCCAGCACGACACGACTGTCTGTATAGAATCTAACTGCTTTCAACTCTATATCTATTTCAGATTGGATCAGTTCTGCCAGTTCAACTGCCAAGACTGCGGCGCACAACTCCAGGCGTGGCACAGTGTGCATGGGGTAAGGAGCCAGCTTTGTTTTGCCCATTACAAACCCCACATGCCATTTTCCATCAGAGTCCAAGACACGCAGATAGCCTACAGCCGCTATTGCCATAGTAGAAGCGTCTGAGAAAACACATAATTCTATCGTTTTACAACATGACATGGAGACTGGAACGTATGTTCGCTGTATGTGAATCTGTTCCAGCTCAGTTAAGGAGTCAGTCCATGCTTTCCCCTGTGCCCCTTTCTGCTTTGGGAGAAGTGTGTCCCATTCATACTGCTCGGAGGAAAGGTCTCTTACAAGTGCCTTGCCTTTCACTGTAATGGGGGAAGCAAATACAAGAGGATCATAAAGACTATTTACAGTTGACAGAATGCCTCTCCAAGAGAATGGTTTCACATCTCTTGAAACTTTGAAAGTAAAACTGTCAGTCTGGAGTTCCCAGCTTACACCCAGACTGCGTTGGGAGGGCAAGGGGTCTGCTACTAAATCTAGATCTTTAAAATCACTTGCTCGTTCTTCTGGAGGAAAGGCCTCCATGACATTTGCACTATTTGAGGCTATTTTGTGAAGTCGTAAGTTGGACTCAGCTAGTAGGGCCCTGGTGCGTTGCAGGAGATCAATGGCGTCAACCTCCTTTGACACTGAGACGAGACCATCATCAACGTAAAAGTTTCTGTAAACGAAATCCTTCACATCTGTGCCGTGTTCGTTTTCTCCTTGTTCTGCAGCTTTCCTCAGCCCATACGTTGCTACAGCGGGTGACAGGCTGTTCCCGAACATGTGTACAGTCATCCAGAAGTCAATGATCTCCTTATCAGGATCATTATCTCGGTGCCACAGAAATCGCAAGAAATTGCGATGGTCCTCTCTGACCTTGAACCCATAGAACATTTGTTCAATATCGACTGTGATGGCTATTTGTTTCCTCCTGAACCTTAGTAGGACTCCAACTAGAGTGTTGTTGAGGTTAGGTCCGCTGAGGAGCATGTCATTCAATGACGTTCCCTTAAACACTGCGCTGGAATCAAAAACCACCCTGATTTTCCCAGGCTTCTGCAGGTGATAGACACCGAAGGTAGGTAAATACCAGCATTCTTGCCCTGGTTGCAATGGAGGAGCCGGCTCTGCCTGCTGGTTGTCGAGGACTTTCTGCATGAAGTCAAAGAAGTGCTGCTTCATGTCAGGCCTCCTTCTGAATGAGCGTTGGAGAGTGGAGAGTCTCTGGGTGGCCTGTCCTCTGTTATTTGGAAGGGGCTTGCGAGGCGAACGAAACGGTAGGGGTGCCACCCAGTGATTTTGGTCATCCATGTACACTTCGCTTTTCATTATTCTGAGAAAGTTGTTATCATCTACTGACATGGCTAGTTTCTCATATTCGGGTGTTTTTTTAAACACACTTTCCCCCAAACCATCTTGACAGGTCTCCTGAAAGATCTCCTGGGTGTAAGATGATGTTTGAAGACTAGGCTGTGGTTGACCCTGTACTCTCTCTGTTATGTGAATCTTGTTGGTACATGGCTCAAGGAAAGATGAGCGTCCATTTTGAAGAACATGTGTCTTGTAGGCATTAACTTCTTCGTTCTTGTGAGCACCACTCAAGCATAACTCTCCAACTATGACCCAGCCAAGGTCAAGGCGCTGGGCATACGGTGAGTTGTGAGGCCCGTTACGCTGTTCACGCACCTTATGCACACTCAAAATGTCCCTGCCTAGGAGGAGAATAGGAGCACTGGTGTCAAGAGGAGGGATCTTATCAGCCACAGGAGTGAGATGAGGAAAATATTTAGTGCACTCAGGCGTTGAGATCTCTGATCTGTCGTCAGGTAGGTTGCTACATTCTAGCAGAGTAGGAAGTTTCACCTTGTTTCACCATTGACTGACTCCACTATAATGTTACTTGCCTTCCGCCCTGCAGTCTCCACTGTGCCGGAGCATGTTTTAAGAGTATAGGGGGATGCACTGCTGTTAATGTCTAGCAGATCGAAGAATTGGGATTTTACTAACGACCGGTTGCTTTGGTCATCTAGCCTTTGTGCATCCTTATGGACATTTTTGTCCTTTTCAGTTTTGTATTTTTGATAACTTTGCCTGTGTTAATGCTAACTGCATAAAATTTGCCACAGGTGTGAATTTTATTGGAATTTTAATATTTCACCTTCATTTACTTTAAAAAAATCTATTTTGCACTAGGTACAAAAAAATACACCCACTCAGCGCCTTTTGGACAAAAATGTCCCCATTGAAACCCATTAAAACTGCGATTTTTAATCCCAGTGCCATTCAACTATAAAATGATGCAATCTTTCTTAACAGGCTTTCATTATGTTGGCAAGGCTTCAAAATTTACATTTTTACAATTTTTTATCAGATGGTGCCATTTTTTCAGGTTTGGCATATAAAGCAAATTATCACTTTATTGTTGTTTTCTGCTGTTTTCGGCTTATGCATATTATAGAGCCAATTAGATAAATTATGAAGCTATAATTGTGTGGGTGTGTTGGTATGGATGTCAGAGTGTGGTTAGTATGTGTGTACTGAAAATTTTAGGTGTGTGTGTGTGTGTGTGTGTGAACAGTGAAAGAAAGAAATTATATTGTACTGGAAATCACAAATCCCACCCCATGTAAATGAGTCATACCCTTGGCAGAGTCACAGACCCTGCCATGTGAAAACTGAAAAGGTCAAAAAGTTACTGAGCTTTGAAGATATTTTTCATTCAAACACATTTCTTATTACTTGCTTGCACTTTTTCATTTGTTATTGTTTTTATACAAAGATAAAAGGTGAGCTTGATTTTGATGTAGAAGTTTAGAGGCCCCACAACCACCTTGTTTTTGTTTTCACCTCGAGAAAATGGTGATTGTTTTGTCTGGTAGATTTTCGTTGACACAAGTGCTCTCACAGCCAAATCTATAAATATGTGATGCTTGAGGGCCTTGTCATTTCATTGTTTGCAAGATGAAGAGACGTTTCACAGCAAGGGAAGCTCTGGAGCTAGTTGTGCCCAGCAACAGTGAGCACCCGGGTACACATGAAAGTGAGGATGAACAGTTGACTTCAGAGGATGAAGTCGAGTTTGCATTGGAGTCTGACTCTGAAAGCTCTTGTTCCTCTGATGACAGCACTGAGAGTGAGGACACAGAAGAGACTGCAGATCCTCAGTGGAATTAAAAAAATGGGCAGATTCTCTGGTCTTCCACTCACACTGAGACGCTGCGCTACAATCCTGCCAAGGGTATGACCCCGGGTCCCACACACTACGCCACTGCCCGCATCACAACTTTGCAGTCCTGCTTCGACCTCTTCATCACCGAAGAAATCATTCAGCTTCTTCTGGAGAACACCAATTTACAGGGGAGGCGTTTTGTGACAGATTGTATTGATTTCGATTCCACTGATATTCAGTCATACATCGGTCTGCTGATTCTGGCCGGCGTGTACAGGTCCCGAAATGAATCAACAAGAAGCCTGTGGGATGTGGAAAACGGACGTTCCATTTTCCAAGCCACCATGTCCCACCGTAAATTCAACCTCCTAAGCTCCACCCTGAGGTTCGATGACAGGATGACACGACCTGCACGTTACATGCACGACAAGCTGGCTGCATTTCGGACCATCTGGCAGAAGTGGACACATCGCCTTCCCTTGCTGTTCAACCCAGGCCAGGATGTCTGTGTGGATGAGCAGCTCGTCCCTTTCAAAGGCCGATGCGGATTTCGCCAGTACATGCCCAGCAAGCCTGCCAAGTATGGCATAAAGATTTGGGTCACCTGTGACGTCACCACATCCTATGCATGGAAGTTGCAAATTTACACGGGGAAGGCTCCTGGAAGTCCTGCGGAGGTGAACCAAGGAAAAAGGGTCGTTCTGGAAATGACGGAGGGGCTCCAGGGGAACACCGTCACCTGCGACAATTTTTTCACCTCCTATGGACTGGCGGAGGAGCTTCTAAAGAGGAAGATGGCCCTAGTCGGTACAATTCGCAGGAACAAGCCAGAGCTTCCCCCACAGCTGCTGCAGATAAGGCATAGAGCACTCCTGTCCTCCCTCTTTGCTTTTACTAAGACACACACACTGGTGTCTTATGTACCCAAACGAGGGAAGAATGTGCTGCTCCTTAGCACCAAGCACCGCGAGCCGGCTGTGAGCGACACTGAGAAAAAGAAGCCAGTGATCATCACAGACTACAACCACTGCAAAGGAGGTGTCGACAACCTGGACAAGGTATGTGTCATTATGCATCAGTTACACACACATTTATTCTTACTGCATAATGCTTTTATTATTCAGTATTTCTTGTATCTATATACTCAGTGTTTTAGTTTTGTGAATGATGAGGAGAAGAACATTTTGTTTATTTTTATTCTTACTGCATAGTTCCTTTATAATTTAGTATTTCTTGCAATTCTATACACAATGTTATATTTTTGTGAATGATAAGAAGAATATTTAGTTTATTTTTTCTTTTGCAGGTTGTCGGCACCTACAGCTGTAGGAGAAGAACATGTCGGTGGCCAGTGGTTCTCTTCTATAACCTTGTAGATGTCTCTTCCTTCAACTCCTTTGTACTGTGGTCAGCAGTGGATCCCTCCTGGAACCAGGGCAAAACATTCAGACGGAGGCTGTTTTTGGAGGAACTGGGGAAAGCGCTTGTGATGCCGCAAATGTCACGAAGACAGCGCATCCCCCGCACACCATCTACATCCACCATGATGGAGGATCAACAGCAGGGAGACCCAAACACCAAAAAGAGGAAGTTATGTGTGTCCTGCACTGACAAAAAGAAAAAAAGTGCAACAAGTGTGGCAAGTATATCTGCAGTCCACACAGTTACATACTGCAGCTCCTGCTGTAAGTGAATTCCCTCATAGTAGGCAAATGCCTACTATTTCTGTTCTCTACCAATTCCCTCTGCGCATATGTCTACTATTTCTGTTCTGAGTGTTCTTGAGTTTTGAACAATAAATCTTGTTCTTGTTCAAAGTGATCTTGTATTTTTGCTTTATTTCTAGAGCAATATAAGGTATATTCTATCAAAAATTAAAAACTTTGGAGGATAATAGGAGTAATAAAACAATGATTTGACTTGGACATTTTTGTCCTTTATGGGCCTGAGTGGTAGTTTTTTTTTAAAAAAATCTGATACTGCATAAAAATATGAATGCATCAAAATTAATGTTGTTGTTAACCATTGACATATCCAAGGCTGTAATATTTAAAGAAAAAAAAATCTGCTTAGAATTTAGTATATAGAAAATTATTATTATTATTATAATTTTTATAAACTTCAACAGTGGCATTATGTAAAGAAACCGGTGTTTAAAGGGTTAAAATTCTGAAAATTAATGACTGTTTGGTAATTATGATTAGAACTGATGCTAGTAAAAAATCTAAGTCAGTGAAAGTGGAAAAAAATATTAATCTATAATATTTTTATGACACTTTTTTGACATGGACATTTTTGTCCTTTATGGACCTGAGTGGTAGTTTTTTTTTTTATCTGATACTGCATAAAAAAATATGATTGCATCAAAATTAATATTGTTGTTAATCATTGACATATCCAAGGCTGTAATATTTAAAGAAAAAAAATTCTGCTTAGAATTTAGTATATAGAAAATTATTATTATTATTATAATTTGTATAAACATCAACAGTGGCATTATGTAAAAAACCAGCATTTAAAGGGTTACAATTCTGAAAATAAATGAATGTTTGGTAATTGTGATTAGAACTGATGCTGGTAAAAAAATCTAAGTCAGTGAAAGTGGAAAAAAATATTAATCTCTAATATTTTTATGACACTTTTTTGACATGGACATTTTTGTCCTTTATGGACCTGAGTGGTAGCTTTTTTTTAAATCTGATACTGCATAGAAAATATTAATGCATCAAAATTAATGTTGTTAATCATTGACATATCCAAGGCTGTAATAATCAAAGAAAAAAAAAATTCTGCTTAGCATTTAGTAAATTGAAAATATTACTATTTTTCTTTTTTTCATAAAAAACAACAGTGTCATTATGTAAACAAACCAGCATTTTATGGGTTAAAATTCTGAAAATTAATGAATGTTTGGTCATTATGATTAGAGCTGATGCTGGTTAAAAAAATGATGTCAGTGAAAATGGAAAAATATATAAATCTATAATATTTTTATGACAGTTTTTGGACACGGACATTTTTGTCCTTTATGTACCTATGTGTAACTTTTTTTAATTGATGCACAAGGGCTAGTACTGCATACACCCTGTGAACATTACTTGGATTGTTGGCGTGATAAACCTTTACCAAACAGATTTTTGAGCATGATCTGGCCTTGGTAGAGCCACCACATATTTCTGTACACTTGGACGTGATTATAGGAGGTGTTCGTGGTTCACACTCCCCGCTTTGCTCATTCTCAGCAGCGTGCTGCAGCTGCTCACCAAGCGACCAAGGGGCAGTACCAGGATGCATCGCCGATATGTGTCTGTTGCTTTCACACTCATTACATTTAAGTGTTGTCCTGCAATCTTTGGCCATATGCTTGGTGCTGGCACAACATCGAAAACAGATTGAATTCTCCTTCAAGTATGCTTTCCTCTCATCAAGATGTTTCCCTCGAAACCCACAACATTTTGATAGCGGGTGTGGTTTATTATGTATGGGACACTGCTTATCCGGTTCATCCTTGGCAGCTGCATTAGCCTGTGGAGAGGTAGTTCTAGCAGTGACTGCCGTTTTTCTGACTGTCACTGTTGTTCTGGGGAGGTATTTAGGTGACCTTTCGACTTTGGCGTGGCTTGGGGTAGTGGAGAGACTAAATGCAAAACTGGGATCGTTACAGGTCTTTGCCTGGGAACATACGAAGTTGACGAAAAAGCTGAATGGTGGGAAGGGCACATGAAAATCCTCCTTGTATTTGGATCCCTGCCCTATCCAGCGGTCCCGGAGGGAGAAAGGAAGCTTCTCCACTATTGGATTAACACCCCTTGATGTGTCTAGATATGCGAGTCCAGGCAAGTATCCCTCTTGGTAGGTGGAGGTGCGTAGCGTTCATCTGCAATGGGTTTGTAATTTTCTTCCTCCTTAAGTGGTCTATACACTGTATTTTGTGCCCTGTTGATATTGCATGGGAGACTTAGGGTTTTGTGGTATTGGATTGGCTGTTGTGGCGTACCATCATGAAGCTCCTGGTTATCATGTTGTTCAAATGGTTGAGTTTCTATATAGTCTCTGGTGCGTTTTGTTGGATCTTCAAAAGTCAAATCCTGAAACTCACCAAGAGGGTCTCTTTCCATATGTTCAGCTGCTGCTGCCTCTTCATACTGTATATTGCTGCCTCTTTTGATGCTGCTGCAGCTTCCTTCACCTGCTGCAACACATGAAGATTGGCCTCTATGGTTACCTTTTCTTTCATGATGGCTGCCTCCTTCTCTGCGTAAGACACCTTTATTTTTGCTGCTTCTGCCTTGGCCCTTGCCCTCGTTGCAGCGGCGCTGACAGATGACCGAGTTGAGGCTCTGGAGGACTTGAGAGAAGAGGAGACTCTAGACCTTGTCTGCATCTGAGACTGACGTGTTCCGTCATCCTTGTCACTCATCTTTGCAATATCTTGATTGAGTCTGAAGGTTTATGCTTCTGAGTGCTGTTCACAAAGTTACTTGTTGTCTATTCCCGCTGTGTGTGCATCAATTTACTATTCTGTCCTGGCATATACGTCACTGTATTGTTAGACAGATAGCGAACATCAACAATAAGACTCAGTAGGCTTGACTCCAGGTTGAGTGTTTTCTTTACTGAAATCTTGGTTGTTTTCTTTTTTATAAAACTGCAATACAGTATAAAATAAACACTGTTACAGTCAAATATGTGCAACATCAACATAAATATAATAACCACAGCACATATTACAATATGATTCACTCAAAGAACATAAGTAAATGGGCTAAATAAAACACAGGCAAGAAATAATCATAAATGAGGCTTAACAGCCTGCTAACTCTGTATATATAACCCAGCTAAATCCATGCTAGCGGTTAGCATCGCGATTAGCATTAACCCAATTTTCACAGAAAATAAATGCTTTTAAACAACAGTAGTAGAACGTCTACACATGTTTTAACTACTTAAACAACTGAGCGACCATACTTACTGATGGATCTATTCCAAGGATAGACAAATAACGCTGGAAGAGGAGCATTCAGTCTGCAAGTACACCTGATGACGATCTCCTTACAAGCGCAATGACCCGCAATACCACCAGATGTCGCCACATAACATTAATAACAAAGCACTGACACTGATAGGAGTCAGAACAATTATTTATTAATTTTCACAGAAACTTGCATCCAAAATTAGCTAACAGTCTTAAATAAACACTGTTTATGAGGTCGGCCTCCTGTGTCTTTATTGTTATGCTACAATAGGCTATATTAAAATATTAATGCTGTTCATTATTGAATCACATTACAGTTGTTCCTGGTCAAAAATGACCGGAAACATTAAGTGTAATTTTTTTAATTGCTATGAAATTGAACAACTCTACAATCATGTAAAATGACTAGAGTTGTGGATTTGGAGTGGGTTTGGGGGTATTTAGACCTTATTTTTTTATGAAAAAGTTGAACTCTTGACATAAATGTTTCTCATGATTTTAAAAATCTTTTGATCTGAAGGTATATGCTTAAATGTTTGAAATTAGGTTTGTAGACAAAAATATATTTGTGCCACCATATTCATTTATTTCATTATAAAACTAAAAATGTATTTTTTTTTTTTTTTTTAATTGATGAGTTGGATTGGGAATGAAAATGTCAAGAGTACATGTCTGCAAATTCTAGGCAAAGGGTGACTACTTTGAAGATGCTAAAATATAACACAATTTTGATTTATTTTGGATTTTGTTTAGTCTCAACCTAATTCCCATATTTCCATTTCTATTATTCCATAGTTTTGATGACTTTACTATTATTCTAAAATGAAAAAAATATTATAAAGTGTGTTTCAAAACGTTTGACTGGTAGTATATATATATATATATATATATATATATATATATATATATATATATATATATATATATATATATACACTCACCTAAAGGATTATTAGGAACACCATACTAATACTGTGTTTGACCCCCTTTCGCCTTCAGAACTGCCTGAATCTTCTACGTGGCATTGATTCAACAAGGTGCTGAAAGCATTCTTTAGAAATGTTGGCCCATATTGATAGGATAGCATCTTGCAGTTGATGGAGATTTGTGGGATGCACATCCAGGGCACGAAGCTCCCGTTCCACCACATCCCAAAGATGCTCTATTGGGTTGAGATCTGGTGACTGTGGGGGCCATTTTAGTACAGTGAACTCATTGTCATGTTCAAGAAACCAATTTGAAATGATTCGAGCTTTGTGACATGGTGCATTATCCTGCTGGAAGTAGCCATCAGAGGATGGGTACATGGTGGCCATAAAGGGATGGACATGGTCAGAAACAATGCTCAGGTAGGCTGTGGCATTTAAACGATGCCCAATTGGCACTAAGGGGCCTAAAGTGTGCCAAGAAAACATCCCCCACACCATTACACCACCACCACCACCAGCCTGCACAGTGGTAACAAGGCATGATGGATCCATGTTCTCATTCTGTTTACGCCAAATTCTGACTCTACCATCTGAATGTCTCAACAGAAATCGAGACTCATCAGACCAGGTAACATTTTTCCAGTCTTCAACTGTCCAATTTTGGTGAGCTCTTGCAAATTGTAGCCTCTTTTTCCTATTTGTAGTGGAGATGAGTGGTACCCGGTGGGGTCTTCTGCTTTTGTAGCCCATCCGCCTCAAGGTTGTGCGTGTTGTGGCTTCACAAATGCTTTGCTGCATACCTCGGTTGTAACGAGTGGTTATTTCAGTCAAAGTTGCTCTTCTATCAGCTTGAATCAGTCGGCCCATTCTCCTCTGACCTCTAGCATCAACAAGGCATTTTCGCCCACAGGACTGCCGCATACTGGATGTTTTTCCCTTTTCACACCATTCTTTGTAAACCCTAGAAATGGTTGTGCGTGAAAATCCCAGTAACTGAGCAGATTGTGAAATACTCAGACCGGCCCGTCTGGCACCAACAACCATGCCACGCTCAAAATTGCTTAAATCACCTTTCTTTCCCATTCTGACATTCAGTTTGGAGTTCAGGAGATTGTCTTGACCAGGATCACACCCCTAAATGCATTGAAGCAACTGCCATGTGATTGGTTGATTAGATAATTGCATTAATGAGAAATTGAACAGGTGTTCCTAATAATCCTTTAGTTGAGTGTATATATATATATATATATATATATACACACACATACACACACACACAGTATATAGTGAGAATCAACCTGTCACCAATTGAAAAGAACTGGGCCTCACTGTAATGCACCTTCTGGAGACATTTGCAGCTTTATTGTTTCGTAGTTGTACAGGCAGGGTCAATCACCAGTGAACACAACAGTAAGGGTATAGCAGTTCGTAGTCAAGTAACAGGCAGTAGGTCAGGGCTGGCAGCAAACAATCGTAGAACAGATAAACAGGCAAGGAGTAAATACACCGAAAGACTTAACACGGGAAGAAAGCTCAGAAATGATCACCGGGGTAAATACAAAACTTCGCAGTGAATGAGAGTTGGGGAGCACTTAAATAGTCCACTGATCAAGAACAGATGCAAGGTAATCAGAGCCAGGTATGTGGGGAATATAGGTTCAAAATTGATTAATATTCGGGAGAGGGTTCTCTCTGGTGGTGAGCAGGAGGAATCGCAGGAGTCTCGTTTGTAACACACACAAGACACCAAAGTATGTGGTGATTTTTGATCACACTTCACTTAAGGTGTATGTGATTGTGAGTATCAGACCGCCCCTCCCTCCATCTTCGGGGCACCAGCTAAGGAGTTTAACCTTAACAGTAAAAGAATGATTCAAATGGACTATTCAATAAATTGAAATTATATAAATTGGAGGGAGTTGGTCATCTGAATAATCTGAAGGATTTGTGAGATTCCTTAATCCTTTAGAGCTCTTCTGTATCAACACAACACAAACACATTTTTATTTTGTTTTATTTACAAAAAGATAAACAAGAATAACTAACAAAAACTAAAACATTTTACTAATATGCCAAAAGATATCAAATAAACAAATAGGTATATAAATTGAATAGGATGGGAAGATGCAAGTGGTTGAATTGGATGTAGCAATGGCAAAGAATGACTATTATTTTATGGAAGATAAGTTTTCTCTGTTAATTATTAAGGTGAAATCCTTATTTCTATTAAACAAATAACTCAAAGATTATTTACAAGACATTTGATGCACAGGTTATGCAATCTAAGGAACATTAGATACTCATAAACTGATATTATTCACACATTCCAAGGTCTCTGGATTAATTCTTCTTGATCTGTCGATGAGTTCGATGATGCGACATCTTCCACTGGGGCCACATTCAGTGGGGAAGGAGCTGGATTCCGTTTCAGCAGCCATGGACATGAAGGAACTGTGGAATGCCGATCTCCTGGAAGGACAGAGAGGGTTCTTGCACCCTGGAACATGCAGATATACCTGACAGATATATATATATATATATATATATATATATATATATATATATATATATATATTAAAAGATAACGATGTATAGTTATTTCATCATTATATATTGAATTTTTGTTATATGAGGGGCTTTCTCAGCAAATATTTGTATGTGCGATTAATTAATCGGGACAGCATGTAATTCATTTTATTAAAATTTGTAATCGATTGACAGCCATATATATATATATATATATATATATATATATATATATATATATATATATATATATATATATATATATATATATATGAGATTTGTGTTAAACTATCTGTAGATTATGGTATATTTTTCAATTATTATTATTATGTTTACAATTTTAATTGTACATATGGTCTAATTTGTAAGTCTAAAGGTATTTTTTCCACCTGTTTTCGTAGAGTGGTCTTTAAGTCATGAATATTAAACTAGTATTGTTTTATAATTTTAAACCTGAAAAACTTATTTTTTCCAAAGGAAATAATTAAATAAATAAAATATTTCACAAAGGTTCTGCTTAAAAAGTGCTTGAAAATAAATAAATGAAACAGCGTTTAAATGTATGAATGCATTACAAAAGTTTAAACCATGAGTGTGGCTTAATTGTCCAAATAAATTTGGGACAGACAG
Source organism: Moxostoma hubbsi (assembly GCA_032164185.1). Lineage (NCBI taxonomy): Eukaryota > Metazoa > Chordata > Actinopteri > Cypriniformes > Catostomidae > Moxostoma > Moxostoma hubbsi. Next base: position 40,149,390 of record JAVLUX010000021.1, read on the forward strand.
ACAGACAGACAGACAGACAGACAGACAGACAGATAGACAGACAGATAGATAGATAGATAGATAGATAGATAGATAGATAGATAGATAGATAGATAGATAGATAGATAGATCGATCGATCGACTTGGACAGCACTCACGCTGTCCAGGGTGCTGCAGCGAGCGGCGCCTCCCCAACAGTGCCGCATCACGTGTCCAGCTGTGTTCAAGAGCTCGAGCACATCCACTCCCCTCACGGCTTTACCTCCGTAACTCAACCAAACTATCGCCTTCTTCTGCCGACGAGAACCACAGCATACCGGGTAAACACATTTCCACTTCGTTTCAAACAATATGCGCTCTCTGTATGTATATATGTTGTTTGTATTGTGCAGAGACATATACATCATAGAAAGAGCGCTCATTAATGCTTCAAATGCGCTTGTTTGAGGAGAAAAAAATCTGTTTGGTTGAATCATTTGCTATTTTTGTCTTTCATAGATTCAGGAGAGTGCGTCTAAAGCTGTTGTATGGCACGTACTCAGATAGGTTATATATAACATATAATATGCATGACTTTATGTTCATATGTTGAAGAAAATGAGCTCATGTAAGAGTTCAGCAGTCTTATGGGGCGTATCACATATGATAGGCTAATGTTAATAAGGGCAACATAACTGTGTATAATATTTACCAATCCTTTATATTATATGCAGTTATTTCATCTATATCTTTATCCTTGACAAACGGACATTTTACAGCTGTGCATTAATATTGATTTTATATTATTATTGATACTAGCAGTTCACTGCTGAACCTATTTTATCATAAAATAATGATCTGACAAATAATGAAAAACATTTGTTACAAATGTACATGTCTTTTGTCACTACTGCTAGAAATTAGCAATCTAAATAAAAAGGCCATCTTCTACAACAATTTAAAATATAATATATCTGAATATAAAATGTATCTAATCTTTTTTCAGTTTAATTTAAATTGTTATGCATTTATGAAACTCTAAACAATTCATGAAATAGTAAAAAGAAAAAAGGAAACAAAAATATGTATGTATGAAGTGTATAAAATTACAGCATATAAAACTTATAGAAATGTGACTTATTGCCCTGACCTGGCATTAATGAAAAATAATTTTGTCCTGAGAACAGGATTTAAACTTTTGGTCAAAACCTTCATTATATAGTTGCTTTGCCATATAGTTGACCCTTGCCTTACATGGTTAGTTCACCCAAAAATGAAAATTCTCTTATCATTTACTCACCCTCATGCCATCCCAGATGTGTTTGACTTTCTTTCTTCTTTTTAGAAGAATACCTTAGCTCTGTAGGTCCATACAATGCAAGTGAATGGGTGGCAAAATTACAAAAAAGCTACAAAATGAACATTAGGGCAACATAAAAGTACTCTAGACCGTAGCCAGGGTTTGAAAATTAGTGTGGTCCACGGTGATGTGTCAAGACATTTACCAAAATTACACCTACAAATGCAACATATTCTATACACCAAAATTAAATATAAATATTAAAGGACCGAAAACAATAACTATACTGAAATCATTTTTTATTCACAAATGCAGTTAACAATATTAATACTGAATTTGTGTCACATAGAAATGCACATTTGAAAATAAAGCATTGATTTTGAGTTGGGCAGCTAAATTTACTCATATTAACTACAGAAGAAAAAGCAAAAGTTAATTAACAACTAATTTATCTAGGTCTATGTTAACTCTGTTACATTTTAATATTATCCAAAACAATATTTTTTTTTCCTTTGGCCAGACTCTTAATTATTTTAAGGTGCACTCAGTAATTTTTTCCCCTTTAAAAAAGTTTTACTCCTGAAGAAATTAATTATAATTTTGAAACTGTAAAAAGGGGCAGGCAAAACTGCTAAAAACATATATATTTGCCCCTTGAAGGTCTCTGCGTTGTTCTGTCTTTTCTGAGCACTGAAGTAAAGCAATTATTGTTAATAATTTGCACTTTACAAATTCATCCCGTTATTAATTTTATCTGACTCCAATTTTATATTAATCTGACTCCATTTTTATGTTGACCTCTAATTTAGAATTAAAGCTCTAAATACTTTCTGATCATTCTTTTATTTTAATCATTTAAGTTATTGATTACTCTGAATCCTCTTCTATTCATTTACCTTTTGATCAGTTTCTAATGAGATTCAAACTGATAGTCTTTAAGTGGCTTCCTCCTACATTAAAGCTTCAGTTATGATATAAATGATTCCTAAAATGGTATTCTCCTGCTCGGTTCCTCCAGAGCAGTTTCTCCTATTTTAAAGAACCAGTACTGATATAAATGATTTCAGAGGAATACAGAATAAATCAAAAAGTAACAATTTATTTGCCAGGTAAGATTTAAAACACAAGTTAAAGAAACAAGTCAAAAGAACATACCTGACAATTGAGAACTACATGTAATTGCAAAGCATGGGAAATCTGAATGCAGATTTCTGTTATTAAAGTTACACACAGTGAGGTGTGCGGGATCGTCTGACTACAGAGAACCTTGAGCTCTGGGCCAGCCTTCCTTAAATATCCAGACAGAATACACATTGTGTACAAAATGGTATTGTCCTTTGAGAATTTGGGGGTGAATGGGTTCTTGGCTTCCTGGTGTTAAACCTTCAAGGAGGGGTTTAGATCTCCAGAGTTATTCAGTATTTGGCAAAGACCTTATAACTTTGTTGTCATTGAGTTTTATAAACCTGGGGACAAAACACTATACCAGACGCACTGAGACATTTTGAATGATACCAAACATGTTACACTAGTTACATTATTTGTATACATCAGATATGGTCTTTTGTTACATACAGATATTAGGTGAGTTTGAGGTGATTCTGTGCTGAGGGGGAATGGATGAGGAAGAGAGGGAAGAGAATGGGACAGATATGGAAGGGCAACAATGAGGTGTGAATTTGCAGTCTTCGCTCAGTGGGGTATGGTGCCTCAGGAAGAGATGCTAATTGTGAGAAAGTTCATTTGTTGATCTTCTCGAAGTTGATCATCAAAGGCTCTTTGCCTTTGAATGTAAACACATTAGCACATTGGCACCCAGCCTTACAAAACATATGTATAAAATCATGACCACTCACATGAGATGAGGACTGTAGTCATATCAGTGACCTTATTAAAGCTGTTTTATACTATATGGGGCAGGGCAAAGCCTCATGGGGGCTACCATTTTAGAATCACATGAGCAGCTTAATACTACTGGCTTATTATCAGTATCCGTTTTGTTATTGGACACTTTCACTCATTGATTAAATTAATCATGGCTGATTGTGAATAGTGAATTTCTAAAATGGCAAAAGTAAACAAAGTGTTACTGAGTGTAAGCTACCTTTAATTCACATTTTTCTATTAAAGTTCATTAGAACTAAACATATTTTACAAAGGAGAAAAAGTCACAACTTCATACTTAATTCATGAGTGTACAGGCTTTAAAGCTTTTTTTGTTAAATTCTGCTTTGTGGTTGCATTTATGACAATTTACCATTGTTCGTGCATATATCCAGAGTTTAACTATGGGATTAGTAAGATCATGGTAATCACAGGTAAAAAAAAAAAAAAAAAAAAAGATCACAATGGTTAGATGTAATTATTGTATGTAATTAATTTGTAAAAAAATTACTAAAAATACAAATAAATAATAACAACTTCCATAAAAGTGACTTTTATTGCCCTAATATACAATATTTCATATTTTTGTAAGCTAATAATATTAACATTTATTACAAGTATATACACTATTTTTTCAAAATACCATAGTTACTACTACAGTTAATGTTACTACAGTAACTGTCAGGTGTATTTCTATAAGTGTGCTGATTGGTGGAATGAAAAGCCTGTAATTACCATTGTGAATTTTCCTGTTTACCTCGTCACTGTAGTTTAATATGACAGGCTGTTTAATCTTCTTTCAGCAAGCTTCTGCACAGAGCCTTTAAGTTTCTTGTATCAGATGGGTTTATAATAGAATTCTGTGTCAAATTCAAATGGATCGCATGTGACTCAGTGTTACCCTTGGGATAGCATGGCGCAGAGCAGGTTCATCAGATTAATGAGACCGGTCCGCTTTTGCCCTGCTCTGCCCCGCAAAATGTGCTGCGCAGCTTCAGGTAGCTCCATTTCATCACACTCTTGTAGTATTTGTAGTACTCTGTGTAATGTTTCAGTATTTGGGAGGCTCTTATGAACAAAATTAGTCCTCCCTCAAAATTTTCTGTGCAGTTGTGATTGGGTAGTCATTCAAAATAGCCAAACAGGACAGTCGACACGAGTGACGTAAAGATTTGCATCGTCCATATTTGTCTTTGGATAAACTCGGACAATGAAAAGCTAGATCATTTTTGACTGATGGGTCGTGTAGCCAATGAAGAGATGAAAACAATGTTGTTTATATCCCTGATGCCGATTCGCGAATAATGCGGAGTGGAAAACTGTGTTTGTGTTTCTGTGGTTTTGCGCTTTTACACATGGCATGCAGATATAGCATGTTTCTGCAGTACTGTCGACAGAGAACTCGGCTTTTGGACACACGATCTGATCCACCCTCCTCGGCTTCAGTCACAATCACTAAGGGTCTGGAGAACACGTGCTCCCGACTGCATTTTTTAATCAAACCCCCTGTTCAACTGGACATCCAGGGACGTAGAAAGGTTTTCTAGACATAATGACTGTATATTGCTCTGGGCCCCTTTTCTATTAAAAAATTAAGTTTTGAATTTGTTGTGGAGCCCTCCTGGACCTGAGGGCCCCTAGAATCATTACCACTTTTCACCCCACTTGCTACAGCCATGCTCATGCATGTCATTCAAGCCAGATGAGCCACCCTCCCCGGCTTAGTTCACAGTGAGTTAGACCCTGAAGCACGTGCGTTCCCAATTCATTCACTTTTTTTCCCAATTGACATTTTAATTTTTTCACTGCTTGCTTTGCCGTTCACCCAGGGCCTTTCGCCTCTGCCTCAAGTCAAGAGGTGCCACCCTCCTCGGCTTCAGTCACTATCACTGAGGGTCTGGAGAACATGCACTCCTGACTACATTTTTTTATCAAACCCCCAGTTCAAACTGCACATCCAGGGGGCTCTTGCATGTCATTCAAGCTGAGATGAGCCACCCTTCCCGGCTTCCATCACCATGAGTTAGACCCTGGAGCACACTCGCAGGGGCTCAAGAACCTGGGTGAACGGCAGAGCAAAAGCTCTGAAAAATGACTAAATCAATTTGTATTTGTATGGGGGGAAAATGAAAAAATTAGTTACCACAAGTGGTCTTTTAGCGCCTCCAAGTGGCTTTTTCTTGGAAGTACATTTAAATAAATTATGGAGCAAAGATTTTTAGTTATATTAACTTAAAAATTGTGTCAGACCTTCATCAGATATGTGGCTTTGTATCAGATGTATTTTGGGGGCACTGCGGATAGTCAAAAATTATAAATTAATTTATAAATAATTTTTGCTGTCAATATTCAAAATATTTGAGTAGCTCTAACAATTTTTTTTATACAACAATGATACACTTTTACTCTTGAACAACACATTTCTAAGTGTCTACTTTCAAACGAACCCAAGTTTGTGTTTGTAGACCAAAGGGTTCAAGAACTGGATGAATTTAACTTTTATGTGTTGTTTTCAAGCTCATGCACAAAAAGAAGCCAGATGATGGTGCACTGAGTAATATTTTTGTTTATGTTATGCGGCACTTAAAGGAAGGTCATGGGTTAATACAAGTTAAGCTCAATCAACAGCATTTGTGACATAACGTTGATTATCACAAAAATTATTTTGACTCGTCTTTCGATACAGAATGGGACTAACAATGAAGTGAATGTGGTTCTATCGGGAAGACACGCAGGCTTGAGTGAGGTTTAAGATGCCATTTATTTGATGAATGTAGAACAGAAAAGTAATGTCTCTCTTTGGCGTAGGCCCCGTCTGGCGGTCCGAGGGAGTTGTACTCGGAACCATCATATCCTGCCGGAGATAGGAGGCAGGGGCGAGGAGCCTACCCCCGTGCGGGACGGGGCTCAACTGGTGGTGGTGGGGTGGTGGAGGTTGCTGTGTTAGCGCACTGAAACAGCAATGTGATAGATTGTGAGCAGACTTATAAAGCAATGGCTTACCTGCGATTGGCTAGGAATTACCCAGCTAATAGTGTGATGATGTACAGCTGCTAGTCTTCCCGCTAGAACTACACTGCGCTCACATTGAATGAAGTGAATAAACAGCATTCTAAAATATAGCTACAAGATGTAAACATTATATGTTTTAACATGATAATAAAACCATTAACTAACCTTGTCTGTGTAAACTTATAATATAACTTTAGAACTTTATACAGATAAGGTTAGGAAGCAGTGTGTGAAAGGGCTGAGGGTGGAGGGCTAATCAAGCCTCAGAGATGGATAAAGGCCGACTGGAGACTGCAGTGGGACAGAGAGAGAGAGATTTTTGGGCAGCTGTTCAACACCTGAGTGTGTGTTTGTCTTTTTGGTTAAGTTCTTCATTAAAATATTATTAATATTGTCAAGCCGGTTCTCACATTCCATTAATCCCTTTACACAGTGTTATTCACACTAAAGTCATGTTAACATGTATAATGTTAACCCTCAGGGGTCTGAGGGTGTTTTGGGCCCTGGAGAAGTTTTGATATGCCTTGACATTTGTGCTTTTTTCAGTTGCTTAATAACATATTAATGGCTAAAGTCTGATTACACTGTATTCAGCACAAACTGAGCTACAATAATATGTGAGCAACATGTATGTACAGGTTTGTATTATTGAGAAAATAAAGTGGTTTTTGAAAAAACAAAATTTAAGTCACTGAAATAAGGCCATATAACACATACTAAACATTTGTCCACACAACTTTTTTTGCTGGATCTTGTAGCCTAGAGTTTTTGCTACAAAATGATGTGAAAACCATCCTGATCACTCATTCATACAACACAATATAGTAATATAACTTTTGTAAGACAATTTTAGTGTTGAAAGGTAATATGCGAGGAGGCGTGAACGATCATGAATATGGATTGTAATTTACACCTGAGAGACAATGACCCCTCCCCTGGGCCTATCATTGAGGAATGTGACAGAAAGAGAATGAATATGAGGAGACTTAATGATCAAAATCAAGTTTTAAGTTAAAAGAAGTAATCTGACTATATATTTTCTTTACATAAAGACTTTATTTAATTTTAGACCTACACTACCGTTAAAAGAAGTCTCTTCTGCTCACCAAGACTGGATTAATTTGATCCAAAATACAGAAACAATATTGATATTCTGAACTCTTTTTACAATTTAAAAGAACAGTTTTCTATTTAAATATATTGTAAAATGCAATTTGTGATCAAAGCTGAATTTTCAGCATCATTACTGCAGTCTTCAGTGTCACATGATCCTTCAGAAATCATTATAATATGCTGATTTTCTAATATGGGCATATTTAAAGTGCATTTTACTCATTTAACCTGAACACATATTTGCAAGCTCAAGCATTGATGATAATGAGGCATTATAAAAACTAGATAAAATATAATCTAAACAGTAATATTATTTTTATATCATATTTATATCATACAGCTTACAATTGAAATACCTGCTTTAGCTGAAACAGCATTTAATGTAACTAAAACTTGCTTATTAGGTCATGTTTCAAATGTCAAAACTCTGAATCCTGGCTGGCAAGTCTGGAAACAGTCCCACTAGTAAAATATGTTCAAGTTTATATAAAATAACATGTCAACTAATGAAAACTAATGGCTTACTCGTCTGAAATTGTATCCTCGGCTGGATCAAGTCTCTCTTCAAAATACAAACATTCGTCGGAGTCCCACTCTTCTTCTGAGGAAAATGTTAACTCTTCCTTACAATCCTGGAGCTTTCTCACTTGTGTATCGTTGCAAACATGCAGAAAACTGAATGAATTGTGTTTACAACCTCACAGTCAGGGCTTTGTACATTTGCGTTGATCGTCTCAGCACATTAGCGTATGAATGGCGCACTCTGCTGGTGGTGGGATCACATTACAGATAATTAGATGAACAGGTAAAAACTGAACATCGCTTTGTTTCAAACAGATTGCATTGCAGGAGAATATTTGTTTTAAACTTGAATTTGTTTATTAAAAAGTAGACATTTAATGCTTTCGTTATACATATGTTTCATGTTTGTGTGATAAGTATTCGCAGAGTTTCAGTTAATTTTTGTGACATGTTTCTGAAATATGCTCGAGAACACAGACTGCTGAAAGCTCACCCTCTTTATTTTCTTTATTTTACAAAAGCACAATGTTTCATTGTTATTATGAGTGTACACAAATAAAAGTAGACCCTTTATAGTCGCTAATGATGTCTTACACTTATCTGTATACCCAAAAATGACAGAGTATTTTAAGTTGTTTCTGCAGAAATGATGAAAATATCCAGCAGGACGTGCCGGCGCGTCCGTCAACCCCAGAGGGTTAACATCTTGTGAAATGTTTGAATCTGTGTATTTTAGCATTTATGGGCCGGCCCTATTCACTTCCATTGTAATTGCCTTACAGTAACTTCAAATATATGTAAAATAGTAAATAAATGAGGGACAAGATTGTGGAAATCATCATTATGCCACAAATGTTGTTAACTGAGCTTAACTTGAACTGAAGCCAGAACAATCCTTAAAGAGTCTAGATGCAGTATCACAAAAGAGCAAAAGTTCTCAGTGACCAATTCTATTGCAGAAATGTCCTATTTGTAGTGAGGCATGAATAGCCTTCTTTTTTCCACAAGTGAAAGCGTCCAATTAAATTGGATTATCAAGATAAACTGAGTAATATTCTGCTGGTCGTGTGATCTCAAGATGGGGGCACTCATAAATGTGTGCCCATCACCATGTACACACAAAAAAAATGTTAACCTAAATGATGCGCTAAAAAAATCTAAATTCTCTGTTTTGATTCAAGTCAAAAATATGGTTTAACATCATATAATCAACCTGAATACTAATAAAAGAACAAGTAGAAATAGCTCCTTAAGGTAACAATTTCAGATTACAGTGTAGAATATAGCAATTTATAAGTTCTTAAATACTGATATCTGTACAACAGTTGTGTATGACTAGGGATTTAGCAATTCATTCTTTACAATATAAGTAAAATGAGTCACTTGAACATTTTCATTTATCTCTTTCCAGTATCAACGGAAGTGTGTTGAGATATCAGCGATGACATCTACTGCCTGCTTCAGCTGAAAAATATAAATTCCTTTAAATCGTTGATGGTCAAACCCACCATATCATACAAATAGTAACATATGAGTCAGCAATCCGGGAATGGATAACACGGATCTCTGAAAATACTGAAAGATGTGGATGATTAAGGAAATGCAGTAAATTAGAAGAGAAAATCAGGATTGATTACATGAATAAGAAGGTGTTGACTTGTCTGTATAAGAGATGTTGAAACCTCCTGAGAGAGGGGTGCATGGTTAAGATATATATTGTCCATCTGTTTGGTTTCCATTACTCATAAATGGGATATCGTTTGTCACATTATAATTCTTACAAACACACACACACACACACACACACACACACACACACACACAAAGAAATCTTACAAAGAACATTATAAACTCAGCAACGCTTACATCATGATATTTCAAATGCAACATGGTAGCCACCTAATCTGGATTGGACTGGTTGTATGTACTATGGTGGACGCTGGAGCTCATCTGGAATTCACTGGTGCGGATGGACAGTGGGCCACATTTCCCATGTGGAACGCTTGCTGTGAGAGTGAAATGAGCTTCAGCATGAAAACCAAGAGTTCAAAGGGGCTACTGGTGTACTTTGACGATGAAGGTTTTTGCGATTTCCTCGAGCTGCACATACTGAATGGAAAACTCAAGCTCCATTTTTCAATTTTCTGTGCTGAGCCTGCTTCCCTGCTTTCGGACACTATTATCAATGACAACCAGTGGCATGCTGTTGCAATTAGGAGAAACTTCAAAAACACCACCCTTGTTGTGGACAAAGAAGTGATGTGGGATGAAGTTCGGTCCAAGAGGCGGGATATGACTGTCTTCAGTCATATGTTTTTAGGAGGGATTCCAACAGAATTGCGATCAGTGTCTTTACAGCTGACATTGAATGCTGTGAAAGATCATGCTCCCTTTATGGGCTGGATAACAGACTTGAAAGTCAACAATTATGAGCCTGTCATTATTAACAGTGTCAGGGTCAATGCTGACCTCTGTGGTGTAGACAACATGTGCTTAAATGGAGGTGTTTGCAGTGTTGTTAAAAATGAGCCCACTTGTGACTGCTCTGAAACTGGCTATCAGGGAAAGGACTGCAGTGAAGGTAAGATATCTGGATTTTTAATTAAGCATCATTTCATGTGATTGATAAAAGGGTGTTTTTGTATATCTGTAAACATGTCAAGACTTACACATGCATTTCTACTTAATTGCATTTTATGCATTACCATTTGTGAGTTTAAAAATATTTTTCAAACATTTTCTGTCATATTTATTGACTTTTCCCCTTTTTATTTATTCTAACTGATCCCAGAAAATGTTATATTTGTAATGTCCAGTTTGCCCTTTGTATTTGCAATAATTGATGATGAAGATACATTTTTTAATGAAAGTGGCATGTCTCACCCAGAACAATTAACTTTGTTTCCCTTAAAGGGTTAGTTCACCCCAAAATTAAAATTCTCTCATCATGTACTCAACCTCATGCCATCCCAGATGTGTATGACTTTCTTTCATCTGCTGATCTCAAATGAAGATTTTTAGAAGACTATCACAGCTATGTAGGCCCACAATGCAAGTGAATGGGTTCCAAAATTTTCATTGTACATAAGAGCAACATACAAGTACTCCAGACAACTCCAGTGTTTTCATCTATATCTTCTGAAATTATATGATAGTTGTTTGTGAGAAACAGATCAATATTTTAATCCTTTTTCCTTTACTTGCACAAGTTTGCATGCCCTTATCATCTTTGCATGACTGGTTTGGCCTGCTGTCCACAATGGCGGAGCTCGAGGAGGCAACTCGAAACTCGAGTGAATTAACCTCCCAAAAATATAAGCAAGGTTGAGGACAGCAAGGGGGATGACTTAGTTATCATAACGATTTAGTTTTAATTGTTGGTTACTCTGGAGTCTCAGGGTGTTTTGGGCCCTGGAGAAGTTTTGACATGCCTTGACATTTGTGCTTTTTTCAGTTGCTTAAAAACATATTAATGGCTAATGTCTGATAACACTGTATTCAACACAAACTGGGCTACAATAATATGTGCGCAAAATGTGTGTACATGTTTGTATTTTTGAGAAAATAACGTTTATGTGTAGTTTTTGAAAAACAAAACAACATTTTAAGTAATAAGGCCATATAACATATACTAAACATTTGTCCACAAGACTTTTGAGAACTGGATCTTTAGGCTACAACATTTTTTGCTACAAAATGATGTGAAAACCATCCTGATCACTCATTCATAAAAAACAATATAGTTATTTAACTTGTGTAAGACGCTTTTAGTGTTAGAAATGTCATATGCGAGGAGGCGTGAATTATCCCGAATATTTATGTGATTCACACCTGCGGAGACATAGACCCCTCCCCTGGGCCTATCAATGAGGAATGTGACAGAAAGAGAATGAATGTGAGGAGACTTAATTATAAAAATAAAGTTAAGTTAAAAGAAGTAATCTGATTTTACATTTTCTTTACATAAAGACATACATTACCATTAAAAGTAGTCTCTTCTGCTCACCAAGGCTGCATTTATTTGATCCAAATTACATTAAAAACAGTGATTATTGTGATCTTTTTTTATTTTTTTATTTAAAAGAACAGTTTTCTATTTGAATATATTGTAAAATGCAATTTGTGATCAATTTTCAGCATCATTACTGCAGTCTTCAGTGTCACATGATCCTTCAGAAATCATTATAATATGCTGATTTTCTAATATGGGCATATTTAAAGTGCATTTTACTCATTTACACATATTTGCAAACACAAGCTTCATTGATGATAATGAGGCAGCATAAACACTAGATAAAATATAATCTAAACATTCATATTATTTTTATATCATATTACATATCATATTTATATTATACAGCATACAATCTAAATGCCTGCTTTAGCCGAAACAGCATTTAAATGTAACTAAAACTTGCTTATTAGGACATATTTCAAATTTCAATACTCTGAATCATGTCTGGCAAGTCATATATAAAATAGCATGTCAACTAATCTAAGTAAAACTAAATGACTTACTCATCTGAAATTGTATCATCGGCTGGATCAAGTCTCTCTTCAAAATGCAAATGTTCATCTGAGTCCTGTTCTTCTTCAGAGGAAAATGTTAACTCTACGTCACTATACAGGAGTTTCCTCACTTGTGTATTGTGCTGTCTTTCAAATGTGCAGAAAAGTGAATGGACTTGTTGTTTTTAAGACACAGTCATGGGCGTTTACCATTTGCATTGATCGCCTCAGCACATTACCGTATGAATAACGTGCTCTGCTGGTGTGTGTGATCACATTAGGGATAATTAGCTGAGCCAGGAGAAATTGTACATCGCTTTGTTTCATACAGATTACATTGCAGGAGAATATTTGTTTTAAATTTGAATAGTTTTTTTTTAAAGTAGACATTGTAAGCTTTCTTTAGACATATGTTTCATGTTTGTGTGATAAGTGTTCGCTGAGTTTTTTTGTGACGTGTTTCAGAAATATGCTCACGAATACTGAGACAGCTGAAAGCTCACCCTTTTTATTTTCTTTATTTTACAAAAGCACAAGGCTTTTTTTGTTATTGTGAGTGTACACAAATAAAATAGACCCTTTATAGTCTCTAGTGATGTCTTACACTTATCTCTAAAAATGACAGTGTATTTTAAGTTGTTTCCGTGTAATGACGGAAAAAATCCAGCAGGACGCGCCGGCGCGTCCGTCGACCCCAGAGGGTTAAGTTTTTTAGTATAGAGATCCCTCTTCCCCCAAAGTGTAAATGTTTAGAATTTGTGAGAAATTACTCCTGCAGGGAATTAACAGGGCACTGCAGCTGCAGTATTGAAAATTTGGAAGGAAAACCACTGCGGCTGTATCAGAAGTTAAATAAGCACAGTCACAGCTGTAGGATATTTGGTATGCTACATTTAGAAGGGAACCGTTAGAGTGCCCTCATTCTCAAACCATTATATGTAAGGGTATTTGGTATGCTAAATATGTGGGCTATTATCTAAATTAAACTGTTCTTATTGTACATTATTAGGTAATGAAATGGAATTAGTCGTGTTTGACAACCATTATAAATTAGATAAATGACAAATAACTAGATTAGTCTGAATAAAATCTCCACCATTATTTCTTTGTATCTGCTCACAATTTCTACTGTAAGGAATTAGCTTTAATAAGTGAATTGCGAATTTATTGGAGTGATATTATTCTCATGGCTTATTGAAAATAATATCACACGTATTTTGGTTTGAAACGGAATCTTTTAGAAACAGGGAGATTATTTATCAAAATATAACATAAGTCATTCATCTTTGAATACAGACAAACTTTATTGATATTCTAAACATAAATCTAATCTAACACATATATACATAAGACAGATTGGTGAGAAGAGTGACAGAATGTGAAATAAATTATCAATACTGGAAAAATTAACTTTATGGAGTCTGTTAACAATGCCTTAAGAACCATTTAACCTTATTTCAGTCTACATCGATTTGCTTTCGGATTACCCAAAGTATTTAACAAATACACCAGCACTCTGAGCACAATATTGGAGATGGACTTGCGTGCAGTGGTGTTTCCTTGCGTTCTTTGTGTTGCTTGGTTCTTGGCTCTTGGTCGAAATTTCGTTTTGTCGATGTTTTGGACCTCTGTAAGAGTTATTGTCTGTATGAATGATGAGGTTGGCTTTGAAGCGAGGCCTTCTCATGGACCGTAGAGAGTGAGAGGCTTCCTCGGGACCTTGAGTCCTGAGCTTTCTTGGACCTCACATGGCATGGATCTGGTTCCGACGAGATCCAGAGAAGACCACGATGGAAGAGTCAGAGCGAAGTCTGAGCAGTCAGCAGAGAAAGAGAGACATCCAGAGAGATTTGACATCCGTTCAAATGGGAGAGCCCACGCAGCAACTGGATTTTTGTGGGGCAGGGGTTTGGGGTAATTTTCACTAGGAGGTCGAAGTGAAAACCTGGTGGGGGAGCGTAATTAAAGGATACTTAAAAGGAGGTGAGGGCAAGGTGTGTTTGCTTGATGTGTGCAAGGTCTGTTCTGATGTATGAATGGAAGGCTTCTGAAGACCATCTCCCAAGATGTTTAATTTGGTGATCGGGAAAACCTTCTATCTGGCAGTGGTTGCAGCTCCTACGTGGAAAGAGTGTGAGGAAAACATATGGGCTTGGAAACCGGAGCGGGTGAGGAGGTAGTTTCGATTTTTCTGGAACCAGTGCCTCGATACTGGGCTATGTTTTTAATCTATGAAAAGGGGGGAATGGGAGAGGAGATTTGGGTGCTTCTAGAAGTCAGGAAGATGGACAAGGATTGATATGGATATATTGGTATAGGCAAGTTGAATATGAAGACAAAATGCCTCTTTTTGATTGATCAGTTTTAGTACATTTGATGAGAAAGGGGATGGTATCATGGTCTAATATTTGGAGGTCGGAGGAGGTTGGATGGATGGCTGGATCGAATTTGGAATTAGTGGTTAGTTCGGAAATTCTGAGGACGCCAAAGATGCTAGGATGAATATAGTGTCTAGGGTTCTTGCTGTGTCGGGGGGTAATAGTCTGGAACGAATGAAAGTCAGGCATTATGCAAGGATTTCAATTGTTATGGGCTGGTTTAGTTTTTTTGAACTCCTTTGATTAGGAGTGAGCTCTGTGGATATGCTGTAGTGGGGCATTGCTGGCCAAAGATCAATTTGAAAAAAATTGGATGCTGCAAAGGTAAACCAGGTTGGATAGATTTGACTTGGCTTAAGTAAGTGACAAATGAAGATACTGAGAGTAAGGAGAATTCGAGAAAAGGCTGATTGTAAGCTAGGAGGAATTGCTTAAAATCTCTCCAAGCAGTCTAATATGATTTCAGGGTTCTGGGGGAAACAGTGTTAATGATGGAGTCTAAGGTTAGTGAATGCAGATGTTTTAACAGGTGAGTTACAGGAATATCAACTCTGAAAAGGGATGTACTGGGATTGAAATCTGGTCTGCATCTGGGGCCAGTGATTTGAATTTCTGGAGAAAAATGAGACAGAGCATCAGCAATTTGTTTTTTATGACCTGGAATATGTTCAGCTTTAGTGATGAATTATTTACATGCAGATAACCAAATAAGTCATCTTAAAAGGGGCATGAATTTGTGGGAATTTGAATGGCCTTTGTTGATGCACTGGACAGTGGACATGTTGTCACATTGAAATGCGATGCTCTTAGATGACCATTCGTGTCCCCATGAATGAGCAGCAATGACAATGGGGTAAAGCTCATGGAGGGCTGATGATGTGGCAGAGGGTGTGGAAATGAAGAACTCAGGTGGCCAAGTTGAAACGAACTAGCATCCTTTGTAATAACCTCCAAAACCCAAGGATGGAGTGGCATCAGTAAAGAGGGGAATATCGGAAGGGCGAGACAGAATGTCACTGTAGTCAGCCCATTCCATTGTTGGAGAAACATGGTCCAGAGATCAGGTCAGCATGGCAGGAGGAGCTTAGGAAAAGACGATCGTTTAGACCAGGTATAGACGAGGCAAGAGACAGTAGGTGGGATATAAAAGGACATCCTTGAGGCACTGTGCATATGGCAAAGTTTAAGTGGCCCAGCAGGTAGAGTAGGTTGCGATTGCTGCAATGGGTTGATTCTAGCAGTTGAGATGAGAAAGCGATTATCCTATCTATTTTGTCTTTAGGATGGGAGGCTTGGAATTTTGAGAAGTCAAGGATAATGCCAAGGAACTCTAGAGATGTAGAATGGCCTGCTGTTTTTTCCAAGGACAGAAAGACTCCTAGCTTTTTTCAAACTTTTTTGACAGTCAATAAGTGATCTGCTTGGGGGAAATAGCTTGGGGAAATGGTGATAAAATCATTGAGAAGATGGACATTGTATGGGACCGCATAGTTGTTTTGCAAAATCCAACAAATTGCTTCAAATAGTAAATAAAAAATGTTGCCGCTGCTTTTGCAGCCAAAGGTCAAATGGACAGCAAAATAACATTTTCCCCTCCAATGAAATCTGAACAGGTGCCAACAATCTGGGTGAATGGGCATGATTTTAAAGGCTGAGGTTATGCCTACTTTTGCTAGCCAAGCTCCTTCACTGGCGTTTTTAATGAGGTGGATCACTTGATCTATGTTGTGGTATTTAAGGGAAAATATGTCTATTGGAATGAGGCTATTGATGCTCGGATGTGAGTTGCTATGTGGGGTAGAGAGATCTATGATGATTTTTTTTTTACAGAAAATTTTCTTAAAGCTATTCTTATCGGGCTGTGAGTCGAAGGGGCCTATCATGAAACCGGATTCCACTTCTTTGGAAATAAGAGTATCATATGTTTCCGGTTCAGCTATTACGGGCTGAAGGTTGATGCATTTAAGTGGTCGATAGGCTTGCCAACCCTGGGTTGAAACCTTCTTTTAGGCCTGAAAGGAGATACTGTTTGAATGTTTTGTCAGGACGCTTTGTAAGTTTCGTGAGCTAAAGAGAAGACAATAATGGGAGACAATAGATATTTCTTAAGTCTGTATTGGAGCTTGCAGAAGAGCGGGGTACAGTGCAAATGCAGCGAGCATGGGATCGCAAAAAACAACATCTTTGTCTGAAGCCAAAATTATTGAAGCTGTTACAGACTTATTTGCCTGAAATAGATTTGACAACTCATCTTGAGGAATCTTTCCTGGACTCCGGGACTTGTGAGGTGGAATTGATGAGTTGAGGTGTTTCTGATTGGATCTGGGGTGCTGGATTGAATAAGGAACAAGATGAAGATTTGTGCGTGATGGATCTGCGGCATCCCATAAAAACTTGGTTGTGTAGCTTTAAGTCGAGGGGTCCCCAGTAAAGGCATTGGTTCATTTGGGCAACCCTATTAGCATATTTTGCTGAAAGGAGCCTGTGGTAGGTATTGAAATGGCATCTGCCATAAAATACAGTTCTGCTATTATAGAGAGATTGTCATTTAATTATTTGTGTCTTGTGGGAATTGCAGGACATATTAGCTCTATAAATCTACCAAAAGCAACACAGAATTCAGCTAAAGCGGTTGGAGCTGGAGTTAATAATAATAGGTCTGCAGTTCAGGGAGTGGTGAGATGAATTTTTAGGAACAGAAGAGAGAAGGGATGAAAGGTCCATTTCTGCACCTGCTAGGATCTGAGCGCGGAGGTGAGTTGAAACTGGTGGGTGCTGGAAGGGATGTGGCAGAAGAGAGTGTGAATGTTTGGGGATGATTTGATGCTATTGGAGCTAGGATAGGATTGGATGTAGGCTGTACGGGAGTGGGGACCAATTGGTGAGGAAACCTTGTGGTTTGGTCAGCTCTGTAGATATTATGGTTAGCAGAAATGGAAGAAAAAGATGGCGGGGCCATTTGAGGAGGCAGACTCACAAATTGGTCCACTCCGTGGATGTTTTGGTTAGCGGTAATGCTTGGGATTGAAAGAGGGTGAAACGAAGGAGGCAGGATCGATTGCGGAGGCAGCCTCTTGCTTCGATCTGCTTCGGGTTGTGTTGGTATGATGTGGTAGAAGGAATGAAATTAAAGGAAGCTATTTGTGAGTATGATCTTCGATTTAAGTCTGCTCTGGATACCCGATAGATTTAAATATAAAGGGGGAATAGGAGTGAGGGCTGAAAATTATGTGGCCAGTAGGGGGGATTTTTAGTGACAAAGCAGGGGTGGAACTATTGCGTGCGGCTACTGTAGTCTGCTAGCCGGTTAGTGAGGTGATTGAGGATGCACTGGCAGCTGCCTTGAGTCCCACCAGCTGATGAAGAGGTGGATTGTGGGCTTTAGAAGATGGAGAGAGGCACTTGGTTTGCTTGGAAGCCTCAAAGAGTTTTCTTCATTTAATTTGTTTATGCCGTGAATAAAGCTCATATAGCTGTGCTTCTTCATGAGAAATGGAATCGTGAGATAGTGTTCTTCATGAGAAATGGATGCTGGATTTATAGAGGGCTTGATGAAGATCATTAATGGAGCAAATTGCCATGGGAGGAATTGCAAGGCTTTCAGTTGGAGAAAGAGCAGATTGTAATGTGGGTGCGTGCAGAACGCTTGTACTTTGAGGAGATTGTGAAGGAGGCAAAGTGTGTGTGTGTGTGCGTGGTCTTTTTGATCATTGTTTGTTATGTTGGGATGGTATGCAATGAGTAGTCGTCCTGGATGTTCGGCTGATGAAGGTGATCCTGGAATGAAGGAGGGGGAAACCGTTCTGGTTTGCGCTGGATGCATTGGAGTCTCTGGGGGATTCGAGAGTCCAACATACAAAGGAAAGAGCTGGATTTCCAGTATGTTGGACATGGTGCCATTGCGGAAAGGTTCGGTGCTTGGAGAGCTGACATTATGACGAGGTAAGAGGTCACTTTTATAGACTGGTAATTAATTGGTAGATTAGATGGTCATGGTGCTCTCAAACTTATGTTTATTAACTTCATTTAACTTTCTCCTTCATCTGTTTTTGGTGATTCACAGTCTTTGTGTTTATCGCCCCTACTGGACAGGGAGGAGAATAAAAAAAAAAACTTCTGTAGGGTGCACAGGTTGTTTAGATCACTTTTTCTATCAGATATAATTAATAATTAATGTTTATTAATTATTGATTAATAATTAAATTAAATAATAGAATTTAATTCGTTAAATTCTATCCTCGGGGCACCACTCTTTTACAAGAGAAAAATTATAGTAGGTGACTGATCAAGTCTCATAAAATTCTACCCTGAAGATTGAGTATTTTGATTGATAATCAAAATAATCAAAAAGGGAAGCAGCTAGTCAAATTATTGCCCTACGAATCCAACAGTAATCCGGTTATAGTTGGCTTCTAACAACAATCATTTAACAGTACTGAAGTAATACGGGAGTTCTTTTTGTGGCAGAGGCTGGCTTCAGCACAATATTCAAACAAACAACTAGGAGTGCTTATTATAATATAACAAGATTTATTATAATCAAACAGCAATGAACACTGCCAATACTAGATGAATATAATACAAAAACATAAAATGGAAATCCTAACTAAATTTTGAAGCTATATGCTAGTGTATGTGTGTGTGTGTGTGTGTGTGTGTGTGTGTGTGTGTGTGTGTGTCTAGGTTCAGTAACAAAGACACAAAATGGCAGACTAAACTCCACGTGTGGAATCAAATTAAAAATGGAGGATCAGTTCCAACATTGAGAACTAGGTTCAAAATGTCATACTGAATTAAAAATGGCAACTAGTTTCCAAATGGAGGAATAAATCGAAAAGGCTGGGGTTAACGATTATTTGAAGGTGTAGGGAAAGAAAGATGGCTGGATCAGATCCAGAACAATAGAGCTTATACCACGTGTAGGTGGTAATGAGCAGACACACAAAGACACTGAACGAAACCGGCGGGAGAATTTGAAAAACACCAGCCTGATTCGAACATAAACCATGGTGCTGCTCGCTCTGGGTATTTCAGTGAGTGTGAGAGAGAGCGAACAAACGGGCTCATGCAGTTTAAAAGAGGATACATGCTAGTAACAGCGCGATTTAATTGTTAGTTCAGATCACTCAATCAAAATAACATTTCACCCAAAAATGACGATCTCATGAATCAACAACAACAATAAGATGTGTCTCTGCGTTATTTCTCGGGTCCAGTGATGGAGAGAAATTGCAGGGAGGTAGTCAACGTTGAAAGAAAACGATTGAGAAGGGAAGCTGGTTGCCTTTTCCGTTTTCTAAACAAATTCACTGTTGCCTCGCAGTGAAAATTAAATGATCCAGTTGTAATACTACACGACTGGAACAAAGCTAAATTAATCTTACTCTACCGTGGCCAGATGGTGAGGTTAGAAAAACGTGGTCTTTATTTGTTCTGAAGGAGGGAAATTCCTTTGTGTAGATACGTCTATTTAGAGCGCAGCTCGTGCAGTTGTAGGCAGCGAGGCTGTAAGCAGAGAGAGCGAAAACAAATCTGAGCACTAGTTTTGTTAAGAAGATGAGGTCATCGGTCATAGGCCGCTTTTGACCAATGACGTTTGAGTTTGAGTCCATGGGTGGGACTTCCCGTCCGACTGTGAAGCATTCTGGAAAACCGAGTTCAATGTCTCCCCTTCGATCATAGAACAAAGGGCCATGCTGTCTCTGCTGCAATTTTTTGTGGGGCAAGGCCTTACACTTCAATATTGATCTCTTTCTCACTCACACTGAAATACAGGCTAACTAATAACTTCTGTTGACATGTATCCATTTAATGTATACCTTGCTACAAAAGAGACGCTCAACGCTCAACTGTGTAACGAATACACAGACTCGATAGTGGTGATAAACCCGGAGGTTGTTTTATTGGTAACAAGTAGCTTGATGAAGGGAATGCAATCAGCAATGCGAAGGGAACCTGGGATATCAGCGATGGAGAGTGGAGCTTGTATTATCGTCACTGGAGAGAGCCGTAGTAGAGCACTGGTTAGCGTGGAGTTTGGGTTGTAGCCGCTGGAGCTGACGAGCTTGGAGCTTGGGTGATCAGCGCTGGAGCGAAGGAGCGTGGAGCTAGGATGATCGTCGTTGGAGTGAAGGTGAGTAGAGCTGGGAATAGTAATGGAAATCGGAGTTAGGGTAGCAAGGAAGTGAGTCTGTATTCATGATCGAGACCAGACGAAGAGTGAGGGGTGAACAGTGCTTATAAGGAGTAGAGCTGATACAAATGACAGGTGCAGGTGATTAGTAATCAGGGGAGAGGGATCGTTGATGGTTATTGCAGGGAGAGACAGGATGTTACAGGGTGATCTGTAACAAATAAAAAATCAAAGACAAAGTGAGTGTGCATGACGCTCTGAGGAGAATGGGGTCTATGTCAGTGTACTGGAATATTCGGTAGCAACTAGCGGTTAGCCGATATATTGCAGAGGCCGATAAATTGGCCGATATTTAGATTTTTTTAATGATCAGGATCGGCCTATCAATTTTCCCTTTTGGCAGAAGGTGTAGAGAATTGCTTGTTTGCATGTGGAGCATCTGAGACATATAAACGACCAGTCACAGTACATTTTGTTGTTACATGCTATCGTGTTACTACAATAATAGACTAGTCTAATAGATTGCAACACAGTCTCATTTAAACGTTCCGCATATCAGAGCCACAATGCTTAAAATGCTCGCCTGATTCCCTAGATCTCATTACTCTCTTGTCTAATGATAAAAAAGCAAATATCAATAAAACCTCTTCATATACTGTCTGCAAATATGCAGTTATCACTTTTAAACAGATGTAATTCATGAACCTCACAAAAATCCAGCGTTTTCATCCCGTCCAGCACTCATCTAATATCTTCTCTGAAGCACATATTCCATCAGTCAGAATCAAAAAATTCACGATAAGGATCAAATGTTCCTCTAATAATTCACAAATCTTGATGATCAGTCCGTGATGATCCATGCAGGTGATCCACAGTGTTTAAACTCTCAGAAACTTACTGCTGCTCTTGCTGGATCCACACTAGCGTACGATTGCAATTTCAAGTAAAAGCGATTCACGTGCACTATGAGTAAATGTCATATTCACTGTGTACTGCATGTGCAATGGGTTTGACTGGGTCTTTTATGAGAAAATTTGATTGGTAAAGCACATATGCCATCCATTGTTGCTGGACTATTGTGTGTACTGTCATTTTCTTCTTTCTAATATATTATCAATTTCTTCATGCAGAATTTTTTTTATGATTAAACAGAAATCAGAACAAACTGCAATATACCATTTAAAATTCAATATTGTTTTTTAAAGATAATAAAATAAAACAAATGTTTATTAATATAACTATAAAGTTTTTTTCCTGAAATTGAGTAAATATAGTGCAACAAGTTATTATTATTTTTTTGCAATTTTATGTTTATGTTATTTACTATATTAAATTGTGTGATATATCGGCCACTCTGCTCTCTGGATATCGGCTTCGGTTGACCACTAGTAGCTACATGTCAGCTTCCCTTGTGATTATGTTGGATAGCAGGTTTGTTCTGAGCAAAAACTGTATTTTTGTTGTTCCGGTTCAGAAGTCCCTTTCCAAAAGGTTACTGGTTAGAACAAAATAAAATAACGGCTAATAAATTTCTTCTTAAAATGACAGTACTCTGCGCTACGGGGCAGGTGAAATACCAATTGCAGTGTTGCCAGATCTTGCAAGAGAAATAAGCAACCTGGTGTGGAAAAATAATCAATGATATTAATTAAATGTTTAGAGCCATGACATTTATTAAATGCAGTTGAAGCATGTGACAGGGCAGAGGGTTGTGAATCCGCACACCCGGCCCCTAATCAGGCTAATCAAGCCTCAGAGAGGGATAAAGGCCGACTGGAAACTGCAGTGCAAGGGAAAGAGTGAGATTTACGGACAGCTGGCCGACACTTTTGTGTGTTTGTCTTTTTACATCTTACTAAACTATAACTGTTAGTTTAATAAGTTACTTATTAAACTATTATTTATATTGTCAAGCCAGTTCTCGCCTCCTCCTTTCCCACTAAGCCCTTTACAATGCATTTACCTAATTTGACATTTTAATAATTTCATTCTGTTCTGTGCAATTTCTGGTGCGTTATTTACATATTTTTTTGTGGGACACAAAATGAGTTTTCTGAATATGCTGTGGGGGAAGCGTATTAAACATAAAATACACCACAAAATCACCATACAATGGTCATAAAAGTGATCTGATCTATTTGTGCACTATAGTCCAAATCTTCTGAAGCCATTTGATTGGTTTGTGTGAGGAAAAGACCAGAATTTAAGTCTTCATTCGCTGATCATAGTCCCTATTCACCGTGCTGGCCATAACAGTCAAATCCTGCACTCAAACATTCAAAATTTGCTGCCTCATGAAGCCAGTTCCCCTCTCTACCTCACACAAATCTACATACTTTTGTACTGCTTTTTGTAATTTTTTGCAATAGATTATTGTTAGTACATTTTTCTGCCTGCTAAAAATTAACTATACTAAAATTACACACAGAATATTTTTATATTTCCAATTCTGTAAAAACACATGATTGTCTACGTGCTGTCAATACATCCATATTTTATGTTTCAGCATATATCCAAACGCACAAAATGCACACGTATGTTATATGTATGTCTTGTTACATACGAATACCTACGAGTAATAATATGATCAGGCTGACATGGGTAAGTGTGATTTGGAGGTAATAAATTTTTTTTACAACTAGAAATTACTTTTGGCACCACCCTGTGGACACTTCATCACAACAACACTTCCTGCTGTGTCCACAGGGTGGCAGTGATTCAAATTTCAGGTAAGCAGACTGATTTCAGCAACAGAGCTTTAGACCTCCTGTCGCCGAATTCACAGTGTGATCAGTCTGATTTTGGAATAGACTAATTGGTATGATTTACAAATGCATTTATATTATGTTAGGGATTGGTGAGTGTCATTATTATTGCACCTCTGAATAAAATGTTTTTGTAGATATAATCTGTTTATATATATGTAATATAATCAATAATCACAATATAATGCCACTATATGGATGTATACCTGAAAAAAGTGTTATCCTGCAACTGTTACTTCAAAGATCTGTTTTTACTTTATCCCTTTAAATTACTTTTGTTGTTGTAACCCAATATAATGTAATTTAGTAAATGTCCCTTTGTGTCTTATATTTCTCACATCTTTCGCATTTTATAGGTATAATCATATATATTAAATTATTTAAAAGCTTTGTCCATTACTTTGATCAGACAAAAGGATTATAGGATTTGGACTGCTGTTTCAATCACACTTACGGCAAGCAAAAATACACACATGCACACGCACACACACATCTCTGTGTTTAGCTGAAATAATTACTTTGATGCACTGCTCTGTGTTGTTATTGTGATTAATGAAATTACATTATGGACAACCAGTATGCAACCCCCCCAGCCTACGTCTCTTTCATGTCATGTATATTATGTATCAGTAATCCTTCACCCCATGTTATCTATTGTTTTGTTTTTGAAAATCTAAGTCTTTGTTTACACTGCAGAACAAAAATCGGATTTTTTTTCTCAAATCATTAAATTTTAGACCAACTGTTTAAACTGCAAGTTAATTGTGGCCAGATTAGATTAAAAAAAATTCTGTCCATAGAGTCACTTTTGCTAGCATGTTCACATTTGTTTTCCATGAGGGCAGTTTCCAAAATTGAACATATTAGTTAAAACCAAGCATAAAAACAGGAAAGGTTGACATGCAACATTTGTTACTGCTGTCACTGCAGATTATACAGACACATTCAATGCAGGGGCGTTGCTGGGGTTGCTAATCACACAAGTAAAGAAAGGGTGTGGTGCTAAACTAATTTTTTTTAATTATTATTATTTGAAATTAGTAATATTTATTTGGTTACATGGCATGAAGGTCAGTGACCAACTCTAATATTTACTTTGTGTGGATGACTTGTTAACTTAAAAAAATAAAACAAATAAATCATAATCACTGATTTAACTATAGCTTCTTGTTAGGAATAAGTCACTTTTATTTGTGAATTGGTTTAGTAATAATATTTTTTATTGATAGCCAATTGCTATGACCAGTCATGTTCTCTTTCAAAAGAGCTCCAAATTGTTGTAAATGTAATTTCTATTGATATGAAGATTATTTAAAAATGAGAGCAAACTCTGTGTGATCTAATGTCTTTGAGTTTAAGGAAGTTTTCAGTTTAAGGAACCCCTGCTACTGATAAGTTTAGTAACCATATTGTTTATATTTGTTTCATTAATAAAACTATTACAGCAAATACTTTTCGGAGGATAGATACTGTATTTATGAGGTCATTGGAATTTGGTTTGGCCTCTTCCGCATTAATGTATTGACTGATAAAATTAGAGTCTTTTAAAATATTACACAACTGCTATCTCTATAATCGACTGTTTTCTAAGTATAGTGACATAAATAAGAAAATGATTCCTTTTTGTAACAAATATGAGATGATGAAACATCTTTTATGTAAATGTGTTTGAGCAAATAACCTCTCTGAAAAATAAAATGGTATCACATATGTATTAATGTTTTTGATATATATTTTTTGTTATAACGACACAAACTCAGAGATTCAATATACTGTCCATTTATATATTCTTTTTTAATAAGTTTTAATTTATAAGTTTACATTTTAGGCAAGAATTCACTCTTTCCACTCTATTTGGTTGATTTTAATTCGTATTGTCTTTTTATTTGTTCATAATATATACATGTCAAAAGTTATGAAACTCTTAACAGAAATGTTTCTCATGATTTTAAAAATATTTTGATCTGAAGGCATATGCTTAAATGTTTTAAATTAATTTTGTAGACAAAAAATAATCGTGCCTCCAAATTAATTTATTTCATTATAAAACTAAAATTGTATTAAAAAAAAATAAAAAAAAAAGTTTTTTTAAATTTATGACTTTATGACAAATAATAAAGAAAAGCAGCCAACAAGTGCCCAACATCCTCCTTCAATACTGTTTAAAAATCATCCCAGGGTGATACCTCAAGAAGTTGCTTGAGAAAATGTCAAGAAAAACATGTCTGCAAATTCTAGGCAAAGGGTGACTACTTTGAAGATGCTAAAATATAACAGTTTTGATTTATTTTGGATTTTGTTTAGTCACAACATAATTCACATAATTCCATTTATGTTAGTCCATAGTTTTGATGACTTAGTAGAGCGGTAGTGTGTGTGTGTGTGTGTGTGTGTATATATATATCTCCCTCTGGCTGTTGTATTTTATGTATTGTCTTTGTTTAAGTTTTTTGCATTATGCAACTGCTGTAAGTATTCAGACTGTTATTGGCATTAATAAAAATAATGTTGCCAGATATCAGTAGGCTTTATCAAACCTAGATAAAAATATGTATAACATCTAGCTCTTTAAAATTGACAACATTGTTTTGTTAAATGTACGTGTAGTTACATATGCATTTATAGTGTATTTAATTGAATAACGTAATTAATTTCTCCCAAATAATGTCAAAGTTCAAACGATATCTTAAACTTACCAGGTCACATTGTAAACTGTTCACAATTAAGCATGGAAGTCAAACATACAATCTCAATGTTCCTGAACAGTGGATAATACCTTGTTTTGAATGAATATTTCCTCATCAGGTCTTTAAAACTATGCTAAGTGACAACAGTCCCACCTACTGTCTGAAACATGTACTGTTCAACAGCTTGCTACAAATGTGAGGGTTTTAAAACACAGCTGACAATCATTTCTGCAGTGAACTGAATGAACGCAAGTGATAATCTACCATGGCCAGAGCCCATTGCTTTTCATTACAGACAGATGTACTACTGCAGCGGTTCTCAAAGTGTGGGGCGCACCCCACTGGTGGGGAATAGAGACGTGACAGGTGGGGCGTGCCAAATGGGGGGAAATTTTCCTTTTTATGCCTTTCTGTCTTTATTCGTTCATGGCGAGTCCACATCGTCAACTTCATCTTTGCAGTGACACATAAAACACCAGTTTTTAATAAACAATTAAATGTCTCCTTGCTATTTTTGACACATTCATAATCATTACTTTTGCCGGTACTTTGTGACAAGCTTTATGCGTGCGGTCGTGCGCTTGAGTGCGGCTATATAACGCTCATTATCCTGTATAGCCTATTTTAGTAATTAAATCAATATAAAGGGGCGATTTGTCCACTAATGGCTTAAATGAACAACTACTAGTCGACTAGAAAAAACTTTAGTCGGAGGCAGCCCTTATTCCACATATTTTCGAACCAGCAGGCCATTCTGGGTTGAGCGCGCGACCCTGAGCGGAATATTCAGAAATGCACGCTCCGCTCACATGCTCTGATCGGAACAAAATAATACATCTAACTGCATATGTAAAGTACATTTAAAAGTGGTGCATTAGTTATTTTTGCATTAAGAGTGCATTTTCTCACCTTCACATTTGTGCGCTCTCTCTCTCTCTCTCTCTCTCTCTCTCTCATGCACTCAGAGACAGAAAGAGAGAGTGAAGCTACATAGGCAGATACAATTTACAATGTAAAGTTGGTTTAAGACTTAAACCAACTTTACATTGTAAATTGTATCTGCCTATGTAGCTTCACTCTCTCTTTCTTTTCTTTTTTTTTTTTTGCATGTTTTGAATGCAAAACAAGCTCATTGCAGCCACTAATGCAGGGAAAATGGATTCTTTAAATACTTTCTTGCCAAATGGATTTCTCTTTTTTTTGTATTTCTTTTCTATTTTTTTTTAACTTGATACAAATGTTGACACAGCTGCACTTTTATTTCTTTATTTTTGAACTTGCAGTTATTTGATGTAAATAGTTAGTTTGTATTTAGATACAACTTGTTACTGATACTACTTGTTACTTGTTACTACTGTTCAATAAATTGGAACATTTTAAGCTTGTTGCATATTTCATTAGCATTGTGTTGGGGCGATGGGGGCAGGTGGGGCTTGAAAATTCCCCCTTGTCCAAAGTGGGGAATGACCGAAAAATTTTGAGAACCACTGTACTACTGGCAAACAAAGTCAAAGTCATTCAACATATTTTATTTGTGAACTGAAATGTGTGGATCTACAAGAAAAGATCAGTGGCTTGGGACAATACATCAGGGGCTTAAAGGGCTATCCTTTTAAGCCCCTGAAGCCCCCCTTGCAATGCCCCTGATTCAATGCCTTATTGCACTTTGGTGGCTAACAGCCAGTGTGGGCGCATCTTAGCATAACTATTTGGGTGGGTAAAACGACTGTCTGTATTACCATAAAAGAGGATTGCACTGCTTTGTTTTCCCTGCAACATATACAGTGTATGACATATGGGGTCATTCACAACTCACTTTTGAGTAATTTTTATTGGAAGTTTTGTTGAATGACCAAGTTGTTTGTTTAAAGCCGTTTAAAGTTATTTCCTGGCTTTAGTAGTAGTAGTAATACAAGTGAACATGAAGAGCTGTTATATGTAAACACGGTTTCACATTAGGTCACCTAACTAGCTCATATTACACATACAAATTTTCTTTTGCCACCACCTGCTGGCTAACATATGTAATGTAAAAAAAAAATACATGTAAAAAAAAAAAAAAAAAAAAGACAAACCATAGCTTTTAACAGATATGCACTGCTCTTACATTTTAGATTAGAACAGCACAGACACAAGCGGAGTAATACACACACAGTGAAGCGTCCGAGTGCTGACAGTGACAGACCATCAGTGCTCATGGAACATCTCTCGTCCAATCAGATTTGAGGACCAGAACTAACTGTTGTATCATTAGTTAATGCACTAGATATCATGAACTAACAATATATTTTTACATAATTTATTAATCTTTGCTAATGTTAGTTAATAAAAATAAAATTGTTCAAAGTTAATGTTAGTTCAGAGTGCATTAACTAAAGTTAACTAATACAAATTTTGATTTTTAAAAGTAGATGTTTTAATTTACTAAGATAAATAAATGCTTAATATGTGTTGTTCATTGTTAGTTCATTAACTAATGTTAACAAATGGAACCTAAGTGTAACGTGTTACCAAAATCTGATTTGTCCTGCATTTGTAAACATAGCCTAAAGCTGTGTTCACACTGCAAAACGACCAAACTGCCTCATCTCATTCATTTTCAAATGTTTTTTTTTAATCACCACAAATGTTTGAGCATTTTAAGAGTGAAACAAAACAAATCAATGTTCAATATCTAACAACATATGAGACAGTACTAATAACATATGTGCCCCCTAAAGCTGTCTTAAGACCCCCCCCCCCCCCAAAGAATTATTTCACCCCACTCAATCACTCTCTCACTCACTAACTAAACATTAGAGGGATTGTCCCTTTGAATTTTCGACTTGTTTTAGGGTTGTGTTACAAAAACATCTCTACCTGTGAGATTGATGCACTCCACAGAAACGAATATATAGAATTTGAGAAGTGTTTCTGGTTCCGGGAGACCAAGATAATGCAGCATAAGTATGAGTTAAGGGATAAATTAGGTGTATGCCTGTCTGAAGAGATGAGTCTTTAGTCTAGACTTAAACTGAGAGAGTGTGTCTGAGACCTGTACCCTACTAGGAAGGCTATTCCATAGTTAAGGAGCCAAATATGAAAAGGATCTGACTCCTTTTGTGGATTTTGTCCCCATTTACACTTGGTATTATGATGCATATTTGATGATCTGATCACATATGGTTAGCGCTAAATACAGGTATAAAAATGGTCTAACTCATTTTGTGATAGGGTCACAAAAACCACATACGAATGTGGACAAAAACACATGTAACCCTATCACATTTGAGGTGTAAACACTAATCCATCTTGAATGCATCCTAGACACCAGTGGAGCACCACCCCTCACCTGTTTATCAACTGCTGTGCTAACACAAGAGTTTAAAATTTGTTGGTTATGAGCAGTTTAAAAGTGTTTTTAAAATTAAAATTAAAAAGTGGAGAAAAACATGAGACCTCCAAGAATCTTCTTCAGTGTGTTTGAAATCAACATGCACGGACACTTCTGAGAAGCACGAACAGGTAGCGAGTTAACAGGTAGCCAATGTTGCAACGATAGAATGGGGCTGATATGACCACATTTCTTGGCAGTCTAGCCTATGCATTTTGAACCAATTGAAGTTTATTTATTAAACCTACAGGACATCCATTATGCATTGCAATAATCCAGTCCTAAGGTCATAAATGAATGAATTAGTTTTCGGTCATGAGAACAGAGAGCATGTGTTGTAATTTAGCAAAATTTCTGAGGTGGACGAATGCTGTTCTGCAAACATTAGAAAAGTGAAAACAGATTGCTGTCAAATATAACACCTAAGCTCTGCACTGTGGAACAGTATATCCATCAAGAGTCAAATGATATTTTAGCAGCTTATTTTTACGTTTTTGGTGCAATAATTCATACCTCTGTTTTGCAGAATTGAGTAGAACATTTCTAGCCATCAAATGTTTGAAATAATCGATACACTGTTAACTTCAAGAATTGGGACATTTTGTCGGGTTTTGAGGAAATATAAATTTGTGTATCATCAGCGTAACAGTGAAAACAAATTTCACGGTTCCTGAAAATATCTCCCAGAGGAAGCATATATAAGGTGAAAAGCAGAGGCCCCAAATCTGATACCCGTGGCACTACATACTCAACTTTAACTTGATCTGACAGTTCCTTGTTTACACAGACAATGTGTTAATGGTTGGATAACAGGACCTAAACTAAGCTAATACCTGTCCTCAAATGCCAACATAATTCTCAAGCCTATCCAAGAGAATGTTGTAATCTATTATTTCAAAGGATCTAAAGATCTAAAAGCACAAAACAAACAAACAAAAAAAAGAAATAAATACAGCCATGATCAGATGATTAGTGCAAGTCATGTGTAACTCTGATTAGTGTCTGACAGAGCCTAAATCATAACTGAAATTCTTTTTTTTTCTCAGATTTTTATGTAAAAGTGAACATTGTTGGGAGGGCACCTTTTCTAGTTCCAGGTAACCTTTTCTAGTATGTTGTAACATATTCTCAGAATGGGCAAGGAGCAGGCGGGAACCAGCTGAACGATCAACATAAATTTTGAATGCTACAAAAGGAACTTAAACATAACATAAACTGTTTTCCAACATAAAAAACAAAGACACACACAAACACACACACACACAACTCTCTCTCTCTCGTGAGTGTCCCGATTGCTATTTATCTCTCTCCTGATGGTTAGTTAACTCAGTCAGGTGTGCGTCATCACGACCCGGCCATGCCCCAATCTTCGTCATACTCCTCCATCACCAGATTCAGGCCAGGGAGACCTCCGGCCTGACTTACAGCCTGACCCCGACCCCCCCCCCCCCTTCCTGAAGGGGAGGTTTGCTCTTTCAGCCTTCCTTCCTCCAGCCAGCTTTCCCCACCTCCTGGGAAACCGAGAGAAATAGGGGAGGGAGTGGGGAGATAGAAAAAGCAAGCGGCAGAGACAGAACGAGAGAGAGAGAGAAAAATCTGGCTCGCCGGTCCCCTGACACACTGTCACCTGGTCCTCAGCCAGCTGAGCAGTGGTACTCCACCACATCATGTGAGGACAGCACCTCCTGGTAGACGGCAGCAGGCTCCTCTGACTCCTGGCAGATTTCAGCAGCACCACTGGTGGCAAGCAGCGAACTCCTCTGCCCCTGGCAGCGGCTCCTCCACTCCAGGAGGCTGGCAGTGAGCTCTTCTGCCCCCTGGCAGATGACAGCAGCTTATCAGTCTCCTGGTGAATGGCAGCAGGCTTCACAGCTTACCATCTGAGTTTATTAACACACTCTGGATGCGACTCAAACAAAAACAATGCTTTTCATCGGCCAACGTAAAACTGCTGCTTTTTAGCTAGACTGTAAAGCTTCAACAATACACACTCTGCACTCAGGTTCAACACTCCCTGTGCACTGGGCCATTTTTATCTCCCCCGTCTCTTTTACTGCAAACATAGAAACAATAATTACCAGCAAATTCATCTCAGGTGTACCTCCTTGCCACTTTCTCTCATCCCAAATGGGCGTTTGACCCAGCCCTCTCATCCAAATATCCCCACCGCCTGATTTAGGCTGGGGGAACTTTCCAGTCTGCCCACTCCCCCCACTCTTTCTGAAAAGTAATTCTGCGACAGCCATCAATGCCCCCGGTCTGTGGACCACCTCAAACTTAAACGGCTGGTGTGCCAGATACCAACGGGTGATCCGGGCATTGGTATCCATAATGCGGTGTAGACATTGGAGCAGGGCATGGCCTGAACCGAGAATGAATGCTCATCCCAACAAATAGATGTGGCGAGTAAGGACCGCCCACTTGATGGCCAAACAATCCTCCTCTATGGTGCTGTACTTCGTCTCTCTCATAGAGAGCTTCTGACTTATGTAAAACACTGGACGATCCTCCCCCTCCACCACATGGGACAGTACAGAACCCAGACCTCTTTCTGATGCATCCATCTGTAAAACAAAAGAGAGAGTGAAATCAGGGGATTGCAGAAGCAGCCCGCCAAAGTGCAGCTTTTACCTGCGTGAAAACTTGTTGGCACGGCACCGTCCACTGGACCAGGTCTGGAGCTCCCTTTTTAGCAAGATCAGTCAGCAGGGTTGGTAATGTTTGAATAATTAGACACAAACCTTCAATAATAGCCAGCACCAGGAGCTGTCTCACCTCCTTTTTGGTCTTGGGTCTCGGGCAGGTCTCAATCGCTGCGGTTTCATCAATTTGGGGTTGCATCTGCCCATGCCCCAATTGGAACCCCAGTACTCACCTCCGGACCAAGCTCCTCCCTCTCCTGAACTACCATCGCCAAAGAATATGGGGACCACCTCTCTCCATGTTTTAGTAGGTTGAGGTGGCAAATTTGATGAGCCTGCCCCTATCCATATGCACTACCTCATAGTCGACTTCCCCAACTCGCCGTTTTACCTCAAAGGGCCCTTGCCACTTCGTGATTACTTTCGAGCTTGATGTGGGCAGTAATACAAATACTTTATCTGCTGGTGCAAATTCCGTAGCCAATCTCCCCTGTTATAGGGCTGATGTTCTTGTGCCTGTAGAAAATACTCCTGTGATAGTCATCCCAGTGTGTGGAGTTTTACTCTCAGGTCAAGAACATATTGAATTTCATTTTTGCTCTGCGAAGATCCCTCCTCCCAGTTTTCCTTCATGATGTCTAACACAGCACAGGGCTTCCACCTAACACATAACAATTAAAATGGGGAAAACCCTGTGGAGGCTTGTGGGACCTCCCGCACTGCTAACAGGGGTTCAAGTCACTTATCCCAATTCTGAGCATCTTCATATATTAATTTACTAATCATATTTTTAAGGTTTTATTAAATAGTTCGACCAAGCCGTCCATTTGTGTATAGTACACACTTGTCCAAATCGATTTAATACCCATTAAATCATACAGCTTGCGTAGTGTACTTGTCATGAAAGTAGTGCCCTGATCAGTGAGGATTTCTTTTGGAATCCCCACTCGGAAGATTATTCTGAAGAGTGCTTCCGCAACACTATGTACTGAGGTGTTGTGCACTGGCACTGCTTCTGGGTATTGCGTTGCGTAGTCCAACAGAACTTGTACAAAGCGGTGCCAGCATGCTGACCATTCTTATTGGCCCAACAAGGACCATGACAACTCTGTTTTTATTAAGAACCTCAATCAACAGAAGAGGGTGCAATGGCACTTTTTGGATTGGCCAGTGGATTCACCAGCTGACATTCGGCATGTCGCAGACACCCGGCAAACATCACCGCAAATTTCCCCTGTCCCCATTGGACTATGATGAGCCAGCTGGAACAACATTTCCCAACGGCTCTTTGGTACTAACAACTTGGTTGTATCTTCCTTTGTCTGAGCATCCTGCTCAATCCCCAGCTGGAATTCCCTTAAGGGCTTACGTCAACTTGACATGGAGCTGACGTAGACGGCCCCTCCTCCGCCTCCCAAGTTAGCACATTGCACACCCCACACGTCCCACTGTATTACAGGACTCATCCACACACAACACGCGCGTCTCTCTCTCGAACTGGTGTTCCGGCAACTCCTTAACATCTCTCCCTCTGATTAGTCCACTCAGCACCAAGCTTGCATCATCAAGGCCCGGCCACACCACCCTCCTCGTCACAGGGGGTCTAACATACAGTACTGTGTAAAAGTCTTAGGCACATAAGATGTTTAACGAAAACATTTGTCTTAAGCTGTAGATTCAGCTGTGGTGTGTCAATAGATAATATACGTTTTAGATTCCCAAACATTCCTTCTGCAAATAGAATAGAAATACATATAGCACTGCACATATTGCATGACCCCACAATAACCCCCACTGAACATCGAGTCAGTCTGGGATTACATGAAGAGACAGAAGCAATTGAGAAAGCCTAAATATATAGAAGAACTGTAGCAAATTCTCCAAGAAGCTTGGAACATCCTATCTGCTATAAACCAAGAAAAACTGTGTCCAGATGTCCCTAGTAGAATTGGTGCTGTTTTGAAGGCAAACTTGGTCACACCAACTATTTATTTATCTTTTTTATGTTTACTAGACTTTGGATGATGTTGATTGAAAAATAAAAACGAATTATTGCACTATTTTTGAAGAAATCCTCACTCTGCAACATTTTTCCCAAGTGCTTAAAACTTTTTCACAGTTCTGTACATTACATAGCTTTTGATGCTTTAATAAGCTTTTTTAGCTCGTCCTGACCTAACAACAAAGGACTGAAGTTGTTCATAGGGAATAGAATACTATGAGGCACTGTCTGAGACAGTAGTCTGTCTTCTGTTTTTTTTCAATTTAATCTGAAAATAAATTTATAAAGTCATTGCTGCGAGGAAATGTCTGGTACAGTCTAAGCTTTGTTTGTCAATTTAGCCATGGTACTGATTAAACACCTAGGATTGTCATGGTTATTTCCTATGAGTTTGCTAAAATATGCAGACCTGGCAGCTTTTGGAACCTGTCTGTAGCTAGAGACACTATCCTTCCATACACTGTGAAACACCTCTAATTTTGTATTCTTCCACTTGCGCTTCATTTCCCGAGCTGCTCTCTTAAAAGCATGAGTGTGATCACTGTACCAGGGTGTGGGACTTTTCTCTTTAACTTTCTTTAAATTAAGGGGTGTGACACTATCAAGAGTGCTAGAGAAGAGTGCCATATTTTCTGTGACTACATCAAGTTCTTCTCAACTTTTTGGCTGAAATACTAAGTATTTAAGACAGATCTGGATTAAGATTATTAGTAAAGATATGTTCAGTGGTCAAAATAATAGTTCTACCTGATCGATTACGTAGCGTAGATTGAGTGACCTTAGCTAAGGGCAAGAGACAAGAGGCGAGGTAATGATCTGAGATCTCTTTGTTCTGTGGCAAAAGTTATATATTATCAATATCAACTCCATATGACAGAATTAATATTAGCATATGATTATAGCAATAAATTGGTCCTATCACATATTGTCTGACACCAAAAGAGTTGAGAATATCGATAAATGCTAGTACAAGTGTATAATTTTTCTTATCTATGTGAATGTTCATGTCACTATCAATTAGAGCTCCTTCCACATTAACTACTAGATCTGACAGAAAATCAGCGAATTCACTAAGGAAACTAGACTATACTGTAACAAAAGAGCAAAAGACAAGAGATTTTTTTTGTTTGTATCAGACAAACTCACATTAAACACGATTACTTTAAATGAATAAAACTTGTATCCTGGCCTCTGAGTAACACCAAGAACATCACTATAAATTGTATCAACACCTCCTCCTCTTCCAACAGGTGCACAATATAGGTCTCCACCTAGGGAACCAGCATGCCCTTTAGTGTCCCTTAACTGATTTAAATATCAATAAATATATAATATGTTTAATATATTTTTTTAATTGAATTTCACTTATGGCACCTGTCAAAATTAAGTGTGAAATTCATTATTTGACATATAAATTACATTAATGGTGAAACCAAAAACAAAATGCAAATGTTATTCCAAGCAGCCATTACCTGGGCCAAGCGCAAAGAAGATGACAAGACATGCCAACATGGCTGGAATGGTTAGACCAAATGCAGCAATTAGCAATTAAAGTCATGTAAAGATGAATTTAGGCAAATGGATGAAAAATCATATACATTAACTAAAAATATGATTTAATTGATTATCACTTTCGACAAATAGGTGGTGCAGTTATGAAATGTATGTGGTGTGGTCAGAGTGAGGTGACAATGAGACATATAAAGTTTGGTGTCAAAATATCAAGGCATTGCAGAGATAAAGCCTGAATAGTAATTTTGGCAGCATGCGTAGGCTTTGATCCAGCAGTTTACAAAAACAGTTTTGTCTATCGTCACGAAATCCATAAATTGTAGTTGGCATGGTCTGGAGGTGATACGATTCGATTTTGGTGAAAACCATAACCCTAACGGTCTAGGAGTTTGAAAAAGTAGGCATTGAATGAAAATCAAGATGGCGGACAGGAAGTTTGGCTGATTATGGGAAAATTGTTATCTATGTTTTTGGCAAAACCCAAAGAATCAATTGAGAACAGTGTGATTACAATAGGTAAATTTATACAAATGTTATTAACTTTTGACCAAAAGGTGGCGCTGTCTCAAAATATTTTGAGTACCTTCAGAACATGCTGCTGATGGCATACAGAGTTTTGTAATGTTACACCAATGCATTCGTTAAGTATAGCATTTTAATCACAAAATTGTATGTCAATGGTAATTTTGTGTTTTGTTCTATTATAGGGCCAACAAGTGGCACAATACCACCATTTATTTATGTGTCCTCTGAGTGAGCCCATATGTGGCACGGTGGAGGGCGGGACCGGGGCGTGATTACGCACGCCCGGTCCCGTATTAGGCTAATTAAGCCGTCAAGAGGGATAAAGGCCACTCGCAGACGGCGATCGAGAGAGAGAGCTCAATTACGGACATGTCCGTTATCTTATGTGTTTGTCTTTTGAGTTTTCCATTAAACCTTTCAGTTATATGTTAAGCCGGTTTCTCGCCGCTTCCTTGCCCATGGATATGATCTGTGTTACATTGGTGCCAAAACCCGGGAAGGAAGAGGGATGCGCCGTAGCGGAGTTCTCGCCACTGCTCAGCGGAGCAGCCGCGTCCATCTGCCGGGGGACAGAGGAGCCCAGCCACCTGGACGCGGAGGAACGGCCGCCGACCGCGAGGGGAGGAGGGGCTCCTGGCCGACCGCCTGGAGTGGTTAGGGCCGCTGCCAGGGGCGGGGGAGTCCCCTACTAGCCGCTGGAACGCGGCAGGGTTGGAGACTGCCGACCGCGTGCGGGGAGGGGCTCGCCACCGACCACCTGGAGTGGGAGAACCGCTGCCAGGGGCGGGGGGAGGCCCCTTCAACACCCCGGGAACGCGGCGGGGCGTTCCGTCCACCAGGGACTGAGGACTGCCTCCGATCTGCCCGGAGAGGCGCGGCTGTCGTCCTGTAGAGGGTGGAGAAGTGGCTGAGGAACGAGCTACGGCACATCAGAGAACCGGCGAGTAAGTTTTTTTTCCTTTAATCTCTCTCTCGCTACCGCTCTGCGTTGGCCTTTTCCCTCTTTTTTAAATTATGATGTTCGTGGGAGGGGAGGTACCGCCCAGTGCAGGAACCTCCCCCCCCCATTTTTAATTGTTGTTTCCCTCCCCTTGCCCCTCCCTCGTCCAGGTTGATGGGGATGACCCGCCGGCAGACCGCGCGGGAGGCACCCCCCCCCCCCCCCAAGGGGATGTACGTCAGGCCGGGGGTCCCCAGCCTGAAAGAACGGGGGAGGAATGTGGCACGGTGGAGGGCGGGACTACGCACTCCGGTCCCGTATTAGGCTAATTAAGCCGTCAAGAGGGATAAAGGCCACTCGCAGACAGCGATCGAGAGAAAGAGCTC
Source organism: Moxostoma hubbsi (assembly GCA_032164185.1). Classification (NCBI taxonomy): domain Eukaryota; kingdom Metazoa; phylum Chordata; class Actinopteri; order Cypriniformes; family Catostomidae; genus Moxostoma; species Moxostoma hubbsi. The sequence goes on from JAVLUX010000021.1 coordinate 40,187,031, forward strand.
AATTACGGACATGTCCGTTATCTTATGTGTTTGTCTTTTGAGTTTTCCATTAAACCTTTAAGTTATATGTTAAGCCGGTTTCTCGCCTCTTCCTTGCCAGCGAATATGATCTGTGATACACCATACAATTGTGTGTCAATTTTGGTGAAAATATCTCAATTTGCTTCGGAGTTATAGAGATTTATGTGAAAAAACAGGTCAAAAATGACTGACGTGACTTTGATTGGATTTTACTACCCCTTACTATCAATATTTTGAGATTTGGACAGTGGCATATTGCCAGCAACCTATGTTTCCAAACTTCTGACAGTGGTTTCGTCTCGATCGGACTAGCGGTTTCGAAGATATCTGCTAATGTTTTTTAATAGCTAAATTACAACGCTGCACAAACCATATTCCGAAACCTGGCATGTTTGGTATTGTTGGACTCGGCAAGGATTCAGGAGTCTAATAATATGACTCCCGTGAAAAAAGTCAACCCCAGCCAGAGTTATAAGCATTTGAAAATGTAATTTTACCACTAGATGGCGCTGTTTCGAAACTTCTCTGGCTCCTTCAGGGCATCGTACTGAGAACCCATACCGAGTTTTGTAACGATTAATTCATGCGTTCAAAAAATACAGCATTTTAGCACATAATTCAAAATGGCCAATCTAAGAAAATTGGATATCAGTCGACTCGGCATGATACCCTGAATGTAACGAGAGCACTTTTATGATTTTTGGACAAACCGTTCAGAAGTTATAAACAAAAATAGCCATTTTTTTGTATCTCCGGACCAGTAAGTGGCGCTGCGCGGAAACGTAGCATGTAGCCTCAGGTCATGCTTGTGATGACATGTACCAAGTTTGGTCTGAATACAATTAAGTGTTGCGGAGATACAGCCTTATGTTTGTTTTTGCGTGCGCTACGTAAAATTTGTTTGTGCGTTTATCAAAAACGGTTTGACGAATCAACTTGAATTCCATAACTTTTTGTCGGCACTGCTTGAAGATGATCTGGTGCAATTTTGGTGAAAATCGGACAAACCGTCTAGGACAAGTTCGCAAAAGTAGATTTTTTGGACAATTCAAAATTGCGGAAAAAATTTTATGACGAAAAATGACGTCATATGGTGCAATCGAATCGTCATGAGCTCAGGAATCAGAGGAAAAAAGAATTTTGTTGATAGGCCTTACGGTTCAAAAGTTATTAGCATAATATTTTTGAAACTTTGGACAGGTGGTGGCGCTAGAGGGAATGAGTTAGAGACACCAAAATTGGTGTATTTGATGTTGGGACTGTCCTCTATCAGAACGTCAAACCGTTACAACTTTCCCACATACGCTTCTATGGGCTGCCATAGACGCCCAGTTGGAAGAAGAAGAATAATAAATATAGCTGCAAGCAGCCATTACCGGGGCCAAGCGCAAAGAAGATGACAAGACATGCCAACATGGCTGGAATGGTCAGACCAACTGCAGCAAGTAGCAATTAAAGACATGTAAAGATGAATTTAGGCAAATGGATGAAAAATCATATACATTAACTAAAAATATGATTTAATTAATTATCACTTTCGACAAATAGGTGGTGCAGTTATGAAATGTATGTGGTGTGGTCAGAGTGAGGTGACAATGAGACATAAAGTTTGGTGTCAAAATGTCAAAAAATTGCAGAGATAAAGCCTGAATAGTAATTTTGGCAGCATGCGTAGGCTTTGATCCGGCAGTTTACAAAAACAGTTTTGTCTATCGTCACGAAATCCATAAATTGTAGTTGGCATGGTCTGGAGATGATACGATTGGATTTTGGTGAAAACCATAACCCTAACGGTCTAGGAGGAGTTTGAAAAAGTAGGCATTGAATGAAAATCAAGATGGCGGACAGGAAGTTTTTCTGATTATAGGAAAATGGTTATCTATGTTTTTGGCAAAACCCAAAGAATCAATTGAGAACAGTGTGATTACAATAGGTAAATTTATACAAATGTTATTAGCATTTTTGGAAATTTAGTTATAACTTTTGACCAAAAGGTGGCGCTGTCTCAAAATATTTTGAGTACCTTCAGGACATGCTGCTGATGGCATACTGAGTTTTGTAATGTTACACCAATGCATTCGTTAAGTATAGCATTTTAATCACAAAATTTTATGTCAATGGTAATTTTTTGTTTTGTTCTATTATAGCACCAACAAGTGGCACAATACCACCATTTTTTATGTGTCCTCTGAGTGAGCCCATACATGTGTGTGTCAATTTTGGTGAAAATATCTCAATTTGCTTTGGAGTTATAGAGATTTGTATGAAAAATTATGTAAAATATGACCGACACATGACTTTGATTGGATTTTACTACCCCTTACTATCAATATTTTGAGATTTGGGCATTGGCATGTTGCCAGCGACCTGTTTCCAAACTTCTGATGGTGGTTTCGTCTCGATCGGACTAGCATGTTTCGAAGATATCCGCAAATGTTTTTTAAGCTCTAAATTACAACGCTGCACAAACCATATGCCAAAACCTGGCAAGTCAGGTATCGTTAGACTCGGCAAGGATTCAGGAATCTAATAATATGACTCCCATGAAAATAAGTCAACCCCAGCCAGAGTTATAAGCATTTGAAAATGTAATTTTACCACTAGGAGGCGCTGTTTCAAAACTTCTCTGGCTCCTCCAGGGTATCGTACAGATGACCCGTACCGAGTTTTGTAACAATTCATTCATCCATCCATCCATCTTCAACCGCTTATCCGAAGTCGGGTCGCGGGGGAAGCAGTTCCAGCAGGGGGCCCCAAACTTCCCTATCCCGAGCCACATTAACCAGCTCTGACTGGGGGACCCCGAGGCGTTCCCAGGCCAGTTTGGAGATGTAATCTCTCCACCTAGTCCTGGGTCTTCCCCGAGGCCTCCTCCCAGCTGGACCACGCAAAGGAGCAGCGGCTCTACTCCGAGTTCCTCACGGATGACTGAGCTCCTCACCCTATCTCTAAGGGAGAGGCCTGCCACCCTTCTGAGGAAGCCCATTTCGGCTGCTTGTACTCGCGACCTAGTTCTTTCGGTCATGACCCAACCTTCATGACCATAGGTGAGGGTAGGAACAAAAATTGACCGGTAGATCGAGAGCTTTGCCTTCCGGCTCAGCTCTCTCTTCGTGACAACGGTGCGATAGAGCGAGTGCAATACCGCCCCCGCTGCCCCGATTCTCCGGCCAACCTCTCGCTCCATTGTCCCCTCACTCGTGAACAAGACCCCGAGGTACTTGAACTCCTTCACTTGGGGCAATACCTCCTTCCCTACCCAGAGTACGCACTCCATCGGTTTCCTGCTGAGAACCATGGCCTCAGATTTAGAGGTGCTAATCCTCATCCCAGCCGCTTCACACTCAACTGCCAAGTGTGGTGTATTTTTATCAAGTTGAGTATACATTAATCAAGTATAATCGATGCCATTTTATTCTACAATTATTTCTGTTGGTTATATGTGTTTTTGTGTATGTGAGTGGTTCAGCATAAAAGTCTGGGAATGGAATGTCAGAGGTACATGGACACACACATAAATGACATGCAGATGTTTCCTATTTACTTTTGTTGAAGCTAAAGAAGATATATGATGGGCCCCCTCTTAGTAAAGTGTTTTTACATAGTGTGAAAATGGCTCACAGGATGTAACTGAAGACTTCTGGTTTAAAGATAAAGAAGATTTGTTTGGGCTCCAAAGATGTTTTTCAGCTCAAAACAGGATATTCATTGTTTTAGCCACGCCTTGTGAGACCTATGTAAGCGTGTGCAAAATTCAAGACACTTCAGTTGTTTGTGCAGGGGCAACTCGGCTTTATGGTCTGATAATAAAGTCTATTCTTCTGAAATCAAAAACTCCAAGTCTTTAAGAGTGAGTTTTTCACGAACCAGGCAAGAAACACAACAAATGGCGACCCCGGCAGGACGGAACAGGGCAGAAAGAGTGACCACAGCAGGCTTTCTTGACAAGCAACACAATAAACGGTGGCCACCAAAAAGGTAAGCATTTTTGCTTATATAAAAGTTTGTGTTGCTTGCCAGTTTACCTGTAGTGGTAAGAACACTCTAAAAGCTCTTCCAAATTTAGATAAGGAAAATAAAATAAATAGAGGGTTTTGATTCCAGAAGAAATAATTGCATGAAATAAATATATATATATTTATGTTTTTTGCTGTCAAGTGGGCCTTGAGGATGACAAAAAATAAATAGTTTTTTTTTTGCTGTCAAGTGGGCCTTGAGGATGACAAAAAATAAATAGTTTTCTACTGTCAAGTGGGCCTTGAGGATGACAAAAAATTAATAGTTTTCTACTGTCAAGAGGGCCTTGAGGATGACAAAAAAATTAATAGTTTTCTACTGTCAAGAGGACCTTGAGGATGACAAAAAATATTCCTCATGTGTTGAGGAATTAAATAGTACAGAAATTTTTGACCAGGAAGGCAAAATCTTTTGTATGTGTGTAAATCCTGTAGGAACAGGTCACTCAAGAGGAGTGTGTGTGTGTGTGTGTGTGTGTAAATCCTGTAGGAACGGGTCACTCAAGAGGAGTGTGTGTGTGTGTGTGTGTAAATCCTGTAGGAATGGGTCACTCAAGAGGAGTGTGTGTGTGTGTATAAATCCTGTAGGAATGGGTCACTCAAGAGGAGTGTGTGTGTGTATAAATCCTGTAGGAACGGGTCACTCAAGAGGAGTGTGTGTGTGTGTGTGTATAAATCCTGTAGGAACGGGTCACTCGAGGAGTGGTAGAATAGTTGTGTTCTAGAACTATGTTGTGTTATTGTGAGCTCTGTGTTTGTAAAGGCCTTGTGTGTGTAATAAGTGTGAAATTGCTGTGGTTGTGAGTGTACTTGTGTCTGTGTTTGAAAGTGTGTGTATGGAAGTGTATGACTGAGTACAAATATAAGCCCAGTACAGGGATTGGAATGTATGATGAGTCCTTAACAATAAAAGGAACACAGAGTGTATGTTATGAGCCTTATAAATAAGGGACAATTGTGAAATATAAGCACTAAAATTAAAAAGGGACAGGATGAATGGAATAAAGTTGTCTAATAAAGAAGATTTGTCTTTTATATGTTGAATGGATGTTGGGAATGAAAGCCTGTCTCGTGAAACTTTGGTAAAGAATTTCTTTGGTTAACAGAAATCCTGGCTTTATGGGTTGTCTCTGTGATCCAGGGAAAAACTCAGTCTTTAATGCATAACCAACAAAGAGTATATATGCAATTTATATAAAAGAATATCTATTTAGACCTATTTTCAATCTTCCATCAATATATGAGGCAAAATAGTAATACAGTATAAATTAACAATAGGGAGAATAATAAAAACCATAAGACAACACAGCTGTAAAGATGTGCATGGAAGGGAAAAATTAACTTTTGGCTGGCAGAAAAAATTTAGTCAAGGACTGTTCAATTCAGGCAAGACAGGAAGCCTGGTGTAAGATTAGATAAACTGAGAAAAAGCAGCTGTTGACTGGTCATAACTCCTAACTAGACTGAAGCAAAGACAAGTATTTAACTTCATACAAGAGAAGTTATACAGTTAAGTGATATAACAGTGCTTATGAGTACATTTCATAGTGACAAGTAAGAATATTAAAATAATATAAAACTTTAAAGTACTTGAATTTCATTTGGGAAATCAAATTATCTGAGAAAAAAACTTTGACTCCAGTGTTTTGCATTAAACTAAATTCAACTGAGTAATTGGATTTTAAACAAAGGTTGTAGTAAAGATAAGTGTTATCATAATACATAAGGTGTAATTATGGCAGCCACTCCTGTGGACATATTAGGATTAAAATATCCAGTGTTTAAGGAACTTATAGATAAACTCTCAAACAAATGGCAAAAAAGAACCAAAAATTTGATGACAAAATAGCCAAAGGAAGATTTGATGTATCTTTGTGTGAGGAAATGGAAACATTGATAAAAGATTACAAAACTAAAGATAAGAATAAAAATAAAAAGAGAGAAGAAAAAAGAGAAAGGGAGAGAGAATTGTTAGCATTGTTCAAAACAGAAGGAGAAAATTATCTGAAAAATCTAAGACAGGCTAGGAAAATACTGAAGGATGCAGAAGGGAGGGAAGGAGAAGAGGTCCTTGTCAAATCACTGCCATATGTGCCCTCAGAAGGTCAGTTCCCAATACTCAAGGGAAATATAGAAGGTTTAGGAGAATGTGGATTGTGGATTTAGAAAAAGAAAGTAAGAAAATAAAAAATAAATTAAAAAAAAAAGTTCAGAGAAAGTGAGAAAAAATTAGATTGTTATGAAAAAGCACGGGCAGCTTTAGGAAAAATTAAATTGAAATATGATGAAGATACTGTATGTGAAAAAGAACTTTTAGGGCAAGTGAGAACAGAAGAAGAGAAGTGCAAGTAATAGAAGCACAAATACATAAAAGAAACTGAAAAATGTATACATCATAAGAGGTAAACAGGGAGCAGCTTTGAGTATAACTGAGAATGAACTTGTAATGTAGTAGATTCTGATCCATATGTATTCTTATATTTAGGGAAGAATTGTATTGCAAAATATTGGGGGACAAAGATGAAAAAAAAACTAAACAGTGCCAATGGGAAACAACAGTATATCCATTGATTTTTCATTCTGTTGACAAAAATGACATTAAAATTTTGTGTGGGACTCCATTGATGGGTACCCCTCAGGAAGTAGTCATCAATAAAAAATATACAAACACAGATGACAACAACACACAAATTGGTAGACACTATTGATGCTGAACTATTTAAAGAATTGGAGCGTCAGGTACCAAATAAGTTATGGTCTCAGCATGACACAGATGTAGGACTGATAAATTCAGCCAGTCCAATAAGAATACAACTTAAACCAGGTGCACGTCTGCCAAAAGAAATCACAGTACCCTTTACGGCCTGAGGCTGAAACAGGCATAAAAGACACTATAGATGGTCAAGTAAAAGCAGGAGTATTAATAGAAACAAACAGTTATTGTAATACTCCAATTTTGCCTGTGATCAAAGCAAACAAATCTAAATGGCGCCTTGTTCATGACTTATGAGCAATCAATGATATAGCAGAAAATTGTCCGGCTGATGTTCCAAATCCGCACACGCTGCTGACAAATGTCCCTCCTGATGCCAAATACTTTACTATGATTGATTTATGCTCTGCCTTTTTCAGTATTCCGGTGGCAGAGGAAAGTAGACACTTATTTGCATTCACGTATGCTGGTAAGCAGTAAACCTATACCAGAAAGCCACAGTGGAAATGCTAACATCTCAAGATAATGGGAAAGAGAAATGAAAAAGAAGGATTTTGTAACTGGAGTATGAAAAGTAAATCTTAAATGAGAAAACTTCACATTCACATTCAGTTTTAAGTGCTGTCTATTCAATTTTATGAGAAAAAATGTTTGTCAATATTAAACACTATAATGTCGTATATCTAAATGTAAAAACCCATGATTATATGTTTTGTTTTTGATTTGTTTAAATAAGTCTAGAGAACAATTTACATGTGAGTGCAACTTTATCAGTGTAAACTTGATCAACCAACAAAAATGAGACAGGTAGTGTTTATTATTTTTGCTAGGGAATGTCTGAATGGAGAGATTGAGTGAGATCTGTGAGGCTCTGTAAGGAGAGAGAGCAGGAGGGGTTATACCCTGTACTAAATAATCTCATCTCTCTTGATGTCTCCACTCAAACAAAGGGGCGCCCCGAATTTAGAAAAGATAGATAGTAGATTCTTTTAAGATTCTATATTTTTCTTTTATTTCTTGTTTTATATATACAGTGTAGGCATTGGTTGATCATGGGTACACTGAGAGCTGCCACTAAAACTAGATTTAGAGGAAATAAATTTAAGAATGAGTTTGATCATTTCATGTTCTCTACTTTTAAAAATTTGCTAAGTTTTGAGAAGTTTTTTCTTGGGTTTGTTCTATGACCAATCATGCCATATAAAATTTAAATAAAGTCCCAATATGTGATATATTTAATATAAAAATAATTGAGAATGCTAATAAAAATTGGTCATTGGTAGCAGGTGAAACCCATGCAGAAACACTGAGATTAAATTGAATATCATAAAGAATTTCAAGCTGTCATCATTATGTGTATGCTGTTCACTAACTCATTCTGCAACTAGTCTCTCACCATTGTAGATGACCTGGCCAAATGATTTATTGAACCGGCTAATCCTGCAGGAGGAAGTCAGAGGAAAAAAGACTGAAAGATGTGGGCTATTATCTGATTGGCCTTCACACTATCATGACTGCTGGTAATCATTACTGAATTGACATTACAAATGTGGATTACATTTCTCTGGATAAGTTGACTTTGGTCATATATGACTAATTGGATGTTTGATTCTCCAACTGCCATCCATGGGTTCGATACCCATGTCTAAATTGTTCTGAGGGTCTAAATTTAAATCCAGCATCTAACCACTGAGTTATTGATTTAAAGAGTAAAATATTACAAATGTATGGCAAAGTAAGAGTTACCTATTGGATTGGTACTCACCTAAATTTTCCAGAGGGTACCCTCACTTTAAAGAAAAGGGTAGTGGGTGTTACAAAGAGTTGATGGAGTATCTTTTTTCAGTGTAAATATTTCCATTTTGAGATGAAATTATGAAAGTATCACTTTAGAGGCATACAGTTTCTGCACAGTGATGTTTGTCTCTATGATTTAACTGAATCATTTATAAGGAAATGCTGAGGAATATAAGAGAATAATAATAAAAAAAAATCTTATTGTTAAATGATGCTAAACATTAGGATTTAAAAGATGAGTCATGAGAAATTAGAAGGATTTAGTGTATTTTACTGAACAATTATTTTAAAACACAAGAGATTTGATTAATTTTAATTGTGCCTTTTTTATACTTTATTTTGTTTAAACATTTACTTACTTTTCTGTTAGTTTAAAAAGGGGATTTTTGTTGTTTCATTAGATAGAATGGAACTTACTTCTCATGAGAGAGTCAGAAAACAGAGAAAGGAATCATTAGAGAGTTATTCAACAGAAAGAAAAAAGAAGGGATAAGATAGGTGTTGTAAATGTAAAGATCTGCTTGAACAGAAGGCTAAAGTTAGTTGTATTGAATGTAAAGAGAATGTTGAAAAAGAAAGTAAAAGCTTGTGTTGATGAACTTATGAACATACTATGTGAAGAATAAAAAGAAAGAGAAAAAGACACAATGTATATGGCATTTTCATGAAGCATAGATGGTTGAATAAAACCACTCATAGCTCATATGCCAGTGCCAGAAGGACCATTCAAGCATGTGTTTATGTATTATATGGACATGAGAAAGATAGATTTAGCACATGTCTGGAAGCAGTGCCCTCAGCAGGTCAGGGGTCAGGAACTGTAAAAATTTCTAACAAGAGAAGAAGATGGAAAGTTCTGGAAGAGGTTTTATTTGAAGATGGTTTAAAATGGAAAAGTTTGAAAGCAGTTAATATGATGAATTCTTATAATGATCACTTTTTTCACTGTTGAAGGGTAACTTAAATATATTATTGTGAGATTCTAAAATGAGAAAGAAGGAACAGCTGTAATGAGATGTCCCCCTCAGAACTCCTCCCCTTTCTCACTCTCTGTGTGATAAGTGTCTGCTTAAAACAAGAAACTCAAGAGCAGATGTTGAAGTATATGCTAAAGGCACATCTTTAAATTGTTGAATTTTCTTTTAATTTTCTTTTATATGGTAAATGATGTGATGTAACACTAATGTTAGATACAGTGACATGAAGGAGAGGTTCAAACCGCTTTCCTCATGATTAAAGATTTTAAGGGCAATTAATGAATATATCCCAATTCAGAGGACAATTTGATGTTAGGTGCTTATATTAAAGATAAGAGATTGAGTTGAACATTCATCTGAGAGAATAAATGTAGGTTCAAAACTATCTAGAAACCATTATTGATTAAGGTGATGTTTTAAATTAAGCTTCCTAGAAGCTCGACAGAGGCTACCCTGTATTTGTTTTATTCTGATATTAGTTCCCACGGTTATACAAGGTTTTTTGTGACATTTGCTAAAGGAGCAGAAATACAATTTTAATGAAAATGAATGTTCTGGAAATGAGTTAAATTTTAGCATTTTGTTTAATTTGTTAAGTTTTAATAGACTGTTTAATTTTGAATAATGCTTTGTGAATTTAACCATGTTTTGAACTGTCTCCATATTTAAGCAGATTTAGATGGTTCCATTGGCTGTGGCGGTTCTCAGGTGATACTTCCTGAAGCAAAAGAAAATATCTGTTTACAGATACCAAATTATTAAGAATTGGCTGATAGGACTGAGCGGTATCAGACCAGTGGCAGGAGGTGGTGACCCAATGACGGGAAAGACTCTCCAATGGCAAAATGAGAGCGGCCTAAGACAGGGCGCCACCATCCTGGAAACCTGCCCAAGATGGGAGGGTAATATGGGTTTAAGGAAGTGGATGGATGCTTTTAGGATAGAAGCATCAAAAGGGAGGTTTAGAAGAAACCTGCCCGAAGTTGTGAGTTCCACTCAACCCAAATGTGTCTTAATAACCGCTTTATTAATATGTTTCATCACAGCGATAAATACTAAGCATCCTATCACTGTGTTATCAGGGGATCACACCCTGTGTAGAAGATAAGTTATAGATTGATTTTGGGGGTAAAGCTTTGAGAACCGTTGCATACAAAGAGGTGCCTAAATTATTAAAGAAGCATTGAACAAACCTGAGACTGTTTGTATGATGAAGAATTAAGATTGAAAAATTATTTTTGATTATGCTTTTATTGAACTCATGTGCATTTTAATAATAATGAAGAATGGAAAAAAGACTTCTGGTTTAAAGATAAAGAAGATTTGTTAGGGCTCCAAAGATGTTTTTCAGCTCAAAATAGGATATTCATTGTTTTAGCCACGCCTTGTGAGACCTATGTAAGCGTGTGCAAAATTCAAGACACTTCAGTTGTTTCTGCAGGGGCAACTCGGCTTTATGGTCTGATAATAAAGTCTATTCTTCTGAAATCAAAAACTCCAAGTCTTTAAGAGTGAATTTTTCACGAACCAGGCAAGAAACACAACACAAGCAGTCCAGTGAGAGCTGAAGGTCACGGACCGATGATGACATGAAGACCACATCATCTGCAAAAAGCAGTGATGAGATCCCCAGCTCACCGAACCGCACACCTTCCCCACCCCGACTACGTCTCGATATCCTGTCCATGAATATCACAAACAGGATTGGTGACAAAGCGCAGCCTTTGCGGAGACCAACCCCCACATGGAACGAACTCGACATTGTGCCGAGGACCCGGACACAGCTCTCGCTTCGGACGTACAGGGATTGGATCGCCCTAAGAAGAGACCCCCCCACAATTCATTCATGCGTTCAAAAAATACAGCATTTTAGCACATAATTCAAAATGGCCGACAGCCAAAATGGCCGATCTGAGAAAATTGGATATCAACTCGGCATGATGCCCTGAATGTAACGAGACCACTTTTATGATTTTTGGACAAACCGTTCAGAAGTTATAATCAAAAATAGCCATTTTTTGTATCTCCGGATCAGTAGGTGGCGCTGTGCCGAAACGCAGCATGTAGCCTCAGGTCATGCTTGTGATGACATGTATCAAGTTTGGTCTGAATACAATTAAGTGTTGCGGAGATACAGCCTTACGTTTGTTTTTGCAAGCTCTACGTAAAATTTGCGTTTTTCGAAAACGGTTTGACGAATCAACTTGAATTCCATAACTTTTTGTTGGCACTGCTTGAAGATGATCTGGTGCAATTTTGGTAAAAATCGGACAAACCGTCTAGGACGAGTTCACAAAAGTAGGGTGCAATCGAATCGTCATGAGCTCAGGAATCAGAGGAAAAAATAATTTTGTTGATAGGCCTTACGGTTCAAAAGTTATTAGCATAATATTTTTGAAACTTTGGACAGGTGGTGGCGCTAGAGGGAATGAGTTAGAGACACCAAAATTGGTCAATTTGATGTTGGGACTGTCCTGTATCAGAATGTCAAACCGTTACAACTTTCCCGCATACGCTTCTATGGGCTGCCATAGACGCCCAGTTGGAAGAAGAAGAAAAAGAAGAAGAAGAAGAAGAAGAATAAGAACCGGAACAGACACAATAGGTGCCTCCGCACCTTCGGTGCTTGGCCCCTAATAAGAACCGGAACAAACACAATAGGTGCCTCCGCACCTTCGGTGCTTGGCCCCTAATAAGAACCGGAACAAACACAATAGGTGCCTCCGCACCTTCGGTGCTTGGCCCCTAATAATAAGAACCGGAACAGACACAATAGGTGCCTCCGCACCTTCGGTGCTTGGCCCCTAATAAGAACCGGAACAGATACAATAGGTGCCTCCGCACCTTTGGTGCTTGGGCCCTAATTATAAGATGAGCTGTGAATAATCATAAAATAACAAATAAATCATAAATCATGACAAAAAAAAAAAAAGTTATAACAAATACAATAACAGCATCATAAATAAAATCAGAAAACAAAGCTATGAGCAGATTCTGTCATTTGCATAATTTATTCCTCAAAGCATTACTGGGAACTGGAGTGCTGCTTCTTATCACAGTATTGTTAGACACATCAGCCATGAAAAAATATTGCTTTTTGGCTATTCAATTCTTTGAGGCTTACTTTGTTTAAAGGATGGCAAAAACAGTGCTTGTTAAAGCATAGTGCTTTTCACATTTTCTCAAGAACAACCTTGGGTTGGAAATAAGACACTGAAGACATAAAGATGCAAAAAAATATTCACAGAGTAAAAATATGAGCAATTAATCTGCAAAACAAACTATCCTATCTGCAAAGATCTGCACTGTAAGAGGTATGTTTACACTTTAACTTTTTTATTTATTTTTGTCGTTACACTTTACTATAAGTTTCCATTCGTTAACATTCGTTAACAATATTAGGTATAAGGAACAAACACTTAATATATATTTTACAGCATTTATTAATCTTTGTTAATGTTAGTTAAAAAAAAAGATATTTCAAGTTCATGATGCATAAAATAATGTTAGCATATAGGAATTTGGATTTTAAAGGTGTTATGCAAAATGTTTAAATTTGTTATTTTATAATATTCACTGAGGTCCACTTATAATGTTAGTAAGATTTTTTCATCAAAAATATTTATAATTTAGAAATATTTGTCCATTTCCTATCCTGTTTTTGGACCTCTGATTAAAAAGCTCAATTTTCGGGTCACGTCTACTTTAAGACTTCAATGTAAATGCACACTGCTATGATTAGGTAACATTTTTGCATACGAAATAAGAGTAAACGCCCCCGCATTTACATGTGTTCGGCTGGTTAAAAATGTCAACCGGAGAAATTCCGCCATACATGTTTGAGCCAGAGTCTGATCCCGAATCTGAAAAAAATTAAACCCCCTCCACAAACACCATGGATACTGCAGTATGTGACAATGTTACAGCCTGGAAATGCGAGATAGAAATGAACACTCAGACCACGATGTTCTCTCTCCTGTAGCTCCACCGAGAATTGTTGTATTTAAACACAAATGCAAAGAAATGCACAATTACAACAATTACTCACTTTTAAGTGAACATTAACACAGCAGTATAACAAAAAATTGACATGTACACTTTTAAATATTCTTAAACAAAACATTATTTACACATTAATTCCTCTTTAAAGTCTTTGTACTTACACTAAATAATTTCCAACAATAGCAACACAATATACCGTAATTTTTTACTACACAAAACTTTCACGAGCATGTGCATGCATTCACCACGTGTACCTCTCGTATTCCACAGGAGCCAGTCTGTGAGGGCCGCTCAACATCACTTTAGACTGGTACGATTTAACTAAACACTTAAATATGAATATACAGTTTTTATATATTTAACACAAAACCAAAACTCACAAAAGATTGTTAACATATTTCTATATTTTATACACATAACTATACATTTTCATATCTGGAAATGCAAGATAGAAATGAACACTCAGACCACGATGTTCTCTCTCCGGTAGCTCCACCGAGAATGAGGCATTGTGCTGAGAGCTCCCGCTTTCCGACCTTGCAGACATGCTAATCAATCACTGATCAGTACACTCAAAAAGACTAAACTAGTAAATTTGAAATCTTGAACAGATATAACTTGCATACAAATATGACATTTGAATAAAAACATTCTATCCCTTATTGAAAAGCTTTAAATAAATGTATTTACTGTACAATTGTATTTAAATAAATGTATTTACTGTACAATTGTATTACAAATCAGAATTGTATTATAAATCAATAAATCACCCTGTTACAACAACATGGTAATCACTCTAATTAGGGCCCAAGCACTGAAAGTGTAAAGCCCTATTGTTCTTCTAAAGATTCTTAGGGCACAAGCACTGAAAGTGTGGAGCCCTATATTGTTATTCTAAAGATTATTATTATTATTAGGGCCCAAGCACTGAAAGTGCGGAGCCATATTGTTCTTCTAGGGATTATTATTATTATTTTTGTCATTATTATTCTTATTTTCAAGGTTTTCAGTACTTTTGTGGTACATAACATACATGAAAACTTTTGAAAGTTTTCACACATCAGAGTAGCTGGCCATTAGGGTGTGGCAAAGTTACAGGTGGGGATTGGGGTGCGGGGGGCTCTGCAGCACCACCTAGAACATGGTCATCTTCTGGGGGCTATGTAGCACATCCCTTTTGAGCTACAGTCACCAACCTTTGTACACATATAGATCTCATGAAGCAGGACAACTTTTGCGCTGACAGTCATAAGCTCTGCCCAAAATGAATTTGGCCATATTGGATTTTTTTTTTATAAATGCATGCTCTGGAATTTGATATACTCCTTCCAGGAATTTCATGTTACAGGTACCAAATGTGGGCTACATCATGCCGCGCGAAGTGATAAAATAACATAAAAAAATTTAATAAGGAAATGTCTCATATTGTTTGCATGCATGCTGTGATTATATATAAAAATGTAGCCAAATGTTTGTCCTTCCAGGCTGATCACATTGATGGGGCTATTGTGGGTCACGGCCATAGCACCACCAACTGGCGGAAGGAAGTGTTTCACTTTTAACCCGCTGGGGTCTGAGGGTGTTTTGGGCCCTGGAGAAGTTTTAACATTTAACATTTGTGCTTTTTTCAGTTGTTTAAAAACATATTAATGGCTAAAGTCTGATAACACCGTATTCAGCACAAACTGGGCTTCAATAATACATGAGCAACATGTATGTACATGTTTGTATTTCTGAGAAAATTACGTTTATGCATGGTTTTTGAAAAGTCATTGATATAAGGCCATATAACACATACTAAAATTTTGTCCACAAGACTTTTGAGAACTGGATCTTGTAGCATAGAGTTTTTGCTACAAAATTATGTGAAAACCATCCTGATCACTCATTCATACAAAATAATATAGTAATTTAACTTTTGTAAGACACTTTTAGTGTTAGAAAGGTCATATGCAAGCAGAGGTGGGTAGAGTAGCCAAAAACTGTACTCAAGTAAAAGTACAATTACTTCAAAAACATAATTACTCAAGTAGAAGGAAAAGTAATAACATAAATAATTACTTGAGTAAGAGTAATAAAGTATCCAATTAAAAGAGTACTCAAGTAGTGAGTAACTCGTTACTTTGACAAATTACATAATAGACGTTTACTCTCCTATACTGCATATTACATAATACACATTTAACATGTACAGCAGAATTATGATTATTATTAATGGAAATTCTGTCATCATTCACCATCATGTTGTTCCAAACCTGTATGACTTTCTTTCTTCCATGCAACACAATAAGGAGATATTAGACAGAATGTTTGCCTGAGTCACTATTTACTTTCAGAGAATGTTTTATTTTAATATATATATATTTTGAAAGTGAATGGTGACCGAGACTGTCAGTCCCTAACATTCTGTCTAACATATTTTGTGTTCCACATAATACAAAGCCTCACACTGGTTTGGAACAACAAGAGGGTAGAGAAATGATGACAGTATATTAAATAATGGCTGAGCTATCACTACAGTTTTAAAGAGAAATTCTTTCATAATTTACTCACCCTCATGCCATCCCAGATGTGTATGACTTCCTTTCTTCTGTAGAACACAAATTCAGATTTTTAAAAGATTATTTTAGCTATGTAGGCCAAATTTGTGATACTCCAAAAAGCACATGAAGGCAGTATAAAATAAATCCATAAGACTCCAGTGGTTAAATGTCTTCAGAAGTGATATGATAGGTGTGGGTGAGAAACAGATCAATATTTGTCATTTTTTGCTAGACAGCATGGGGCGATATGCAGAGAAGAACGTGAATCACCAAAAACACAAAGTCCCATTCAATATAATCTCTCAATAAATTACACATAAATTCAAATTAAACCCAGTAATGTAATGACAGTAATGCCATACATTGTAAAGAAGAAAAAGTAAAAAAAAAATCATTAGAAATTTACTTAAGTGAGAGTAAAATGTACCCACTTTTAAACCTACTCTAAAAGTAAAATTTTCTCCAAAATGTTACTCAAGTAAATGTAACGGAGTAAATGTAACAAGTTACAACCCACCTTTTTATGCCAGGAGGTGTGAATGATCATGAATATGGATTGTAATTCACACCTGAGGAGACAAAGACCCCTCCCCTGGGCCTATCACTGAGGAATGTGACAGAAAGAGAATGAATGTGAGGCAACTTAATAATCAAAATCAAGTTTTAAGTTAAAAGAAGTAATTTAAGTTAAAAGCATGCAAATTCTGTCTGCCAATTTCTCATTGGCCTTTTCTCAAAGTTCAGAGATGCATAAGGCCCTCAAGAGAGTCTCCTAGTGTCGCTTCTTCGACATAACATCAAAGTGAGCGAGAGACGGGGAACTCTTTAACAATTTAAAAGAACAGTTTTCTAATTGAATATATTGTAAAATGCAATTTGTTATCAAAGCTGAATTTTCAGCATCATTACTGCAGTCTTCAGTGTCACATGATCCATCAGAAATCATTATAATATGCTGATTTTCTAATATGGGCATATTTACATCACATTTTACTAATTTACACCCGAACACATATTTGCAAACACAAGCTTTGTTGATGATAATGAGGCAGCATCAACACTAGTTAAAACATAATCTAAACATTCATATTATTTTTATATCATATTACATATCATATTTATATCATACAGCATACAATGGAAATGCCTGCTTCTCTGCATGGCAGTGCAGTTTGCCCCTGGGCGCTTCGACAGCGCAAATAATAGTTGTTATTAAAAGAGTGATTTTCTCTAAAAGAGTATTTTCCTCTAAAAGAGCAATACACAGCGGCATTGAACGTCCTTTTCAGGATGCGTCTTTTTAAAGATGCCTTTCCGTCCTTGTGTAGTTCCTGGATGCAGTAGAGTGCTCTCCGATTCAGACGGCCACAGGCTCTGACCAAGGCAATGTTGAGGTCGCGGCTTTCCTTCAACGGAAATCCTTCCTTCCCCTGCATCGCTCCTTCTTCCCACGGGATTGAAGATGATGCGGCTGGCGATGGAGGTGATTTGGGGATGGCAATGGGTGCAGCTTCGCCCCCCACACACTCTTTGACTTCCGTCTGGGCTTGAGGCAACAACGGCTCACCTCACAGCTGGATGAGCTCACCGCTGCAGAAGCGGTCCGGCATCTGACGCGGATGACTCGGCTTGGCTGTCGCCTTCGGGCCAGCACAACCAGGCTGAGGCTGACGCCCATATGTCCGACATGCTTGCCTGGGCCAGCGTGGGCTTGGACTGGAACCCTCCGTCCTCCCCACAGCCATCACAACTGGATGATTGGTCCATCTGCGCATCGCTCATTGCCACGCCCCACCCTGGTCCCTTTCTTCCCAGAGGTGCATGATGAGCTGACGACTGCATGGAGAGCACCCTTCACCATGCGTTAAAAAGCCCCTCGCTCATCCACTCTCACTACTCTCGATGGCGGAGTGGTCCACGGGTATACGGCGATTCCCCAGGTGGATAGGGGAGTTGTGATCCACCTATGCCCTGAGAACACCGCCACCTGGCGCGGTCGCCCTGTGCTCCCCTCCAAGGCCTGTAGGATGATGTCGGCACTGGCCGCTAAAGCCTACAGCACCACCAGAATGGCCGCTTCCGCACTGCATGCCATGGCCCTCCTGCAAGTCCACCAGGCCAAGGCACTCAAAGATCTACACGAGGATAGTCCTGATCCCGATGTGCTGCAGGAACTGCTCTCAGTGACCGACCTCGCCCTCAGGGCCACGAAGGCCACAGCGCAGTCACTCGGGCAGGCGATGGCCACACTTGTGGTTCAGGAACATCATCTGTGGCTGAACTTGGTTGAGATGTGCGAGACGGACAAGACACGCTTCCTCGACACCCCTGTCTCCCAGTTCGGCCTCTTCGGCGACACAGTCGACGACTTCACCCAGCAGTTCTCCGCAGTGAAAAAGCAGATGGAGGCCATCTCACACATCCTGTCCCGCCGCAAACCTGCCGCCATGGGCCATGCCCTCTCTGCTCGCCGAGGGCACCCCCCTGCGGCTAAGCAATCGCAGCTCCGCCTCAACCTGGACCTTAAAGGCTCCCAGGCGCTCCTGATAAAATCGACCCAGAGGCAAAGACGTTCACTCCGGAGCAGGTAAGTAGACTTCACCTTTTTCCATCCCCCGGTGGAGGGCCGGGAAGAGAATCCTTGTTTGATTTTATTTCATTTGCCCACATTCTCAATAAAAGAGCTATTTACTTTGTCTCTGGGTCAACTGGCCCACAAATGCCATTCTCACAGCACTCTGCCACCACACCTCAACAGTCTTGCATGCCGGACGCGGACCCTCCACCTTCAGCCCCACGACTGTTCCCCAGGATGCCTCGACCGGACCTCCTTCTCAGTCACTAACCTGCCCCCTGCCGGGTGTGCGGAGCAAGGTTTTTGCTTTGAGTCTTTTATCAGTACACACCCATATGTCCGACATGCTTGCCTGGGCCGCCGCCAGCGTGGGCTTTGACTGAAACCCTCCGTCCTCCCCACAGCCGTCACAGCTGGATGATTGGTCTATCTGTGCATCTCTCACTGCCACGCCCCTCCCCGGTCCCTTTCTTCCCGGAGGTGCATGGTCGCCCACAGGGACCAGGTGCTCAGGCACCTCAGCCGTTTAGGGCTTCAGGTAAACTGGGAAAAGAGCAAGCTCGCCCCATTTCAGAGCATCTCTTTTCTCGTCATGGAGTAAGACTCAGTCTCAATGTCAGCGCGCCTCACCAACGAGCGCGCGCAGTCAGTGCTGGAATGTCTCACCGCCTTCAGGCCAGGCACTGCGGTCCCCTTAAAATTTTCCACAGGCTCCTGGGGCATATGGCCGCTGGGGTTGATGCATATGAGACCGCTTCAGCACTGGCTCCAGACTCGAGTCCCAAGACGAGCATGGCGCCACGGCATGCACCGTGTGATTGTCACCCCCGCCTGCCGCCAAATATTCAAACCTTGGACAGACCTCTGCTTTCTGCAGGCAGGAGTCCCCTTGCAGCAGGTGTCCCGATGCGTCTTGGTCACGACTGACACCTCCAAATTGGGTTGGGGTGCTGTGCGCAACGGGCACGCAGCCGCGGGCCATTGGAAAGGAGCCCCGCTGCGCTGGTACATCAACTGCCTAGAGTTGTTGGCTGTATTCTTTGCCCTGCGGAGGTTTCTCCCTCTATTTCTTGATCAGATCAGACAGCACCACTATGGTAGCATACAAAAATCGCCAAGGCGGCATACGCTCCCACTACATTTCACAACTCACCCTGTCATCTCCTCCTTTGGACTCAAGTCGCTGCATGCCACTCACATCCCCGACAAACTCAATGTGATGGCGGACGCGCTATCACGACAATGCTTGCCCAGTGGAGAGTGAAGGCTTCACCTCCAGCTGATTTGGGAACGGTTCGGCAAGGCCCTGGTAGACCTGTTCACCACCCAGGAGACCTCCCACTGCCCGCTCTGGTATGCCTGAACAGAGGCTCCCCTCGGGGCAGACGCACTGGCACACAGCTGGTCCACGGGGCTGCGTGAGTATGCATTTCCCCGCTGCCAGTGAGCCTTCTTGCACAGCAAGGTCAGGGAGGAAGAGGAACAAGTCACGCTAGTGGCTCCCTATTGGCCCACCCGGGCTTGGTTCTCGGACCTCGTACTCCTTGCGACAGCCCCAAATTTCCCTGAGGAAAGACCTTCTTTCTCAGGAACGGGGCAAGCTCTGGCATCCACACCCAGACCTCTGGAACCTCCATGTCTAGCCCCTGGATGGGACGCAGAAGATCTATTTGATCTACCACCTGCTGTCATTGACACGATCAACCAAGCCAGAGCCCCTTCTACCAGGCAACTTTATGCCCTAAAGTGGCACTTGTTCACGAATAGGTGTTCTTTTCGGGCCGAAGAACCACAAAGGAGCGCAGTCAGTGCTCTCATTTCTGAAGGAGAGGTTGAAAAGGAGGCTGTCCCTGTCCACCTTGAGGGTGTATGTAGCTGCTATTGCAGCCCACCATGACGCAGTAGACGGCAAGTCTTTGGGTAGCACGACTTCATTATCAGAGGCGCCTGGAGGTTGAATCCCTCCCGGCCAAGCCTATTCCCCTCCTGGGATCTCTCAGTTGTCCTCTCGGGCCTTCAGAGACCCCCTTCGAGCCGCTGATCGCACTCACCTCAATGAAGAGGGTCGGGGACCGGCAAGCGTTCTCTGTCAGCGACACTTGCCTGGAGTTCGGTCCGGCAGACACACATGTGATCCTAAGACTGCGGCTGGGCTACGTGCCCAAGGTTCCTACCATGCCCTTCAGAGACCAGGTAGTGAACCTGTAAGTGCTGCCCCTGGAGGAGGCAGACCCAGCCCCTTCATTGCTGTGTCTGGTACGTGCTTTGCTTACCTACTTGGACCGCACGCAGAATTTTAGACGTTCTGAGCAGCTCTTTGTCTGCTTCGGTGGACAGCGGAAAGGGAATGCTGTCTCCAAACAGAGGCTCTCCCACTGGGTGGTGGATGCCATTTCATTGGCCTATCGCACCCAGGCAGTGCGCACCACCCCCCCCCCCCCCCCCTTTGCGGGTCCGAGCACACTCAAAAAGGAGCATTTCATCCTCATGGGCTTTGGCCAGAGGCACCTCCCTGGCAGACATATGCAGAGCAGCGGGTTGGGCAACACCTAATACCATTGCGAAATTCTACAATCTCTGGGTAGAGTCAGTTTCATCCAGTGTTTTCTCAGCGCCTATCCTTGTACCTTTTCCCTCGGTTGAGGTAATACTGTGCGCTTTTTCTCCCAGGTGATCCCACTCACTTGGCTCCCTGGATGACTCCACCCTAGCCCTCTGGGTCCGCAATTCGGCAGAGGAATTTGTCGACCTAATCCACTGCGGGTACTCAAATCTACACTGTACTGGAATAGGTGCTCCACAGGTCAGGGCTCCTACGGAGACTTCCCCCCGTGTGTATTTTCCATGGTACAGTCCCCTTACGAGTGGACCCGCATCTCCCTTGGGCAGTTCCCACTGCCCCCCGGTCGCCGTGTCTGTAGCAACTCCTCCCTCCCAAGAGGCGGGATCTACCACCGCGCCACTTCCCACATGTGACCTAAAAGCCCATGTGGTGTAATCGCCACTCTTACCTCCCCCTCTCTGGGCAGATGTGGTCTCCGCAGGGTATTTTCCCCTTAAAGAATAGGAAACTGGGTAAGACCCCCTTCCCCAGTGTGTGTAAGGGCCCCAGCCGATGACTCTATATGAGAAACATAGAGAGAAAAGAGGCCCGGCTAGGCTCGGCCCATTCCCAGGTTGGCAAGCATCACCTTGTTCCCCTGTCTAGGGTAACTATAAGGATTCCGAGGACTTTGTGGGGCATTGGGGAAGGGTACGTGCAGTCTGATACAGCTGGCTGTTTTGGCACGTCAAGTACCTGCCCGCTCCTGTGTTAGCAGTACACGTACACGGCTCAGTGCATGGCGTGATTTAAATTGGACTCCTAGTGTCGCTTCTCTGACACAACATCAAAGTGAGCGACAGATGGGGAATATCTTGGTTATCAGGGAACCTCTGTTCCCTGATGGAGGGTACGAGATGTTGTGTCCTCCCGGCCACGTCACTGAGCCGAGCCACTGTTGTGGCAGGACCATTTCCGGCTCCTCAGAAAAATCCTGAATGAAATAGACGTATTTCCCAGCCTTTGTACCCATATGTCCGGGGGCGGGACATGCAAATTCTGTCTGCCAACTTCTCATTGGTCTTTTTTCATAGATCAGAGGTATATTCAGTGCTCAAGAGAGACCTCTAGTGTCGCTTCTTCAACACAATGTCTTGTTATGCCCCAAAATGAAAGAGAATTTTATTTAGTTTCCGCTGAGGGTTAACAGACAATGTATTGGTACTCTGAAGATTTTCTTTTTTATGTTGGCAAATCAGTAGCAAAATTGTTACTATGTGGTTTCTGTGGAAATGCTGTTATATCGGAAATTCATGGATATTTATAATTTGATTGTAACTCCAATTAATGATCTAGTACTTGTTGCAATGAAGCCATCTATGCATGGTCGTTTGCTTTGGTGTTGCCACCCCTCATAGTATATAGTGCATAGTACAAATATATGAACTCTAAATGTATTTGTTCATATATGGCTACTTACCATATATAAATATTTAATATTGCAGATGTATGTTAAAGTTTACAGATTTATTCTACATCTATTTTAACCTTTCATATGCTTTCTTGCATTACCTAACTGCCCCATAATTTGATGACCAAACTTTTGTTGTGGCAATGTATTTTATTACAACAACCTGATTGTGACAACCAGAAAAGTGAATTTCATATATTCGTAGCCACATTCAGGGCAACATCGACAAACAGTTCTAAATATATGTAACTACATTCTTCAGATAAATATGTTTATCAATAGAACGACAGATAAAGTTAAAGATCTGTTTTAGACGGCTAGCAAAATAACAACATCTGTTTCTTAAATAAATAATTAAATAACAGCTTGTATTTGGGAGCAATGACGTCACTCTCCATGGCCCTTAATCCATTAGCTAATATTCAAAATATTTATTTGAAATTTCAGCGCAGTGTTTGAATTCAGGAATCAAAATTTCTGTATTTATTGCCACAACGTAACTTTGGAGTCCATCATGACAACGTTGTGGCAAGGTCGTGGTTAAGTAGGGACAAAGGACACAAAAGCAGAGATGACAGTTCAATAGTTTTATTAACAAAGTTCTCAATAGCAAGATAAGGCCCACCTGCCCACATCACTCGAAAAACATTTTATTAAAGGGTCAAAGTTAATTCTAACTAAATCACACAAATTTGCTGGGAATAAAATGCCCAAATACTTGATGCCCTGTTTGGGCCATTGCAAGGTGCCCAGTTGAAAAGCCATTAATGGGCAGTATGCTGTCAGAGCCAAAGCTTTGGATTTAGACCAATGGACTCTGTATGCTGATACTTTAGAGAAGGAATTAATAATCCATATGGAGGCAAGGCATAGATCTAATGGGGTTGGAGACAAATATGAAAATGTCATCTGTGTAAAGCAAAAGCTTATGCGCCACCACTCCCGTCATCACCCCTGGAAAATCATCCTCCTTTCTTATCACGGCTGCTAATGTTTACAGGGCAAGACAGAACAATAATGGGGAAAGAGGGCAACCCTGCCAGGTGCACCTACCCAGAGAAAAATAATTTGAAATGAATCCATTTGTTTGTACCACCGATACCGGGTGTCTATAATGTAACTTGCTCCATTCAATAAAAGTATTCCCGAATCCATATATTTCCAAAATCTTAAAAAGATAATCCCATTCATCCATATCAAATGACTTTTCGGTGTCAAGTGAGATTGCAGCAACTGAAGTCTGATCATTTGCACTGACCACATGATATTGATGAAATGCCTTATGTTATCAGAAGAGCTACGGCCCCAAATAAACCCCACCTGATCTATATGTATAAGAGATGTCATAATTTTACTTAATCGATAAGCCAGAATTTTTTACTAAATTTTAACGTCTAGCTGAATCAGGGAAATTGGACAGTAACTCTTACATACACTTGGATCTTTGTCTTTTTTAAGTGTCAAACTGATCCGGGCTTGTTATGGTTGGTGGAAGCTTTCCATTCTATAGTGATTCTGAATAAACTTCTAACAAATGTGGAGCCAGTTCTGTAGCGTAAGATCTAAAAAAAATTTAGCAGCAAAGCCATCTGGCCATTGAGCCTTGCCTCATTAAGCTCTTCCAAGGTTAGGGATCTAATGGTTCCATAAAGTTTCTAATATCTTCATCAGTAGATGAAGACATGGAAATATAATGATCAAGATATAATTATTTAAAAGCATTATTAATATCAATGACCAAGGTAAATATTTCACCACTAACACTTTTCACTGAGAGAATGGTAGAGAAAGACTCTCTCTGCTTTATCCCCTGACTCAAAGACTGTCTTGCCCTGAATAAACAAAACTCCACCTTCACCAATAAAATAGTATTATATCTTTATTTCAATCAGATAAATCCTCTGAGGCCATCAGATGACATTTGACAATTCATGATTTCTGCCTCGGCACTTTTAATATTCCCCTCTAATTCCAGAGTGTAACGCTTGGGTGTGCTGGGATTCAAGGAGGATAAGAGAACTTTATAAGAGGAGTAGGAACTTTAAATCATTTAATAATAGAGCTGGTGTAGAGCAAACACTGGAGTAGAGCAAACACTGGAGTAGGATCAAACAAAAGATGGCGCCGAGTATGGCTGCTGTGTTGTGGGCTCCATCAAAACACTGAAGTTTATTGTTTGTTTTGTTTACAGTTTTGTGTTTTTTTTGTGTTGGATGTTGTCTGCCTTATTGTGTACGACAGACAAACGCTTTTGGACATTGGTGCGGCAATCACACACCGAAAACCAGACTTCAAATCCTCAACGCCGACCCGTAAGACGCAAATCGACCCCCGCTACCCAGTATACTACTTGCAAATGTTCAGTCTCTGGACAACAAGCTCTGCGAGCTGAGAGCGCGGATCTCTTTCCAACAAGAGACGAGAGATTGCTGCGTTATCTGTCTTACGGAAACCTGGATGTCAGCGGAGATTCCAGACTCGGCCATCGAACCCAAGAGGTTCTCCGTGCACCGAGTGAACAGAGCGAAAGACCTCTCAGGTAAAAGCAGAGGTGGAAGTGTATGTTTTATGATCAACAAATCATGGTGTGATCAGAGGAACATACATGTTATCAAGTCTTTCTGCTCTCCTGATCTGGAATATCTCATGCTTCTGTGTCGACCATTCTGGCTACCGAGGGAATTCACAGCGGTCAATATCACTGCTGTGTACATCCCCCCACAAGCCGACACAGACTGGGCACTCAGGGACCTGTATGGGAGCATAAGTGAGCAGGAAACCGCGCACCCTGAGGCTGCGTTCATTGTTGCCGGGGACTTCAACAAAGCCAATTTTAAAACAATAGCACCAAAATACCACCAACACATCAGCTTCAACACATGAGGGGACCGGGTTTTGGATCATTGCTATTCTCCTTTCTGGGATGGCTACAAATCCCTTCCCCACCCACCATTCGGCAAATCCGACCACTCTTCCGTTCTGCTTCTGCCCGCTTACAGGCAGAAACTGAAACGGGAAGCACCCACCCTCAGAATGATCCAGTGCTGGTCGGACCAATCAGACTCTATGCTACAGGACTGTTTTGATCACGCGGACTGGGAGATGTTCCGGTCTGCCTCCGATGACGACATCGAGGTTTACGCTGATAGCGTAACGTGTTGTTCCGACAAAAACAATACGGATCTTCCTGTCTTCAATATCGGATCTTCAATATCGGCACTAACTGCGCGGACCTCTGCTTTTTATTCCGGTAACACGGAGGAGCGTAAACAAGCCAGTTATGCCCTCCGTAACTCCATCAGTGCAGCCAAACGCCAGTACAGGCACAAAATTGAAGGACAGTTCAACACCACTGACTCTAGAAGTATGTGGCAGGGAATTAACACCATCACGGACTACAAACGGAATAAAAACTCCGCCATGAACACCGCTGCCTCTCTCCCGGATGAGCTTAATCCATTTTATGCTCGTTTCGAGGACAATAACACCGCCCTCGCGGAGAGAGTACTCGTGGCCAATACTACAGAGGTTGGTTCACTCTCCGTCTCTGTTGCGGATGTAACCCGATCCTTTCGATGGGTGAATATCCGTAAAGCCGCGGGTCCAGACGGCATTCTGGGCCATGTCATCAGAGCGTGCGCAAACCAACTGGCTGGTGTTTTTATGGACATTTTCAACCTGTCCCTCTCCCTGTCTGTAGTCCCCACATGCTTCAAAACATCAATCATTGTGCCTGTACCGAAGCAATCAAAAATCACTTGCTTAAATGACTGGCGTCCTGTTGCTCTGACCCCCATCATCAGCAAATGCTTTGAGAGGTTGATCAGAGATTACATCTGCTCTGTTCTGCCCACCTCTTTGAACTCATTACAGTTTGCCTACCGCAACAACCGCTCCACTGGCGATGCCATTGCATCTACAATACACACTGCTCTCTCCCATCTGGAAAAAAGGAACACATATGTGAGAATGCTGTTTGTAGACTACAGTTCAGCATTTAACACCATAGTGCCCTCCAAGCTTGATGAGAAACTCCGGGCTCTGGGCTTAAACAGCTCGCTGTGCAGCTGGATCCTGGATTTCCTGTCAGGCAGACGTCAGGTGGTTAGAATGGGCAGCAACATCTCCTCATCACTGACCCTCAACATTGGAGCCCCGCAGGTCTGTGTTCTCAGCCCACTCTTGTATTCCCTGTACACACATGACTGTGTGGCGACACATAGCTCCAATGCCATCATTAAGTTTGCTGATGATACGACGGTGGTAGGTCTGATCACTGACAATGATGAAACAGCCTACAGAGAGGAGGTGCACACTCTGACACGCTGGTGTGAGGAGCACAACCTCTCCCTCAACATCAGTAAAACCAAGGAGCTTGTAGTGGACTTCAGGAAGAAAGACAGAGAACACAGCCCTATCACCATTAATGGAGCATCGGTGGAGAGAGTCAGCAGCTTCAAATTCCTCGGTGTCCACATTACTGAGGAACTCACATGGCCCGTCCACACTGAGGCCATTGTGAAGAAGGCTCACCAGCGCCTCTTCTTCTTGAGACGGCTGAGGAAGTTCAGAATGAACCACCACATCCTCACACGGTTCTACACCAGCACTGTAGAGAGCATCCTGACTGGCTGCATCACCGCCTAGTACGGCAATAGCACCGCCCACAACCGCAAAGAACTGCAAAGGGTGGTGCGAACTGCCAGAAACATCATCGGAGGTGAGCTTCCCTCCCTCCAGGATATATATAACAGGCGGTGTGTGAAAAAAGCTTGGAGGATCATCAGAGACTCCAGCCACCTGAGTCATAGGCTGCTCTCACTGCTTCCATCAGGCAGGCGGTATCGCAGCATCAGGACCCACACTAGTTGACTACATAACAGCTTCTTCCCCCAAGCAATAAGACTTCTGAACACATATGGAGCCATGGAAGGTGGAGTCATACAAGGTGGAGCCATGGAAAACTCTGGGGGCGGAGACGAAGGCGGAGCCATGGAAGGTGGAGCCGTGGAGAACTCTGGGGCAGAGCCGTGGAAGGCGGAGCCAAGGAGGACTCTGGGGGCGGAGCCATGGAAGGCGGAGCCAAGGAGGGTGGAGCAGTGGAAGGTGGAGCCAAGGAGGATGGAGCCGTGGAAGGCGGAGCCAAGGAGGGCGGAGCCGAGGGAGGAGCCATGGAAGGCACAGAAGGCATGGAGGGCACAGGCAGAGACTGGGGAGAAGGTGCCCGCTTCCTTCGCTTTCTCCTGTTGCCAATAGGGAGCGAGGTTACAGGGGCTGGCTCTGGGACTGTCGAGGCTACAGGCGCTGGCTCTGGGAAAGTCGAAGCTACAGGCGATGGCTCTGGGACGGTCGAGGCTACAGGTGATGGCTCTGGGACCGTGCCAGGCGTGGGCTCTGGCTCGCTGACCGTGGCAGGCGTGAGCTCTGGCTCGCTGATCGTGGTCACTACTGCTGACTGCGGCAGTAAGTTGACCACTGGAAGCAGGACAGGATTAGCCCCCCCCCCCCCCCCCAAAAAAAATTATTTTGGGATGTTGGACAGAGAAGGGAAGGCTTGGCGACAGGGGCCGTGGAAGGCTTGGCGACAGGGGCCTTGGGAGGCTTGGCGACGGGGGCCGTGGAAGGCTTGGTGACGGGGGCCGTGGAAGGCTTGGAGACAGGGGCCTTGGAAGGCTTGGCGACGGTGGCCGTGGAAGGCTTAGAGTTTCCGCCATAACCCTCTTGGAGAGGAGAGTAACCAAATAATTGAGTAAGGTTGTGAGGGTAAATGGAGGACCAGGGTGGCTGCAACATAATCAACCAGGGGGAGATTCCCCACCTCAGGAAGCACAGTTGTTCGATGGCAATTTAACCCCATCCCATAGATGGGCTTGAGGTAAATGTCAGGAAAGCCTGTAGTTGCTGCGAGGCGAAGGAACCTGGTTGAGTACTCCAGCAATGGTAGATCCTGCCTGAAAAGCTCCAGGAACATAGCCATTGGCTCCATGTTCTTTGTGGTTTTGTGGTCAGTCCTTCTGTAATGCTTGGGTGTGCTGGGATTCAAGGAGGATAGGAGACGCAGGAGTAGGAACTTTAAATCCTTTAATAATAGAGCTGGAGTGGAGCAAACACTGGAGTAGAGCAAACACTGGAGTAGGATCAAACACTGGAGTAGGATCAAACATAACAATACCAACATCCAAACACAATTCTCACATTCACGTAAAACATTCACGTTAAACATTCAAGGACTGATGCAGACAGAAAGAACTAAAGGATATTTATAGATCAGGAACCAAACGAGGGAATGACATGCAGGTGGGGACAATGAAGGAGTGATTGAAACAGTGACTTATGGGAAATGTAGTGAGGGAGAAAAGTTCAAAATAAGAGTCCATGAAAACAGGTGCAGACAGAACGTGACACAGAGGTTCTCATGCTTTAGATTTTTTGATGAATGAGGCATACTGTATGATCCAACCCCTATGAACTGCCTTACGTGCCTCCAAAGCCATGCCCACAGAGGATATTGAGGACCAGTTGGTCTCCATATAAACATTAATTTCAGCCTTTAACATTTGTTGGAATTCAGGATTATATATATATATATATATATATATATATATATATATAAATAAATCTATACTAGAATGAATCTTATGGCCTGATGAAAAGAATGTATAGTCCCAACCAGATGGGTTCCAATGTCTCCAAATATCTGTAAGGCCAAGACCAATTTTACACATCCTGTGAAGCGTCACTGTTGCGCTTGGGGGCTTACACACTTTTGCTTCACTATGATCAAGGACTGAGTCCATCAAAAGATTAAAGTCTCCTCTCAGTATTATATCACGTGGGGTGGCAGTGGCTTGCAACATCCCTTCAAGATCTATAAAAAGCCCAGATCATCTTAATATCTGCCTAAATCAAGCTTTGCCCCTGAATTTCTGCTAAAACAATAATGACTCTTCCTAATTTATCTTTAATCTATTTGAGACCTTTGAATTGTAGATGTTACATATCTATGTAATGATTCCCCTGCTCTTACTTGAGCTAGCACTTAAGAAAACATGTCCACCCATATCTTCCCCGATTTTTCAGCTTCCAGTGGGAGGCTTTGGCCAGAGGCACCTCCCTGGCAGACATATGCAGAGCAGCGGGTTGGGCAACACCTAATACCATTGCGAAATTCTACAATCTCTGGGTAGAGTCAGTTTCATCCAGTGTTTTCTCAGCGCCTATCCTTGTACCTTTTCCCTCGGTTGAGGTAATACTGTGCGCTTTTTCTCCCAGGTGATCCCACTCACTTGGCTCCCTGGATGACTCCACCCTAGCCCTCTGGGTCCGCAATTCGGCAGAGGAATTTGTCGACCTAATCCACTGCGGGTACTCAAATCTACACTGTACTGGAATAGGTGCTCCACAGGTCAGGGCTCCTACGGAGACTTCCCCCCGTGTGTATTTTCCATGGTACAGTCCCCTTACGAGTGGACCCGCATCTCCCTTGGGCAGTTCCCACTGCCCCCCGGTCGCCGTGTCTGTAGCAACTCCTCCCTCCCAAGAGGCGGGATCTACCACCGCGCCACTTCCCACATGTGACCTAAAAGCCCATGTGGTGTAATCGCCACTCTTACCTCCCCCTCTCTGGGCAGATGTGGTCTCCGCAGGGTATTTTCCCCTTAAAGAATAGGAAACTGGGTAAGACCCCCTTCCCCAGTGTGTGTAAGGGCCCCAGCCGATGACTCTATATGAGAAACATAGAGAGAAAAGAGGCCCGGCTAGGCTCGGCCCATTCCCAGGTTGGCAAGCATCACCTTGTTCCCCTGTCTAGGGTAACTATAAGGATTCCGAGGACTTTGTGGGGCATTGGGGAAGGGTACGTGCAGTCTGATACAGCTGGCTGTTTTGGCACGTCAAGTACCTGCCCGCTCCTGTGTTAGCAGTACACGTACACGGCTCAGTGCATGGCGTGATTTAAATTGGACTCCTAGTGTCGCTTCTCTGACACAACATCAAAGTGAGCGACAGATGGGGAATATCTTGGTTATCAGGGAACCTCTGTTCCCTGATGGAGGGTACGAGATGTTGTGTCCTCCCGGCCACGTCACTGAGCCGAGCCACTGTTGTGGCAGGACCATTTCCGGCTCCTCAGAAAAATCCTGAATGAAATAGACGTATTTCCCAGCCTTTGTACCCATATGTCCGGGGGCGGGACATGCAAATTCTGTCTGCCAACTTCTCATTGGTCTTTTTTCATAGATCAGAGGTATATTCAGTGCTCAAGAGAGACCTCTAGTGTCGCTTCTTCAACACAATGTCTTGTTATGCCCCAAAATGAAAGAGAATTTTATTTAGTTTCCGCTGAGGGTTAACAGACAATGTATTGGTACTCTGAAGATTTTCTTTTTTATGTTGGCAAATCAGTAGCAAAATTGTTACTATGTGGTTTCTGTGGAAATGCTGTTATATCGGAAATTCATGGATATTTATAATTTGATTGTAACTCCAATTAATGATCTAGTACTTGTTGCAATGAAGCCATCTATGCATGGTCGTTTGCTTTGGTGTTGCCACCCCTCATAGTATATAGTGCATAGTACAAATATATGAACTCTAAATGTATTTGTTCATATATGGCTACTTACCATATATAAATATTTAATATTGCAGATGTATGTTAAAGTTTACAGATTTATTCTACATCTATTTTAACCTTTCATATGCTTTCTTGCATTACCTAACTGCCCCATAATTTGATGACCAAACTTTTGTTGTGGCAATGTATTTTATTACAACAACCTGATTGTGACAACCAGAAAAGTGAATTTCATATATTCGTAGCCACATTCAGGGCAACATCGACAAACAGTTCTAAATATATGTAACTACATTCTTCAGATAAATATGTTTATCAATAGAACGACAGATAAAGTTAAAGATCTGTTTTAGACGGCTAGCAAAATAACAACATCTGTTTCTTAAATAAATAATTAAATAACAGCTTGTATTTGGGAGCAATGACGTCACTCTCCATGGCCCTTAATCCATTAGCTAATATTCAAAATATTTATTTGAAATTTCAGCGCAGTGTTTGAATTCAGGAATCAAAATTTCTGTATTTATTGCCACAACGTAACTTTGGAGTCCATCATGACAACGTTGTGGCAAGGTCGTGGTTAAGTAGGGACAAAGGACACAAAAGCAGAGATGACAGTTCAATAGTTTTATTAACAAAGTTCTCAATAGCAAGATAAGGCCCACCTGCCCACATCACTCGAAAAACATTTTATTAAAGGGTCAAAGTTAATTCTAACTAAATCACACAAATTTGCTGGGAATAAAATGCCCAAATACTTGATGCCCTGTTTGGGCCATTGCAAGGTGCCCAGTTGAAAAGCCATTAATGGGCAGTATGCTGTCAGAGCCAAAGCTTTGGATTTAGACCAATGGACTCTGTATGCTGATACTTTAGAGAAGGAATTAATAATCCATATGGAGGCAAGGCATAGATCTAATGGGGTTGGAGACAAATATGAAAATGTCATCTGTGTAAAGCAAAAGCTTATGCGCCACCACTCCCGTCATCACCCCTGGAAAATCATCCTCCTTTCTTATCACGGCTGCTAATGTTTACAGGGCAAGACAGAACAATAATGGGGAAAGAGGGCAACCCTGCCAGGTGCACCTACCCAGAGAAAAATAATTTGAAATGAATCCATTTGTTTGTACCACCGATACCGGGTGTCTATAATGTAACTTGCTCCATTCAATAAAAGTATTCCCGAATCCATATATTTCCAAAATCTTAAAAAGATAATCCCATTCATCCATATCAAATGACTTTTCGGTGTCAAGTGAGATTGCAGCAACTGAAGTCTGATCATTTGCACTGACCACATGATATTGATGAAATGCCTTATGTTATCAGAAGAGCTACGGCCCCAAATAAACCCCACCTGATCTATATGTATAAGAGATGTCATAATTTTACTTAATCGATAAGCCAGAATTTTTTACTAAATTTTAACGTCTAGCTGAATCAGGGAAATTGGACAGTAACTCTTACATACACTTGGATCTTTGTCTTTTTTAAGTGTCAAACTGATCCGGGCTTGTTATGGTTGGTGGAAGCTTTCCATTCTATAGTGATTCTGAATAAACTTCTAACAAATGTGGAGCCAGTTCTGTAGCGTAAGATCTAAAAAAAATTTAGCAGCAAAGCCATCTGGCCATTGAGCCTTGCCTCATTAAGCTCTTCCAAGGTTAGGGATCTAATGGTTCCATAAAGTTTCTAATATCTTCATCAGTAGATGAAGACATGGAAATATAATGATCAAGATATAATTATTTAAAAGCATTATTAATATCAATGACCAAGGTAAATATTTCACCACTAACACTTTTCACTGAGAGAATGGTAGAGAAAGACTCTCTCTGCTTTATCCCCTGACTCAAAGACTGTCTTGCCCTGAATAAACAAAACTCCACCTTCACCAATAAAATAGTATTATATCTTTATTTCAATCAGATAAATCCTCTGAGGCCATCAGATGACATTTGACAATTCATGATTTCTGCCTCGGCACTTTTAATATTCCCCTCTAATTCCAGAGTGTAACGCTTGGGTGTGCTGGGATTCAAGGAGGATAAGAGAACTTTATAAGAGGAGTAGGAACTTTAAATCATTTAATAATAGAGCTGGTGTAGAGCAAACACTGGAGTAGAGCAAACACTGGAGTAGGATCAAACAAAAGATGGCGCCGAGTATGGCTGCTGTGTTGTGGGCTCCATCAAAACACTGAAGTTTATTGTTTGTTTTGTTTACAGTTTTGTGTTTTTTTTGTGTTGGATGTTGTCTGCCTTATTGTGTACGACAGACAAACGCTTTTGGACATTGGTGCGGCAATCACACACCGAAAACCAGACTTCAAATCCTCAACGCCGACCCGTAAGACGCAAATCGACCCCCGCTACCCAGTATACTACTTGCAAATGTTCAGTCTCTGGACAACAAGCTCTGCGAGCTGAGAGCGCGGATCTCTTTCCAACAAGAGACGAGAGATTGCTGCGTTATCTGTCTTACGGAAACCTGGATGTCAGCGGAGATTCCAGACTCGGCCATCGAACCCAAGAGGTTCTCCGTGCACCGAGTGAACAGAGCGAAAGACCTCTCAGGTAAAAGCAGAGGTGGAAGTGTATGTTTTATGATCAACAAATCATGGTGTGATCAGAGGAACATACATGTTATCAAGTCTTTCTGCTCTCCTGATCTGGAATATCTCATGCTTCTGTGTCGACCATTCTGGCTACCGAGGGAATTCACAGCGGTCAATATCACTGCTGTGTACATCCCCCCACAAGCCGACACAGACTGGGCACTCAGGGACCTGTATGGGAGCATAAGTGAGCAGGAAACCGCGCACCCTGAGGCTGCGTTCATTGTTGCCGGGGACTTCAACAAAGCCAATTTTAAAACAATAGCACCAAAATACCACCAACACATCAGCTTCAACACATGAGGGGACCGGGTTTTGGATCATTGCTATTCTCCTTTCTGGGATGGCTACAAATCCCTTCCCCACCCACCATTCGGCAAATCCGACCACTCTTCCGTTCTGCTTCTGCCCGCTTACAGGCAGAAACTGAAACGGGAAGCACCCACCCTCAGAATGATCCAGTGCTGGTCGGACCAATCAGACTCTATGCTACAGGACTGTTTTGATCACGCGGACTGGGAGATGTTCCGGTCTGCCTCCGATGACGACATCGAGGTTTACGCTGATAGCGTAACGTGTTGTTCCGACAAAAACAATACGGATCTTCCTGTCTTCAATATCGGATCTTCAATATCGGCACTAACTGCGCGGACCTCTGCTTTTTATTCCGGTAACACGGAGGAGCGTAAACAAGCCAGTTATGCCCTCCGTAACTCCATCAGTGCAGCCAAACGCCAGTACAGGCACAAAATTGAAGGACAGTTCAACACCACTGACTCTAGAAGTATGTGGCAGGGAATTAACACCATCACGGACTACAAACGGAATAAAAACTCCGCCATGAACACCGCTGCCTCTCTCCCGGATGAGCTTAATCCATTTTATGCTCGTTTCGAGGACAATAACACCGCCCTCGCGGAGAGAGTACTCGTGGCCAATACTACAGAGGTTGGTTCACTCTCCGTCTCTGTTGCGGATGTAACCCGATCCTTTCGATGGGTGAATATCCGTAAAGCCGCGGGTCCAGACGGCATTCTGGGCCATGTCATCAGAGCGTGCGCAAACCAACTGGCTGGTGTTTTTATGGACATTTTCAACCTGTCCCTCTCCCTGTCTGTAGTCCCCACATGCTTCAAAACATCAATCATTGTGCCTGTACCGAAGCAATCAAAAATCACTTGCTTAAATGACTGGCGTCCTGTTGCTCTGACCCCCATCATCAGCAAATGCTTTGAGAGGTTGATCAGAGATTACATCTGCTCTGTTCTGCCCACCTCTTTGAACTCATTACAGTTTGCCTACCGCAACAACCGCTCCACTGGCGATGCCATTGCATCTACAATACACACTGCTCTCTCCCATCTGGAAAAAAGGAACACATATGTGAGAATGCTGTTTGTAGACTACAGTTCAGCATTTAACACCATAGTGCCCTCCAAGCTTGATGAGAAAC
Source organism: Moxostoma hubbsi (assembly GCA_032164185.1). Taxonomy (NCBI): domain Eukaryota; kingdom Metazoa; phylum Chordata; class Actinopteri; order Cypriniformes; family Catostomidae; genus Moxostoma; species Moxostoma hubbsi. The sequence continues at coordinate 40,222,336 of JAVLUX010000021.1, forward strand.
TCCGGGCTCTGGGCTTAAACAGCTCGCTGTGCAGCTGGATCCTGGATTTCCTGTCAGGCAGACGTCAGGTGGTTAGAATGGGCAGCAACATCTCCTCATCACTGACCCTCAACATTGGAGCCCCGCAGGTCTGTGTTCTCAGCCCACTCTTGTATTCCCTGTACACACATGACTGTGTGGCGACACATAGCTCCAATGCCATCATTAAGTTTGCTGATGATACGACGGTGGTAGGTCTGATCACTGACAATGATGAAACAGCCTACAGAGAGGAGGTGCACACTCTGACACGCTGGTGTGAGGAGCACAACCTCTCCCTCAACATCAGTAAAACCAAGGAGCTTGTAGTGGACTTCAGGAAGAAAGACAGAGAACACAGCCCTATCACCATTAATGGAGCATCGGTGGAGAGAGTCAGCAGCTTCAAATTCCTCGGTGTCCACATTACTGAGGAACTCACATGGCCCGTCCACACTGAGGCCATTGTGAAGAAGGCTCACCAGCGCCTCTTCTTCTTGAGACGGCTGAGGAAGTTCAGAATGAACCACCACATCCTCACACGGTTCTACACCAGCACTGTAGAGAGCATCCTGACTGGCTGCATCACCGCCTAGTACGGCAATAGCACCGCCCACAACCGCAAAGAACTGCAAAGGGTGGTGCGAACTGCCAGAAACATCATCGGAGGTGAGCTTCCCTCCCTCCAGGATATATATAACAGGCGGTGTGTGAAAAAAGCTTGGAGGATCATCAGAGACTCCAGCCACCTGAGTCATAGGCTGCTCTCACTGCTTCCATCAGGCAGGCGGTATCGCAGCATCAGGACCCACACTAGTTGACTACATAACAGCTTCTTCCCCCAAGCAATAAGACTTCTGAACACATATGGAGCCATGGAAGGTGGAGTCATACAAGGTGGAGCCATGGAAAACTCTGGGGGCGGAGACGAAGGCGGAGCCATGGAAGGTGGAGCCGTGGAGAACTCTGGGGCAGAGCCGTGGAAGGCGGAGCCAAGGAGGACTCTGGGGGCGGAGCCATGGAAGGCGGAGCCAAGGAGGGTGGAGCAGTGGAAGGTGGAGCCAAGGAGGATGGAGCCGTGGAAGGCGGAGCCAAGGAGGGCGGAGCCGAGGGAGGAGCCATGGAAGGCACAGAAGGCATGGAGGGCACAGGCAGAGACTGGGGAGAAGGTGCCCGCTTCCTTCGCTTTCTCCTGTTGCCAATAGGGAGCGAGGTTACAGGGGCTGGCTCTGGGACTGTCGAGGCTACAGGCGCTGGCTCTGGGAAAGTCGAAGCTACAGGCGATGGCTCTGGGACGGTCGAGGCTACAGGTGATGGCTCTGGGACCGTGCCAGGCGTGGGCTCTGGCTCGCTGACCGTGGCAGGCGTGAGCTCTGGCTCGCTGATCGTGGTCACTACTGCTGACTGCGGCAGTAAGTTGACCACTGGAAGCAGGACAGGATTAGCCCCCCCCCCCCCCCCAAAAAAAATTATTTTGGGATGTTGGACAGAGAAGGGAAGGCTTGGCGACAGGGGCCGTGGAAGGCTTGGCGACAGGGGCCTTGGGAGGCTTGGCGACGGGGGCCGTGGAAGGCTTGGTGACGGGGGCCGTGGAAGGCTTGGAGACAGGGGCCTTGGAAGGCTTGGCGACGGTGGCCGTGGAAGGCTTAGAGTTTCCGCCATAACCCTCTTGGAGAGGAGAGTAACCAAATAATTGAGTAAGGTTGTGAGGGTAAATGGAGGACCAGGGTGGCTGCAACATAATCAACCAGGGGGAGATTCCCCACCTCAGGAAGCACAGTTGTTCGATGGCAATTTAACCCCATCCCATAGATGGGCTTGAGGTAAATGTCAGGAAAGCCTGTAGTTGCTGCGAGGCGAAGGAACCTGGTTGAGTACTCCAGCAATGGTAGATCCTGCCTGAAAAGCTCCAGGAACATAGCCATTGGCTCCATGTTCTTTGTGGTTTTGTGGTCAGTCCTTCTGTAATGCTTGGGTGTGCTGGGATTCAAGGAGGATAGGAGACGCAGGAGTAGGAACTTTAAATCCTTTAATAATAGAGCTGGAGTGGAGCAAACACTGGAGTAGAGCAAACACTGGAGTAGGATCAAACACTGGAGTAGGATCAAACATAACAATACCAACATCCAAACACAATTCTCACATTCACGTAAAACATTCACGTTAAACATTCAAGGACTGATGCAGACAGAAAGAACTAAAGGATATTTATAGATCAGGAACCAAACGAGGGAATGACATGCAGGTGGGGACAATGAAGGAGTGATTGAAACAGTGACTTATGGGAAATGTAGTGAGGGAGAAAAGTTCAAAATAAGAGTCCATGAAAACAGGTGCAGACAGAACGTGACACAGAGGTTCTCATGCTTTAGATTTTTTGATGAATGAGGCATACTGTATGATCCAACCCCTATGAACTGCCTTACGTGCCTCCAAAGCCATGCCCACAGAGGATATTGAGGACCAGTTGGTCTCCATATAAACATTAATTTCAGCCTTTAACATTTGTTGGAATTCAGGATTATATATATATATATATATATATATATATATATATATATATATAAATAAATCTATACTAGAATGAATCTTATGGCCTGATGAAAAGAATGTATAGTCCCAACCAGATGGGTTCCAATGTCTCCAAATATCTGTAAGGCCAAGACCAATTTTACACATCCTGTGAAGCGTCACTGTTGCGCTTGGGGGCTTACACACTTTTGCTTCACTATGATCAAGGACTGAGTCCATCAAAAGATTAAAGTCTCCTCTCAGTATTATATCACGTGGGGTGGCAGTGGCTTGCAACATCCCTTCAAGATCTATAAAAAGCCCAGATCATCTTAATATCTGCCTAAATCAAGCTTTGCCCCTGAATTTCTGCTAAAACAATAATGACTCTTCCTAATTTATCTTTAATCTATTTGAGACCTTTGAATTGTAGATGTTACATATCTATGTAATGATTCCCCTGCTCTTACTTGAGCTAGCACTTAAGAAAACATGTCCACCCATATCTTCCCCGATTTTTCAGCTTCCAGTGGGATGCATGATGCATTTGTTGAAGAAACATATTTATCATATTTCTTACGTTTCAGAAAAACATCCCTCTTTTAATGTGTTGCCCCAACCCATTCACTTTCCGATAATCCAGTCATATTAACATGTGACATTTTTACATGTTAGAAATAATAGATTGTGTGTCAAAAACAAAATAATAAAGACCATCTTCCAACTTTAGTGCGACAGTCAAACCCCAAACGTCCCCCAGAACAAAACAAACAGAAAAAAGAAAAACGTGCATTAACCCCGTGCACGACTGTGCCAACCCTCTAAACTCAAACAGTCAATGTATGCCCGCGAGAGCCCTCGCGGCAACTTTGCCATTGGATTGCTTGATTCCGGTGCATCTGTAAAAATTTTGTGAGACAGAATTACATAACAGAATAAAATCTATAAAACACACTCCAGCCAATTGGTAGAATAAACACAAATTACACGTTGATTCATTCAAATTCAAGATTCATCTCAAAGGTGTGTTCCTCCACAAAAAAACCCAGCCTCTACACACACACACACACACACACACACACACAAAAAGAAACAAAATGGCACCCAGCTTGCTCATACAATCAAGTTTATATTCAGCAAGTCTAGCTCAATTAGGGGGCAACGTGATAAACACCAAATGGCTTACTCACCCGACTGTAAAGGACAATGCTTGCTGTGGGAATGTAAATATTTTGTGGCCATCCTTAGTATATATTCTCAGTTTGGCCGGAAACATCAGCACCGGCACTTCCTGCTGGATTTCTTTCTCATTATAGCGGAAACAACTTAAATACTCTGTCATTTTAGGGCATATGACATGGTAGTCAACCTGGATGAAGCTGTGAACATATTCTCCACATTGTACCCAAGCAGAATTGGAACTGACCAGTGGTCTCTTTCCATAAGTGTCAAGAAAAATACTGTACAGAAACAAGCGAAGAGGCATTGACAGAGAGACAAGAGTGGAAGATGACAAGAGGAGTTGAACTTGGAGTTTAATAATATTCCAGTAAAGTTCCTTAAATGTATTCTGTTGTTAGTATGGTCTTTAAATGTGTGAAGTGTGTGTGTGTGTCTGTGTGTGTGTGTGTGTGTGTGTGTGTTTGGACTGAAAAAGGTGGTACATGTTTTGCTCAAAAATAGGGTCATGGCGACCGGGGAGACACTTCCCTCCTCCCCTCGCAGACGGCGGTCTTCCATCGACCTCTCCGCGTTTCTGGGGGATGGCAGGGCTCTCCTCCGCCCCTGTCCAGGCACTTGGGGAGTCCAGTCCCCACTCGCCTCGTGAGTAAGGGGCCACCTTACTCACGAGGTAAGCGGCCCCACCCAGCCCTCCACCCTGCTACAGTGTCATTTATTGAGAGATTAAGGAATGGGACTTAAATGACAGCGGAAGTTCACACAGCTGCGCATGCTGTCATAGACTGTCAATCAAGCCGAGTTCATCACTGCTGCAGCATCAAGCTCTTTAAAGTGAAACACTTTTTTCGCTCTGCACAGTGAAAAAGAATAGTTTCATCATGCAGTACCTACATTTTACACCATGACAAACTATGATATTTCAATATTAAAATCTCAGCTTCAATTTAAGGCAGCACGTCGAGGTAAATTGTGGCTCTAATCCTAACACTGACTTGTCTGTGTCATGTGATGGTAATTTTCAGAGCGATTCTGTAACTGTGCTCTTATGACATCAGTTTTTAAGTGTACATTTTAAAATCGGTGCAGCAATATATCAGTGCGCTTTGTGCCGCATCCCGCATGTCAGCAGTATTTAAGCATTTACTCTGCACCTTCATGGGGATACTGGAAACTATCACAGCTACCTTGGGCTGATTACCTTGGGCATTAAAAAGCATTACATTGCTTTGGTTTATATGTCAGCATTATATATAACATCCCTGTGGGACATTTCCACCATAATAATTACTAGAAAGTATTCCAAACCTCTCTTCTTATTGACAAATTCATCCAGATATGTCAATAGCCCTTAACCCTCTGGGGTCGACGGACGTGCCGGCGCGTCCTGCTGGATATTTTCGTCATTACAGCAGAAACAACTTAAAATACTCCGTCATTTTTGGGTATACAGATAAGTGTAAGACATAATTAGAGACCATAAAGGGTCTACTTTTATTTGTGTACACTCATAATAACAATGAAACATTGTGCTTTTGTAAAATAAAGAAAATATAAAGGGTGAGCTTTCAGCAGTCTCTGTCTTTATGAGCATATTTCAGAAACACATCACTAAAATGAACTGAATCTCTGCAAATACTTATCACACAAACATGAAACATATGTCTAAAGAAAGCTTTAAACTTTTTAATAAACCAATTCAAATTTAAATTGTCTCGGTTACGTATGTAACCTCCGTTCCCTGATGGAGGGAACGAGACGTCGTGTCGAAGAAGCAACACTAGGGGTCTCTCTTGAGCGCCGAAAGATACCTCTGATCTATGAAAAAAGGCCAATGACAGTTGGCGAACAGTATTTGCATACTCCGCCTCCGGATACGGATATAAAGGCAAGAGAAATACGCTCGTTCATTCAGGATTTTTCTGAGGAGCCGGGAGTGTTCCGGGCACCTCAGCGGCTCGGCTCAGCGACGTGGCCGGGAAGACACGACGTCTCGTTCCCTCCATCAGGGAACGAAGGTTACATACGTAACCGAGACGTTCCCCGTCTGTCGCTCACTTTGACGTTGTGTCGAAGAAGCGACACTAGGGGTCCACTTCAAAACTCGCCATGCGCTGAGCCATGTACGTGTACTGCTGACACAGAAGCGGGCAGGTATTTGCACGTGCACAAGCGACCAACTGTGTTCAGGCTGCACGTACTCTTCCCCAATGCCCCGAAAAAGCGTCAGCATCCTTTTGGTTACCCTAGGGGGGAACAAGGTGACGCTCCCAACTAGGGAACGGGCCAAGCCTGGCTGGGCCTCTTTTCTCTCTATGTTTTCTCGGCATAGAGCAAGAGCAGCCGGGGCCCTTACCGCATCGAGGGAAGGGGGTCTTATTCCCGAATTCCTATTCTTTTAGGGGGAAAAGACCCTGCGGAGGCCACACCCGCCCAGCAGGGGAGGTAAAGGTGGCAAAATACATCACATGGCCACTTTGGGCATGTGGGAGGAAATGGCGCGGTGGTAGATCCCACCTCGAGGAGGGGGGAGTTGCTACAACACGGCGACCGGAGGGCAACGAAGGACTGCCTAAGGGAGACGTGGGTCAGCTCGTAAGGTGACCGTACCGCGGAAATACACACAGGAGGAGTCCTGTAGGAGGCCTGATCTGTGGAGCACCTATTCCAGTAGGGGTAGCCTGGGGTACCCGTAGTGGACTGGACCAGCAAGTCCCTCCGCTGAACTGCTGCGGGCCCGAAGGGCTAGGGAGGAATCAACCAGGGACCTAGGTTCTCTGGGAAAGAAGGCGCACTGTTTTACCTCGATCGAGGGAAACGGCGCTGGAAACAAGCGATTCACCCGGTCAGATCGTCGACGTGTACCGAGTTCTACGGGCTCGGACCTGAGAGAACACGGGACGAGACTGACTCAACCCTGAGATCGTAAGGGTGTTAGGTGCTGCCCAGCCCGCAGCTCTGCAAATGTCTGCTAGGGAGGTGCCCCTAGCCAGTGCCGATGAGGATGCCACGCTCCTAGTAGAGTGGGCTCGAACCCGCAAAAAAAAGGGGGGGGCACGGCCTGGGTGTGATAGGCCAACTGAATGGCATCCACCACCCAGTGAGACACCTCTGTTTGGAGACAGCGTTCCCTTTCTGCTGTCCTCCAAAGCAGACAAAGAGCTGCTCAGAGCGCCTGAAGCTCTGGGTGCATTCCAGGTAGGCACGCAAGGCACGTACCGGACACGACAGTGAGAGGGCTGGGTCTGCCTCCTCCCGGGGCAGCAATTGTAGGTTCACTACCTGATCTCCAGAGGGCGTGGTAGGAACCATGGGCACATAGCCCAGTCGAGGTCTTAGGATCACATGAGTATCTGCCGGACCGAGCTCCAGGCAAGTGTCGTTAGTAGGGAACGCTTGCAGGTCCCCGACCCTCTTGATGGAAGTGAGCGCGATCAGCAGGGCCGTCTTTTTAGGAGAGGGCCCTGAGCCAACTGATTCTAGCGACTCGGGGGGGGGGATCTCTGAAGACCGGCGAGGAACACCGAGAGATCACAGGAGGGGAACAGGTTTGGCCGGGAGGGGTTTAACATCCGGGCACCTCTTGGGAACCTGACGATTAAGTCGTGCTTACCCAGAGACTTGCTGTCTACTGGGTCGTGGTGAGCTGCGATAGTGGCAACATACACCTTCAAGGTGGATGGGGACAGCCTCCCCTCCAACCTCTCCTGTAGGAACAGGAGCACAGACCTAACTGCGCACCTCTGTGGGTCTTCTGCCCGGGAAGAACACCAATTCACGAACAGACGCCATTTCAGGGCGTAGAGTTGCCTGGTAGAAGGGGCTCTGGCTTGGTTGAACGTGGCTACGACCGTTTGTGGTAGACCAGCTAGATCTTCCGCATCCCGTTCGGGGGCCAGACGTGGAGGTTCCAAAGGTCTGGGTGCGGATGCCAGAGCGTGCCCCGTCCCTGAGAAAGAAAATCCTTCCTCAGGGCAATTCGCCAGGGAGGGGCTGTCGCGAGGAGTACAAGGTCCAAGAACCAGGCCCGGGTGGGCCAGTAAGGAGCCACGAGAGTGACTTGTTCCTCGTCCTCCCTGACCTTGCACAGCACCTGTGCAAGAAGGCTCACTGGGGGAATGCGTACTTGCGCAGCCCCACCGGCCAGCTGTGTGCCAGTGCATCTGCCCCGAGGGGAGCCTCTGAACGAGCGTACCAGAGCGGGCAGTGGGAGATCTCTCGGGAGGCAGAGGGGTCTACCTGGGCCTTGCCGAACCGTTCCCAAATCAGCTGAACCGAGTGGGGGTGAAGCCTCCACTCTCCGCCAGGCAAGCGTTGTCATGACAGCGCATCTGCTATCACATTGAGGTTGCCGGGGATGTGAGTGGCACGCAGCGACCTGAGTCGGTGCTGACTCCAAAGGAGGAGACGACGGGCAAGTTGTGACGTGACGGGAGCGTACGCCGCCTTGGCGATTTATGTACGCGACCGCAGTGGTGCTGTCCGACCTGACCAGGACATGTTTGTCGCGAATTAACGGGAGAAACTGCCGCAGGGCTAGAAGGATGGTCAACAACTCGAGGCAGTTGATGTGCAAACACAGCTAGGCCCTTTTCCAACGGCCTGAGGCTGAGTGCCCATTGCAAACGGCACCCCAACCCAATCTGGAGGCGTCGGTCGTGACCAGGACGCGTCTGGACACCTGCTGTAGGGGTACTCCAGCCCGTAAGAAACAGAGGTCTGTCCAGGGGTTGAATGTTTGTTGGCAGGTGGGGGTGATTGTTACCCGGTGCGTGCCGTGGCGCCATGCTTGTCTCGGGACTCGGGTCTGGAGCCAGTGTTGGAGCGGTCTCATATGCATCAACCCCAGCGGCGCAACCGCCGCGGAGGACGCCATATGGCCCAGGAGCCTCTGCAAAAGTTTTAAGGGGACCGCTGTGCCTGGCCTGAAGGTGGCGAGGCAGTTCAACACTGACTGGGCACGCTTGTTGGTGAGATGTGCGGACATTGAGACTGAGTCTAACTCCATCCCGAGAAAAGAGATGCTCTGAACTGGAGTGAGCTTGCTCTTTCCCAGTTGACCTGAAGCCCCAGATGGCTGAGGTGCCTGAGCACCTGGTCTCTGTGGGCGCATAGTAACTCTCGCGAGTGGGCCAGAATGAGCCGGTCGTCGAGGTAGTTGAGTATGTGGATGCCGGCTTCTCGGAGCGGGGCAAGAGCTGCCTCTGCGACTTTCGTGAAGACGCGAGGGGGCAGAGACAGGTCGAAGGGGAGGACTTTGTACTGATACGCCTGGCCCCCGAACGCAAACCGCAGGTAGGGGCGGTGTCGGGGCAGGATGGAGACGTGGAAGTACGCGTCCTTCAGGTCTATCGCTGCGAACCAATCTAGATGCCAGACGCAGGTTAAGATGTGTTTCTGCGTGAGCATCTTGAACGTGAGTTTGTGCAACGTTCGGTTGAGAACTCGAAGGTCCAAGATTGGTTGTAAGCCGCCGCTTTTCTTGGGTACGATGAAGTAGGGGCTGTAGAAACCCTTCTTCATCTCGGTTGGAGGGACAGGCTCTATCGCGTCTTTGGCCAGAAGAGTCGCGATTTCCGCGCGCAGAAAGTGGGCGTGTTCGCCGTGTACTGCGGAAAAGCGGACGCCCATGAAGGGGGGCGGGGGCCTGGCAAACTGAATTGCGTAACCGAGTCGGATGGTCCGGGACAGCCAGCAAGACGGGTTGGGAAGTGAAAGCCACGCGTCCTACCTCTGCGTTAGGGGCACCAAGGGGACGGTTAATTTGGACGTACCCGGCGGGGCTTCGCAGCGGGGCTGAGCAGGTAGGGCAGCGTTGGGCAGCGACAGGGCGACCCGCAGCTGGGGTGCTGAGAAAGACTCAAAGCACTTACCTTGCTCCGCACACCCGGCAGGGGGCGGGTTAGCGACTGAGGAGGAGGTCTCGGGTAGGCGTCCTCTAGACTCGTCGGAACCGGCCAGCCGGGGGACAGTCATGGGGCTGAAGACGGGTGGTCCGTGTCCAGGAAGCCAGGACTGTTGATATCTGGGGGCAAAGTGCCGTGAGAACGGCATTTGCGGGCCAGGTGACCCAGAGACAAGGAAATAGCTCATTACAGAGAATATGAGAATGTGAAAATTAATTCGACAAGAAAAAATTCTCCTCCCGGCCCTCCACCAGGGACGGAGCAGTCTTACCAGCCTCCGGAGCTAAAATCTTGGTCCCTGGGTTGAGCGTCTACGGACAGCCTGGGAGCCTTCCGGGTCCTTGAGGGGGTCCGTGAGACGGGGGCGTCAGCTTCCTGCGGAGTGCTCGACGCTGGGGCTGAGAGCTGGGCCCGGGTTGAGGCGGAGCAGGGTGTTTCATAGCCGCAGGAGGACGCCCTCGGCGAGCAGACGGGGCATGGCCCATGGCGGCAGCCTTGCGGCGGGGCAGGATGTGCAGTGGCCTCCGTCTGCCTCACCGCTGAGGACTGCTGGGCAGAGTCGTCAACGGTGACGCCGAATAGACGGAGCTGGGAGACGGGGGTGTGGGAGAAGGTGTGCCTTGTCTGCCTCCCGCATTTCGACCAGGTCCAGTCCACAAGTGCGTTTCTGGACCACAAGGGGTGGCCATCGCCTGTTCGAGTGCCGGCGCTTCTGACCTCCGTGGCCCGGGGGCGCGGTTGGTCATCCAGCGCAGTTCCTGCAGCACATCAAGAACAGGACTACCCAAGGTGCAAGTTTTGAAGCGCCTTGGCCTGGCGTTGGTTGCAGGAAGGGCCGTGGCGTGCAGAGTGGAAGCGGTCTGGGACCGTTCCACCGCAAGGGTAGTGAGAGCGGAGGAGCGAAGAAGCCTTGGCTTTGCTCAACTCGTCGTGCACGTCCGGGAAGAAAGGAACGGGGGGGGGGGCGTGGCTGTGAGCGGCGCACCTGCCCGCGGGACCGATCAAGTAGCCCGGGAAAGCATAGCGGATCTCCGTGCGTCAGGCTCAGGCTGGGCGGCAGACCCGAAGGTGGCGGCCCAGGCGAGCGATCAGCATCCGATGCCGCTGTAACGCCCTCTGAGGTGATGTCATCCAATTCTGAAGCAAGCAAGCGTGCCGGGGAGGCGGACCCGGCTTACCCGGCGAACAGAGCCCGTCATATTCCCCAAATCGCCTTCATCGCCCGTGGCGCCTGCATCAATCCCGTAGGAAGGAGGCGAGGCGCGGGGGGCGGCTGAAGTGGCTTTCTCTCACTACAAAAGAAAGCCGTGCGACCGCAATGCTATAACGGCCATGGTCTCACACTGAGAAGATGAACCATTGGAGAGAATGCTCATCCCGGGCTCAGATGGAAGCAAACAAGCGTGCCCGGGAGGCGGGAGGTTCGAGGGGGTTTACCCGGCGAACAGAGCCCGTCATATTCCCCAAATCGCCTTCATCGCCCGTGGCGTCTGCGTCAATCCCGTAGGAAGGAGGCGAGGCACGGGGGTGGCTGAAACGGCTTTCTCTCACTACAAAAGAAAGCCACACGACCGCAATGTTGCCATGGCTATGTTCTCGCGCTGAGAACATGAACCATTCATAAAACGCTGCCTGCGTGTGTTCGCAGCCCAGGCATGCAAGACAGTGTTTTATAACCGAGAGAGGTGGGGAGAAATCACCGCATCCAGAAACTACACAGGGGTGGAAATTACATCTTTATAAAGACGCGTCCTGAAAAGGACGTTCAACGCCGCTGTGTAATGCTCTTTCAGAGAAATAAACTCTTTTACGGAGAGAATCACTCTTTCAACTCTTTTAACTCTGCGCTCTCGAAGCGCCCAGGGGCAAACTGCACGCCGGCAGTGAAGAGAAAAGCCGCTGTAGTGCGCCGTAAATCCAACAGCAAAGCAGAGCGTCAGAGGATCAGAAGCAGGATCAGTTGTGTTACTCGCAGCTGACTGCATACACACGACCTTCGGCTCCGAAGAAAATTACTGAATGAACGAGCGTATTTCTCTCGCCTTTATATCCGTATCCGGAGGCGGAGTATGCAAATACTGTTCGCCAACTCTCATTGGCCTTTTTTCATAGATCAGAGGTATCTTTCGGCGCTCAAGAGAGACCCCTAGTGTCGCTTCTTCGACACGACGTCGAAGTGAGCGACAGACGGGGAACAAATATTTTCCTGCAATGCAATCTGTTTGAAACAAAGCGATGTACAGTTTTTACTGGTCTATCTAATTATCTGTAATGTGATCCCACCCACCAGCAGAGCGTGCCATTCATACGCTAATGTGCTGAGACGATCAATGCAAATGTACACGCCTTCCGACTATGAGGTTGTAAACACATTTAATTAATTTTTCTGAGCAGTTGCAACGATACACAGGCGAGAAAGCTCCAGGAATGTAAGGAAGAGTTAACATTTTCCTCAGAAGATGAGTGGGACACCGATGAACGTTTGTATTTTGAAGAGAGACTTGATCCAGCCGAGGATACAATTTCGGACGAGTAAGTCAATTCGTTTTCATTAGTTGACATGCTATTTTATATAAACATGAACATATTTTAATAGTGGGAGTGTTTCTAGGCTTGCCAGACAGGATTCAGAGTATTGAAATTTGAAATATGACTCCTAATAAGCAAGTTTTAGTTACATTTAAATGCTGTTTCTTCTAAAGAAGGCATTTCAATTGTATGCTGTATAATATAAATATGTAATATGATATAAAAATAATATGAATGTTTAGATTATATTTTAACTAGAGGTTATGCTGCCTCATTATCATCAACAAAGCTTGTGCTTGCAAATATATGTTCAGGTTAAATGAGTAAAATGCACTTTAAATATGCCCATATTAGAAAATCATCATATTATTATGATTTCTGAAGGATCATGTGACACTGAGGTCTGCAGTAATGATGCTGAAAATTATGCTTTGATCACAAATTGCATTTTACAATATATTTAAATAGAAAGCTGTTCTTTTAAATTGTAAAAAGAGTTCAGAATGTCAATGTTGTTTCTGTATTTTGGATTAAATAAATGCAGCCTTGGTGATCAGAAGAGACTTCTTTTAACGGTAGTGTAGGTCTAAAATTGAGTAAAGTCTTTATGTAAATAAAATGTATAGTCAGATTACTTCTTTTAACTTAAAACTTGATTTTGATCATTAAGTCTCATCACATTCATTCTCTATCCCTGATTGATGGGCCCAGGTGAGTGGTCTTTTTTCTCTCAGGTGTGAATTGCTATCAATATTCATGATCATTCACGCCTCCTCGCATATTACCTTTCAACACTAAAAGTGTCTTACAAAAGTTAAATTACTATATTGTTTTGTATGAATGAGTGATCAGGATGGTTTTCACATCATTTTGTATTAAAAACTCTAGGCTACATGATCCAGTTCTCAAAAGTCTTGTGGACAAATGTTTAGTATGTGTTATATGACCTTATTTCAGTGACTTAAAATGTAGTTTTTTCAAAAACCACGCATACATGTTATTTTCTCAAAAATACAAACATGTACACACATGTTTCTTACATATTATTGTTGCCCTGTTTGTGCTGAATACAGTGTTATCAGACTTTAGCCATTAATATGTTTTAAGCAACTGAAAAAAAGCACAAATGTCAAGGCATGTCAAAACTTCTCCAGGGCCCAAAATACCCTCAGACCCCAGAGGGCTAAAGGGATAATTCACCCAAAAAATTAAATTCTCTCATCATTTACTCACCCTCATGCCATCAAATATGGATATGACTTTCTTTCATCTGCTAAACACAACTGAAGATTCTCTTTTTGGTCCATAAAATACAAATGAATGGGTGGCAACATTTTAAAGCTATTTTTTTTTTTTAAATCTAATAAAACAGCATAAATGTAATCCATAAAACTGCAGTGGTTGAATCAATATCTTCAGAAATTATATGATAGGAGTGGTTGAGAAACAGATTACTTTCACATTCTTCTTCTTGTATTTTTGGTGATTCACACTCTGCATATCACCTCCTACTGGGCAGGGAGTAGAATGTCTAGCAAAAAATGACAAATATTTATCTGTTTCTTACCCACACCTATCATATCACTTCTGAATATATGGATTCAACTACTGCAGTTTTATGGATTATGTTTATGCTGCCTTTATTTGCTTTTTGGAGTATCACAATTTTTGCACACATTCACTTTCATTGTACTGACCTACGGAGCTGAAATATTCTTCTAAAAATCATAAACATCAGGTGAGTAAATGATGAGAGAATTTTAATTTTTGGGTGAATTATCTTTACCCTTTGAAATTACCCTTTAACATGATAGCTCAGCCATAATTTAATACTCTGTTATCATTTCCAAACCCGTGTGACGTTTTGTATTCTTTGGAACACAAAAATTTTTAGACAGTCTTGGTCACAATTCACTTTACAAATAAAACACATTCACTGAAAGTAAATGGTGACTCAGTCAACCATTCTATCTAATATCTTCTTATTGCATTTCATGGAAGAAAGAATGTCATAAGGGTTTAGAACAACATGATGGTGAATGATGTCAGAATATCCACGAATAATACTAATAATAATTCTGTAATCCATGTTAATTGTGTTTTATTTTATGAAATATAGGAGAATAAATGTCTGTTATGTCAATTGTGAAAGTAACGAATTACTACTTGAATACTCTTTTAATTGGATACTTTTTTACTCTTACTCAAGTCATTATTTATGTTAGTACTTTTACTTCTACATGAGTAATTCTTTTTTTTAAAGTAATTGTACTTTTGTTTTTGAAAATTGTATTTAGCTTTTTTCAAATATAACAGTAATAACAATGAACATCAGACAAAACACAAAAGGGAAAAAAAGGGAAAAGAGAGACAATATCAAACGGTTAAAAAATCAACTATTTCAAATCAAATCATGTGGCACTATTTTTATCCATCCATCTTCAACCGCTTATCCGAAGTCGGGTCGCGGGGGAAGCAGCTCCAGCAGGGAGTTCCAAACTTCCCTATCCCGAGCCACATTAACCAGCTCTGACTGGGGGACCCCAGGGCGTTCCCAAGCCAGTGTGGTGATGTAATCTCTCCACCTAGTCCTGGGTCTTCCCCAAGGCCTCCTCCCAGCTGTACGTGCCTGAAACATCTCCATAGGGAGGCGCCAGGGGGCATCCTTACCAGATGCCCAAACCACCTCAACTGGCTCCTTTCAACACAAAGGAGCAGCGGCTCTACTCCGAGCTCCTCATGGATGACTGAGCTCCTCACCCTATCTCTAAGAGGGAAATCCGCCACCCTTCTGAGGAAACCCATTTTGGCTGCTTGTACTCGCGACCTAGTTCTTAAGGTCATGACCCAGCCTTCATGACCATAGGTGAGGGTAGGAACAAAAATTGACCGGTAGATCGAGAGCTTTGCCTTCTGGCTCAGCTCTCATTTCGTGACAACAGTGTGATAGAGCGAATACAATACCACCCCCGCTGCCCCGATTCTCTGGCCAACCTCCCACTCCATTGTCCCCTCACTCGTGAACAAGACTCCAAGGTACTTGAACTCCTTCATTATTGGCAATACCTCCTTCCCTACCCGGAGTATGCACTCCATCGGTTTCCTGCTGAGAATCATGGCCTCAGATTTAGTGGTGCTAATCCTCATCCCAGCCGCTTCACACTCGACTGCCAAGAGATCCAGTGAGAGCTGAAGGTCACAGACCGATGCTGACATGAAGACCACATCATCTGCAAAATGATATCCTCAGCCCACCGAACCGCACCCCTTCCCCACCCTGACTACGCCACGGAGACCAATCCCCACATGTAACCAACTCGGCTTCATGCCGAGGACCTGGACACATCTCTTGCTTTGGACGTACAGGGATTGGATCGCCCTAAGAAGAGACCCCCTCCCACCCCGTACTCCCGCAGCACCTCCCACAGTATCTACCAGGGGACCCGATCATATGCCTTCTCCAGATCCACAAAACACATGTAGACCGGATGAGCATACTCCCATATCCCCTACAGGATCCTTGCAAGAGTAAAGATATGGCCTGTTTTTCAACAGCCAGGATGGAACCCGCATTCTTCCTCCACAATTGGCCGAACTCTCCTCTCCAGCACCTTGGAGTAAACTTTAACAGGGAGGCTGAGAAGTGTAATACCCCTGTAGTTGGCACACACTCTCTGGTCCCCCTTTTTGAAGAGGGGAACCACCACCCTGTTCTGCCACTCCTTAGGCACTGTCTCAGACTTCAACGCAATGTTGAAGATGCGTGTCATCCATGACACCCCCTCCACATCCAAAGCTTTCAGCTTTTCTGGTCGGATCTCATCAATCCCCGTGGTTTTGCCACTGCGGAGTTGTTTGACCTCCCCGAGGGAAATTGAATCTGATCCCCCATCAGCCTCCGGCTCTGCCTCTAGCATAGAGGGCGTGTTGGGATTTAGGAGTTTTTCGCCCAATAACCTCCTCGGTTGAGGTCAACAGCATCCCATCTTTTCTGTATACACCTTGGATGTTTCCCCGTTTCCCCCTCCTAAGGTGGCGGGCGGTTTTCCAGAAGCAATTTGTGTGGACCGAAAGTCCTTCTCCATGGCTTCTCCGAACTTTTCCCATACCCATTGCTTTGCCTCCCTCATGGCAGAGGCTGCAGCCCTTCGGGCCTGTCGGTACCTTGCAACTGCCTCCGGAGACCTCCAGGACAACTTATCCTAGAACGCCTGTCTTTCTTCAGTCGGACGGCGGTGTCCACCACGGTGTTCAAGGGTTACCGCCCCTTGAGGCACCTAAGACCTTGAGGCCGCAGATCTCCACCGTGGCTTCTGCAATGGAAGCTTTCAACATTGTCCACTTTGAACATTGTCCGGTTACATGTCCCCAACCTCCGCAGGGATGCCTGAAAAGCTCCGCCGGAGGTGTGAGTTGAAGATCTCATGGACAGGGGTCTCCTCCAAATGTTCCCAGTTCACCGCACTACTCGCTTGGGCTTCCCAGGTCTGTCCGGATTCTTTCCCCACCCCCTTACCCAACTCACCACCAGATGGTGATTGGTTGACAGCTCCGCCCCTCTCTAAACCTGAATGTCCATAACATATGGCCTCAGATCTGACGACACAATTACAAAATCGATCATCGACCTTCAGCCTAGGGTGCTCTGGTACCACGTACACTTATGAGCATCCTTATGTTTGAACATGGTGTTTGTTATAGATAATCCATGACTAGCACAGAAGTCTAACAACAAACATCCACTCGGGTTCAGATCGGGGAGGCTGTTCCTCCCAATCACGCCTCTCTAGGTGTCCCTCTCATTTCCCACATGTGCGTTAAAGTCACCCAGCATCACTATGGAGTCCCCTACTGGGGCCCTATTCAGGACTCCATTCAGGGTGTCCAATTATATCACTATTTTTATATAATTCAAAAAGTTTCCAGATTTTATGAAATAATTCACCCCTGCCCCTCATTGAATATGTGATCTCTGAAGGTACACAGCTGCAAACCTCTGAAATGGAAAGCAGACACTGATGTGCCGATTAGATTGTGGTTGTCAAAGCAATACATTTTTTAGCTATTATCAACAAAATTTCAGTAAGCTTAATTGCTTGACTATGTTGGAGTTTAGAGTTGGTACAATTACTTAATTAACACACCTTTGAGTCATTGGAAAATCAATTCCATGAATCTGTAATATACTATCACATACAGGTACTTGCACCCAAAACACCTTCACTTTAGGACAAAACCAGGTGTTGACCTGGAGGTCCCCACAGTTAAAATGAATATTTTGACTCCCAGTAATTGTGCTTCTACTTGAGAACAGTTTAATTGGCTACTCTACTGTAAGGCTTTAGAAGGAGAAGGGAAGGAGAATACAGGGAAGCCATTTTTCCAGGCTCAGGTAATAATTTAAACAGCCTCTTCAGTGCTTTACAACTTCACAAACTCTTCAGCTTCACAGGCACATAATTACTTAAACTCAACAGCTTCACAGGCACATAGTCACTTAAACATCAATTTCACAGAGACAATAGATTATAACAGCTTCAGAAGCACCGTGGCCTTCCTTATGCCAGACTTTTCTCCTGAATTCTCCTGTTCTTGCTATCTGAAGTCCCTCCTCCCAAGCTTCACGGATGACATCAAGCCCACCGCGTGGGCGCCGGCCATATAGCAGCTCGAATGGGGAAATCCCAGTAGAGGCCTCTGCAGGGCAGGAACCGTCCCTGTGAAAGAGCAGAATGAGAGAGAAGAGGGGAGGGGGAAGAGATCGGGCAACACACAGGGGGAGGAGAAAGAGAAGAGGGCTCTTCCGCCTTTGTGAACGCTGCCAAATGGTCCTTCGCGAGTTGAACAGCTTCCTCCTGCGACGCCGGGTGATAGCACTGGACACACTCCGCTGTCCTACTGGGCATTCGATGGTCCAGCTGCTCCAGCACCACTCTGTCTATCACTCCCTCAACGTCGCAGCTCCCCACCAGCAGTCATATCCGGCATGCATTGGGAGAGCGCAAACAGGCAGTCGGTCTTCCCAAGCTTCAAGTTTCGAAAGAGCTACCGGTACTGCTCTGGACTCTGACTTACCCACTGCAGGATGGCCCTCTTCAAGTCATCGTAGGCCAGGAGGTTAGCTACCAGCTGTTGTTGGGCAGCGAGCTGGGCTTCCCTAGAGAGCAACTGGAGGAGCCTGGCCAACCACTGGTCACACCGGCCAGCCCCAAATCCCTGCGGTCCACTCAAACAGATCTAAGAAGGCTTCTCTGTTGTCATCCTTTCCCATCTTCAGGAGCGTGGGTGGGGGCAGGGGGCTGCAGCTGTCCGGGGTCGTGGCAGGGGCTTTTTCCTGGCCAAGGTGGCTCCGGATTGCATGCCTCTGCTTGAGCCCAAAAGATCTCAAAGAACCGACGATCCTGGTCCTGGCGGAGCTGAAGCAGGGCTTGCTGATTGTTCTGGTGCAGGCTGGCGAGGGACTGGAGGATCTCGGTCAGCTTGGAGGGCTCCATGGGATGTTCTTCGACTTTATCCCAAGTTTCGGCACCAGTGTAAGGCTTTACAAGGAGAAGGGAAGGAGAACACAGGGAAGCGAGTTTTCCAGGCTCAGTTAAGACTTTAATCAGCCACTTCAGTACTTTACATCTTCACAAACGCAACAGCTTCACAGGCATGTAGTCACATAAACTCAACAGCTTCACAGGCACGTAGTCACTTAATCATCAGTTTCACAGACACAATAAATTAAATGTAACAGCTTCAGAAACACCATGGCCTTCCTTGTACCAGACTCTCTCTCACCTTTTTGCAGGTGGTGTGGCTACTTTTTTAATTGGACAGATTAACTTGTTGGCATTTAATTTCCTTAGTACCTGTACATTGTACAAAAACCACTTCCATCAAACTTTCCTCTAGAGTTGAATATGGCTTTTTGTGGACATTTACAGCTTCATGATAGTTGGGTCCATTTTTTTCCCTAATACATCTTTCAAACATGAAGTTAAGTGGGAGTTTATAATTCCCACAAGTATCCAGATTTTTACTCTTTTCATGCAGCGCTAGCTGTTTATAATTTTCTAATGTTCCTTAGATTTCATAACCTGTTCTGTATACCAAATGTATAGCAAATAATCTTTGAATTATTTGTTTAATTGCAAATAAGGTATTCACCTTATTAGTTAACAGAGAAACAGCAATTTAACTTCCCAGAAGATAATTATTGGCATACTTAGTACTTGCTACATCCAGTACAACTGGGCTTTTGTAGACTGCTTGTGGTTGAAGGGATGGAGATTAAATTAGTCATAGGCCAAATAAATCATAAATGCTCACAGGTATGTTTTAAATTTGCACATTGACCATAAATGTAGTTTGGATGCATTTTGTAGATTGTTTATAAAGAATAATTCAGAAAATACTAGAGAGAAACTGCTAAAAAAGTCAATTCATAATTACATCTTCTTAAATTTGCTAATCACATCCGATTTACAATATCGAAAGTACTACTTTCTGGTCTAGGTAAGTCTAGCCAAATATCTGAAATCACTAACAGCACCTTTTAAAAGGCAATTTACTAGAAACACACAGATTATAGAACCCATTAGTGAGTGTGTCAAACACCAGAAATCATCTGCCTTTGCCACCTAAATTATTACCACCAATATTTCCAACAGGGAGTCTGGACACTCAGGACGCAGATCCCTATTATCCCGCTCTGTTTATTATGTTGATGGAAAAAGGCTTGAAATACCATCAAGTGTCCAGTGGTGAAAGCATTAGACCAGCACATCACTGTATGAGCTCACTGCTGCAGTCATTACTCCTCATTTAGCCTAAATAGCATTTTAACCACAAATTGATTCACCTCCCTAAATGCTAGGCCTGACATTTACTCTTTCACTGTGTACACATTTATCTGCTTAAACCTTGATCTTTTGTGTGCAGAATAAAAACAACAGCACAGGAAGGACATTCAGTAAATATGAGGGTGCAAGTGTGTTAATATTACAAGTGTGAATTTAAACAAATACTGACAGTCTAAATTATTGCATGTTTTGTGTTGTTTTAGCACACAGTTCTCCAAAGGAATTTTGCATGCCGTAAAGGGGATTGTGCAAAATTAACAAAATATTTAAAAAGAGAGGGAAAAGGCCAACACGGAGCAGCAGTGGACTTGACTTGCCGGTTCTCCGATACACCATAGTCTAGTCCTTGGCCACTCCTCCACACTCTAGTGGATGACAGTCGCACCTCCCTGGGTGGATCGGAGGCAGTCCTCTGGCCCCTGGCGGACAGAATGCCCCGCTGCATTTTTGGTGTTTGGTAGGTTAACCGCTCCAGGCGGTTGGTTGGGAGCCCCTCCTTCCTTCATGGTTGGCGGCCTGCTCCAGGGGCACTGTATCATGGCTGACCCTGCACTCTGACCCCAGCTTAGCTTGGATAAGTGAAAATTAATAAATTTCACTGTATATATGCAAAAAACTGTGTGTATAATGTGGAATAAAGGATTCTTCTTCTTCTTCTTAGCGGTTTAAAACTGCTAATGACTAAACCATGCAGTGGTTGCAGTGGTACTAAGCATATTCTGGTTGACTACCAACTGTATATTTGTTTGAAAATCCCAGGAGATCAGCAGTTACAGAAAAAAACAAAAAACATCCAGTGAGTGGCAGTTCTGCAGATGGAAATGCCTTGTTGATGAGAGAGGACAAGAGAGAATGGCCAGACTCTTCCGAACTGACAAAGTCTACGGTAACTCAGATAAAATTTGGGTGAGAAGAATAGCATCTCAGAATGGTATTCTGAGATGCGGGTTGGTGCTGTTTTGGTAGCATGAGGGGGTTGTGGCTTATTGGTGTATATGACATACATTTGTAGGAAAAATATTTGCTGTTGATTTGATTTTTTTGCATGTTTATTAGGTTCTACTAGTTACAAATCAAAACGGGAAATATAAATTGTACACAGCAGTCACGCTCAGGTCTCATTCGGATATACATATAGTTTATATGATTACTGTAACTACAGTAACTGCAAGGTACGTTTCTATAAGGGTGGTGATGTGTGGATTGAATAGAATGTAAGCCTGTGTTTTGGGGTTTCACATGCACAACAGGAGATGAGAAACAAGATAAATAAGATTGCAGCTAGCATCTGAAAATTGACGGTGGAGCGGCCCACGGGTACACGCCGATTCCCCAGGTGGATAGGGTGGTTGCGATCCACCTAGGCCCCGAGAATGCCGCCACCTGGCGCGGACGCCCTGTGCTCCCCTCCAAGGCCTGTAGGATGACGTTGTCATTGGCCGCTAAAGCCTACAGTGCCACCGGAATGGCCGCTTCCGCCCTGCATGCCATGGACCTCCTGCAAGTCCACCAGACCAAGGCACTCAAAGATATTCATATTGGAAGTCCTGATCCCGACGTGCTGCAGGAACTGCGCATAGCGACCGACCTCGCCCTCAGGGCCACGAAGGTCACAGCGCAGTCACTCGGGCAGGCAATGGCCACACTTGTGGTTCATGAAAGTCATCTGTGGCTGAACTTAGTTGAGAAGCGCGAGACGGACAAGACACGCTTCCTGTCTCCCAGCTCGGCCTCTTCGGCGACACCGTCGAGGACTTCACCCAGCAGTTTTGAAAAAAAGCAGATGGAGGCCATCTCACACATCCTGCCCCGCCGCAAACCTGCTGCCACAGGCCATGCCCCGTCTGCTCTCCACTGGGCATTTGTGTGTTGGCGAATCAGTGGCCTACAGCATGCCTGTATGCGTTCCTGCCAATTAAACTGCTGCACAAGTTCTGCAGAGGGTTCAGGAAGATGGGGTTCGGCTCCTGTTAGAAGTGCCGTATTGGCCGTCCCATATGTGATTCTCGATTCTGGTCTGTCACCTGGTGGAGGCTCCTTGTGAGATTCCAGTGAGAACAGATCTATTGTCAACATTTGGAACCCCCAGACAAGTTATGGGCTTGGCCCCTTAACGGACGCTCTCTTGCATGATGGTTTATCCCCCGCTGTGGTTGATACCTTTCTGAATGTTAGAGCCCCATTTACAAGAAGGCTATACACACTTAAGTGGCATGTTTTTGACTTCTGGGGCCTGTACCATGAAGCTAGTTTAACAATCTCAGTGTCCCAGGATTGGTTTAGAGTTGACAAAACCAAACCAATCCAATCCGGATAGAATGAGTGACATTTGCAGTGATACGCTAATCACATGAAACATGGAGAGCAAGAGTATGATTCAGATTCAATTCTCATGAGGGAGTCGTAGGATTTACAGTACCTCTTTGCTGAATTATGAAAATAGGAAGAATTTAAATACATTTAAACAGCACAACAAGAGATTGTTATAAAAATATGAAAAATGTACGTTTTTACACGGCACAAGAGATCACTATGAAATAAGGAATATTTAAAATTTTATTCAATTCAATTTTATTTTTATAGCGCCTTTCACAACACACATCGTTTCAAAGCAGCTTTACAGAAGATCAGGCATTAACAGACGATAAAACTGTAATGTCTATAATGTCGATGAATCATCATTGTGTAATTAGATAAAATACGATTGTTAATCGTGTTTAAAAATAAGTAATTAAATAATAATTGTTTTTATGCATGTTATTACTTTGCAGTTCTTCTCTCCTCCCCCACTTGAGTCAGATGAGAGTGAAATGTTGTAAATGCTGTGCCATGTTAATTTTGACCCTACTAGCCAATGGCGTAAGTCTGTTTGTATGCTTTGGTGGCTGCAACACAGGGTTTTCTTTCACTAAACAGAGGCTGTCTCATTGGTTTGTTGATGCAATTTCAATTACTTATGAGGCACACAGTTTGCCTTTGCCTATGGGTGTTCGGGCAAATTCTACGAGGTGTGTGGTATACGAGAGGAATTTGGGACAAGGATGCTTCCCTTGTTCACTCTGTTGGAACAGGGGAAAACGTACAGTATAGTTCTCATATGCATAGTGAGCTTGTGTGCCTGTATATGTTTGCCACATGGGCTGATGCAATAGGCGTTTTATGGTATACTGTTCCCCATGCATCAGGTCTGATGCAGCATCCAAGTGAACTATGAAAGAGAATGTCTTGGATACATACGTAATGAGATGCTGTATAGCTGACCACACTCACTATTTGCTGCAAAGTCTCATGCCTCTTGGAGAAAATCTGAGAAATGATGCTACAGCAAGCACTTATATGGAGCCTATGAGTGACCTCCTTAATGTGTGTCACTTAAATGCCATCAGCCAATACATTTTGTGATTGTATAATGTTTTCAGACAACTTGACCACTTGCATGTCCCCATGCATCAGCTTTGATGCAGCGTCTCATTCCCTACTCAGGAAACAAGTGTTACATATGTTACAAAGACGTACTCTTGTTACATTTAAAACCATTTTGTAATGGCTCCGGCATTTGCTGGTTCATTCTGTTGTTTGTTTATCTCTCTCCCTCGTGTGTCACAGGTGGAGTTGGTGAGTGTGATCGGCATTTCCATGGGAATGCTTATCGCTCCCAAGGAGATGCTGATTATGGTAATTGTTTTCACAAACGCTCCAACTGTCCTCCTCTTATTGCTCTCCCTATTTCATCCCTTGTGTTTTCCCTGTACATTTTCTGGTTTATTGTTTGCTATACCACTCAGATTTATCTCATGTCTAATGTGGAGTCGGTTGTGTAGTTTCGAGGTGGTGTTTACCCCATAGACCTGTTGGTTGCTCTCGAGGAGGATTCCTCAAATTATCAGCCCAATTGTCGGGTAACTTGTGTTCCTGGGTGTTGGTTGGCATCACACCATCCTGCAGCAGATCTTTCCGGACTTCCACAGCACAACACAAACTGATGACCACACTCTCTTCACACTCTGTGGATACATTATTTGAGCTCTACCGAGCTGGCACTGGAGCGCTTTTTCTGTTTGATTAATAAAGGACTTTGTACTTTATTTCCTATTCTCTTGGATTTTTAGTCACTGTGCACCTGACACATTTATTCTCACATGCTGAACACACTGTACTTAAGCCACAGTGGTTGTGATTTTGATTCATCTCTGTAACTTGAGTTTTTTGAATCTGTTTACCAGAAAGATTCGTTCAAATTCCTTCATTGATTCGTTCACTGACCATTTCTAAAAAAGTAGATGGAGCCAAATGACAGTCTTTTACATTTTGAATGAGTAAATTGCATGGAATCAAAAGCACAGTCATTCACACCCGAAACAATTCTAATTATACTTTACTAAAATGTTTGTGTCTGCGTGTAAAAAAATTATGCTTGCTGCTGCTGTCATCATTTGTAATAAGAAAATGATCAAAGAGAACTCTTTGCATATAATCAAGTTACAGTACCTACATTTTAGCAAAATTATTTATGTGGTTTCTTGTATGAATCATGGCACTTTCCTGGTTTAATTAACAATGGAGGCGCTGCAACAATAATGACTTTTATTCACTTTCAGACAAATCACAAGTAAAATGTCATATTATCAGTTCATAAATACTTTTTGCTCTGTTCCTCATACACTGGTATTTCCTCACATACTGGTTTTGCTTTTTAAAACTTTAAAGCCTTCTCTGTTTGGGAGAATCACGTAATATAATTTTGTAAAAATGTTGCCATGTAATTTAAATGAGATGAGGCTGGGTAAATGCATACCTCTGTTCGCACATTAATTGCAATATTTATTTGTACAAAAATGCAACAAAAGTGCTACATTGTACAACTGTGCAGCCTAAAGTTTGGTGAATGTATTGCATTATTTGGCTGAATAATTTTTAAAGAAATAATGTTTTCTTTATCATATTGATCTTGCTGCCTTTTTATTAAATCAATAAGATACTCAATGCTATGTGTTCTAGCAATTTTACTGCGGTTAAGGGGTCCTGCTTTGTGTTGCACCTAAATAAAAGCCTTGCCAGGATAAAATCTCTATAGTGCACAGCCTCTCATAGCTTTTGGCATAAATACAATTTAAATTATATGTCTCTAGTTTGAAATGGCAGCTAGCTTTAAATGGAAAAGTCAGTTTTGTTTGGTTTCTTTTCTTTTCTCCTTTTGTCTCAATCACATATTCAAGCATTGTTAAATACAGGTAGATATTTTCTTTGCTGACTGTGCTCTTGTTTTCCTTTAAGGTCTGGCACACCTGATGATGGGTGACCAAGGTATGTCCTGTGTTCCTTTTTCACTTTTATCCTTTTTATAACTTTAATAACTTTTTTGTTATTCTCCTTTTGTATCCTCTCAAGACCTTCAACTACTTCTGATGAATTTATTGTTGTGCTTGTAGACCTTTGCTTGAGTTGTTCTTGTTCAGATAGAGGGTTGCATCAGGCAGACGGTTGCATCTAATATTTTGTGCTGTCTTTTGTGTGTTACTGTGTAAGGTGTCAAAACTCAAATAAGGGGAATAGTATAATCAATAATTCATAATCAATAACTGATCATACGGGTTATGAGTTATCACTTACAGTTTTAAATTATCCCTAAAAGGGAATACGTTGCCAAGGTCCTCATATGGGCCACTAAACACAACGGGTTGCGCTGTTACACATATAGGCAGGCAAAACTAGAGCAATTATATATATCAACATTCAATCACAATGGATTATAATTAAACATTAATATATCAATTGTCTAGAATCGTTCGATTCTCGAGATAACTCCTAAGGGGATTAATTTGTCATCTAATAGTCTGCTCGCCAGCGAACTGACCGTAAAATCTTTATTAACCCTTAAGAAATTATTCGTATAACTTAGAAAGGCAGACTATTTCTCTTGGCCACGAAAAACAGCTTCCCTTTTCTAAACAAAAATACTATTTAAAGTATCAACAGTTTTAGAGCTCGTAGCTCAGGGACCTCGAAATCATGAACAGATAGGCAGTCAATCAATGAATATAGTATTTAATATAGGAAAACTACGTATATATCGGTGACTACAGTTACACGGAATAAATGTATTTACAACACGATAAACAACAAAACAATGAATGAGAATTAGAATAAGAGAGTGAGAGAAAGAGGGAGAGTTGTGTAAAGTCACATACAAGTTGGACCTTAAAACAGAGACAGCAAGGAACTCAAAATTACCCTAAAATGGGCAAAACCTTACAGCATAATAAATCTTGATAAGAAATAAATACTTGCACAATGGTTCTCTCAGGGTTGCTGAGGAAAGAAGGCGTGTGGGTGTGTGTCCTTCGAAGCGCGTGCTCCTGGTTGTTTCAGGCGAACAGAGTTGCGGCAAGTTTTAAGAGTCTCTTGAAAGTGGAGTTACCAACGAGAATAATTCAGCCTAAGTTCCTTTCACTCGTGTGGAAATGAACAAAGGAGAATTACGAAAAGGAAATATGAAGGCGAGGGAAATACGCTCGTTCATTCAGTAATTTTCTTCGGAGCCGATGGTCGTGTGTATGCAGTCAGCTGCGAATGACACAACTGATCCTGCTTCTGATCCTCTGACGCTCTGCTTTGCTGTTGGATTTACGGCGCACTACAGCGGCTTTTCTCTTCACTGCCGGCGTGCAGTTTGCCCCTGGGCGCTTCGACAGCGCAGAGTTAAAAGAGTTGAAAGAGTGATTTTCTTTGTAAAAGAGTTTATTTCTCTGAAAGAGCATTACACAGCGGCGTTGAACGTCCTTTTCAGGACGCGTCTTTATAAAGATGTCATTTCCGCCCCTGTGTAGTTTCTGGATGCGGTGATTTCTCCCCACCTCTCTCGGTCATAAAAAGCTGTCTTGCATGCCTGGGCTGCGATCACACGCAGGCAGCATTTTATGAATGGTTCATGTTCTCAGTGCGAGAACATAGCCATGGCAACATTGCGGTCGTGTGGCTTTCTTTTGTAATGAGAGAAAGCCGCTTCAGCCACCCCCCGTGCCTCGCCTCCTTCCTACGGGATTGACGCAGGCGCCGCAGGCGATGAACACGATTTGGGGACAATGACGGGCTCTGTTTGCCGGGTAAACCCCCTCGAACCTTCCGCCTCCCCGGCACGCTTGTTTGCTTCCGTCTGAGCCCGGGATGAGCATTCTCTCCAATGGTTCATCTTCTCAGTGTGAGAAAATGGCCATATAGCATTGCGGTTGCACGGCTTTCTTTTGTAATGAGAGAAAGCCACTTCAGCCGCCCCCCGCGCTCCGCCTTCTTCCTACGGGATCGGCCTGATGCACGGAGATCCGCTATGCTTTCCCGGGCTACTTGATCGGTCTCGCGGGCAGGTGCGCCGTTCACAGCCACGCCCCCCCCCGGTTCCTTTCTTCCCGGACGTGCACGACGAGTTGAGCAAAGCCAAGGCTTCTTCGCTCCTCTGCTCTCACTACCCTCGCGGTGGAACGGTCCCAGACCGCTTCCACTCTGCACGCCACGGCCCTTCCTTGGGTAGTCCTGTTCTTGATGTGCTGCAGGAACTGCGCTGGATGACCAACCACGCCCCCGGGCCACGGAGGTCAGAAGCGCCGGCACTCGAACAGGCGATGGCCACCCCTTGTGGTCCAGAAACGCACCTGTGGACTGGACCTGGTCGAAATGCGGGAGGTAGACAAGGCACACCTTCTCCCACACCCCCGTCTCCCAGCTCCGTCCATTCGGCGCCACCGTTGACGACTCTGCCCAGCAGTCCACAGTGGTGAGGCAGACGGAGGCCACTGCACATCCTGCCCCGCCGCAAGCCTGCCGCCATGGGCCATGCCCCGTCTGCTCGCCGAGGGCGTCCTCCTGCGGCTATGAAACACCCTGCTCCGCCTCAACCCGGGCCCAGCTCTCAGCCCCAGCGTCGAGCACTCCGCAGGAAGCAGACGCCCCTGTCTCACGGACCCCCTCGAGGACCCGGAAGGCTCCCAGGCTGTCCGTAGACGCTCAACCCAGGGACCAAGATGTTAGCTCCGGAGGTGGTAAGACCGCTCCGTCCCCGGTGGAGGGCCGGGAGGAGAATTTTTTGTCGAATTAGTTTTCACATTCTCATATTCTCTGTAACGAGCTATTTCCTTTTGTCTCTGGGTCACCTGGCCCGCAAATGCCGTTCTCACGGCACTCTGCCACTAGATCTTAGCACTCCCGGCTTCCTGGACACGGACCACCCGTCTCCAGCCCCACGACTGCCCCCGCCGGCCAGCCGGTTCCGACCAGTCTAGAGGACACCAACCCGAGACCTCCTCCTCAGTCGCTAAACCCGCCCCCTGCCGGGTGTGCGGAGCAAGGTAAGTGCTTTGAGTCTTTTCTCAGCACCTCAGCCGCGGGTCACCCTGTCGCCGCCCAATGCTGCCCTACCTGCTCCGCCCCGCTGCTCCGCCCCGCCGGGTACGTCCAAATTAACCGTCCCTTTGGTGCCCCTAGCGCAGAGGTTGGACGCGTGGCTTTCACTTCCCAACCCGTCTCGCTGGCTGGCCTGGACCATCCGACTCGGTTACGCAATTCAGTTTGCCAGGCCCCCGCCCCCCTTCATGGGCGTCCGCTTTTCCGCAGTACACGGTGAACACGCCCACTCCCTGCGCGTGGAAATCGCAACTCTTCTGGCCAAAGACGCGATAGAGCCTGTCCCTCCAACCGAGATGAAGAAGGGTTTTCTACAGCCCTTACTTCATCGTACCCAAGAAAAGCAGCGGCTTACGACCAATCTTGGACCTGCGAGTTCTCAACCGAGCGTTGCACAAACTCCCGTTCAAAATGCTCACGCAGAAACACATCTTAACCTGCGTCCGGCATCTAGATTGGTTCGCAGCGATAGACCTGAAGGACGCGTACTTCCACGTCTCCATCCTGCCCCGACACCGCCCCTACCTGCGGTTTGCGTTCGAAGGCCAGGCGTATCAGTACAAAGTCCTCCCCTTCGGCCTGTCTCTGTCCCCTCGCGTCTTCACGAAAGTTGGAGAGGCAGCTCTTGCTTCGCTCTGAGAAGCCGGCATTCGCATACTCAACTACCTCGACGACTGGCTCATTCTGGCCCACTCGCGAGAGTTACTATGCGCCCACAGAGACCAGGTGCTCAGGCACCTCAGCCGTCTGGGGCTTCAGGTCAACTGGGAAAGAGCAAGCTCACTCCAGTTCAGAGCATCTCTTTTCGCGAGTTAGACTCAGTCTCAATGTCCGCACGTCTCACCAACAAGCGTGCCCAGTCAGCGTTGAACTGCCTCGCCACATTCAGGCCAGGCACAGCGGTCCCCTTAAAACTTTTCCAGAGGCTCCTGGGGCATATTGTGTCCTCCGCGGCGGTCGCGCCGCTGGGGTTGATGCATATTAGACCGCTCCAACACTGGCTCCAGACCCGAGTCCCGAGACGAGCATGGTGCCACGGCACGCACCGGGTAACAATCACCCCCGCCTGCCGTCAGACATTCAACCCCTGGACAGACTTCTGTTTCTTACGGACTGGAGTGCCCCTAGAGCAGGTCTCCAGACGGGTCCTGGTCACGACCGACACCTCCAGATTGGGTTGGGGCGCCGTTTGCAACGGGCACTCAGCCTCAGGCTGTTGGAAAGGGGCCCAGCTGCGTTGGCACATCAACTGCCTCGAGTTGTTGACTGTCCTTTTGGCCCTGCGGAAGTTTCTCCCGTTAATTCGGGACGAACATATCCTAGTCAGGTCGGACAGCACCACTGCGGTCGCGTACATAAATCACCAAGGCGGTGTATGCTCCCGTCACATGTCACAACTCACCCGTCGTCTCCTCCTTTGGAGCCAGCACTGACTCAAGTCGCTGCGTGCCACTCACATCCCCGGCAACCTCAATGTGATAGTGGACGCGCTGTCATGACAACGCTTGCCTGGCGGAGAGTGGAGGCTTCACCCCCACTCGGTTCAGCTGATTTGGGAATGGTTCGGCAAGGCCCAGGTAGACCCCTCTGCCTCCCAAGAGACCTCCCACTGCCCGCTGTGGTACGCCCGCTCAGAGGCTCCCCTCGGAGCAGATGCACTGCACACAGCTGGCCGGTGGGGCTGCGCAAGTACGCATTCCCCCAGTGAGCCTTCTTGCACAGGTGCTGTGCAAGGTCAGGGAGGACGAGGAGCAAGTCACTCTCGTGGCTCCTTACTGGCCCACCCGGGCCTGGTTCTTCGACCTTGTACTCCTCACGACAGCCCCTCCCTGGCGAATTCCCCTGAGGAAGGACCTTCTTTCTCAGGGACGGGGCACGCTCTGGCATCCACACCCAGACCTTTGGAACCTCCATGTCTGGCCCCTGAACGGGATGCGGAAGATCTAGCTGGTCTACCACCACGGTCGTAGCCACGATCAACCTAGCCAGAGCCCCTTCTACCAGGCAACTCTACGCCCTGAAATGGCGTCTGTTCGTGAATTGGTGTTCTTCCTGGGCAGAAGACCCACAGAGGTGCGCAGTTAGGTCTGTGCTCCTGTTCCTACAGGAGAGGTTGGAGGGGAGGCTGTCCCCATCCACCTTGAAGGTGTATGTTGCCACTATCGCAGCTCACCACGACCCAGTAGACAGCAAGTCTCTGGGTAAGCATGACTTAATTGTCAGGTTCCCAAGAGGTGCCCGGAGGTTATACCCCTCCCGGCCAAACCTGTTCCCCTCCTGGGATCTCGGTGTTCCTCGCCGGTCTTCAGAGATCCCCCCCCCCCCCGAGCCGCTAGAATCAATTGGCTCAGGGCCCTCTCCTAAAAAGACGGCCCTGCTGATCGCGCTCGCTTCCATCAAGAAGGTCGGGGACCTGCAAGCGTTCTCTACTAACGACACTTGCCTGGAGCTCGGTCCGGCAGATACTCATGTGATCCTAAGACCTCGACCGGGCTATGTGCCCATGGTTCCTACCACGCCCTTTGGAGATCAGGTAGTGAACCTACAAGCGCTGCCCTGGGAGGAGGCAGACCCAGCCCTCTCACTGTCGTGTCCGTTACGTGCCTTGCGTGCCTACCTGGAACGCACCCAGAGCTTCAGGCGCTCTGAGCAGCTCTTTGTCTGCTTTGGAGGACAGCAGAAAGGGAACGCTGTCTCCAAACAGAGGTGTCTCACTGGGTGGTGGATGCCATTCAGTTGGCCTATCACACCCAGGCCGTGCCCCCCCCCCCCCCCTTTTTGCAGGTTCGAGCCCACTCTACTAGGAGCGTGGCATCCTCATGGGCACTGGCTAGGGGCACCTCCCTAGCAGACATTTGCAGAGCTGCGGGCTGGGCAGCACCTAACAACCTTACGATCTCAGGGTTGAGTCAGTCTCGTCCCGTGTTCTCTCAGGTCCGAGTCCGTAGAACTCGGTACACGTCGATGATCTGACCGGGTGAATCGCTTGTTTCCAGCGCCATTTCCCTCGATCGAGGTAAAACAGTGCTCCTTCTTTCCCAGAGGACCTAGGTCCCTGGTTGATTCCTCCCTAGCCCTTCGGGCCCGCAGCAGTTCAGCGGAGGAACTTGCTGGTCCAGTCCACTACGGGTACCCCAGGCTACCCCTACTGGAATAGGTGCTCCACAGATCAGGCCTCCTACGGGACTCCTCCTGTGTGTACTTCCGCGGTACGGTCACCTTACGAGCTGACCCGCGTCTCCCTTAGGCAGTCTTTGGCTGCCCTCCGGTCGCCATGTTGTAGCAACTCCCCCCTCCTCGAGGTTGGATCTACCACCGCGCCATTCTTCCCACATGTGACCCAAGAGGCCATGTGATGTATTTTGCCACCTCTACCTCCCCTTTCGGGTGGGTGTGGCCTCCGCAGTGTCTTTTCCCCCTGAAAGAATAGGAATTCGGGATAAGACCCCCTTCCCTCGATGCGGTAAGGACCCCGGCTGCTCTTGCTCTATGCCGAGAAAACATAGAGAGAAAAGAGGCCCAGTCAGTCTTGGCCCATTCTCTAGTTGGGAGCGTCACCTTGTTCCCCCCTAGGGTAACCAAAAGGATTCTGACGCTTTTCCGGGGCATTGGGGAAGAGTACGTGCAGCCTGAGCACAGTTGGTCGCTTGTGCACGTAGAAATACCTGCCCGCTTCTGTGCCAGCAGTACACGTACACGGCTCAGCGCATGGCAAGTTTTGAAGTGGACCCCTAGTGTCGCTTCTTCGACACAACGTCGAAGTGAGCGACAGACGGGGAACGTCTTGGTTACGTATGTAACCTCCGTTCCCTGATAGAGGGAACGAGACGTCGTGTCTTCCCGGCCACGTCGCTGAGCCGAGCCGCTGAGGTGCCCGGAACACTCCCGGCTCCTCAGAAAAATCCTGAATGAACGAGCGTATTTCCCTCGCCTTTATATCCGTATCCGGAGGTGGGGTATGCAAATACTGTTCGCCAACTCTCATTGGCCTTTTTTCATAGATCAGAGGCATCTTTCTGCGCTCAAGAGAGACCCCTAGTGTCGCTTCTTCGACACGACGTCTCGTTCCCTCCATCAGGGAACGGAGGTTACACACGTAACCGAGACGATCTCTTTGAAGCTCGCAACGGCAGGGAAACATCTGGTGTGTGTTGTCTGTTCACACTCAGGGTGTCATAGAAGTTGTCATCGAACCATCTATTGCAGACTTGCTGGACCCGAAGGCCTAATTTACCTTTTGAGTTCAGAGGCCAAAAGCTCTTTGGGTTTTAGCAAGAATGTGCGTTATATGATTCATTGATATGCTACAACTGGTTCTTGAATGGTTATCTGTTCTTCCTGTCTGTCCATACTGTTGCAATGCTGATACATACTGCATCGTGTCTGTGGTATGCCAGTGGTGACTTAAACCCTTGGTCACTGGAAGGAGCAGATACCATCTAAAAGGCTCCTTTTTGTTATTTTATCCTGGGCTAAAGCTTTTATCTGTCCCCATGAGTATTCAAGATCAAGTGCCCTCATTTACTGTTGATCTTCTTTATGTTGTTCAGGGACTTCCTTTACAATGTTTTCCTTTAGGGTTCCATTTTAATGTACTGCATCTCTACTGGTTTTGACTGTACTCTTGGATCCCTGAAGGGAGGGAACGAGACCCTGCATCAGTAGCTGACACCATGGGAACTCCTCCCAGGTGTAAATGATCTCTGAAGCCCATATAGAATCACACCAATCTCATTGGGATATACCACTGGAGTTCCTACCTCTTATCTGAGTGTCATAGCAGGCATACAAACTGGAGCACAGCACCATTTCCTCGGGAGTTTTCTACTAAAGGGAGGAACCATCTCTCAGTCCCTTAGCACAGGGTCAGAAATGTACTTTATAGCTATAAAAAGTCAGATTTCTTACCAGCCATACATCCATCCATCTTCCATAGCCGCTTGTCCTATGAAGGGTTTCGGGTAGTGCTGTAGCCCATCCCAGCTGCCTCGGGCCTTTGACAGGGAAACTCCCAGAAGCCAATCTTAAACAATTACGCAATGAACATTGGCAAAAACCCTTTTTTTTTGTAACTCATGCACATCTCTTGTTTCTTGTTTTATGTGCGGAACATGGAGGCTTAGATCTTTTCGTTCTATCCATGTTACCTATGGTGTTAGAGTCACTCTCGGCTGCTCGTTCATGCCTTTAACATCAGTATCTGATCAATTTCGAACTCTTAAAATGGCCCTGTTATTAGCATTGGCATTGTTTAAGAGGGTTGGTGATTTGCATGCCCTGTTGATCAATCCCTTGTGCATGGATTTTGTTCCAGGGTTATCCAAGTTAGTGCTAAGACCTTGTTTGGGCTGTTTGCCTAAAATCATCTCTACGTCCTTTTGCTTGCAGATTATTCATTTGCAGTAATTTTCTCCTCCACCATTTGAATTGGAGGAGCATAAGATGCTACATATGCTATACCCAGTATGGGCTCTGCAGGTTTATGTTGACCGTACTAGCCAATGGCATTAGTCAGAGCAGTTGTTTGTGTGCTTTTGTGGCCGCAACAGGGGTTTCAGTGTCCAAGCAAAGACTGTCTCATTGGATTGTGGATGCAATTTTGAGTGCTTACGAGGTACATTGCTTGCCTTCGCCTCTGTGTATTCGAGCCCATTCTACAAGGAGCATGGCATCCTCATTGGCATTGGGTAGAGGTGCGTCCTCTGTAGAAATTTGTATGGTGGCAGGATGATCCTCTCTGCATACTTTTGTTACATTTTATAATTTGGATGAGAGTTTGACTCCTGCTTCCCATGTTCTCTCTGTTGGAACAGTAGTAAGTTCATTAAGTTTATATATTTTTTTAGCTTGCATGTGCACAGCTATAAGCTTGCCATACAGGCTTAAGGAGTTAGCAGCTACCTGTTTGCATGGCATGATGGTATTCATCCCAATTGCATCATTACGCAACGTCGAAGTTTCCATCAAAAGGGATGGTAATGAACTCGGTAATGAACATAACCTAGATGCATTGTCCTTTTTAGTTGGCCAATGAAGGCTTTTGTTGGCAATTAATTGATAGTCTATAGTGTACTAAGAGTGTAGTCCATCATTAGACAAAGGTGATCAATGAGGTGCATCGCAGTTCAACCGGCAGGTCATTTCGGTGAGGCTCTGTGGGGTCCATCCTAAGTCCAAGGTTCAGGTAGTGAAATATGAAGTATCCAATGTCTTACAGTTGGAGTTTGCATCAGTTCATCCTCTGAAGTCCATCGTAAAGGACAAAAGTGATGTCTGGCTAGCACCGGCTGTAGTGTGTCATCACTAACACCAAGCAGGAACGGAGCTGGATCTGGCTGGCTCTGGTAACCTGTGGGATATGAATCCCGAGGTTGGGACTTTTGGGCATGGCCTTGTAGTGCCCCTTAAAGGCAAATGTGGGCCATTCTTTGCATAGTACTTCAGATTGATGTCATCTTGAAGAATGTTAGGTTTGAAAAACCATCAGTCGAAATTACATTTGATTTATTGACACATATATATTGAGGCAATGTGGACATTTACATAAATATGCCCCTTTCAGCCATTTTGTGCTTTATTAATTTTTGTTAATTAAGATATTGAAATAAATCACTTATACACACGTGTACCAAATTTCAAGTCAATTGGAGCTACGTTTCAGGAGAAGAATAGTTTTGTAGCTTTTCCAATTTTCCAATTTTCACTGTACAGGAAAACAGAAAAAAGTTATGGGTCCTTGAGGCTTTTTTGTTCCCCATGAGAAATGAGGCATGTACCCCAAGTTTCAGAAGAATTGGACAATTGGGTTGCAAATTGCCATCACTTTGAAAATATATTTTGGGCATGGCCTGTAGCGCATCCTATGGGCGAATGTGGGTCAATCTTAGTGTGGGGTTACCCGTTGACATGGAATATCAATGTGCCAATTTAGAAAATTTTTGACCAGTGACTTTTTTAGATATTGGGGCTCAAGGAGAATAATAATAATAATAATAACAATAAATATAGCTGCAAGCAGCAATGCGATTCCTCCTCAAAATGGCAAATCTTTCAAAATGGATCAGCAGAGGGTTGGGGTTAAACCCTCCCAATGGAGGAATCCAAAAAACATGTCTTTCTGTCTTATACTTAAACTAAAGATTTTCAGTGTGTAGGAAAATCCATCATGGTGGAAATTATGGGTCCTTGAGGCTTTTGGTTCCTCATGAGAAATGAGGCATGTACACCAAGTTTCAGAAGAATTGGACAAATGGGGTGGAAATGAAATCATTTTGAAAATGGGACTTTTGGGCGTGGCCTGTATGGGCGATTGTGAGCCATTCTTTGCATAGTACTTCAGAACTAGAAAAAAAGTTTGTCAAGACAAACTTTGATATTGGCTTGAGAAAGGCCGAACCTTGATCCAAGACTGGAACTTGATGATTAACAATAAAACAAGATCACTTCAAAAATATTAAATATATGCAATTACTTGAAAATTATTTAAGCTCTCCATGTCATTATACCACATACGGCATTCACTAAGATTTTCACTTTGTCCTAAGACATCATTGTATGTATTGTATAAATAAGTGAATGTTAAAGGGATATTTTATAATTTCCTCATGCAGTCCCAGACTTTCTGCTGCAGAAATTTAATGAAGATATTTAGAAGAATATCTCAGCTCTGTTGGTCCATTCAATGTAAGTAAATGAGAAGTGGTGAGAAACAGATCAATAATTAAGTAAATTTTTACTCTAAATCTCTACTTTCACTTTCATAAGCGCTTTCCTCTCTTAAGAGTTATTTTTCTGATTTTTTTTTTTTTTGGTGTGCTTTACATAAGCATATCATCCCTCCTGAGCAGGGAGGACAATTTATAGTAAATAATGATAAAAAAAAATATATATATATCTGTTTCTCACCCACACCTATAATATCAGTTCTGACTAAACCACTGGAGTGGTATGGGTTACTTTTATGTTGCATTTATGTGATTTTTGTACCTTCTGAGTTCTGATCACCATTCAAGTGCATTGAAAGGACCAACAAGGCTGAGATATTCTTCTAAAAAGCTTAATTTGTGTTCAGCAGAAGAAAGAAAGTAATACACATCTGGGATGGAATGAGGGTGAGTAAATAATGAGAGAAATTTATTTTGGGAGTAAACTAAGTTTATTTGGACTACTATCGGAAGCACTCCATGGAAAACAGACAATAATTAAATGACATAATACTGTAGGATCTTTCAAATTATTCTAAATTTAACACTGCCGGTATCTGCCGCCAAGCTGATAATAGGGTGAACAGCGGCATTATCATTAGTACATGATGACGCTGAGTAACCACAAGATGATGCCATTGACCTATTTTGGCCGACTGCCTCAACGCCTTGGCCTGGTTGAGGGAGCTTGACAAAGAGCATTACTAAGGGAAGTTTAATTATGGTTTTGCTTCATTTCGTTTAGTTATGGTTTTTGGGCGTCATAGCAAGGCATCTGCCATGACTGAATCACTCCCCAGAGAGAGAGAGAAGGGAGTCAGAGGGAATTAAGAATGAGGCCAATGGTAAACTCAAACCATAACTCCTTATCGAGATCCACTTGAAATGATGGCAAAATCATCATGTGCAGAATCAACACTGCTTGAAAGGAGTGAGGAGTGCAACATCCATGCCGTCATTAAAGAGGGATAGAGATAAGCAATCAGTGTGTCTTTTCCCACATAAACACCTGTGGATACTTGAAGCAAGCCAAAACTAGTTGAACTGCCTCACCATCTTCTGATGGAGTCCGGGGAGAACAGGAGTGCCAAAGAAGCACACTGCGCATCGATGTTCCATTACTCCATTAGGAAATCCCCCGGGCTGCAGCACTGATGAGATTTTAAGTACGAAAAAAAAGTTCTGATTTATAAAACTGTATGTATGCCAGAATCTGCTCATAGTTCCCTTAATAAATCCCAGCTAGCGGAAGATTGTGCCTACATGCATGTGATTCATTCCCCACCCTGTCTCTTCCCCAAAATAACCATATATGGATTGTATAATGCCTGTTTTTACTATGCAAATCCTTTTCTGCATTTTATATAAAAAGATCAGCTGAACAGCAAATGTACATTTCATAATGTTTTTTTAGACTAGAAAGGGTTTCATTGCTATGAGGGTCGGGATGAAGTGAAGCAGGGAGCACATTCGATGCGCATATTATGTGCATTGCTGTACCTTTTTGTAGCTGTACAATACTGTTTCTGATGTGA
This sequence comes from Moxostoma hubbsi, assembly GCA_032164185.1. Classification (NCBI taxonomy): domain Eukaryota; kingdom Metazoa; phylum Chordata; class Actinopteri; order Cypriniformes; family Catostomidae; genus Moxostoma; species Moxostoma hubbsi. The sequence continues at coordinate 40,259,958 of JAVLUX010000021.1, forward strand.
TATGTCTCTCCAATGGCCCATTCGACAATTGAAAGTGGATAGTCTTGTAGCTAATGTCCATTTTACTGAGCCAATTCACATCAGATTCAAGTGCGGATCGCATTACAGATAATCTTTATTCAAATGCTATACTTTATCTCAGTACATGATTGTAATAGAACAGAAAATATCTCAAACTAAGAAATCTTCGCAGTAATTTTTTGTTATTGTATGTTCCTTCTCTATGATGACATGGGAAAGTTCTCAAAACGTGGTGAATCCCAAACTAATATTTCCCTTTTACAGTTTTTATTTGAATTACTTTTCAATTAGTTATATAATATAGCCTACTATATAGCTTGAGAACAATAACTTCTGTTTCAAGTGCTTAACTACATACTTTTTTTTTATTCTAAATTTCATTATTTGTACAGCTGAAGTCGCCAATTCACACACACCAATAAAAGAGTGCATACGCACAGTCAAGAGCGCCTGGATGGTGCGCACATATTTACAGCAAGTTTATTTTTTAATAATCACGATATGTTCGTAGGAAATTAATTACGCACATTCAATGCCCATTTCATGCATACGCAATGTTTATACATCAGGTCCCAGGAGTCACTGCAATTAAGAGTTTATGTCTCAAGAGATGCCACAATTCTGTATGAGCATGTGGACAAAACACAGTTATTATTATTCCACCGTTATACATTCAACAACTGACACTGGAAGAAGACATAACAGGGTTTAAATACACAAGGATAACACAACCCCCCCTCAAAGGAGCGGATTCTAGATGCTCCTAACAAACAGAAAAACCAAAAAAAAACAAATCGTCCAAGGAGTGAAGGGGGAGCTTGGGGTGGGCAGGCAGACCAAGGAGGGCACAAGGGGCAAACAGGCAGTCCAAGGGAGGCACAAGGGGCAAACAGGCAGTCCGGGGGGGGGGGGGTGGGGGGGGGGGGGGGGGGGCACATGACAGGGACTGGGTCAGGAGGCCTGGGAGGCGGCCACAGGACGGGGACTGGGTCAGGAGGCCTGGGAGGTGACCACAGGACAGGGACTGGGTCAGGAGGTCTGGGAGGTGGCCACAGGACCACAGCCAGGGAGAACTCCGAGGGCGGAGCTGTGGAAGGCGGAGCCATGGGAGATTCAGGTGGCAGAGCCATGGAAGGCGGAGCCGTGGAAGACTCAGGTGGCAGAGCCGTGGTAGGTAGAGTCATGGAAGGCCCATGAGGCAGAGCCATAGAAGGTCCTGGAGACAGAGGCGTGGAAGGCGGAGCCATGGAAGGCTCAGGAGGCGGAGCCTTAGAAGGCTCCGGAGGCAGAGCCGTGGAAGGCGGAGCCATAGAAGGTTCTGAAGGCGGAGCCATGGAAGGCTCAGGAGACGTGGAAGGCTCCGGAGGAGGAGCAGTGGAAGGCTCAGGAGGCAGAGCCATGGAAGGTGAAGCCTTGGAAGGCTCTGGCGACGTGGAAGGCTCTGGCGATGTGGAAGTCGTGGAAGATGGAGCCGTGGACGGCTCAGGAGGCGGAGCCGTGGCAGGCTCGAGAGGCGAAGCCCTGGAAGGCTCGGGAGGCGGAGCCCTGGCTGGCTCGTGAGGCGGAGCCCTGGAAGGCTCGTGAGGCAGAGCCCTGGAAGGCTCGGGAGGTGGAGCCCTGGCTGGCTTGTGCTCTGGGACGGTCGAGGCTACAGGCGCTGGCTCTGGCTCTGGGACGGTCGAGGCTACAGGTGCTGGCTCTGGCTCTGGGACGGTCGAGGCTACAGGCGCTGGCTCTGGCTCTGAGACGGTCGAGGCTACAGGCGCTGGCTCTGGCTCTGGGACGGTCGAGGCTACAGGCGCTGGCTCTGGGACAGTCGAGGCGACAGGCGCTGGCTCTGGGACGAACGAGGCTGGTAACGCTTTGGCCGTGGCAGGCATGGGCATTGGCTCGTTGACCATGGCAGGTGTGGGTGTTGGCTCGCTGGCCGTGGCAGGTGTGGAGTGACGAGTTATGGAAGGCTGGGGGGTGACCACTGTGGGAGGAGAGGTAAAGCCCTCTTCCACAACACCCACAGTGAATGGCGAGCCACTAACTCTCAGGGTCTCCTCCACATAGTCGAGGAGCATCCAACTAGGAGTCGCCGGTGGCAACAGCTCCCTTAACGAACTGTTGAGATTTCCTCTGAAGAACACCACCAAGGAATACTCCGGGAAGTCCGCTACATTAGCCAGCTCCAGAAACTCACGAATGTGATCCTCCACTGGACAATCCTCTTGTTTGAGGCAGAGAAGTCCATAGTTCGCTTGTTGAACTGCTAGATCCATAGTTGGTCGGTTGTTCTGTTACGAAATGGGCAGACAAGGAGTGAGGATGTGCAGTTTTATTGAAAACACAAAAGGTGAACAGGGTAACTAAGAAACACAGGGAACAAACAAAACATCCATGATGGGAAAACAAAAGATATAAACACGAGAAAACATCCACGACGGGCTCAGGCATGGGCTCAGGCATAAACTCAGGCAACATTATATTTAGATCTACATTCAACAACCGATACTGGAAGAAGACACAACAGGGTTTAAATACACAAGGATAACGATACACAGGTGAAAACAATGAGGGACGGCTGGCAGTGATGAGGGCTGGGAATTATGGGAAGTGAAGTCTTGGAGATGGCAAGGGCGAAACATAAGGCAGACAACAGGGAATCGTGACAATCATAGACTGTTTATAGTGTAAATGTAGGTCACACACAGCACAACTGTACTTGCAGGGCAGTATAAAAAGCAATCTAATGCCTGTTGCACAATGCACTCGGAAGCACAGCATAAGCAGTGAATATTTTTTTGGTGCTCAAGTTAACAGGTTAGATTATTCACATTTGAAGCAGAAGCAGCGCATTGCGTGGCAGAACCGATTTTCGGCACCAAGTGTATTTTTGCTGTGCTGCTCATGCTGAATTAAAGTGACAGTTCACTATTGATGGACACCATGAATATAAGTTGATACGAAAACCTGGAAGTGCATCCTTCTAAAAGTTGTGCCTGGCGTTTTAAAAAAGTGATATCGCTATTCAGTGGCTGAAATTTCACAATCAGCCACAACATTAATACCACCTGCCTAATATTGTGTAGGTCCCCCGCGTGCTGCCAAACAGCGCCAGCACGCATATCAGAATAGCATTCAGAGATGCTATTCTTCTCACCACAATTGTGGTGAACATTAAATAATGTTAACCGCATCTCAGATAACCGCTCCGTACAATTGTGATGAGAAAAATATAATCTCAGAATGCTATTCTGAGATGGAGGTTAGTGCTGTTTTGGTGGCATGAGGGGGACCTACACAATATAAGGCAGGTGGTTTTAATATTGTGGCTGATCGGTGTAATTACTTATTTCTGAATTCATTATTAAGCTATATTGATAAGAGTGATCGAGCCATTCCAACTCATTAAACTGTCCTTTGTTGTGCAAACAATATTCAAAGGCTCATCATTCTCCCTCTTCCCATTCCATTAAATGATGAAGTGTGAAATGAGCAGAGGTTATTGTGTTGGCTGTCACTTCATGAAAGAATTCTGCAAGACTACATTAGGTAGGTTACACCAGCGTCATATAATTAAGATTTCATGAAGTTTTCTGTATCGAGCACAGCAATATCTGCAGCAGAAACACTGCATATGTAAAAGCACAAGCATTATTTGCTGCTTAATGTATCCTGATGCCCTGCTTCTGTGCTGCTCACATGCTGTACTGTGTGCAATGGGCAATTTTACAGTGAAGCAGTATTTGCTTTACTGTTCAGTTTCTCTCTGGACTATAAATAGTCCATATTTTAACTCTGATCACTGTCTATTTACACTGTTTGTTTGCCAAGATTTATTATATGCTTTAGATTCCATACACCTTGAATCACAGAGTGTGAAATGTGATTTTATCAAAAGCATACATCATACATTCAATACAGTAATAGAAGACAGTGCCAGAGAGTGCAAATGTGTTCATATGTTTATAAAGACTGTTTGGCTGTTACTTATGGTTAAACTATGCAATCGTCTTTCTCTTGACAATGGTTTCTTCTCTCAAGAAATGGCTGCCTAGCAGCCACTGCCGAGCACCTGTTGACTGTTGCTGTTTAGTGAAAACATGTACTTTGTTATATCTTTATCTTTTATATAACATGAATGATACGCAGAGACGATGGCATGTTAACTCACTTCTATTTACTGGGGAACTCGGTCTTATTTTTCACATCAACACAACATACAAGGGAATGAACTAGATCGCTCTCTAGTGCTCAAAAACATTGAGCGCATATATTGTTCTCACTTCAGTAACAATGTTACATACACTTAACATGAACAAAAGGTATTTCTTTTCTTTTTTTTACACGTCTATATATATATATATACACTCACCTAAAGGATTATTAGGAACACCATACTAATACTGTGTTTGACCCCCTTTCGCATTCAGAACTGCCTTAATTCTACGTGGCATTGATTCAACAAGGTGCTGAAAGCATTCTTTAGAAATGTTGGCCCATATTGATAGGATAGCATCTTGCAGTTGATGGAGATTTGTGGGATGCACATCCAGGGCACGAAGCTCCCGTTCCACCACATCCCAAAGATGCTCTATTGGGTTGAGATCTGGTGACTGTGGGGGCCATTTTAGTACAGTGAACTCATTGTCATGTTCAAGAAACCAATTTGAAATGATTCGAGCTTTGTGACATGGTGCATTATCCTGCTGGAAGTAGCCATCAGAGGATGGGTACATGGTGGCCATAAAGGGATGGACATGGTCAGAAACAATGCTCAGGTAGGCCGTGACATTTAAACGATGTCCAATTGGCACTAAGGGGCCTAAAGTGTGCCAAGAAAACATCCCCCACACCATTACACCACCACCACCAGCCTGCACAGTGGTAACAAGGCATGATGGATCCATGTTCTCATTCTGTTTACGCCAAATTCTGACTCTACCATCTGAATGTCTCAACAGAAATCGAGACTCATCAGACCAGGCAACATTTTTCCAGTCTTCAACTGTCCAATTTTGGTGAGCTCTTGCAAATTGTTGCCTCTTTTTCCTATTTGTAGTGGAGATGAGTGGTACCCGGTGGGGTCTTCTGCTGTTGTAGCCCATCCGCCTCAAGGTTGTGCATGTTGTGGCTTCACAAATGCTTTGCTGCATACCTCGGTTGTAACGAGTGGTTATTTCAGTCAAAGTTGCTCTTCTATCAGCTTGAATCAGTCGGCCCATTCTCCTCTGACCTCTAGCATCAACAAGGCATTTTCGCCCACAGGACTGCCGCATACTGGATGTTTTTCCCTTTTCACACCATTCTTTGTAAACCCTAGAAATGGTTGTGCGTGAAAATCCCAGTAACTGAGCAGATTGTGAAATACTCAGACCGGCCCGTCTGGCACCAACAACCATGCCACGCTCAAAATTGCTTAAATAACCTTTCTTTCCCATTCTGACATTCAGTTTGGAGTTCAGGAGATTGTCTTGACCAGGATCACACCCCTAAATGCATTGAAGCCTCTGCCATGTGATTGGTTGATTAGATAATTGCATTAATGAGAAATTGAACAGGTGTTCCTAATAATCCTTTAGGTGAGTGTATATGGTGTAGTGGGCTAAAGCACATAAGTGTTAATCATAAGGTCGCTGGTTCGATCCCCACAGTCACCACCATTGTGTCTTTGAGCAAGGCACTTAACTGCAGGTTGCTCCAGGGGGATTGTCCCTGTAATAAGTGCATTTAAATACGTTGCGTCGGATAGACTATACGAACATCGAAAATAGTGGCCTCTTAACCTTTAACGTTACGCTGAGAAAATCCAATGTGATTATGTATGTATGTATTATGTATGTCTGCTCAGATAGCAACATTGGACATCAATCGCACGGCAAACGGTACTATTTGGTGTTGGCTAATACAATCTAGTCAGCGGTAACACCGACGCAACGTATTTAAATGGGACAGCATAAGAAGAGAGAATCATTCAGTTCACTTGTCACTGTTTATGATATTAAATTATCTTACTTACCCAGTAAACACCTGTTGCTCGCCATTCTAGAAGTTCGCTCGCTGATGCTTTTCTCTCAGACAGAATGACAGACTGGCGACGGTGATGGCAGCAGCCAGCAGCGGCGCGAAACTGTAGTGGGCGTGGCCAACCTGTCACTTCAATCGAGGGTGACCAATAGAAAAAGCCCTGGTTGTTAGAGACCGCCCACTGAGGTACAGCTTCACGCGCAAGCAAAACTTTTCAACTCGCAAGCAAAATATTTACACCCGCAAAAAAGACAGCAGAAAAGAGAGCAAAATGTGTGGGTTTGTGATGAAAAGTTTTTGAAGTGCACAAAACAATAAAAAAAAGTGTTCAAAAGATTACACGCACTGCAAATAATTTTGTTATCAACTTCTTTATTTTTGAGCCTTTAGAAGACTTTTTTGCACTCTTTTATTTTTTGTTACAAAATAATTATCTTTACTCTCAAACACAGTATGTTTGATTGAATAAAATAGACACAAAGGAAACTCCATAGCTGACAACCTCTGAAACTCACTGACATTTGCCTGAAATAAAAAAACTTTGGATCATAACCTACTCCAGAGAAGGTTAGTTTCACAGAGTAAGTTGCTATGGTTACTAACATATACTTGCAAACATGCAAACCATGGCCCAGGCAGATTCTGTGTGTTGTGTTCAAATATGAATGTTCTCATAAAAGAGAGAAGTGCTTGTTGCGCAAGACACAAATACATTCAGGCACTTCACTTCCCCTCCCTACCGGACTTTGTGAGGAGGTTACATATATACTGTATGTTCTTTCCAGTGTTGGGGAGTAGCTAACTACATGTAGTGACGCTATTAACTTAACTACATTTTTCAGTAGCTTGACAGAAGCTCAGCTGCTTTTAAAACAAAGTAGCTTTTTCCAGTAGCGAAATACTTTTTCCATTAAGTAGCAGTGTAGCATGACCAAACGCTACATCATGTTGGTCAGATTATATCTAATAGTCTTCCTTACTGCGTAGAAGCCAAACTTTTGCTGGCATAACGTCTGACGATCTGGCAGCATATTTCTGTCTGCTGATCAGAATCAGGCAGCATTGTCTTCTATTGTAATGGCAGATCAAAAACAAAAATAGTGAATTACCTTCATCTACTGAGAACTTATTACAGCTCACTTGGATAAGAAGAGAAGTGAGCAACCACAGTTTGTTTACCTTTACAAGATGAACAGGGGCAGGTAAATCTGAAAATAATAAAATAACATCATGTTGGTCAGATTATATCTAATAGTCTTCCTTATTGCGTAGAAGCCAAACTTTTGCTGGCATAACGTCTGACGATCTGGCAGCATATTTCTGTCTGCTGATCAGAATCAGGCAGCATTGTCTTCTATTGTAATAGCAGATCAAAAACAAAAATAGCGAATTACCTTCATCTACTGAGAACTTATTACAGCTCACTTGGATAAGAAGAGAAGTGAGCAACCACAGTTTGTTTACCTTTACAAGATGAACAGGGGCAGGTAAATCTGAAAATAATAAAATAACATTGTATTCTTCTATGAAACAAAGAATGTTTCAGACACTTTTTTCTTAATAGATCACAGCAGTATATTTACCTTTAACATTTTAAATAAAATAATTCAAAAAGTTATTGTTGCCTTTTGAGGGATTTTGTTTCTGTTCTAAATATGTTTATTTCACTTATCATCTGTGCGAGTGAATTATTATAATAATATTTATAAATATACATACAGTATATATTATTATCATGCAGATTTGAATTCTTAATTTAATTAGGGAACAAGCCCCGAAGGGGGGAAGAACCCTATTGTTTTCGTTAGTGTTCCTATTCTTCTTCTTCCGCTATTGAGTCAATGGCAGCCCATAGAACCGCTTGCGGGAAAGTTATGAAATTTGGCACACAGATAGAGGACAGTCTGATCTCTTACCACTGCAAATTTGGCATATCTACCTCAAACCCTTTAGTGCCACCAACTGCCCAAATTTGCACTCATGTTTATGTTAATAACTTTTGAACTGTGAGTCCTAGAAACGAACAAAACATCTTGGTTACTGACGTAACCTCCATTCCCTGATGGAGGGAACGAGACGTTGTGTCGATGAGTTGACACTAGGGCTCTCTCCTGTGGAGCCCAGACATCTCTGATCTTGAGAAAAGGCCAATGGAAATTGGTGTGTGGAATTTGCATGCCACTCCCCTGGACATATGGGTATAAAAGGAGTGACTCTGCAAACACACATCAGGTATCACACTGAGAAGCCGAGCCAAAAACCCGGCCATTTCAACGGTTGGTTCAGTGTTGTGGCAGGAGGGACACAACGTCTCATTCCCTCCATCAGGGAATGGAGGTTACATCAGTAACCGAGACGTTCCCTATCTGTCACTCACTTGACATTGTGTCGATGAGTTGACACTAGGGGTCCCAATGGTAAACACCACAAGAGCTGAACTGAGTTACGCAGACTGGTGGTGCGAGATGGGCAGACCTCTGTGTGTCACATAACTGTGTGTCACATAGCAAGCCGCCACATACGTAACTACCCCCAACACACTGGCAGGCATGAAGCGGTCCCCTGCACCTAGGGGAACGGCTAACTGCTCAGGAGTATAAGGACTGGCTGGCCCAGCCGTGGCCTTCTCTCTATTGTTCTCCCCAAAAGGAACGAAATAGTTCGGCTGGGGGCCAAATATATGGTCCAAGCTGGGGGGTGTCCCTCCAAAGAGGAGGACACTGCGGAGACCACACCTGGCCCCGAGGGGGGAGGGTTTAGGTAGAATACAACACACGGTCTTACCGGTTAGGAGCGGAAGCACATCGTGCAGAGCTGCGTGGTAGTAGATCCTACCGAAGGGGGGAGGAGTTACTACAAACACGGCGACCAAGGACAGAGGGCCCTCTGCCCAAGGAAGATGGAGTTTACCGGCAGGGAAACCATTTTGCTGAATATACATCACACGGGGTTGCCTAGGGGACAACCAGGACATGTGGAGCACTTACCTCAATACGGGGGCCTGGTGACGCCCATACTGGGGTGGCAGGGTGCCTCTCCGAAGACTCGCCGGCCGCTAGGCAAGGGAGGAAGGACGTCCAGGGTTCACACTTCTTGCGAACGCAGCTGGGGAAAGAGCGCACGTCTTTGCCTCAAGGGAGGAGAAAGGCGCTATGCACAAGCGATAAACCCAGCCAGCTGACCCGAACTTACCTGTTTGTGTCACCTGATAACACATGGGACAATCTGGCTCAACCCTGAGGTTATAGAACCTTGCAAAGGTGTTGCCCAGCCCATGGCTCTACATATGTCTGCTAGAGAGGCGCCATGGGACAACGCCCAAGAAGCCCAACACCCCTGGTAGAATGGGCTCGTAGGCCAGTAGGGGGTGGCACGTGCTGGGCATGGTATGCCATAGTGATGGCATCGACGACCCAGTGGGCAATCCTCTGTTTGGAGACAGTGCTTACCTTCCGCCATCCACCGAAGCAGACAAAGAGCTGCTCGGAGCTTCTAAAGCTCTGCGTGTGATCCAAGTAGATGCGAAGAGCATGAACCGGACACAGCAATGCCAAGGCTGGGGCAGCACTTTCAGGTTCACCACCTGATCCCTAAAAGGGGTTGCGGGAACCCTGGGCACGTAGCCCATTTGGGGTCTCAGGATGATGTGAGAGTAAGCCAGACCGAACTCTAGGCACAGTTCACTGACAGAGAACGCCTGCAGGTCCGCCACCCTCTTGATGGAGGTGAGCGCCTTCAGGAGAGCGGTCTTAAGAGAGAGCGCCTTTAGCTCTGCTGACTCAAGGGGCTCAAAAGGAGCGGAGAGGTCCCACTAGGGAACGAGGCACGACCTGGGGGAGTTTAACCTCCTCGCGTCTCTCAGGAACCTGATGATAAAATCGTGCTTCCCTAAATACTTACCTTCCACTGCATCTTGATGTGCCAATATGGCGGCTACATACACTTTCAAGGTGGAGGGGGACAGCCGTCCCTCCAACTGCGCATCTCTGGGTGTCTTAACCCTGGGAAGAACACCACTGAGCAAACAGACGCCACTTCAGGCCATAGAAAGAAGGACCAGAAAGAAGGTCCTTCCTCAGGGGAATTCGTCAGGGGGGGGGGGGGGGGGGGGCTGTCGCAAGGAGCATGAGGTCTGAGAACCAAATCCGGAAGGGCCAATAATGGGCCACTAAGAGGACCTGCCGAGGGGAGCCTCGGTCAGAGATTACCATAGTGGGCAATGGGAGGATTCTGGGGAAGCAAATAGGTCTACCTGTGCTTGGCCGAATCGACTCCAGATCAGCTGGACCACCTGAGGGTGGAGCCTCCACTCTGCCCTGGGTGTAACCTGCCATGACAGTGTGTCCGCTGTGCTGTTGAGGTGGCCCGGGATATGAGTAGCTCGCAGCGACTTGAGCCAGTGCTGACTTGAGAGGAGGAGACGACGGTCAAGTTGTGACATACGGTGAGAGGGTAGGCCACCTTGGCGGTTGATATACACCACCATTGCTGTGTTGTCCATCTGGAGCAACACGTGCTTGTAAGTAGTACCCCCAGCAACTCGAGGCAGTTGATGTGCCAACGCAGTCCAAGAGCCGGCAACTGAGTGCCCGTTGCATACGGTGCCCCTGCCCTGTTGGGAGGCATCTGTCGTAACCACGACATTCCTGGGGACATGGCCTAGGGGAACTACTGCCTGTAGGAAAGCTAGATCTGACCAGGGGCTGAGAAAACGGCAACAAGCCTGCATGACAAGGATGCTGTGTGTGTCATGGCGCCATGCTCGTCTCTCGTCTCGGTTCTGTAGCCAGTGCTGAAGTGGTCTCATATCTCGGTGAGGCGCGCCATCAATGAGTCCAAGTCCAAGATCAACTCCATACCAAGAAAATAGATGCTCTGAACAGGGATGAGCTTGACAGGCTCTATCGCGCCCTTCCATAGAAGGAAGATGATCTCCGCACACAAGGCAGCAGCGTTCTCGCCTCTCATCGCGGTGGAGTGGACACTGTTGAACCTGGGCAGGCGCCTGGTGAACTGAATTCAGACGGTCCTGATCAACTAACGCGATGGAATGGGGAGCATGAGCCACGGCCCCAAGCTCCTTGTGAGAGGGACCAAGGGGACTATAGAGTCGGACATACCAGCGGGCGGGGCCTCGTGACGGGGCAGAGCCCGGGGTGCAGAGTCTAGAGACATCGAAGCACTTACGCTCCCAGAACAGCCTGGGACAGAGGAGGAAGATTTTCATTCTTGTGGCCTGTGGAGGCCGTCAGCTCGGGGGAGGGCTCATGCCATAGCTGGGCACATGGAAGGTCCGGTTCCAGGGCGCCGTACCTCCCAAAGAAAACTGGTGGCCAGTGGGAAGACCGAAATAGAGCCCAGGGGCTGAGGAAACTGCTCTTTTTGTGAAAATGTGGGAACCGCAGCCCTTTGGGCGTGCGGCGAAATAAAATTTGCAAAGAAATAAGGATTCTCCACTGACCCTCCAGCGGTGGAGGGAGTGGTCTGCTTTCCAGCTCCCGTAGTGCAGTTTCCTGAGTCCCGGGGCTGGTGTCAGTGTTGGCACCGCAGGGGGATGCCCTGGGCAACAAGTAGACGGAGTGTGGGTCTGTGGATCCATCTGGGCAGGATGTGCTGTATGGCCTCCGTCTGCTTCCTCACCACTGAGAACTGCCGGGCGAAGTCTCCAACAGTGTCGCAAAACAGCCCAACCTGGGAGATGGGGGCGTCAAGGAAACGCACCTTGTCAGCCTCTCACGACTCGACCAGGTTGAGCCAGAGGTGGCATTCCTGGACCACCAGGGTGGACATCGCCTGCCTGAGAGCCCACGCCGTGACCTTTGTTGCCCGGAGGGCGAAGTTGGTCACCGAGCGCAGCTCCTGCATTAGACCCAGGTCAGGACTACCCTCGTGTAGTTCTCTGAGTGCCTTGGCTTTGTGCACCTGGTGCCATAACATGCAAGGCGGAGGCGGTGTGTCCAGCGGTGCTGTAGGCTTTAGCCATCAGGGACGACGTCAGCCTACAGGATCTGGATGGGAGCCTCGAACGGTTCCACCAGGTGGAGGCGCTCTGCGGGCATAAGTGCAATGTGACTGCTTGATCCACCTGGGGAATCATCAAGTAGCCACTTGCACCCCACCATCGAGGGTAGTGAGAACGGAGGAGCTCACGGATCACGTGTGGGCAGTGAAAGGTGCCTGCCACAAGTGCGTGAGCTCATCGTGCACCTCCGGGAAGAATTACAAAAATACATTCACAGAATTTTGATAAACCCTACTGTTTTCGAATGGTGCTTCAACAAATTTGAAGAACGTGCAAAATTGTACTTGAGACTGTATCTCCGTAACGCTTTGAGGAATTGGGACGAAACTTGGTATGTGTCATAACAATTAGTCCCTGAGGTTACCTGCAGCGTTTTGGCACACTGCCCCCAACTGGTCACGAGATATGGAAAATTGCAAGATAACCATCATGCCCAGATAGTACATCAGCAGTTTCAGAACAGTGCCAGATACTGGACTAGCTATTTTTAGTTATTTTTTAAAACAAATAATTTGTGTTTTTTTTATGATTGAAAGTTTACTTTTTCTAACTCCTTACTTCCTTTTCTCAGCAATTTTCAGTCTATACAAGTCACAGTCATTTGTGATTAATGCATAACGATTTTTTTCAAACAAATTTTTGGAGGAGAAATAAGCGCATTTCAATTTGTATGATCTACAATACTGGAAAGATTCAAACACTATTTTGAGTTGAAATCTTAAAAAATGTCCTGAGTTTTGAATGAGGACCAATTAATGAAGGAATCTGCTTTTACAGCCAACAAGAGCCCTCTTGAGAAAGACTCCTTTGAATTTTAATGACTGTCAGGTAAGGGGTGGATGGTGGACCCAAATAGTAGTTTTCTAGTTGTACTAATAAAAGTACCAAGACAACCCAGAAATACAATGGTCTCAAAGCAACAAGTCTAAATAAGCTATGTTTCAAATTTGAAGATGATCTAACAAACAATGAGGTTCCTGCAAGCTTTTTTCTCTATAAAATCGCTGGAAGCCTACAGAGTAATATTAAGGCTCCGTCTTTCAAGACGACACAAAATCTGTCTCCACTGCTTGGCTATTATGAATAAAACTACGCCGCATTTTAAAAAAAGAGACTCATATATAAGATAATATACAGTTTTACAACATGAATGCTGCTCAGATTGCATAGTTTGTTGAAGAACGATGACAAAGGGTAATTCTTTCTGGAGAGATCTCATGTAAACAATGGAGAATATCTCAGTGTTTCTCAGATTTATCACTTTTATGGACAAAAAGTGCTATAGGATGTTTTACAATGAACGCTTGTCATGGACAATTGACCCAAGTGTGGGGAAATGGATTAATCTGGCGATCGTGTTTTCATAACAATATGTAGTGTTATGAAATATGTAACAATATGAAGTCCCGTTATAATATTGCAAGTTTTCTTTTGTACTCCTGGCACAAATAACTAAATTACTCTTTCTGGAGCATTGCTATCATGAAACAGAGATCGGATATCAATGTTGAACCCTTAGACCTTTGAAAAGATGTATAATTTGTTAACATTAATTACATTTATAGAGGGTAAATTATATATTAAAATAAGCAGAGTGACGTCACTACCGCGTGCGGGGGGATTGCTTATCAGCAGGTTAATGCCCTCCAAATTTATGACCGCCCCATCTCCCAAAATCTTGATCTTAACACTCCCCCAAATGACATGGGTTATGTCTCCAACTTCTGATTGGCATCACCAGCAATTGGGTATGTCAAAAAGACAAATAATACCTATGTAACTGAGATCTGGTTATCCCAAAATTATTAACCAAATTCTCAAAAGATATAAACACTCCACTCTCATATAGGTCACTGAGTGTAGTAACCCCCCTCACAATCCACTCTGACCAGCAGAAAGCAGACTTCTTAATACATTTTTTAGGGTTCAGCCATATGCCTGAGGCAACATTTAAATAAAGGTCTTAATTAAACACTCTGTCCATACAGAGTGCAAATGCGAGATAACGGGGTGTAGCTTAACTTCTCGGATTAGTGTGATAGAAAGGCGTTCCAATGGCAAAATATTAGCAAGAATTCCTGTTCAATATAAAACCAGGGAGGGGCTCTTTCAGGTGGAAGCAACCAATGGGCCAAATGTTTAAAATCGAATGCATAATAATAAAACAAAATCTTAGGTAGGCCTAGCCCAACTTTGTCAATCGGCCTATGTAACTTATTGAAATGTAATCTGGGACGCTTACCATTCCAAATGAAGGACTTCGCTATGCTATCAAATTGCTTGAAATAAGAGAGGGGATGTCTACAGGGAGAGATTGTAGCAGAATTTGGAATACAATTAATTTGAATAACATTAACTTTCCCAATCATAGATAAATGTAATGAAGCCCACCTGCCCACATCACTCGAAAACCTTTTTATTAAGGGGTCAAAATTAAGTCTAACTATATCAGACAAATTTGCTGGGAATAAAAAGCCCAAATACTTAATGCCCTGTTTAGGCCACTGGAAGGTGCCCGGCTGGAAAGCCGTTACTGGGCAGAATGCTGTCAGAGCCAAAGCTTCAGATTTAGACCAATTGACTTTGTATCCAGTGAATTAAAAAAAAAAAAAGAATAATTCTATGGAGGCATGGCCTAATGGGATGAATAATAAAGTGTCATCTGCGTAAAGTAAAAGCGTATGCACCATACCTCCCGCCACCATCACTGGAAAATCCTCTTCCCTTCTTATCACAGCTGCTAATGGTTCCAGTGCAAGATAGAACAATAATGGGGAAAGAGGGAAACCCTGCCGGGTGCCCCTATCCAGAGTAAAATAATCTGAAATTAATCAATTTGTTTGTACCGCCGCTACCGGGTTATAAAGTAACTTAATCCATCCAATGAAAGTAGTCCCGAACCTGTATATTTCCAAAATATTAAAAAGATAATCCCATTCTATCATATCAAATGCCTTTTTGGCTTCAAGTGACATGACCGGAGTCTGATCATTCGTCACTGACCACATAATATTGATGAAACGCCTAATGTTATCAGAAGAGCTGCAGCCCAAATAAAACCGGCATGACCTATATGTATAAGAGATGTCATATCTTTACTTAATCGGTAAGCCACATATTTTGACAATATTTTTACATCTAGCTGGATCAGGGAAATTGGATGGTAACTCTTACACCCGCTTGGATCTTTGTCCTTTTTAAGGATCAGACTGATCCGAGATTTTGTCATGGTTAGTGGAAGCTTTCCATTCTTTAATGATTCCATATAAACTTCCAACAAAAGTGAAGCCAACTCTATAGCATAAGATCTAAAAAATTCAGTGGCAAAGTCATCTGGCCCCGAAGCCTTGCCTTTTGGCAAGGCCTTAATTACCTTGCCAAGCGTTTCCAAAGTTATCTCAGAATCAAGATAATTTTTTGCTCAGTCGTCAGTTTAGGGAGTTCTAATGATTCCAAAAAGTTCCTAATGTCTTCATCAGTAGACGAAGACGTGGAACTATAAAGCTCAAGATAAAATTATTTAATAGCATTATTAATATCAATGGCCAAGGTGAATACTTCCCCATTAGCAGATTTCACTGAGGGAATGGTAGAAAAAGACGCTCTCTGCTTTATGTATCTAGCCAAAAGCTTCTCTGCTTTGTCCCATCACATCCTGTGAATTGTCAATGTTGCTCTAGGGGGCTTGCACACATTTGCTTCACAATGATCAAGGACTGAGTCCTTCAAAAGTTTAAAGTCTCCTCCCAATATCATGAGGGGTGCCAGTGGCTTGCAAAATCCTTTCAAGATCTATAAAAAAGCCCAGGTCATCAGTGTTAGGTGCATATTAGCCAAAATCAACCTTTGCCCCTCATGTAACACGAGATCTTTATCGGATGATCTCAGAAATTAGGCCTGTCTCCCTCCAGGGATCTGTGAGCCGGGGCTCTGTGAGCTCGCTCAATTTCCAGCTTATGGCCTGTTATGTCGAGCAGACTCGGGAAGAGCTTGTCTAGGAATTTCAAGATATTTCTGCCTTCTTCATGCTCAGGAATGCCAACATGAATTCTTGTTCTTCGATTACGATTCTCCAAATCCTTCAGTTTTTCACAAATGTGCTGCAAGTGTGTCTTGGTCGCTAGCGGGATAGCAGCTAATTCCCTCTCCGATGGCTCCAGATAATCAATCCGTTTTTCAACGTCCTACAATCTTATGACCAACTCAGAGAATTTCACCTCCATGGAAGTGATCAATCAACGTATCAAGTCTGCAACGACTTTCACCATTGCAGACATGCTCGACGGTTGCTGTTAAATTTCTCCCGCTGTACCGTCCAAATTGGTATCCCTGGTCTGCATTCCTGTCTGGGGTATCTGCTTGAGCACTTAAGTGTCTTTTAATATCTTCAGAGCCTGAGGATTTTGAATTCTTTGACATATTGTCTTCATAAAACAGTTAAGAATCAGGGTGTATCGAATCTCACCGGTTTATGACATAAAAAGTATTACAAACTGGCAAAGTGAGCTGAGCTCACCACTCACACTTCCGACCCTGTCATGGCGTCATGTGACTCCCTAACTAGAGCAATATTAACATGACTAACAATATTTGGACTGGTAGATCAACATTATATTGCCCCAAATAGTTATTTCTTTTAGCTCTTATTACTGTTCACAGTTAGAAACCTAAGATTTAAGAAGTTGATGTGCTTCATGTGCTATCAAATGCAGAATCTTAGTATGTAATAGCCCTGATTGCACATTTGCTGTAACATGGATTTTATGTAATCTACTAAATCCAATAATTTCAGAATTAGTCGAATAGAATCTATTTTAATATTTATTAGTCAGGTAAATATGTATCATATCAACTGCATAACTAATCAATTCAGAAATGATCAATACACAACATCCAATGCTCAAAGTAGAATCTTAAGAGTAAGAGATGCATACCTGACTTTTATAATGAGACTTGGTTTATAGCACACAACACCCTGGGTTCTTCAGGCTAAAGAAATCCCCTGAACCTCTTGCAAGTTCCCCTTATATATCCAGACCAGAATAAACATCATCAGCCAATGGTAAGCAATAAGAACGATCACAGAATTTGGAAATTAAAAGGTTCGAATACCTGGGTTCACCTTATCTGCATACAGGCGATTATTTAGATGAAAGACCAAGGAGGGAGGCATGCCCCCTGGAGTGGTCAGAATTTCTCTAAATTCTTAAAATTGTGTTAGCAGATATTTTACAGTTGTGAGAATGATTCCATAGTACCACTCACACTGAGACCTTTTGAATGATATCAAACATGAATATTAAAATCCCTTGCTTTCAAAAAGAACATTATATTCTTTTGCAAGTCGTTCTGAATGATTTGGGTATAAAGAGAACAGAGTGGAGGAGAAGGGGTAATGGGGGAGAAGAGACATATGTTGAGAGGAAACCAGTGAGAAAGGATCTTTTTATTAATTCACTCTGATGAAGACGTTGATTGTGTAATAGTGTCTGTGTCTTTTTTTTTGTTCCCCTGGGAGTTCTGCCCTCTGAATACAGAATCCTTGGTACCTCGTCTTGCAATAATCATCACTCTTTTCCTTTTGTTTACTGCAAAATCAAACAAAATCCATTTTATTCATCTGAATCAGTTTCATTTATTCTGTTTTCTTCTCTTTGCTGGTAATGTGTCATTATAACTAGCATGATGAATGATGTCTTTATCACTGAAGGTTGGCTAAGCTGATTCTCCTAATGTCATATTGCTTTGTCTCCTGATCGAATCTCATGAAACAAAAGATGTACTAAAACAATAGTATATATTCTTTATTATGATGTTGTTTTTATTATTATAATTATGATGTGTCATGCTAGACATATGCCTGTATTTCATTTCAGGGTAATCTCATGACCAAGTCATCACCAATTTTAGGATTTATTGCATGTGTTTAACATATATGTATATATTTATTTAAAAATTAACTTTAGTAACATACTATCATATTGATATTTTAGGTCCCCTAACCCAACCCCATTCCTAAACCTTGCCACTTATAAATAATATGGGGCAGCTGTGGCTCAGGTGGTAGAGTGGAATGTCCACTAATCGCAGCATTGGTGGTTCGATTCCTGGCCCACACGACTCCACATGACGAAGTGTCCTTGGTCAAGACACTGAACCCCAAGTTCAGTGGCAGCTAGCGCTAGCACCTGCCATGTGTGTGTGAATGGGTAAATGAGATGTATTGTAAAGCACTTTAAATACCGCTAAGGCCATAAAGACCATTTACCATATAAAATATATAACAGGCAGGTAAATGTAGTCACAATAATTTTATTTACATTACACTATAATATAGGTATTTGTTTTAACACTTAAACCCACCTCTATGCCTAAACCTAACCAATAATAATAGCATAAATCTGGTCTAGATGTCCACCTCTATAATAATACTTTACAGTTATTACAGGGAAAAAACAAGATTTCATCCCTATAATGGAAATGTCAAAGACTCAAGTCTCACAGTGAGCATAGATGGTTGATGGTCTCATTTTGATGAGCAGGAATTATTGTGTGTTTAAAACTATTTATCACCTTATGAAATCTGGTCACCTCAAACCCTGGCTACATATCTAGGTGAAATGATTTATCCCTTAAATGCATGGGTGTTTCACCAAACATTAAATACTGTACCTCAGGTCTTTCACAATCTGGCATGTATATCTATCACAAATGGATCTTTAAAATGCCCAGATAGTGTAAAAGTCTCAAAGCATGTTCAGAATACATTGTTGTATATCTTGATGTACCCCTTATCCCGCACCGGAGTGGCTATACTTTTATTACCTTTTTAAGCTTTGTTTTATAACAAATATTCAACTGACTATCATAAACTATGCATCATTTGAAAGGTAAAACACTCAAGAATCATGTTCTAAACTTGTTTTTGCAATCAATACACCAGAGAGGAAAGGGTTAAATTAAATGCAAAAGGACTTCTCATTTGAAAATGAGCAAAATGAACCGCTATACTCATCTTTCATCTCGTATGGTTCAGATCAGTTCGGACGAATCCAAGAAACAACAGCATACATTTCAATGTAAGGGTCCACTCTTCAAAATGGATCCCACTTTTTAATCCAAAACAACGAAAAATAGGGAAAAAAATGAAATATCCTCCTTTGGTTTGCATGAGCGTTTTCGAGATAGAGTTCGCATCATGTTCATTTTCAAAGAAATATCGATTCTAATCCATATTCCAACACTCAAAAGCTATCTCACCCCTGTAGTTTAGACTCTTCCGGATGAAATGAGTCATCCCCCTTCTATATTTATGATGTATTGAATATAACAATAATGGAAGGAAAGGATTATAATAAGTCAGGAGAAGATGTGTTGATTATAAAATAACAGTGGAGATGACTAGCAAGATATGAGATTACAGTGATCTGTTTATATGAATGAATGGTGTATTGAATATAACAATAATGGAAGGAAAGGATTATAAGAAGTCAGGTGAAGATGAGTTGATTATAAAATAACAGTGGAGATGACTAGCAAGATATGAGATTACAGTGATCTGTTTATATGAATGAATGGTGCATTGAATATAAATATAATTTATTTTGTTAAAATGTTGTGCTGAAATCATTTTTTCTTGTGTAGTTTGATGGGCAGAATAGTTCTGAATGGATAAACATGTATGTAGTATGTAGTGTTTACTCCTTATGTCATTTGGTAACCAGGTGTCCATTTGGAGTCTCCAAGTGGCATTTTGGAAAGGACGACTATACTTTTCTTGAATAAAAGCTTACAGGAACTACATTTTTGGGAGTATCATCCTCAAATTTGAATCAAAACTTGGTCAGACATTCAGTTTTATCTTTATGGTGTTTTCAGGCCCTTAACATAAAATTCTGATACATTTTTCCCTAAATGAAGTTTATTCAAAGAAATCGTGAGTCAATTTCATGTATATTTTACCTTGTTTTACTCTGTTCCTATGCTACTTTGAGTTATAATGACTCTTGGGTAACAAAGTTTCAAGTGTCTAGTTTAAAAAAATATCAGAGTTATGAATGTGGACCATAGGGTTCAAGAGCTACAGAGATTTGTATTTGGGTATGTCGTTTTCAGAAAATTCTCAAAAATAGGGGCGCTGGTTAACATTTTCTATATCAAAGAGATGATGCAACAAAATGATAGAAAGGGATTCATTACTTTCTGAATTACATACACTGAAATTGTGTAAGACTCAACTGGCTATCAAGCACATACTGAGCTAAACATAACACATTGCCACTAATTTTCTTGGGCACATATTGAGTCTATAATCAGTAGGTATACAGCTTACAGAAATTCAGTAGTTCAGGCAAAAGGCAATCGCCATATCATATCATTCATGTGTTGTATTTCCTATGGTTTTCTTCCACATTGCTTCTTTGTGAAAATGCAATGTTAATGTTGTTTCAAGTCAATGAAACAACAGTGCCAACTTGAGTAACAAATATAATGTTTGTACACACATAGATGGGATACTGATAATTCACCATTGTTGCACAGAAACTCTAGGTGATATAGTATCATTTGTATGAATAAAGTACCCAGTTTTCTTGTAAAAAACAACAACAAAGAAATAGATTATGTGATTGTAATTATACTACATATGGACATTAAATAATAAAAAAATATGATATATGGAGGTGCAAATACATATTGCTATTCTATTACATACATCTCGGATCACTGGCGGCCATACTGTACACTGGAAATTAAGCAATTAGGACAAAAAATCCAGATGTGCTGAACGACTTCTATGCTCGGATTGAGGTGCAGAACTATGTGGTGGTGAGGAAGACTACCCCTCTTCCCAACGACAAGGTGCTCTGTCTTACCACTGGCGATGTGAGGAAAACTCTATGTAGAGTCAACCCATGGAAGGCTGCTGGACCAGACAACATTCCTGGCAGAGTGCTCAGAGGATGTGCAGACCAGATGGCAGATGTTCTGACCGACATCTTCAACATATCTCTGAGCAACGCCGTCGTTCCAACGTGCTTCAAGGCCACCACCATCATCCCCATGCCAAAGAAGTCTTCAGTGTCCTGCCTCAATGACTACCGTCCCGTCGCACTCACACCAATCATCATGAGGTGCTTTGAGAGGCTCGTCATGAGGCACATTAAGACCCAGCTGCCCCCCTCACTAGACCCACTGCAGTTTGAATATCATCCCAGCCGTTCAACAGAGGATGCCATCGCCACCACCCTCCAACTGGCCCTCACCCACCTAGATAAAAAGGACTCATACGTACAAATGCTGTTCATAGACTTCAGCTCAGCATTCAACACAATCATTCCTCAGCACCTGATTGGAAAGCTGAGCCTGCTGGGCCTGGACACCTCCCTCTGCAAATGGATCCTGGACTTTCTGACTGGGAGACCTCAGTCAGTCTGGATTGGGAACAGCATCTCCACCACCAACATTCTGAGCACTGGGGCTCCCCAGGGCTGTATGCTCAGTCCACTGCTGTTCACTCTGCTGACACACGACGAATAACATCATCAAGTTCGAGAGCACCAAATTCCTTGGTGTTCACCTGGCGGAGAACCTCACCTGGTCCCTTAATTCCAGCTCTATTAACAAGAAAGCCCAGCAGCATTTCTACTTTCTTCGAAGGCTGAGAAAAGCACATCTCCCACCCCCCATCCTCACTACATTCTATATAGGGACTATTGAGAGCATCCTGAGCAGCTGCATCACTGCCTTGTTTGTGATTTGCACCGTTTCGGACCGCAAAGCCCTGCAGAGGATAGTAAGACAGCTGAGAAGGTAATCGGTGTCTCTCTTCCCTCCATCAAAGACATTTACACAAAACGCTGCATCCGCAAAGCAGCCAGCATTGTGGATGACCCCACACACCCCTCACACAAACTCTTCACCCTCCGGGCATCTGGCAAGAGGTACCGAAGTATTCGGGCCCTCATGGCCAGACTGCGTAACAGCTTCTTCCCCCAAGCCATCTGACGCTTCAATACTCAAGAGACTGGACTAACACACATATACACCTGTACACCATCCAACGTTTGCATATGTCCAGAGTTGCATTTTAATTCATTGGTACTTTATACCTGGCTACTACCTCAATAACCGCTATGTCCATAGAACTCTATTTCATAGTATGTTATGTTTACATTCTGCATTTTTAGGAAGTGTCATCTTTTTGCACTAATCGATTACAAATGTGTGCTGGTCGGCGCTGCACTGTCTCTTACTGTGCCTATTGTCCTGTTCCTTTTAGTAATTTATTGTACTGTCCCGTACTTTTTGCACACGTTTGCACGTGCACTTTATGTAGAAATCTTATTAGTCTGTGTTGTCTCATGTGGTTCTGTGTTTGTCCTATGTTGATTGATGAAGCACCATGGTCATGGAGGAACATTGTCTCGTTTCGCTGTGTGATGTACTAACTGTATATGGTTGAACGACAATAAAACCACTTGACTTGACTAATAGTAATTATTTTTATTGTTGCACTACTTATAGGAGAACATTTGATGAATAGTAAAGAGGTGTGGGCATAACTATAAAAAAATGGATGCGGTAAAGGGGGGATTTTAGGTAATGCTTAAATAATATAAATACATAATAATTAAATGTGTACTTAAATATACATGTTCATTTAATTGCATAGTGCAAATCAAGTAAAATATTTCTGTCTATTTGAGTATTTGCTTATTGAGTATTTTATCCAATGTTTGTGTGTTTATGCATTTATGTGCTTATTAGCATATCAACATACTGCTGCCAGACTCTTTTGGAATTGTGAGTCGAGACTCTTGTGTGAGTTGCAGAGTTATCTCAAATCATGTGTCCCAAAAAAACGTACTATAAAGAAGCATTCACCATTTTTTCAGATGTTGGAAGTGATGTTTTTAAAATTCATGCGACTCATGCATTGCCACTAGCCAAACTCAGTTCAACACTTACTGTATATCTCAAATAATGTACATATTTACACAGCATGGATTGATGATAGTTGCCGCATTAATCATTAATTACAATTGTTTTATCAGACCAGGTAACCCTGTCTCTGCCACGTGGGGCAAGCTTTGACCGTTTGATGCATAAAGTGTCCAATGTTCCACACTCCATTGTTTTAGGATTAAGAAGTACATCATCCTGGTACCTCAGAGTACACTTATTTTTGTTGCATTTTTAGTGTGGACTTAATGTTCATACTACTGAACTGCAAAATGGCATAGCATAGTGCAGAAGTATGCAATCTGGGATGCATATAGTCACTTATGAGACTCCACTCACCTTCTTTTATTGCTATTGCTATAAGAAAAATGGAATTTCAGTTGCTCACAAAAATGGAAAGAGCTGTCTGAAATCACTGGTTCCAGTCTGATTGGCTGGCTTTATGTAGTCCTGTTTGCAAATTACTAAGTTGTACAATGAGAGCTTTAGAGGAAGGACTAATCACTGGATCATTGAAAGATACTCAGGGGGGAATTCACTAAGAATAAATTGTGCCCTGTAAAAGTGCAATTTTTTTTGTTTGTGTTGTTTTAGTGCCCGATTCAGTTAAGGAATTATGCAGGATCATGAAATGGCACAAACATACCCACAAAATCGCTGCTGAATGTAATTTTTGATCTAGCATTCTGAGTGCTACGTAGCGGAGGATGCAGCAGACAACTGTGATTTGATGACCCCTGCAGGGACTGTAAAGCATCACTGTGACACCTGGATCATCTCTTAAACATGCAGAAAGTGCACTGGACTACACCGGACATCTGTACAATGTATATGCCAGGTTATACTACTCTTCACCATCATATGATCATTATTTGAAGAATTACTGTTTATATGATCGATAGAAAATGTACACAAACATCTATTTTAATTTACTTTCTTTTGGCTGTAATAGCGCAATGTAAATTGCACCAGGTATTTTTTTCATGAATGAAGCGCAATAAATAATAAGCCTGAATTACAAAAAAAGGAGGAGTGTTTGCATGGAAAGGAATGACAATGACTTAATTTAAATACTTAAGACCCAGCATATTTTAGTGCTTATTCTGCCTGCTTAAACTAGATTGAGGGTGGTTAGTGAATAAGACGCAGGTTTTTGCCCTGAATAGATACCACGTACAAAATGGTGCAACTGTTTAGTGAATTTACCCCTTAGAGTTTTGTTTGAGGCACATATTAGCAAGTAAACTAGATATCCACACTGTAGTTTTTATAAAAAAAATTAAAAAAACACTGGCAGCTGTGGTTGCCAGTAAAAATGTAAAACTTTACCGAACAACCTGTAGATTTTACAGTTTAAAACTGTGATTTTTACAGTATAATTTATGGTGCAGTAACATAATTTATATTATAAATTGATAAACTTACTATATTAACCTAAAACTGTATGACACTAGTTGTCTTTCTTGAAGGCCTCGGTTACCTCTGAAATTGAGAAAAGGCCAATGAGAAATTGGCAGACAGAATTTGCATGTCCCTCCCCTGGACATATGGGTATAAAAGGAGGGAATCGTGCATCTTTCCATTCGGACACAGGTTGTGCGATAAGCGAGCTGAGATCACTTCTGTTCCACTAACCTCTGCAGAGCGTTGCTGTTGGATCTACGGCACGTATCAGCAGCTTTCTTCTTCTCTGCACACCAGTGCAGCTTTGCCCCTGAGCACTTTGAAAACGCTTCTGAAAAAAGAGAGTATTTTCTTACGTTTATTTTCTCTAAAAGAGCACACAGAGCAGGCGCTGAACGTCCTTTTCAGGATGCGTCTTTTTAAAGATGCCCTTGCGCCTCTGTGTAGTTCCTGGATGTGGTTGATATCTCTCTGCTCCTGACAATCATAGACACTGCCTCGTGTGTCTGGGCCGCGATCACACTGAGGCAGCGTTTGTGGATGGTTCTTGTTCTCACTGTGAGAACTTAACCATGGCAATGTTGCGGTCGCGGCTTTCCTTCATAAAAAGGAATGCCACTCCAGCTGTACCCCGCATCAGTCCTTCTTCCCACGGGATTGAGGATGGTGGCGATTTGGGGATGGCAGCGGGCTCTGTTTCGCCGGGTAAATCTCCACGAACAACCCAAACCCGGCACGCTCATTGACTTCTGTCTGGACTTGAGATGAAAGCGGCTCGCCTCACAGCCAGTTTGACTACTCCTTTGGACCCGCCGAGCTGGATGAGGAATTCGAGTGCATCTCGGCATCTGACACGGAAGACACGACTGGGAGGTCGATTTCCGGTTTCTTCCCGGAGGTGCATGATGAGCTGTCGAGGTCATTGAGTGCACCTTTCACTGCCCGCAATTGACCTCCTCTCTCATCCGCTCTCACTACCCTATGTACTACTCAATATGTCGCAACTCGCCTGCCATCTACTCCTTTGGAGTCAGCAGCAACTCAGGTCGCTGCGTCCCACTCATATCCCGGGCAACCTTAACATGGCAGCGAATGCACTGTCTAGACAGGGCATGCTCAGCGGAGAGTGTAGGCTCCACCCCCTGGCGGTCCAGCTGATTTTGGAGCAGTTCGGCAAAGCACAGGTAGACCTGTTTACTTCCCAAGAGACCTCCCACTGCCCATTCTGGTACTCACTAGCGGAGGCTTCCCTCGGGACAGATGTGCTGGCACACAGCTGGCCATGGGGGGCTGCGCAAGTACGCATTTCCCCTAGTGAGCCTTCTTGCACGGGTGCTGTGCAAGGTCAGGGAGGACGAGGAACAAGTCACTTTAGTGGCCCCCTATTGGCCCACACGGACTTGGTTCTCGGATCTCACACTCCTCGTGACAGCCCCTCCCTGGTGAATTCTCCTGAGGAAGGACCTTCTTTCTCAGGGACGGGGCACCCTCTGGCATCTGCGCCCAGACCTCTGGAACCTCCACATCTGGCCCCTGGACAGATGCGGAATATCTAAGTGGTCTACCACCTGCTGTCATAGTCGCAATCAGCTTAATGCCCTGAAGTGGCGTTTGTTCACAAATTGGTGTTCTTCCCGATCTGAAGACCCGCAGAGATACGCAGTCGGGTCAGTGCTCTCATTTCTTGAGGGTTTATGTAGCCGCTATATCGGCTCACCACGACGCAGTGGACGGGAAGCACGACTGAACCCTCCCAGGCCATGCCTGCTCCACTCATGGGATCTCTCTGTGGCCCTTTCAGCAAGCGTTCTCTGTCAGCAACACTTACCTGGAGATCGGTCTGGCAGACACCCATGTCGCTTTGCCCTATCAGACCCTGGCCATGCCCGCCCCCTTGCAGGTTCGAGCACACTCAACGAGAAGTGTGGCATCCTCATGGGCACTGGCCAACGGCACCTCCATAGCAGACATCTGCACAGCAGCGGGCTGGGCAACACCAAATACCTTTATGAGATTCTACTATCTCAGGGTTGAGTCGGTTTCATCTCGGATTCTCTCAGTTCTGAGCATGTAGAATTCGGGAATATGAAACATCTGACTGGGTGTTTCGCTTGCACATAGCACCCTTCCCCTCCACTGAGGCGATCACGTGTGCTCTTTCTCCCAGGAGAGTCCACTAAACTTGTGTTCCCTGGATGTCCTTCCTCCCTAGGCCTCTGGTCCGCGGAGTTCAGCAGAGGAATTCCCGACCAGACCATCTCCCTGATGGAGGGAACGAGACACTGTGTCCATCTGGCCATGACGCTGTACAGAGCCACTGTAACAGCCGAACCTTATTCTTATAATATGTAGAGACAGTGCTCAGTGTCACGTACACAAACACTAAACACATCAGGGTAACACATGTAAAATTTATATAATGCAATAAACATTAACTAAACTTCATCAAATATTAAACAGAACACCCCAAAGTACATAACTGGTATTAAAAATAAGAAGAAACATTCCTATTCCCATAAAATACGATGATTCCAATAAAATATGATGTCATGCAGGTAATTCTGGGAATGCCCGATTACTGTTTTTTACCTTCATTTTAACAATTATTTACCGTAAAAAGTACATGTACTCTCTTGTTAAACAAAATATAAATTTTATTAATTAATTATATGGGAAAATCATAATTTTTAGATCTAAAAAACATGTTTTTTATATTTTTACAATATTTCTAACTACATGTTTTGTCTTTTTAAATATATTTCAAAAGAATTAATGGCAGGTGCGTGTTGTGATAGTCTACGTAATACATGTGTACGTAAGACGCTGTGTGCGTATACCGGAAGTGTATGCTATATTGAACATGTGAACCCCAAGTAAAGATGTTCGTACACCTACCTCTGATGCAGGTGCGAGCGACACCCATTGACAGTGATTTACCATCCCCTGCAGAATTACTCCTTAGCAGACCAATCACCACACTCCTCCCAAGTCATGCAGATCCAGGTAAACTTGAACACAGACAGCACCTGGAAAAAGGGATTACAAGGATGAAAATACACCATGATCAATGTAGTGGTAGAGAATTACCACCATTGTTTCGTGGACAGAGTGTGAGAGTGCTGGACAAGGAGAGGAAAACATGGCACCCAGGGACTATTGTGGAAAGATGCAAGGAGCCGAGAAGTTACCTGATCCAAACACCAAATGGAAACACAGTCAGACGTACTAGGAGCCAACTCCGTGAAATGTATGCACCACACACACAGAAAATCCAGAAAAAGGTACAATTCGCTGAAACACCCAAAAGAGATGTGGTTGAACAGAGCCACAATAATCCAATTGAGAACAAAATCACACAACCTCTTGAAACAAAAGCAAACAATACCGGTACTGAGACAAGACCAACATGCACAAGGTCTGGACGGATCATTGTCAAGCCAGCGCAATACAGGGACTATGTGTAAAGCTGAATTAATAGTCAAGCAGTAAAAAGAATACCAAATATGGACTGAATGCTTATTTTGCACATATAACCACCAAACAGGTTGTTATTGTTCATTATTGTTATTAATGTGCACCGTATTGAAAAAAAAAAAAGCTTGACATATTTTTGTTAAGAATCCTATGTTATACAGGAAAAAAAAAAAGAAGCAATCTTGTTGTTGTATTGGTTGTCTGAGGTGTTTACACATTTATGTTAAACAGGGGGGGGATGTTGTGATAGTCTACGTAATACATGTGTACGTAAGACGCTGTGTGCGTATACCGGAAGTGTATGCTATATTGAACATGTGAACCCCAAGTAAAGATGTTCGTACACCTACCTCTGATGCTGTCGAGTAATACTTCAGCGCGGACTGGCCATTGGAAGAACTGGGACTTTTCCCGTTGGGCCGGCTGCGAAATGGGGCCTCATGGGCAGCCGCTTTCTGTGAGAACACGCTACAAAACGGATTTTGGGCCAGTTTCTATGTAAAATCATAGAATCATGAATTTAATTCCCAGTCTGCCCTTGATTACCGGTATCTGTTCATTAAACAATTAAGTTTTTTTTATTGTAGCATTTTTACAGTCTTTTACCTTTCAAATTACAGAATTTGTTTTTACAGTGTATCATCTGCTTTGTTTTCTGAGTTATGTCTGTAAAATAATCAATATTGTATAGATAAAATCTGATTTGATATTTTATTCCTTTAGTCTATATTCAGGGTTTCGGAGTAACGGAATACATGTAACGGGAATACGTATTTAAAATACAAAATATAAGTAACTGTATTCCACCACAGTTACAATTTAAATAATCGGTAATTACAATAAAGTATTTTGATTACTGAGGAGATTACTTTGCATTTTATTGTCCTTAGTTTCATTTAATATTTAGCCTTTTCAGATGGAAAACATTTATACATATAAATGATGTGATTCAAAATGCATTTGAACGGTGGTGAAACACTTTATAATGTGTTACATTCATATGAGCAGACAGAAAAGTAAGTTTGAAGTAAGTTTGGAGCCTATGAAATAGAAATAAACCTTGTGTCAGCAATTGTCAACATTATGCTAAGATAAAATGCTATTTCTAGCCATTATACATGCACATGTTACCAGACACAATCATATTTTTTTATCAAGAAAATTCCTGTCATGTCATAATTTCTTTTTTTCCAATAAAAAAATCGTATTCTTGATAATAATTTTTTATTGTTTTCCTGTAAAAAATATCTAAAAATCCTTAAAACAACATAAATTAGATTAATCTTGTTTTAGAAACAACACTGCGTAAGATATTTAGGTTTTTCCGAGAATGTATCTTTAACACGTGTATTTTATCCTTGTAGGCCTTGTTGGCCAGGGCAATAGCATCCCTCACACAATGCGACATTGACTGCTTGGTCGCGGCCACATCTTGTTGCGGCCCCATGACAAACGGATAGTTGCCCTGACTTACGACACTGGCTAGTGCAGTGGACATAAGTTTGAAGGGCATGAACTGGATGCAGTCCGTGAAGTCTTTCCTGCTCCAACGTTGTAAACAGCGGTTAAAATGCGGTCCAGGCTTCGAGAGTGACTGGAGTCAAG
Organism: Moxostoma hubbsi; assembly: GCA_032164185.1. NCBI lineage: Eukaryota > Metazoa > Chordata > Actinopteri > Cypriniformes > Catostomidae > Moxostoma > Moxostoma hubbsi. The sequence goes on from JAVLUX010000021.1 coordinate 40,289,461, forward strand.
ATGAGGGTGCAATAATGCTTTTAGACATTGGGAAAAATCTAAGCAGGCTGGCAAGACAGACAGAGCCTGCAGATCCCCAATTATGGAAGTAATTCTGTCTCACCAGATTTTGAAATTAAAAAGCCATTGAATTGGCGACAGTAAAACATTCTTGCAAAACGTTAGTTATGCTAACAAAATTTTAACGAACGCCACCTCAAAGTTGTGTAGATATTGTCCAATAAAATCTGTTAATATGCAATGTGTCACGTTACTGAATCTTACAAAAGGCAAAAAACAAAACAGTTAATATACTCACCGAAGCACCATCATTTGGGTTTGTTGTCATTGCTGACGGCATTCCTGTAATTTCAAGCACCGGTGTCCTCCTGTCACATGGTTCTTAATACAGAATCGATTGCTTATCTTCAGTGTCCCGGATGTTTAATCTGAAAATTTTAACACCGAAATTTGGCATCTGAATTTGGCCTGTCAAATTTGAGCAACTCGAATATAAATTATTTGAATTTTTAAACTTGAATGTTTGATTCTGAATTTGTGAACATTGAAAAATTAAAGTGAAAATGAGTTATTGAAATTTTGAAGAGTTCAATACAAAGTCAAAAAATTCACACATAGTTTCAATGCTGAAAAATTCAGTGCTAGAAATTCAATGGCTTTTTAATTTCAAAATCTGGTGAGACAGAATTGCTTCCATACCCAATTCTTTTTAGAGAAGTAATTCCATCTTGAGAGTCAGAAGCTAATCAGACGCTGACTCCAGAGGTTCAAAGTCAAAGGGGGTCTCAACAAGACCCTCAAGTACTATTGCTAAGTCCCATGAGGGGATCCTGGTCCTAGCAGGAGGTCTCAGTCACATGGCTCTATGAACAAAGCAAGCGAGCAGAGGATATCTCCCCAACGGCACCCCATCAATCAAGTCATGGCAAGCCGAGAGTGGCCAGGTAAACCCTGAGAGAGGCGGGGCATGTGCCTGCTGACAATATTTCCTGCAGAAAGTCCACAACTGAAGCAATCTGGCAGTTAACTGTATCTGCATTATGTGCACTGCACCATCTTTCAAAGATACCCCATTTATTGGCGTAGAGCCCTAGCACTTAGAAAGGTCTCGATGACTTCAGGTGAAAGCTCAGTGTCCCTCAGTTGGTACCCTTCAGGGGTCAAACATGAAGGTTCCACAGCTCGGGCCGGGGATGAAATATTGTCCCCTGCGCCTGAGACAGAAGTTCCCTCCTGTCCAGAATCGCCCAAGGCAAGCCGTAGAGGAGAGACATTATCTCCGAGAACCATACCCTGTTCAGCCAGCCCGGCGCTATCAGTAAGAGGCAGGACCCTTGCTGGCGAACTTTGGCCAAGACTCCTGGGAGCAGAGAAACCGGAAGAAATGCATAAACGCGCATTCTGGGCAATGTATGCATCATCACGTCCAGACTCAGGTGGGCTGGGTGACTCAGAGAGAAGTAGAGGGGACATTGCGCTGTCTGTTGAGAGCTGAAGAGGTCCACTTCTGCCCTATAAAATCCAACCCAGATTTGTTCCACTACCTCCGGATGGAGTTTCCACTCCCCCGTCGGTATTTTCTGTCTGGACAGTAAATCTACTCCCACATTCAGGCATGCAGGGACATAAGCTTCTCTGATTGACAGGAGCTTGGCCCAAAGAATCTGCCATCCCAGTCTGTTCAGCTGGCGTGAACGTAGACCTCCTTGATGGTTTATTTAAGAGACTACCACTGTGTTGTCCACCCGCACCAAGGCATGGCAGCATCTGGAGGAAGTATTTCAGAGCCAGAAATACAGCCATCAACTCGAGACAGTTAATGTGACAATCGAGCTGACAACCCTCCCATTCCCCTTGAGCTGGATAACCACTTAAGACCGCTAACCAGCCCGTCAGCCTGTTGTTAGTAACTTGCGACGGCAAGACGCACTAGAGAAGGAACCGAGGTCTGAACCACATAGGGTACAAATTAGCCTTAGGGGCCTTGGATGAAATCCCCTGGCTTTGAGCCACAACTGAAACAGTCTCATGTGCAGAAGGCCCAAAGGGATCACCGAGAACACAGATGCCATGAGACCTAGTATTCGTTGATACTGACGAACATTGCAACATTGGTCTAGCCTGACTTTGCTCATGGTGTTCTGAATGGACACGATTCGATTGGGAGACAATTGTGCCTGCATCGGGATCGAATTCCATACAACGCCCAGATAGGTAATTCCCTGAGTGGGAGAGAGAACGCTCTTTTGAAGTTGAGTCTCAGATCAAGAGAAACCAGATGAGCTAAGATGATATCCCTGTGCTGAACTGCCAGTTCTTGAGACTTTGCTAGTATCAGCCAGTCGTCTATGTAATTCAGAATGCGGATGCCCCGGAGTCGCAAAGGAGCCAGTGCTGCATCCATGCATTTCATGAATGTGCGGGGTGATAGGGCTAGGCCCAATGGAAGAACCCAATATTGGAAGGCGTCGCCTCCGAAAGCGAACCTCAGGAACGTCCTGTGTTGTGGCAGAATTTCTATATGAAAGTATGCATCCATGAGATCGATCGTGACCAACCAATCGTGATGTTGGATTTGGGACACAACCGTCTTGCTAGTTAGCATCTTGAACTTGAATGCCCTGACTGAGCGATTCAAGCCTCGAAGATCTATGATCGGATGCAACCCCCCACCCTTCTGTAATAACCCGACTCTTTATCTGGAAGAGGAATATGTCCTATGGCCCCTTTTACCAAGAGATTTTGCAATACTTTCCACAGTAGACATGCTTGCCCTGGTTTCACGGTAGTGGGAACCATGCCGTTGAAACGCGGAGGACGGCGAACTTCCTCTAACTTCCGAAACACCAGAGGCGGCAGGAATGGAGAGGTTTCGTGGGGGTTTCGGGAGGGTAGAAGTGGATGATACCCGCGCCCCATCCCGAGGAGGGCTACCCTCACAAGGTTGGGCGAAAGACCATCAGGGTTTTTTCCTCCTAGAAATTACTGCCCTGAGGTCTTGCTTTTGGGGCTGCTGAGGGCGACGAGCCGGTCCACGGTCTCTATAAGGGGGAGCACGACTCGCCACGCTTTGTTTTTGAGCCTCCATTCTAGAAGGACCGGGGCGGGGCTGGGTGGCCGATGGCCCCTCCCCCTGAGTGCAGTGAGGAAGAAATTGCCCAAAGGCTTCCTCGTGACTTTTTGCCTCCTGGAACCTGATGATAACTACATTCATAGCGTCACAAAATAAGCCAGAAGGAGAAACCGGGGCATAGAGAAGGAAAGTTTTGTTGAGTTGATTGTTGCTTGGTCACGCTGAGAGACAGATCCGTGGCTCGACGAAGCTCAGAGAAAGCCTCTTTGTTGACTGTGGTGCCCACACTCAGGTCCTTCAACAGATCAGCCTATTATGCCTGTAACACTGCCATAGTGTGCAGGGCATCATCAGCCTGACCTGCTGCCTGATAAGCCTTCCCCACAAGCCAGGCGAGAGATAACCCTCAAGTGTCTCTTCTACCCCCGAGCCTCAGCACCCACGATAGTCGAATATGTCGACGCCGAGGGCACGAAGACACGGGAAGTAGAAGGATTCCTCCATGAACGAGAACGCTAATTATGGAAGAAAGGAAGTGACTGATAGCATTTTTGGCCACCAGACAGAAATCTGTCTTCTAGTTTGGAGCATTTTGGGGGGGGGGGGGGGTCTCTTGTTCACGTGGCCAGTCTAACTGTAGTTTGGCCACAGCCTGAGTAACCACTTTGAGTAATTCCTCAGCCGCTTTATTATTATGGAATGTTCAGAGGTTCAGGGTCCCCCTAGTGAACCAAAGAGGCGCCGAAGCGCACTTCAGGCTTACGAGAAGGACCAGCTGGATCTGGGAAGAGATCAAGCGATAGGGACGGACCCATCTCTCGCTCCTTAGCCAGATCCATGCGAGAGCCCCACGATGAAAGAGTGGGCACTGGCTCTTGGAAGTAAGTGAGAGGAGTGCGAAGCATTTTGACTGTAAAAACAGATCGCAATGCTCGCACCCGCCCCAACGCAAGAGCAGCATGCTCTTCCCCCAAACACACAAAGCAAAACTGGTGTGTGTCCGTTTCAGCCATAGAGCATAAACACGGGAACAAACACTGCTTGCTTTGCTTCACACTCATTCTTGGAAAGGAGAAAAGGTTTTCTGTGCACTGCCTAAAAAATTCTAACTCCTAACAGAGGAAATAAAGTTCTGACAGCTTGAGAAGCACAACACACAGAGTGATCTGAAGACAAAAGATCTGATGATGCACCTGTGACGTATCTATTTATAGCCCTGCTACAGGTGCATCCAATTGATGTCACCAGCAGAGGCTATAAATTCTAGTCAATTTCATTGGTGTGTTGCACACATATTCACAGCTGGTCACTCCTAAAACTGTTCCCAAAGCGCTAAATCAGTGCAGCATCAAAGTGTAGCTTTTTGACAGGGAACTGGCAGTTCAAACTGAAGTTACATTGGAAAAAACATATCTTTTCCACATATGAAAGTGGCCCAGACTGGATTGAAAATGTCAGATTAAATGCGCTTGTGGCTGTTCACATGGTCATTAAATGAACAGATCTGTCTCACATGTGCATTAAAAATACCCCATGCACATGTGAGACAGATTTGGGCCACATTCAGCTGCAATGGGAATGTAATCAGTGAGATCAGTCTGGAATAAACTGCAGTGTGGAGCATACTTAGTCATACTTATAGTCAAAAGTCTTATTGTGTCTTAGTAACACAAAACTCTCATAGGGAAGAGAAAACTAAATAAACTAGAAAAAGGATCATAATGAAGACAGAACAGGATCAAGCCCAGAACAGACTGATTAGTAACAAAACTCTCAAAACAATCTGACAAATACAAGAGAGAAGAGGGCACAATATATAGGCAAGGCACACAAGGAACAGGTAAACGCGATAAACATAACAAGGACTAATCAGCGAGACTGACAAGGGTAACGAGGAGGTGGGAACAGTGAAGCACACTACTAACAGAAACACAGACACAGCCAATTACACATATGCATGAGTTTGCTGGCTGACACTGAAAAGTCTTGCCAGCCTTTGTAAACTAAAAGAGCAGACAATAACTACTGTCCAGAATGAGATCCAACATCTCTTTTAGAGGAACAGGATGGTTGCTATGGCCAATATTTAGGAGATAATTTATCTGTGGGGATTCAATATCTAGATTACAAGTTAAATTTAGGGATTTAATTGTGAGCTATATCACATAACTGTTAATCAGAAGGTCGCTGGTTTGATCCCCACAGCCACCACCATTGTGTCCTTGAGCAAGACACTCAACTTCAGGTTGCTCCGGGGGGATTGTCCCTGTAATAAGTGCACTGAAAGTCACTTTGGATAAAAGTGTCTGCCAAATGCATAAATGTAAATCAGAAACAATAAGGGCTTCTTTAGCTAAACACTGGGGCAGTTTAAATATGCCTTGTTTATTTGTGTTACTAAGCTGTT